>CM024556.2:32890455-34090455 GCA_014182405.2 Eucalyptus sideroxylon | reverse complement strand
TTTATTCGATTACAAAAAACCAAAAATTGGTAAATTTGAGACAAATATACTCTCCACTAAATTGGATTAATATCACAAAAAAAAATCACAAAAAATGTAAATTGTGACAAACGGAGTGTAAAATCCTAAATTGGTATGCCAGTCAACTGTCATGTGTCATTTAACTTAATAATTTGACAGTAAAATTTAATGAAAACTAATAGAGGGCAAATTTGTCATAAGCGTACCAGTTTGTGGTAAATTTGTCAAAGGTATACCGGTTTGAGATTTTTAGTAGTCAAAAAAATAGTTTGGGGTAAATTTGTCACAGGTGTACCAATTTGGGGTTTTTCAGGGTATTAATCCATTCTAATAACATGAGACTATTTTTTGTGTGTTTTTTTTTAATAAATAAAAGACTAAATTTTAGGACACCTATACATGACCTATGTGACTCCTTTTAAAAGACAATGACTTAATGACGCAATGTTAATTCTTTTAATTATTTTCTTTTAAGTTAATTGAACTATGTGTATTATATGGGATGCGATTATTAATTAACTCTAGCTACATTATGCGATTAGTATTAAATTATGTGATTCACTAACTGACGTTCAACATATTATGCATGTTATGAGACCAACAAGTCCTATAAGCAATCTGTATATCTCAAATGACATTTTTTATTTGATTTTTTTTTTATTTAAGGAAAACTACAAACTATACTAAGGGCCTGTTTGTTTGGCTTTTGTTTCTGTTCCCCGGAATACAATTTTTGTTCTTTTGTTCCGGGGAACAAAAAAAGAATAGAAACACGTTTGTTTACACTTTTGTTCTCGGAAACACTTTTGAGAAACAATTTTTTTCTCTCTCTCTCTCTCTCCTATTTTTTCCTTCGTTTTCTTTTCTTCTTTTTTCTTTGGTCGGTCGTCCGCATTGGCCATGGCTGGCAACCTTGCCGCCGTCGCCGGCCCCCGGGGAGGCTCAACCTCGCCTTGGCTAGGCGAGGCCAAGCTCGAGCTCACCTAGATCCGGCGAGGATCGGCCTCACTAGGGGCCGGTGAGCCTTGCCGTGGTTGGGTGAGGCCGCCGATCCTTGTCGGCTAGTCGCCGCCCATGGCTGAGGCCAACGATCGGCCAAAAGGAAGAAAAAGAAAAAAAAAAAAGAAAAAAAAAAAAAAAAAAAATGAAAAAAATGAAAAAATGAAAAAATTAAAATAAACAAAAAAATTATACAAGTTTACTAAACGTATTTTTTTTTCTTTTTCTATTCCAAGAACATAAATTTTGTGCAGTTACCAAACGCCTTCTTATGTTAAAAAATTGTTTCCCAGAACAGAAATAGTTTTTTCTATTTCTGTTTTCTGGAACAATTTTTGAATAGAAACGTTACCAAACGCACCCTAAGTCTATTGAATCCTCATATAAAAGGCATAATCCTAGATAGAAAAGTCCTAAATTTAATGAAATGCACCTAGACTTCGAGTGATATGTGTGACGATTAATGAAATTGATGACACATTGCTGTACATGATGTATCCAAATTTACCATTGAATGACATATTATTTCAAAGCAACATTGTTCAATTGATCATTCAATTATAAAATCATACATAAGACAATGTTAGGGGTTGGAACTTTAGGCTTAAAGGTCCAATCCCATAACACACCCTAATTAATGTAATGAATAATAAAACCTAATGTTATAGCCGAAGGCCTAACAACTAGATAACATGAACAAAAACTATATACTAAAACTAAATACTCACGAAAATTACAAACCTCATACTCACCTTTATTTAAGGTTTATCTTAGATAATCGTGATGGTCTAACACAAGGTAGGGGCATGGCTGAGACTTGATGAATGGTAGGTGGGGGGAGTGAGGCTGTTGGTGAGGTGGTAAACATGGTGTTAGGCTGTGGTTATGACATCTCAATCCGTCACATACTAATGTGAGTTATTAATCTTTTCACTTATAGCACAAGCAGAAGCTAGAGTATAAAATCAAACAAACAATACAATAATGGATGGATGCCATAGAAGAGCAAACATCATAACTTTCATTTCTTATCTTATTTATGTACATGGGTAATTTCATAACTTTCATTTCTTATCTTACGTCTAGATTGTAAAGTCTATTTCAGACGGAAGATATTAAGACTTTACTTCATACAAAAGACACTCAGACTTTACTTTAGACAAAACATTCTTAGGCTCTACATTCGGATGAGACACATGTCTAGGACGTGACATAGTCTAGAACAAGACACATGTTCATAACGTGACAAGGTTCAGAACGAGGCACAAGTTCAGAATGTGATAAGGTCCAGAACGAGACACAAGTTCTGAACGTAGCAAATTCATAATGAGACAACTTGACATAACGTACCACAAGCCTCAACATATAATGGCTGGTGATCTGGTTTGGATTCTACATCAAGATAAATTTGATTGACTCAATCTAATTGATTGACAATTGGTTATTGAAGATAATAACTTTTTAAACGAAGAAACTTTACTTTTGGAAACCAAGATTCTGTTTGTATGAGCGATCAAAATTAACTTAGGATTATGCTTTTGTCACTCAATGGTTACTAAATTTTTTTGATATAGATTTGTCCAACGGGTAGATTGGAAGACGATCTTCTAGATACTGTCCAACTGTTAATTTGAAAATCGAGGAGCATTTAAGGAGACCAATGACCGATGAACAAAAAGAGATGAAGTGTAGAATCTAGAATTCCAAAGTCTGAGCAAACTTCAATTATATACTTGTCTTTCATGAGCTTAAATGTTTGTGATCATGAGAGAAATACCAAAAGAGTGACTTAGTGAGATAGTGTGATTTCTCACTAAGTGTTTTCATTTAAAGTTGTAATCTGTTGTTGATCATATAGTGTAAACCAGCCAGAAGATTGTTAGCATTGGAGAGTGGATGTAAACTTGATCTAAGCCGAACTACTATAAATTTTGTGTGCAACATTCTCTTCCTTTAACTCTTCTTATTTAAGTCTGTTGCATACTTACATGTTATTTTAGAAGTTTGTTCCATCACATAACATATTTTGAACCTCTAACAGAAGTGTGGTAGCTCGTTTGTCAGACTCTAATCCTCATTCAGACTTTCTCGTAACTTATTTTATTCCACATTATTTGTCAAGACTTCTTTTAAACACCTATTCACCTCCTCTAGGTATTCGTATTAGTATCTTCACTTTATAAAATCTTCACTATACCAGGTAGGTTTTATACGGTATGATTAGGTCCTCATCCCCACCATTTCAATTAAAAAAATCTAAAATTTAAGTATGTTATAGATTAAGATGTTTTGAACAATTTTCATGAAGGAAGTTTCTCCAAATTCAAAACACAAAGAGCTCTATAAAATTGGAAAGTAAGAAACGTCCAACAATTTCAAAAATTAATTGTGGTATATCTAATTGGAGAGAGGTGGCACCCTACTTGATCAAGAAGCATTAATTTTTGGACATCCTTATCCTCCAAGTTTCCAACTAGGTCTTAGATTAGCTTGGACACTTCATCTTGCTTATTGAATGTCTTAATTCCATGAGATGTTGCTATGAATTTATCTTGAGTTCAAAGTTTGGACTTGACTTGGCTTCTATCCCTTTTCCTCTTGGGCATGTGGCCCTTTCCTTGTGGGTTTCAAAGTCCACATTTCACACCTAGGTATTTTAGGGTATGTTAGGCCTAAGCTATAGGGACACCATTTTCCACACATCATTTAATGCGTTCACATTAGTTCACATTTGTTTATACTTGTTTTTCTAAGAAAGTTTGACTAGTCGAAGTTTCATACTTGTCTTCCAAGGCTAAGGCCCAACGTGCTATGTGTCCATCTCGATTGATGGTCCTTAATTAACTACAAGACGAGGGCATTAAATGCAACTTGGAATATCTCAGTTTTGAAGACCTTGTCATTAGGCATGGACTAATTAAGTTTGACCACAATTGACTATCTTATTTGGCCCGAGATTCGTGCCTAAGACATGATTGGAAGAAGTGGATGCAACCTGGCATAACTAGTGAAATCAAGTTCGGATCCTCATTTTTTGTGTAAAAGGCTTGAAGTTGAGGATGTTACATTGGTAATGTAAGAAACGGAATAAAGCGTCAAGTCGTCTAGTCTAAACCCGATCACAACAGAAAACACACCATCACGTTTAAGGGGTATTAGCTAGTGGAACGAGACATATAGATTTGGTGTTTCCATATTCGCAGATCAATCGTGCTTCGTGGACTCGTCTAAGGTTTTAGGGTTTTCCACATTTGCAGATTTTCATCAATGGTTGGAGGTATGTCGATCTTTATATTTCCGCAAATCGATCCCGAATTTTGTACGAATTTATCCATAAATGATCAATCGGGATTGTTAAGTTTTATTTAGATTTAGTCTTATATTGTAGCCTTTCAATCCCCCAAAAGTAGAACCAACATATGCAATTATTTATTATGTCCACACTTAAAAATAATGCAGTAATGAAGTAAGATAGTCTACAATTATTTACTATGTCCACACTTAGGGCGCGCATGACAAAATTTCTAGTTATAAATTAATTTCTCAATTTCTATTCCATTGACAAGTTTATAAGTAAATAAACGCGTTTGATAACAATTTAAAATTTCTATTTTTGAAATAAAAATTCATTTGATAACAGAATAAACTTTCTATTTTTAGGAGTGGCAACAACGGCGTCCGATGGTCGGAGTCGACATTTAGTGACCGGCGTTCGGCGTCTAGTGGCTGGCGGCGGGTGGCCGTCTGAAGTCTGACATTTAGCATCCGGTGGCAAGTCCAATGACTGGTGGTGGCCGGCCAAAGTCTAGAGTTTGACACTGGTGTTCGGCTACCGGCAACCAGTGTCCAACGTTTGAAGTTCGATGTCTAATGTCCGACATCCAGAGTTTGGTGACAGGAGGCCGACAATAGGTGGCCAATTGCTGGAGTCCGGCGATAGGTGGTGGGCAATCGACATTCGATGGTCGGTGGTGAGCGGTGGACCGTCACTAGCAAACATTTGGTGGTTGGTGATGAGCCTCTAGCATCCAATGATTGGCGATGAGTAGCCAACGACCAATGGGTGTCTAGCATCTGATGATCGGTGGTTGGCAATAGGCAGCTAAAGTGCAGTGGCTGACAGTCGGCGGTCGGTGGCCAGGGCCGATGGTGGTGGTTGGCAACCGGCGGCGAGTGTCCGGTAGCCCACGGGCGGCAAGTGGGCAACGGACAATGACGAGAGTGAACGATGATAAAAATTTTGATTTCTCATTTCCGTTTCAAAAATAGAAAAGCTAAAAATTTTAAGTTTTGATTTTTGTTTTAAATCTATTTCTGGAATATAAATTTGTTTCGGAAATAGAAAAATGAAATTGCGTTACCAAACGGATTTCTGTTTCAAACCTGTTCTAGGAAATAGAAAACAGAGAAATAGAGAAACAAAAATTTTGTCATGCGCGCCCTTAGTATAATCAACAAATGAACTAAGCATATGCAATTATTTACTTTGTCCACGCTCAAAATAATCGATAAATGAACTAAAGCATCCCCCACCCCAAGAAAAACTAGCATATGCAATTATTTATTGTCCGGACTCAAAATAATCAACGTGGCAAGAGTTTCCAAATCTTATTCAAAGTTCAATTGGGTCTTAAATTTTTTTTTCGTATGCAATTACGATATAAGACTTTAATGGTGTTCCCTTAAAAAAAAAAAAATCAATAGGTGAGTGTCATTGGGTGAGTCCTATCACGTGCAAAAGGACTTCAAGTGAATATGTATAAAAAATTTCAAGATATAATTACAATTGCACAAAATGATAAGTTGAAAGATTTTATAATACTTTAGCATAAGTTCTGACTACTGATATTGATATTGCGATGTGCATGTTAATGTACGTATTCAATGCAGGAAAAATTCCAAAAATGTATCTTACATATATTACTTTTGGATATACTAAACACACGAATGGATTTCACTTTTGGAGACCACTTTGCAACCTCGAATAAATTATCATTATGTTCTCATTTATGAAAATTTCATTTTCTTTCCAAAAAAGCCATTCCAAAATCTTAAGTTCTCGTACCCACCAAAACATTCAAAACCAATTGAAAAACGAATCGCTCAAACCCTTAGTAGGGTGCTAAAAGGAGTTTGTAAGGAGAGACAATTTGGTCTTTTCATTGTGGAGTTTAATCCAGAGGCATGTGGACAATCTTTACAAAAAATGAAGCTATGTAAATGATCATTGAATAAGGAGTGAGGTTTGCTTTTGGAACTTTCTTATACTGGATATAAAACTCTTGCCAAGGTGGGATTATCTCATTAAAGGATGCAGTAAAATGTGGTCGTTAGCGTTTCCGAGAGATACGATGGAAGATATAGACTTCTATTTCGAGCCCTCTCTCTATTCAGAATCGAGAAGCTACATGAACAAGTAAACCGTTGATCCCTTGGAAGCTAGAACGTCATTTTCAGTGATCAAGAGTCATATTAGGATTAGGGCCCTACAATGCCAATAAAAATAATTATTTTAAGACCAAACAAACATAAAAATGCGAGGAAGTTATTCCTCCCATGATAGGAAATAAGATGAGACAGCTTTTTTAAAAATTTCATTACAAATATATGCTCGCGTTGAAAGGAATTTTTTTTTTTTTTATATATAAAGCAGACCGAATGAACAGGATTGAATATGATTGAAGAATGTTGATGACATTTGTTCTGACTTTGGTTTGGTTTGGTTTGAACTTAAATGGCTTTAAATTCTTGCAAATCAAATATAACTTTTCTGCATAGCTAATGTTAAGGCCAAGTTTGCCGCGTCTCGTCAGCATTCTCAAATGTTTTGTTTACTAAGTTAGATTAATTTTTCATCGTTCAATGTGCATTTTTTTTCTCTCATTTAGTCTAATTGCGAGCACTCAAGGTCCATTTAACTCTATTTTCAAGTTTTGGTTTTCACTAATGAAGTTAGGGTCGCTTCCTAGTCCACAACACTCATGATACTCATCTTAACCACGGAAATGACTAGTAGCAAGTTTACAATCATTACCTCTTCAATTGACCTCGAGAAGATCCACCGTAAAAACCCATCCATCAAAATGTAGAAATAATCATGACAAAAAAAAATGCGGAAATAATGAAGATATAGATTGTGGTAAATCTCTTTCCTCTTTTCAATGTGAATTTCCTTTTGGTAAATATTTTGCACGAATGTCATCGATAAATATCTAGACAGTTTTGGTTTTATTTTTTAAAATTTTTCTCACTCTGACATTAGTCGAGACGCTTACTAAAAAAATCCAAAACTTATTATAATTATATTAATTCAATCCATTCAAGTTTGGCCATTGTGGAGATGGACACTAGTCGTCCTACGTAGTGTAGATGATGCTGGTGTAGGAAATTTTTTAAATTTTTTATTAATTTAATTTTCTTTTCTTTCTCTTTTCTTTTTTTCCCCTTACTTTCTTCCTCTAACCGGTTGCTAGACCTTAGCGACTGAGTAAAGGCGAGAGTCGACAACAAAATGTATATCAAATTTGTGGGCTGGGTAGGTTCGGGTTGAACCTAACTGGTGCGGTCAGGAGGTAAAAGCATTGGGCTTGACTGGGCCAGCCCAAATATGCCTGTGGCTCTTGTGGCTTGGGTTAAGCCCGAGGGGGCCCATAATCGTCCAACCCACGATCCTTCTGACACATGATCCAAGGACAACTTGGCCGGAATAAGCTTCCTCTCATATTGACCGAGTGCCTTGGAGGATCTTTGCGGTTCCTACCGATGATGCTTCCCCTGGCCCGACGTTACCAACGTGTCATCAACATAAACTTCCATACTTCTCCCTATCTACTATCTAAACATCTTATTGACTAACCTCTGATAGGTTGCAGCGACATTAAGCCAAAAGGAGATAGCACTCATAGGCGAAAGATCATAAGGACAAAGACCCTTATGAGGACCACGTACCACGTATGATACTGGAGATGGTGCTTTTACTTTTTCCATGTAGCACAATCGGCACTATAAAGGTGTCCTATCTAAAGTATATCCGTTAAGGGTCATCTTCTAGAGTGAGCATGGTTTTATGGTAGAACTAGTAACATGAGAATAGGTTTAGTTCTATGTATATTTCTAGATTTCAAAAATTGAGAAACTTGTTGCGACAGCAAGTTTCCTTTTCCATTTGCAACTTGGAATCTAGAATAAGTATCTATGGTTTTCTTGTTTTATATATTCGCGACATCTTGCAGCATTCTGTGGTGTCCAATAATGAAGTCTAATCTTAAACCACTAATATGAACTTTCATTTCTGGCAATATTTGAGATATTTACTTTGTTAATCTTTCATAAATTTGTGTTTAAATATGAGTTGTGATCAGTGGATTGCAGTAAATAATGATCATAAGATGATGATTCACTACAATCATTTAATTAATAGTACATGTGGAATTTGGATAGATTCTAGAACCCGTGACATGGTAGATTTTAAGTTCTTGTATATTCTAGGTTCTTGGGCATGCATGGTAGGTTTTAGGTTCCAAAATTTAGGGAATCTGTTTTGACTGATAAGTTTTAGGTGAAATTTTGATGGAACCTAGAACTACTCACCCCATCATCTACGACCGTGGTATTCATGATTCAACAAGGTTAAAGCGGTTATTATTAGGGATGCTCTGAACTTATGGGTAGATCCAAAGCCATGTGATAATATATCCAACGAAAAAAGGTACTCTGGTCCATATTTCCTAGACACAAGCCCATGCCTATCCAATTGATCTCTAGTTTCCTTCTTTGCTACCATGATCACATGATCAGACTAGCTCGAGTCATTGACACCCCGAGTTCTATTTCCTCTCTCGAGCATGAGACCGCATGGGTTTTCTTAAAGAGATTTAACCCGATTGATCTCGAGGTTCTAGACCTCGACCCCTCGATGGCAATCACAGCTTCACTCATGGGTTGAAAGAATCCCCCTTTTACACTACTCCCTAGTAAAAAGGGAAACAAAAACAATGTCAAAACTGCTAGAATGTACTCCTGGCAGCGAAGGGGTTCACGCGAGAATAGTGACTATCATAAGATATTCTCCCCTGTAGTGGTACATAGCTTGATGAGAATGCTATTGTGTTTGGCTGTGGCAGATAACTTGGAGTTGAAACAACTAGATACAAAGATGGCCTTTTTTTTTCCCTTGACACGGTGAGCTAGAGGAGTATATACACATGCTACAAACGGTGGGTTTCATTGCTTCAGGCCATGAAGACAAGGCACGCTTGCTTAAAAGATCCCTCTTTAGCCTGAAGCAACTCCTAGGCAATGGTAAAATGGGCTGACTATGTATAACTGGTCACCAGTTTAGTAAGAATGCACAGATAATCTAAACAGCATTGATACCGACATGCAACACACGACATGACACGATATGCTGACACATTATTTCTAAAAAAATAGAGAATTCCCACACATTGGGACATGTTATATATTTAATATGTATTTTTATTTATCATTTTTATGATTATTTCACTCAAATTAATTTAATTTAAATTCACAATTTAGAATGAATTTACATTAAAATATTAATCTGCAATTTATTAAAATTATTCATTATTTCAATTTGATAAATTCAATTTCATTCCAATAATCCATAAAGCTTTGAGGAAAAAAAACAAGTAATTCATATTTTGGATTCACAAGTTAGAGCATGTTGGAAGAAAAGAGGAAAAAACAAACTCGAGGTGAATAGCATGTCACAAGAAGTGAAAGTCAGAGAGAAGAGAGACTAAACTTTTCTTTTTCCCCATTTATTTATTATTATTATTTATATATATTTATATTTTGACTCATCATTTAATGAAAATTTTTAAAATTGACCTCGTACATATTGGAATTCCGAACTCACATGTCATAATTCCGAACTTAAGTGTTAGAGAGTGTTGAGAGAATGGATTAGGTGTAAGAAAATCCGACTCTTATTGACTGAGTGTCTGAGTATTTGCCATGATAAGAAGGCTCTCGGAGAGTATCGATACTTCCTAGCAGATAATTGCAGGTTTTATAGAAAGTTAGAAGATGGTAGCTACATTTATGTACTTTTGTATGTTGATGAGAATGTTGATAACACCCAACAACATGTGATATTGATGAGCTGAAAAGACAATGGAGTGGTGAGCTCGACATCAAAGACTCAGGTGCGCGAAATAGAGTATAGGGATTTGGAGGAATAGGTCTCCAGGGACGCTTCCACTACCAGAGGATAAATACTTATGTAAAGTGTTGAGGCGGTTCACCATGCCAAATGAGAAAACCGTAAGTATCCTGCTAGCTGCGTACTCTAAGGTTTTGGCTGACCCAGCACTACAAGCAGACAATGAGAGGGGAATACATGTCCTGTGCTCCCTATGCTAGTGTCCTTGGTAGTGTTTATTTGTCCTAGGCCAGAAATTCTGCATGTTAATGCAGTGAGTAGGTACATGAGCAACCTGGAAAGAGACACTGGGAGACCGTGAAATGGATTAGAAGGTTTCAAAGAGAGACAACAGACGTTGCATTGAATTTGGGGAAGAGATGGTGTTCTAAGAGCGACAACAGGCTACGTGGATTCTAATTTTGCCGGTGACTTGGATGGGCAGAGGTCCTTGACAGGGTATACGTCCAATATTATGGGTTGTTTTCTTAACAAACTAGAGTGGAGTATATGACGTCAACCGAAACAATCAAAGAATATATTTGGCTTGGAGGTTTGCTCAATGATTTCGGATTGTTGTTTATTGCGACGATAAAAGTATATACATTTGACAAGAAATTAAACGTACCACAGGTGAACGAAACACATTCGTGTCAAATAATCATTTTATTTGTAATATTATTATTGCAAAGATCCCTATTATGTTTTGAAGTTGATAAAACTATCACCAGTTTATATCGATCATAACAATTGCAGAAGTTGTTTGTATTTTAGGTTGAAAAAGAACTTTGATACGATCGGTGAAAAGAATCTAATTGACTTGAAGAAATTTTGTGGAGCACATATAATTTTGGATACCACATCACTTCATAATCGAAGAGTCTGAAGAGGAATAGTTGAATATATCCAGGAAACCAAATTTATCTATTGTTTGAATATAGGCAGCGTATGGCTTGCATATAAGTAGACTATTGCGTGGTAATATCTGAAATGTGACGTAATACCAAATAAATAAATCATGTTCATGGAAAATAAGATCATGTTTATGGAAAATAATGTACCTGAAAAAGTGGAGTACTGCTAAATTAATAAATGAAAAGCTAGCTAGAAAGACAAGACGAGTGGTAATATCATTGGTTTGAAACCATTTCGGGAAAATGTAATAGATCAAGAATGGGATTGCGTGGACCAAACCCCAATTCTTTGATTTGGTTATTTCTGTCGTTAAACAAGAGAGAAACACAGCTTTATCAGACATTTTCACACGATGGCGATCTTTGTTTATCTGCTTTCTTTCTGAATGGAGGGAAAAGTGGGATTAGCAAAGTCAAAATCGCTCAGCCAAGTTTCGCACGTTGGTGCCGTTTGGTCTGCTCTGGAATTTCGTGGAGGCTAATTATGTTGGACCTCACCCAAGCTTTGGTCTCTTATTTTTTATAATAATCACAAGATCCTGTTGACTTCGTGACGTGGTACGCCAGAAAAAAAAAGATATAATTGTGACAGAGCTACGTGCTGCATTCAAAGTGGTGGTTGGAGGGTTTTGAATTCGGATCAAAGTGGTGCTTGGCAATTAAAATTGCTCCGAAAAGAACTATGTGCTACATTCAATTTCTCTGTCTTTGCGTGAAACTGAGTGAATTTGATTATAAGTCTCTATAGAAAGTGTGGACTTTCGTGGTATTTGAGAGGAATATTTGAGTATTAGTGACAAATGCTCGAGTTTATGGAGAGTACTAGAGAAGTTAAGTGTGGAAGCACACGTCCTATAAACAGCATGCAACTCTAAGTCTTGTTTTTTTTATTGAGACCGGAGAAGATGAGTGGGCTTATAGAAAGGGAAAACCACCACAAATCTAGTATGAATCTCTTTAACGACTTAGACTCTTTACGTTTAGATTGATGGTAGATAAAATTTCTACATAAACTTACACCCGAAAGCGTCCTCTATGCAATGTCTAGGACATCACTGTAGAAAAATATGAAGTTTCCTTAAACAATGAATTTCACTATGCACTGCTTCCTAAAGATACGGTGCTAATAAAGGTCTAGATTCCATGTCTTCTTATGCTTCAACAAGTCCCTCTAACTCAAATTTGTCATGCCTCTCTCTCACTCGTATGACTCAATCTCATGTACCATAACCGAGTCATATCTTGACATGATCCTACTGATGAAACTACAATAGCTCCTATCATAGTCATAAAATAGGTAGTGGGAAGTACGACAACAAGTTTACGTCAAAAGATTTTTCAGAACTCTAGCTCCTGCGGTGTACTCACATTCTATCTTCATCTAGCAATACCCAAGGAAATAAGGTTCTTCTTGCGATTGGTACGTACCCATAAGTGAATGAGCATACTACCATTTCATGTACCTTGATTCCTGTTGTGCCTCTCCCTCCAACTTTGGCATCAGACTTATTCAATATGAGAACTCTACCACCATATACAAACTGATGCATAATGAACCGCCTGGTTGAGATGTCATATGATAAGAAAGCCTCAATTCAGCCTCAATTCAGCGGCCACTCAAACACTCGATAAGTTAGCACATTCTCAACACGATTGCTGCTCTCTTCAACCAAATTGGTGTCAGCATCCTCGTCTATCACTCGCTTATTCTTGAGGTTGGAACAAATTTCAACGGATAATCTCTCATCGACATTGTTTAGATCATGATGATTTTACTAAACTTGTCTGAGTAGGCTCTGATGGACTTCGTTTTAAAAACAAGCGATTACTGTCTATCGATTCATTCTTCTCAGATTCTTTCATGGTTCCAAGAGAAAAATTGAACCACAAGTTCTAAACTTGTTAATTAGTTCAATCAAGTCTTAAACCTTTATCAAAAAGTGCAAGTGAGCCTTATAATTATCGATTGGTTCCATTAAGTCCTAAACATTTATGGAAAAATAAATTGAGTCCTTAATGTTCAAAAGTGCAATTTAAAAATGCCACATAGGCAAATCTTAGGTGATATTTACACCATCTTAGGAAAACTTGTCAAAAGGACTTCATTACACTTTAAAAAAAACGTAACTTAATTGAATCAATTGAAAATTTTGAGACTTGATTGGATATGTACACAAGATTTAGTATTTTTTGGTGCACTTTTCCTACTATCGAGCAACTGGCCTATTTAAACCCCGTATAACAAACAATGTGTGCATCTTAATACGCCATATACCAAAATTATTTCTCTCATTAAACTTAGGGCCTCTTTGGTTATACTTAAGTAAAAGCAAAAGGTGATTTTCACTCTCTTGCTAAAAGTTAAAAGTATTATACAAATTTCAAAAAACTATGCTAACAATTATAAGTGAATTACACGTTAACAATTGAGTATTGTAAAAGTTTAGGTGCTTTGAGTTGTGAAAAATTCAAAATGAGTCCATCAAAAAATTTAAATAAGTAAAAAGCAAAAAGTAAAAGTTTATCTAGATGTCCCTCAATCTCAACATTAGTATTTATCGTTGCTACTAGAATTCACAAATATAACAATCAGAAAAGAAGAAAATCATAAATTGATCGAAGAATCCTAAAGTGCTCAGATACAAATTGATGCGACAAATCGACCAATGGTCCAACAAGCAATGACAAAAAAAGATAATTTAACTTGTTGACATGATTAAATATTTAGCATTAAAATTGTATAGAAAATAAGGGAATGATTCGGTCCTAGCAAAAAGGATTTTCGCATCACCCAGGTATCAATATTATTTGTCCACAAAGTTCTATTGTTATTGTATTGTCCCTTCATTTGACCTATTTTCGGATAAATAGAATATTAAAAAGGAAAAAAAAAAGGCTTGGGGTTGGGCCCGACTCCAACCCCTTTTCTTTTCCGCGCAGGCACTGGGCCTAGCCCTTTCCTCCCCATCGGCCCGGCCCCGCCGTCCCCTCGCCCCTTCTCCCCCCTCCACGCAACCGAGGACAGCATAGCTAACGCAGAGCCGAGCAGGCCTGCCGCGGAGGCGACAGGCTCGAGGTGACCCCCGTTCGGCCAAGGGGGAGGCCGGTCGGCGCGCTGAGGACCGGTGGTCAAGCTACGTCCGTCGACCCGCCTCCTCGGCCTATGAATAGGGCCTCTGGTGCAAGGGAGAGCAAGGGTTCAAGGAGAGTGAGAGGGGTGAGAGAGCACCAAGGGCGGAGGAGAGAGAAAAAGAGGGGGAGGAGAGAGAGGGCAAGCCGCGAGAGAGAACCGAGTGGGGGATTGAGAGCGAGCAAGCGCCGTCCGGCGACTGTTGGAAGATATGCCTGAAGATCCGCAGGATTGATCTGATTTGATCTAATTGATCTAATTTGCATCAATTAATCCATTTTTGATAGGATTGATTTAGAATTGATTTATAGAATATTCGTAAATATTTTATTTCCTTTCTCTATGTACATCGTGTATTATAATTACAAATGATTGTACATTGATGAAAACTCATGTAATAGAAAAATCTCTCTACATTTTTCATCCTCTCTACGCTTCTTGCTTTCTTCGGCTTTCCTTTCATGGTATCAGAGCAGCAAGCTCCTTAAACTTGCTTCCGCACCGATTACCTTCAAACTCTCTAACCTGCAAAAGAGATTTGTGAAGGAATCAAATTTTCGCTAAAGGAAGAAGAAGCGAATCCAGATCGATTACCATGGCTCATTTAGAGAATCCCTCCTCGGCTGCTGATGCTTCGCCTACAGTAAACGTCATGCTACAAATCTCAGAAGCACAAGATACTATTGGGCCAATTTCCGCACCTCAACAACAGATCCAGGCTCAAGGGATGCAGTGGCAATATTTTCCGGCTCAGTCTAACATGGGGCTGCCCACTACAAGCCATCCTTACCATTGGGTACCTTATCCATGGTACGTTGGGCAAGGCCCAAATGCATCATTGCCGGGGATTGTAGGCGTCCAGCCCGACGGGAGCCAACTAGCCATGAGTGGGGCAAGCCCAACCGTCGGAACAGGGCAAATTGGCGGGTCGAGCGAAACGGGTTAGGGATCGAATCCCTACCCGAATCTCCATAATGCGGGTCACGGAATCGGATCTGTCGGGTCGGGGATGGGGACGAATCCCTACCCGAATTTTTTCCCCTTTCCAATCACGGGCGTCAGGGCGTCACCGGTTGATCGGAGCCTGGGGATCCTCTGTACGTATCAACCGCCGATGGTCCAGAGCTGCGTTTAATAACTTTGCAACTAACCGGGACGGAAAATTACTCCAGATGGTCGCAGGACTTCCGGCAAGCCCTGGTGACGAAGGACAAGGACGGTTTCCTTGACGGGACTGTGCCCATTCCTTCGGACGACGGCCCCCGACATTGGAGAAAATGCAATCACCTCATCCGAACGTGGATCGGCAACTGCATCTCTCCAGATGTCGGGGCCGGTCTCCCGCCGACAGAAGACACCAAAAAAATGTGGGACAACATCAACGAAATGTATGGGAAATTAGATCGGGCTAAGATTTTTTCCCTCATGCAGGAACTCAGCGATCTCAAACAAAGAAACATGAGTGTCATGGCGTGTTACAATAAACTCTCATCGCTCTGGAATGAGCTCGAGGCCGCGGAAGAGAAACTCAAGGGACCGGCAGAAACCCTCGAACAGTATAGATCTATAAAGGAACGAGAGAAAACCACTCGGTTTCTCCTGATTTTGAACGAGAGTTACCTGACGTTCCGCTCGCAGATCCTGGCGATGGATCCGGTTCCTCCTCTCGGGAGGATTTTTCAGCTAGCTGTCCAGGAGGAAAACCAACGACTCACGGCTCCAGAACAAACGCGAGGAAGCGACAGCATCGCTCTTGCTATTCGCAGGGAGAGGAGAGATTCGGGGTTCAAAACCCTAACGCGAGACAAAGAGGCACTAGGGTTACAGGGAAGCGGCGAAAGAGGCTTTAAAAAGGGGGGAGTGAATGGCTCAGATCCTCCACGGCGATCTGACGGCGTCCAAGAGCTCGATCCATCGTTTGAATCCGACGGCGGATATCATCCCGCGAAGAAGGGATCGGACGGCGGATATTATTCCGCAAAAAGGGCATCGGATGGTCAGATTATTTTGGCATTTTCAAGGAATTTTGGCCAAAATTCCAAAGGAAGAGGTAAATTGTATTGTGAATACTGCAAACGTCCACATCACACTATCGATAATTGTTGGAAATTGCATGGAAAGTCGGGAGAAAAAGAAAAAAAGAAGGAATATTCTGCAGCTTACCAAGTTACAGGTCTCAGTAATGATCCTCCAATTACCCATGGTCAATATGCACAATTGATGCAGGCTTTACAAAAGGCAGAAATCACAAGCAAAGGAGGAAGTTTTTCAGGTATATCTTATTGCCTGATAAATTCTATTTCAAAAAGGGCATGGATAGTGGACTCAGGAGCAAGTGATCACATCGTTTGTGATAAAATTTTATTCTCTGCTATGCATAAGAAATTAGATATACCTATTTCTGTGCAACTGCCAAATGGAGATATCACCAATGTCACTTTCACAAGCACTGTTCAGCTGAATCCTCAAATTACCCTCCAAAATGTCCTCTATGTGCCTCAATTTCAATTCAATCTTATCTCTGTCTCCAAAGTCTGCAAAGAAAATTCCTGTCAAGTACTCTTTAATTCTGACAGCTGTTTTTTCCAGGCCCTTTCGATTGGCAAGCTGATGGGCTTGGGTAATCTCTCAGAAGGATTGTTTTTTTGGGATGAATTTCCACATCATCTTGATCTTTCATTTGTTGCTTCAAATAAAATGTCCTTGTGTAATGCTGCTACCGATGATAAAAACTTCCTTTTGCATTCAAGAATGGGTCATAGTGCTTTTTTTCCTTGCTCTAAATGTCATATATGTCCCATGGCAAAGCAATCTCGCACACCTTTTCCTATCAGTAAAAGCCATTCCAATGATATTTTTTCACTAATCCATGTGGACGTTTGGGGACCATATCACACAACACATCGTGATGGTTCACGTTATTTCCTCACTATTGTAGATGATTACTCTCGTGCTACCTGGATATTTCTTATGCAGTCTAAAGCCCAAGTTCCTTCAAATATGAAATCTTTTATCATTCTGACCAAAAATCAGTTTGGAAAGTCCATACGGCGAATCCGCACTGACAATGGGAAGGAATTTTTTAACCATGAATGTCGCTCACTTTTCTTATCTCATGGGATTCTCCATGAAAGCTCATGTGTATACACTCCACAACAAAATGGAGTGGTAGAACGAAAACATCGTCATCTGCTGGAGGTCGCAAGAGCACTAAAGTTTCAAGGATCCATTCCAGATATTTATTGGGGAGATTGCATTCTTACTGTAGCTTACCTCATCAACCGGATGCCATCTCGTATTTTGTCTGGTAAATCACCTTTCGAATTACTTTATGGTAAAAAGCCAGCAGTTGATCATTTAAGAGTATTCGGTTGTTCATGCTATACTGCAACTTTGGGAACTCGGGACAAGATGACCCCACGTGCCAAACGATGCATATTTATGGGTTATCCCAACCTGCAGAAAGGATATCGTGTCCTTGATGAATCAACAGGGAATTTTTTTGTAAGCAGAGATGTCATTTTTCATGAGAATATCTTCCCATTCCAAACAAAGGAAGAGGATTTGATTGTCTCCAACAAATCTCAAAATTCTCCACAGCAGGAAGATGTATGTCCTGAATATCTTCTCCCGGGATATCAAGAACAGGTCATTTCCTCACCTTTAACATCTACTTCATATAATCAGCAGCAGACTGAGGAAGAGATGGAAAGTATGCCTGCAACTCAACTCCATGTGGAAAATATCCCTGATGTTTCGGCTGATACAACTATTGAAGGAACATCTCCTCCTCCACCAGTGGATCCACCACGTCGTTCGGGACGAGCCACTAGACCACCAACTTGGACAAACGATTATATCTGTGCATCTCTCAAATCGCCAGGTATCAATTATCCAATATCATCATATGTTTCTTTTGATAAGCTTTCATCCCAACATAGATGTTGTATTAGTCGTATATCCGATGAAAGGGAACCTTCCAGTTATAATGAGGCATCCCGGGATCCACGATGGCAACAGGCCATGGTAGCAGAATTACAGGCACTGACTGACAATCATACATGGGAACTGGTCAGGCTTCCTCCAAATAGAAAGTCTATTGGATGCAAATGGGTCTATAAAATCAAATATAAAGCCGATGGATCCATTGAGCGTTACAAGGCTCGATTGGTGGCCAAGGGATATACCCAGCGAGAAGGTTTCGATTATCACGAAACTTTTTCGCTAGTTGCTAAGGATGTCACAGTACGATCCTTCTTATCGGTTGCAGCCATCCATGATTGGTCGTTACATCAGATGGACGTCCATAACGCCTTTCTCCATGACGACTTGGATGAGGAAATCTACATGGATATTCCTCAGGGTTTACGGAGACAGGGGGAGAATAAAGTGTGTCGTCTCCGCAAACCTTTATGGATTAAAGCAGGCCTCCCGACAATGGTATGCAAAATTTGCTAAAGCTCTCACAACTGCAGACTTCAAACAATCCAGATATGATTATGCCTTGTTCACATGGACTAGAGGTAAGTCATCTATTTATCTAATGATATATGTAGATGACATTCTCATTATGGGAAATGATGAAGCTGCAATAGAAAATCTTAAGAAATATTTGCATACTACATTCCATATAAAAGACTTGGGAGCTCCAAAGTACTTTCTTGGAATTGAGATTGCCAGATCTCACCAGGGAATTTTTCTTAGTCAAAGGAAGTTCGTATCAGAGATTATATCAGAAACAGGTTTATCAGGATGCAAACCAGCAGTTATTCCAATTGAGCAAAATACCAGATTGATTGCAGCCGATCATATTACATCTCAAGATGATCCTATTCTTGAAGATCCGTCAAGTTATCAGAAGCTCATTGGAAAACTCATATATTTGACTATGACCAGACCTGATATATCATATGCAGTGCAAAATCTCAGCCAATTTATGCACAAACCAAAAGAATCTCACATGAATGCTGCTCTGAAAGTTGTAAAATATTTGAAGAGTTGTCCAGGATTGGGAATACTTTTATCCAGAAAATGCAACATGGAAATGATAGCATATTGTGATGCAGATTACGCGACTTGTCCCATGAGTCGAAGATCTGTTTCTGGATTTTGCATTAAATTGGGGGAATCTCTTCTTTCCTGGAAAACAAAGAAGTAGGCAACGGTTTCCTTGTCCTCAGCAGAAGCGGAATATAGGGCCATGGCAAAAACCACATGTGAGATTGTATGGATACGAGGTCTGCTTGGAGATCTCGGAGTACAGGTAAAAGGGCCAACAAAATTATTTTGTGATAATGAGTCAGCATTGAAACTTGCAGCCAACCCTGTAATGCATGAAAGAACCAAGCATATAGAGGTGGATTGTCACTTCACTCGGGAGAAAATCCAAGAAGGGGTAATCGAAACAAGAGGGATTGGAACCGTTGAACAATCGGCGGACATTTTCACCAAACCCTTGTGTTCGAGACAACATGCATATCTACTAAGCAAGCTAGGAGTCTTGGACATCTACAAGCCACCAGCTTGAGGGGGAGTGTTGGAAGATATGCCTGAAGATCCGCATGATTGATCTGATTTGATCTAATTGATCTAATTTGCATCAATTAATCCATTTTTGATAGGATTGATTTAGAATTGATTTATAGAATATTCGTAAATATTTTATTTCCTTTCTCTATGTACATCGTGTATTATAATTACAAATGATTGTACATTGATGAAAACTCATGTAATAGAAAAATCTCTCTACATTTTTCATCCTCTCTACGCTTCTTGCTTTCTTCGGCTTTCCTTTCAGCAACGAATACGACCGGTGACTCACCGGCGCCGCCCCCTTCCCGAGCCAAGCTCGCGGTGGGTTGCGCTCTGTTTTTCTTTTCTTGAGTTGTCCGATCTTGGGGTCGGTTCCCCGAGGATCTTGGCTCGGAGGTGTGCCAGGCGGACGGATGCAGGTCGATCTTCGAGCTCGTCCACGGTCCATCGCCGCGAGCAGCGTAGGAGACCCTCGGCCGACCCCCTCTGTTTCGTGCACCCTGTTTGGACGTCCTGTTTTCGAGCGTATCGGACTGGAGCTCCCGGCCGTTCGGCTCACGTGAACTCCGGCTCTGTCGATCCCCTCGTTGAGCTGTTGCGCGCATTGTACGTCATGTGTCGAGAGCCCTGGCACGGCTTTGAGCTTCAGTTGAGCTAGAAATCCCTTGTTATAGTAGCGCGCCTTAGCTATTTGATGAAATGCCCAAATTAGATCTAGTTGTTTCGTTATCTTGAGCTGGGGTTGAGTTGTCTAGGCCCCATCCCACCTATAAGCTTTTAGCATTCCGGGGTCGCCGCGGGTTTCTTTGGTACTGGAGCATGAACGGCGGTCCTTGCCGCCCTTGGTCGGACAAAGGCTGGGCCCTAGTTTGGGCTTGGCCAAGGCAGCACCGTCGGGCTTCGGCCGAACCCAGAAGTGCAGCACCCTGTTGCCGCGCTGCCTCTCTCGTGGCTGGACTGCTTGGAAGCAGCAAGCCGCGAGCCGGGTCGGTGACCCTGGATCGGAGTCAGGCCGGCTCGCGGATCTGGCCGACCCGGGCTTGTCCATTTTGTGGGTTGGCCGGTTCTGGGCCTAGACAAGGCTTTGAGCCGGTCTATTATTGTCTTAGGCTAAGTTTGTTTTTCAGCTAAGGGCTTAGTTGGGCTTAGGTTTTATCCTAGCTTATGGTTGGGTTCTGTTTTTCAGCTAAGGGCTTTACTGGATTGGGCTTATTTCGTTGAGCCCAATCTAGCTGCAGACTTGGGCAGGCGGCCCCGGGGCGACCTTGACCCGGGTCTGATGCGGAGGTCCGACACACGTCCGTTTATTTTACATATATTAAACTATATTATTATTATACAAAAATATTAAAAATCAGAAAATAATTCATTTTCTCCAAAAAATCAGAAAAAGCTTAAAAATGGCCTTTTGAATGGTCTTTCCTTTAAAATGTGTGAAAATCCCTAAAAGAAAACAAAAATTGTGGAGACAAATGTTGGGTTCCAATTATGTCCTTATGATGTATGGATTGCTATTTCCTTAGTCTAATTATAAATTGAATCCTAGGACTTATGATTGATATAAAATGCTAAATAAATACTTTACTTGATGTTTAAACAAGATTAGGTATTGAAAATGATTAGTTGCTTAATTGGTATAATCAAGTTGTAGATCCTAATATTTTACTTAGGTTGTTAATCGATCCATAATAAAATGAGTATTGACAATTCCTAAATAAAAATGATTTACAAAAAACTTAGATCATAAGTTGCGAATTGTTGGACTTGAGAGAGTTCAGATTGATCTTAGAATTAGCACCAGCCATTAGCCTTTGCATCCCGCCGAAGGGTTCTAAGGAGGTCGTGACAAAACTTGAATAGAGAACAAGCACATTGTGATCTACATTGTTTGGTTTGTGTGACTTACTTCTCGGGGGTAGTAAGCGAAGAATTGACTCTAAATAGTGGAGAACTTATACACTTGGTTGGCTCAATCACTCAAGCGTTTCCTTACCCATGATTCTATAACTTCTTATAGAAATATGAGTAAGAAAAACCAGGAGTTGACGATAATTGATCCTATGATGGCTCTTTTGTGTAATAATTGGAAGTAGATTGAGAATGAGCTTAAGACACAAAAAGGGAAAGACCGGGACCTCATGCATATGCTTGCCTTAGCAGGTTTAGGGCCTGGCCATGCACGCCAGGCGTCCGACACTTGAATATTTTCGTACATAGGCATCTAGGGAAAGATCCCCGGGAACTCCCGAGCATGTGCATATACCTCCGTTGACGTTTTTGCTTCAATTCGACCTTTGATTCAATGGTTCTTTCTTGGGTTTGGCTGAATCTCATGGACAACAAACACAATACAATATGCTCTAAATCATAGAGAAAGCAATTAATAAGTCTCTAGTCTCCACATGACTCAAAATACTTTATTTAATTTCATTCCCGGGACAATGACACTTAAATCAAGTGAAAAGAACATTACAAATTAGTAAAAATCCATTTGGTATAAAAATTGACACCGCAAGACTTCCGGATAAGATTATATCTATTTTTGGGAACTCAATCGTCCATTGAAAAGTCTAAATCTTTTTCACTCACTCAAACAGTACCTAGGTGTGACCACAAGATGCTTGGCTCTAGCAGTAGCGAGCCCGAACTTTTCGGTCATGTCAAGTTCGCTTGGTGACATGCCGCTAGGAAGCTCCCAGTCAAAGCAGTGCACGAGTTGAGCAACCACAAATCGCACCACGGTCAAGCCGAGCTGCATCCCAGGGCACCCTCGGCGGCCTGTTCCGAAAGGTAGGAGTTGAAAGTCACGTCCCTTAACATCCACATTCGAACCTAAGAATCTTTCAGGCACGAACTCTTCCGGATCATGAGTGGTCCACACTTTTGGGTCCCTTCCAATGGACCACACATTCACGATGACTCTCGACTTGTAGGGTATGTGGAAGCCGTTCACCGTGCAGTCCTCGGTCGCCTCGTGGGGAAGCAAAAGCGGAGCCACCGGATCAGGAGTAGTTTTTTGCATTGCTAAGGAGCTCCAAAGTGCACATCTTTCTAATGTTCCTCCAATATGGGCCGTACGGTGCAAATGCCAAGCTCCTTTGCTCATAAGAGATGTGTTTTGCAGCCTCATGAGGCGGCCGGCTCGCGAAAATAAGATCATGGGTCTGGAGGAATTGCTCTGCCACTTCGGGTGATGAGACGAGGATCGTGGGCACGAACCCGAGGCGCAAGTAGACGAGGGGTCCATATTTTTGAGCTAGTTTGTGGAGATCATGGTGAGGATTCTTCCCTAACAAAGGGAGGTTTCCAAGAATCGGAAACCCTCTTGGACCGGGAGGCAATTTCTTCTTACCCCGTGTTTCCCACAGCAAAGCTCGCAATAAGAGATGAGCAATCAAAGCGAGGAGCGTTATCCATATCCACGCCATTGAGGTTGTTATTTGGATGGAAGTGGGGGTGACAATGGCGCTGGGATAAAGAAATATGGAAGACAGATGAGTGTTTCTGGCTTCAAACACGTGACATTTATTACTTTTTGTTTTTTTAGTGGGTCCGTGCATCTAGATAGCGTTGGACTCTTCGAGGTAGGGTATTTAGTTTCATTTTATGGCCATCGATTTTAGGAAACTTCTAGCAATATATGATTATATTAAATGTATTCAATCTATGCAATTCTCCTTGTTCTCATGCATCAGGTAATAGTTATTGACCCGAAGGGTGATGGGCATGGCCCTTAAAATTACATTAAACAAATAAAATTATTATTTGAACACGGGATCCTCTCTATCGCTTTTGAACCTAGGGATGGATCATTTCACTGGCCTTCGGGTATTTTATTTAACAATGCTAATATAAATTTGAAAATACATAACAATAAATGCAATCATATAAATAAATCTATGTGCGGTTAGGGAGACAAAAGACTATATAGATGGGAAAGAAATATTGGAAAAAGAGAAAGAAATAAGATAAAGGAGATTAAGTTTCTTTCAGTGTGCGCATTGAATTCATGGATTTAGATGAAGGCAAATAAAGTTCTGTGAATAAATTTAGTAATCTTTCTAACAATTACATACATACATACATACATACATAAGGGGACTATGGTGTAGACCAATGGTAAATTGAAGCAGATATGCTACAATAAACAACCCTTCCTCAGTCTTTGAAAAGGATTACACCTATTAGTCTGATGCGTGTGCGGACGAGTGACTCTGAGAATGGGGAATTGTAAGGGTAAGTGTATGGATATGGTGTGTGTAGGGATTAGTTGTCAATGGGTAAACATGAGTGCACGATAGAATACAATTGCCATCAAGGTACAAAGGACGCACTGTCAATCAAGGAAGAAGATCGAGATAAATGAAGTTCACTACCAAGACTTAAAGGACGAATCATTTGCTAGGGATAATAAACTTTGTGATAGATAAGCTCACCTCTCGGGCTTAAAGGGAAACTGCTAGCTGATGATAAAGTGCTTCTTAGCTCACCACTAAGGACTAATCCACTTTCTAAGGATAAAGAGAGCAAAATAAGAGTTATCCACTCTCTAAAAATAATTACCCACTCAAAAGAAAATCCCATGTATTTTCATTCATAAAAAATGTTTGCATACAACTGAGAATTCTCCTCTATTTATAGGAAGACTACGATATAGGAAATAAACAACAATTATATAGATATTGGAACTACCTAAGCATTAATAGACATAGGAACTAGAAAAGCATAATAAAGACGTAGGAACTTAGCACTTTGACCTAGAAACTTTACATAGCAATAAAGACTCCTAGGAACTTAGAGATGCGATAAATGATATGGGAACTTGCGCTCTTGATTCTTTAGTCTTTCAAGATTCTTGCACCCGCTTTGACTAGCAAACAATGACTTTAAGAGTTTATTAAATATCCATGGAAATTGCCAAGAAAAGCCTCCATCGGTAAATTATTATTCGGCCTAGCAAAAAGGATTTCGCATCACCTAGGTATTAATATTATTTGTCCACTAAGTTTTATTGTTATTTTATTGTCCCTTAATTTTACCTATTTTCGGATAAATAGAATATTAAAAAGGAAAAAAAAAGGCTTGGGGCTGGGCCCGACCCCAGCCCCTTTTCTTTTTGGCACAGGCACTGGGCCTAGCCCTTTCCTCCCCATCGGCCCGGCCCCGCCGTCCCCTCACCCCTTCTCGCCCCTCCACGCAACCGAGGACGGCACAGCCGGCGCAGAGCCGAGCAAGCTTGCCGCAGAGGTGACAGGCTCGAGGTGACCCTGGTTCGGCCAAGGGGGAGGACGGTCGGCGCGCCAAGGACCGGCGGTCAAGCTACGTTCGTCGACCGGCCTCCTCGGCCTATGAATTCAAAGGAGAGCGAGAGGGTTGAGAGAGCACCGAGCGTGGAGGAGAGAGAAAAAGAGGGGGAGGAGAGAGAGGGTAAGCCGCGAGAGAGAACCAAGTGAGGGATTGAGAGCGAGCAAGCGCTGTCCGGCGACGAATACTGCCAGTGACTCATCGGCGCCACCCCCTTCCCGAGCCAAGCTCGCGGTGGGTTGCGCTCTGTTTTTCTTTTCTTGACTTGTCCGATTTTGGGGTCGGTTCCCCAAGGATCTCGGCTCGGACGTTTGCGAGGCGGACGGACACAGCTCGATCTTCGAGCTCGTCCGCTGTCCGTCGCCGCGAGCCGCGTAGGAGACCCTCGGCCGAGCCCCTCTGTTTCGTGCACCCTGTTTCGACGTCCTGTTTTCGAGTGTATCGGACCGGAGCTTCTGGCTGTTCGGCTCACATGAACTCCAGCTTTGCCGATTTCCTCGTTGAGCTGTTGGGCGCATTGTACGTCATATGTCGAGAGTGCTGGCGCGGCTTTGAGCTTCGGTTGAGCTAGAAATCCCTCGTTGTAGTAGTGCGCCTTAGCGGTTCGATGAAATGCCCAAAACTAGATCAATCTAGTTTTGTTTTGTTATTTTGAGTCGGGGTCGAGTCGTCCAGGCGCCGTCCCACCTATGAGCTTTTAGCATTCCGGGGTCGCCGCGGGTTTCTTTTGTACCGTAGCATGAACGGCGGTCCTTGCCACCCCTGGTCGAACGAAGGCTGGGCTTGGCCGAGGTAGCACCGTGGTGCTTCGGCTGGATCGAGAAGCGCAGCACCCTGTTGCAGCGCTGCCTCTCTCGTGGCTGGACTGTTGGGAAGCGGCAAACCGCGAGCCGGGTCGGTGGCCCTGGATCCGAGTCGGGCCGGCTCGCGGATCTAGTCGACCCGGGCTTGTCCATTTTGCGGGCTGGCCGGTTCTGGGCCTAGACAAGGCTTTGAGCAGGTCTATTATTGCCTTAGGCTAAGTTTGTTGTAAGCTTTGTTTGGGCCGGGCTTAGTTGGGTTTAGGTTTTATCCAAGCTTATAGGCTGGGTTATGTTTTTCAGCTAAGGGCTTTACTGGATTGGGCTTATTTTGTTGAGCCCAGTCTAGCTGCAGACTTGGGCCGGCGGCCCCATGGCGACCTCGACCCGGGTTGGATGCGGAGGTCCGACACGCGTCCGTCTATTTTACATATATTATACTATATTATTACACAAAAATATTAAAAATCAGAGAATAATTTATTTTCTCCGAAAAATCAGAAAAAGCTTAAAAATGGCCTTTTGAATGGTCTTTCCTTAAAAATGTGTGAAAATCCTTAAAAGAAAACAAAAATTGTGGAGACAAATGTTGGGTTCCAATTATGTCCTTATGATGTATGGATTACTATTTCCTTAAAAATGGCCTTTTGAATGGTCTTTCCTTAAAAATGTTGGAGACAAATGTTGGGTTCTAATTAGAAATTGAATTCTAGGACTTGTGATTGATATAAAATGCTACATAAATGTTTTACTTGATGTTTAAACAAGATTAGGTATTGAAAAGGATTAGTTGCTTAACTGGTATAATCAAGTTGTAGATCCTAATATTTTACTCAGGTTGTTAATCAATCCACCACAAAATGAGTAGTGGCAATTCCTAAGACCAAAAGTTGCGAATTGGTGGACTTGGGAGAGTTCGGACTGATCTTAGAATTAGCACCAGCCATTAGCCTTTGCATCCCACAGAAGGGCTCTAAGGAGGTTGTGACAAAACTTGAAATAGAGAACAAGCACATTGTGATCTACATTGTTTGGTTTGTGTGACTTACTTCTCGGGGGTAGTAAGCGAAGAATTGACTATAAATAGTGGAGAACTTACATACTTGGCTAGCTCAATCATTCAAGCGTTTACTTACCCATGATTTTATAACTTCTTATAGAAATATGAGTAAGAAAAACCAGGAGGTGGCGATAAATGATCCTATGATGGCTCTTTTGTGCAATTACTGGAAGTAGATTGAGAATGAGCTTAAGATGCAAAAAGGGAACGACCGGGACCTCATGCATATGCTTGCCTTAGTAGGTTCAGGGCCTGGTCATGCACGCCAGGCGTCCGACACTTGAATATTTTCGTACATAGGCATCTAGGGAAAGATCCCCCGGAACCCCCGAGCATGTGAATATACCTCCGTTGACGTTTTTGCTTCAATTCGACCTTTGACTCAATGGTTCTTTCTTGGGTTTGGCTGAATCTCATGGACAACAAACACAACACAATATGCTCTAAATCATAGAGAAGCAATTAATAAGTCTCTAGTCTCCACATGACTCAAAATACTTTATTTAATTTCATTCCCGGGACAATGACACTTTTAAATCAAGTGAAAAGAAAATTACAAATTAGTAGAAATCCATTTGGTATAAAAATTGACACCGCGAGACTTCCGGATAAGATTATATCTATTTTTGGGAACTCAATCGTCCATTGAAAAGTCTAAATCTTTTTCACTCACTCAAATCATGCACAGGTGTGTGACCACAAGATGCTTGGCTCTAGGAGTAGCGAGCCCGAACTTTTCGGTCATGTCAAGTTCGCTTGGTGACATGCCGCTAGGAAGCTCCCAGTCAAAGCAGTGCACGAGTTGAGCAACCACAAATCGCACCACGGTCAAGCCGAGCTGCAT
Source organism: Eucalyptus sideroxylon (assembly GCA_014182405.2). Taxonomy (NCBI): domain Eukaryota; kingdom Viridiplantae; phylum Streptophyta; class Magnoliopsida; order Myrtales; family Myrtaceae; genus Eucalyptus; species Eucalyptus sideroxylon. Next base: position 34,062,685 of record CM024556.2, on the reverse strand, counting down.
CCCAGGGCACCCTCGGCGGCCTGTTCCGAAAGGTAGGAGTTGAAAGTCACGTCCCTTAACATCCACACTTGACCCTAAGAATCTTTCAGGCACAAACTCTTCTGGATCATGAGTGGTCCACACTTTTGGGTCCCTTCCAATGGACCACACATTCACGATGGCTCTCGACTTGTAAGGTATGTGGAAGCCGTTCACCGTGCAGTCCTCGGTCGCCTCGTGGGGAAGCAAAAGCGGAGCCACCGGGTGAAGCCTCATGGTCTCCTTGATGACCATGTGCAAGTAGTCCAAGCCCTCTAAATCTGATTCCTCCACTGCTCTATTTAGTCCCGCAGCTTTCTCTAGTTCTTCTTGGAGCTTTTTCATTGCCCTAGGATGTTTTATAAGTTCGGCCATTGCCCACTCTATTGCAGTCGCTGAAGTATCCATTGAACCTGCCAACATGTCCTTCACAAAGAAATATATCGAGATTCATATGAACGAGTATATCAATTGTACTTATCAATCATATTTAGAATAAAGTAAGTCATGCATGTTATGAGAAAAATTGATGCATTGAAAATACAGACTTTATACTATCGATTACTCAACAAGCGTATAGATCACTTTTTTGACCAAATCAATATGTTAAGTGACTCCATTAGGAAACTACTTATGAGATTTCCCTAACCATGATCTCAACTAAGAATAATACTTAATAGAAAGAAAAAATAACTATTTTTCTTCATGAAATATCGATGGAAATTAATATTCCAACTAGCTAATCCTTACATACATAAATTAACTTATATAAACTCCATTTAAAATGTGACCACGAATCACTTAATAATAAATAGATTTTGTCGTCTCTAGCACTCACCGTTTCATGGTTGATAAAAACTGTTAACCACTCAATCTCTGGAGGATGAAAGAGACTAGCACATGTACTTCAAGAAAGAGACCACACATTCTCTATCGTGATCATGAACGTCTACTTCTCGGGTATGACCCGCTTCGTTGATTGGTATATAGACAACATAGAGGCTTACAAAATTGTCGGACACCGTCGGTTCCCAACAATATATAAAGAAGCTAACAAGACTATCTTTTGTAACCATATACAACAAATATAGACAGAATGATATTGCTTAAAAATTGCCTTTAAAACTTGCAAATCTTAGATAGTAAATGAGAGGATGAGACTGATTCAACATACTTCAAGAAAGAGACCACACATTCTTTATCGTGATCATGAACGTCTACTTCTAGTGTATGACCTGCTTTGTTGATTGGTATATATAGACAACATAGAGGCTTACAAAATTGTTGGACACCGTCGGTTCCCAACAATATATAAAGAAGCTAACAAGACTATCTGTTGTAACCATATACAACAAATATAGATAGAATGATATTGATTAAAAATTGCCTTTAAAACTTGCAAATCTTAGATAGTAAATGAGAGGATGACACCGATTCAACATACTTCAAGAAAAGAGATTCATTCTCTGTCGTGATCCTGAACTTCTACTTCTCGTGTATGACCCGCTTGATTTATTGGTAGATAGACAACACACAGGCTTACAAAATTGTTGGACACCATTGGTTCCCAACAATATATAAAGAAGCTAACAAGACTATATGTTGTAACCATAGACATCAAATATAGACAAAAATAATATTGCTTAAAAATTGCCTTTACAACTTGCAAATCTTAGATAGTAACTGAGAGGATGACACCGATTCAACATGCTTAATCAAATTTAGACAAATTCCGCCGGGATGTGATAGTTGAATTATTGAAATTGTCTACAAAAATGGATTTACAAAGTGCAATCACAGATTTTGTTCCATCGTTCTATATGGGTTTCCATACGCTCAAATATCCACTTTTGACCTATGGAATTATCTTCTAAATCAGTTTTGAACCCCGACTATGCTCATCTCAGAGCTTCAACTAGCGTGATCCTTGTTCTAATTAATTTCCCACTCCAACGTATGCTTAGATAATTGAAAAATAAATAAGGTTAGCTTTTAAAATTTCTTTCATTACCAGAATTATGGCTTTGATATGGGGCCTGTCGATATGGTACTCTCCCTCGTTCAATCCCATTATACTCAACATGACATCAACAAAATCTTTGGTCTGTCCTTCCTCTTTCTTGGTCTCCAAGTGCTCGTCAATAATCTTCTCGAAGAAAGCATCGAATACTCTGCTCACGGCTTTCATGCGCTTCGTCAACCCCTGAAGATCAAATGATGCCAAAAAAGGAACATAGTCACCGATGTTCGGCGTGGCGGTCAACACCATCACTTCTTGAACCACGGCCTTGAACCCTCTCTCGTCAAACTCCTTGTCCATGTACTTCTTCCCGAAGACCATCAGACAACTCATGTCGGCACTTAGCGATGAGATCTTCGCGCTCAAGTCAATGGCCATGTGGTCATGAGATGCGTCTTTGAGAAAATTCACAAGCAAGCCGACCTCGTCTCTTCTCATGGATCTGAAGGAGTAGTTTTTTGCATTGCTAAGGAGCTCCAAAGTGCACATCTTTCTAATGTTCCTCCAATACGGGCCATACGGCGCAAACGCCAAGTTCCTTTGCTCGTAAGAGATGTGCTTCGAGGCCTCATGAGGTGGCCGGCTCGCGAAAACAAGATCATGGGTCTTGAGGAATTGTTCGGCCACATCGGGCGATGAGACGACCATCGTGTGCACAAACCCGAGGCGCAAGTACATGAGGGGTCCATATTTTTGAGCTAATTTGTGAAGATCGTGGTGAGGGTTTTGTCCTAACAAAGGGAGGTTTCCTAGAATTGGATACCCTCTTGGACCAGGAGGCAATTTCTTCTTGCTCTTTGTTTTCCATAGCAAAGCTCGCAATAAGAGATGAGCAATCAAAGCGAAGGTGAGTGTTATCCATATCCAAGTCATTTTGGTGGTGGTTATTTGGAAGGAGGTGGGGTGAAGATGGTGGTGGAGATAAGTTCATTGCATATATAGGTAAAGATACGACAAGGAGACGTGCTAGATTTATTCCCATTGCTTTTTAGTGGGCCCTTCAACTAGAATCCAAAGAAATATCATACACTATATATTAATTAAGATATATTGAAGAGTATTTCAACATTGTAAAAGTTATGAAGTACCGACACTTTTCAAGAGCCTTCGTGTCGTGTCGGATACTTCAACATGTATCAACACTCTTCGACACTCGGTCAACACATGTCGGAAAATCTGACACCTAGTCAACTTTCTCGACATTCTCTGACACTTGAGTTAGAATTCTGACATACGAGTTTCCGACACGTGATTCTGATATCGAGGTCAATTTTAAAAATTCAATGAATGAGAGGTAAAAAAATATATATGTGAAAAAATAAAACACAATAATAAAAATAATAAATGGAAAAAGAAGAAAAATCTAGTATTCTCTTTTCTTCTGATTCCCACTTCCCGTGATACACAATTCACCACTAAGTTTTTTTCTCCTCTTTCAACATATCTAACATGCGAGTCCTAAATATGAATCGCTTGTTTTTTCTCCACGTTTTATGAATCATTGAAATAGAGTTGAATTTGTTAAATTGAAACAATGAATGATATAAATAAATGACGGATTAATGTTTTTAGTGTATATTCATTCTAGGCTTATTTATTTATTTATTTATGAATTTAATTCAAATTAATTTTATTGAAATAATCATAAAAATGATAATTTATTATGTATATAATATATATATATATATATATATATATATATATATTTTAATATACAACGTGTTCCAACGTATGGAAATTCTCTACTTTTTGAGAAACGATGTGTTGGCATGTTGTATTGTGTGTCGTGTGTTAGTATCGGTACTACTTAGCGTAAAAGAACATCTTTCTTTGCGATCAGATAAATAAAATAAACGCGTTTAATTTGTTTTTTCCTGAAGCGAGAGCAACATGGATGGTGGAAGAATCCAGTGATTGTGAAATGGGGGAACATACACAAGGAATTGATGTAGTCTTTGACGTCAGTAATTTTTTTTCATTTTGTGTTTATGGATTTTAGGAAACTTTTAGGAATATATGACTAAAATAAATGTATTTAATCTCCCCAAATGCATGCAAACCTCCCGATCTGAAGAGTGGTAGATGTTAGCCCCGAAGGTTACATTAAATAAGTAAAGAATGATTTGAACACGGCATTCATTCTATCGCATTCAAACCTGATAATGGATTACTTAGCTAATCTAGAAATTTTATTTAATGTTAAAATTGTTTCAAGTTTGAACCTAAAACCCAATCCAAGATAAAATTATAGATAAGTATAGACTTGATTTTCCAGATGCCGCTCGAGCAAGTTTTGGACTTTGACTTTTGATGACTGGGGGGACACGATATATCCTCTCGATTGAAGCGAGATTCGGCCAAGGAAAGTTAATTGAAGAAAAAGTCTCAAATTTGAACTGTATTCCCTGATTCCCCTTGCCTTGGACTTCCCCCAGCGGTGATATATACACATCAAGGGTTTGTCTTTTGTGCGTGTCAAGCTTGCAAGTGTGCGGCAAAGGACGTGGTAGTCGTCGTTGGTGCGCGCGCGTGCGTGTGTGTATATCAAGGGTTTGTCTTTTGTGTGGGTCAAGCATGCAAGTGTCCGGCAAAGGACGTGTCACTGGTAGTTGATGTGCGTAGAAAGGAAGTTCGTGAATTTGTCCTTCACTCGGGAAATGTCATGAAAATGTAGTATAGTAAACGTAAAACTACCGTCCAATTTATTTCATTGTTCTATCTTTCTTTCTTTTTTTTTTCTGTAGAATTCTTGTGATTGTTGAGAGAGGAATTACGAGATTAAATACTATATGAGTTGTTGGGTGTAATTGAAGATAGGAAAGTATTAAGAATATTTGAGTGACTTGAGTGTAGTTATAATCTCTGTCACATCATTTAATTTATGGTAAAATTCTTTATTGTTCTCCCTATAGACATAGATCAAATGGTATTCGATTGATTTTCTTATTGTGTCTATTTTACTGTTTCATTGCTTGTTTCTGCAACATTTAACACTGCTAGTATAAATTTGTGATGGAAACAAAATGACAATATAGAGACTTGCCTACGGATAAAGGAGAAAGAAATAAAATAAAGGCAAATAAAGTTTTTTTAGTGTGCATGTCGAATAATGGAATGAAGTGAAGGGAAATTTTTTCATGAATAAAGTTTCTACGTTGATTTGTATATATATATATATTATAATTTTATTGAAAAACAGAATATTTCACTCTATCGCATTGTATATAATAAGTAGTCTATTTTACTACGCGTAAAGTGTCCCTACATAATTATATTTGTATTTAGATTGAAATTTTAAGAGATTTTCCTTTATTTTTTCTTTTATTGGTAGAATTTAATTTGCAGAAGAAAAGAATCATTGGATGCATTTAGGGTCTATTTGATAAGGTGCTAAACAATATTTGATTCTATTTTTTTATTCCCTGGAACAAAAAAGAAGAAGAAGAAATTCATTTAGTTACTTTTTTGCTTTCGAGAATAGATTTAAAACATAACTAAGAAGTAATATATATATACTTTTTGTTTTTAGAACAACTTCAGAATCAAGCCCAAAACATTTTTTTCCTCTTTTATTTTATTCATTTTCTTTTTCCTTTTTCTCTTCCTCTCTTCTTCTTGTAGCCGGTGGCTGTGGTTGGCTAGACAAGGTCTGACAATCTCACTAAAGCCTCACCGGCCCTCGGCAAGCCTCGTCGTGGCTTGGCAAGTTTCCCTTGAGGCTAATGACCTCGTTAGCTCTCATTTGGCCAATCATGGTTGGCGATCGGCTAGAGGAAGAAGAAGAGAAGGAAAAAGAAACAAAAGAGAAGAAAAGGAAAAAAAATAATAATGTAATAACGTTATTTAAAAAGTTAAAAGAAATGCTAAGTTATAAAGAAATTTGAGGGCCATACAAAATGCATTTCTATTTTGAAAATATAAATTTTAAACAGTTACCAAATCCTTTCAAATTGTCATAAACTCATATAGGGAATAGAATTTAAGAAAACTATTTATGAGTAGAAATTGTTCCCGAAAATAGAATGGTTACCAAATATACCCTTAATATCAAAAAGTCATGTTTACTATAATACATTATATTTATGAAGAATCACAAGGATACAATAGTCATAAAGATATAACAAAATTCATTTTCCTTATTTTCTCTTCTTTGACTAAATATGGAATGATCAAACTCCCTTCATTCCTTTCTTTTCTTTCATAAACATCCAAACAAGAATAAGATCAAACCTTCTTTGTTTTCTTTTATTTTCTCTCTTGAGCTCATCATCCAAACTTTTTATATTCTCTTCTAATTACTCCATTCAAACTGAGTGTTCATTGCACAAACTTTGAAAATTAGGAACAAAATGTACAAAAAAAATAAAAATAAAAAATTAGACGACCAAATGGTACAAATTATACAAAATATTGGTTAACATTGTACTTTCTACCGAGAAGTTTCCCCGTTGTTTACCGGGTGTCTAATGATATGAAAATCAAAATTTTCTGCGCAGACCTTGAAAATGTTGGTCGACGCGGGTTTGTCACAAAACCCAAGTTCGATGTACTTTGGAGGTCGCTTTCAGAAGCACAATCCTTGCACTGATCTAGAAGGCTGGGAATTCAAACTCAAATCGAATCGAATCCTTATACAAGACCTTTTCTTTGACCATGTAACCTCTAATTGTTCATTTTTATCTTTCACGTGCCAACGTGCTTATCTGCAGTGGCCTCAACGGGAACTTTCCTAGCTTGAATATACTGAGGTGAGGGAGATACACCTATACACTAAATTGAAAAGCCGCGTAGTAATGGGTAAAAGTGGAACGCGCTGTATATATCAAACTTGTACGTAAGAAATGGCATATCTCATCTACAATTGAAAAGCGGGGCTAAAGAGAGAGAATTTCTCTGACATTGGTTGTGGCTTTTTCTCTTTTGGTTCACACTTCTCCATCGGAGATTTTGATGACTTCTTTTTGTCTTCCGAGAGGCCTTGCGTGTTTTTTGTGTTTGTCTTCGAAAGGAATGGGCGGCCGTCGTCATGTCTTCTTGTCCGTTCATTGACGCACCGATTGAGGGATTATGTCGATTGGTTTTCTCCTTGGGTTGGTTAAGGAACCTGCCGACTCCCTGCTACTTCCAAACTTTGGAATTCGACCGATCATCAAGCAATGTTTTAGCTGAAGGACTATTCTAATTTTAGTAAAATATGGGGGCACTCGCGTCCTTTTATTTTTTTCTTATAGGTAAGTCGCCAATCGTGTTCCAAACTCTAAAGTCATGGATTAGCTATGTTAAAGTACTACACCTCACACGGGTGGCCCTAAATTTATATTCTTGTGTGTGTGTTTGTTTCCCTTCACCGATTGATTTCAGTTTTTAAATTGGATATTGTAACATGATATTGGAAACAAATCTTCTTCTAGTTCATTTCACAGGCGCAGCTTCTTGTTTGTCAAATTTTATGTGTTCTTCCTAATTTGGCTTGCACATCAAAGGGGCTCACAGAGTATTTCACATGACTTGTCTATGAGATTTATATACTCTTTCTAGACATGCGGTCTATCTCCACCTATCAACGTTCTATACTTCAGGACTGATCAGATCGAGCAAATGGTGAATTACAATCTGAACCTCTAATCACATAAGTCAGCTTATCATTGAGAGAGTAATGCCAGAACTACAAGCAATCCTTTGAGGGTAATAATCACATGCATTATTGGTCTAGAAAGGCTGATTTCTCAATCGTCGTAGCTTCTGTGGAGCATCGAACCTGGTCCAAAGACGGCTCATGTCCCGTGAATGGCGCGAACTTTGGTGACTCGTGTCTTGTCATTATTGACCCAATAGACCATCGTCAGACCCAGTTTTAATGGTGTCGCATGCTCTTTTCTACGAGATGCGACGTGCTTTTTCTAGGAGGAATTGATCAACTTCCGGAATAAGATTTGATTTTACCTTGGTAAATGCTAAGCCTCAAGTGATTGGAAAATCCTTCACTGATTCTAACTGCATCATTAACAGCTGAAACAAGTTGGTGAGAAGGAAGAGCGATGTCTTAAATTCCCGTCATTTAACGGTGAGAAAATGTACACATGGGATTTATAGTTCTTTTATCATATCAATGGAGTACCAAAAACATATAATGAGTACCCGGGGCACTGGTTAAACATACTTAAGTTGGAAAAATGCACTTTAAAAGCATCGATCATGCATAAAATAAAAATAATTGATGCCTTAAAAATTGCAAAGTTTTTTCAGTTAGTTTCTTAACAAATGTCATAGAGGTTCTTATTGGGGCACCTGTTAACAAAATCTATAACATTATAGTAAACTTCTCATTTATCTTGGTAACAGGTGGATCCCGAATCACCTAAACTTGGGCAAGTCCCGTTTGGGTGGGCTGTTCCACATTTCAAATCGGGAACCAGATTGGTTTTTTAGGAATAATCAGTTCTAGGTAAGTCTGGTTTGGTTCTGATCGATCAGGTGGTTCCCGGTTCTTTGCACACCTCTAACTATCCATATCATTCTTGTACCAAAGAAGGATGGATTGTGGCAAATGTGCATTGATAGTAGAGTAGTGCATTGATAGTAGAGTAGTGAATACGATCACTATCAAGTATCGTTTTTCCATCCCTTGACTCAATAATCTTCTTAATCAGCTCAATGGTGCTACTATCTTTTCCAAGATTGATCTTCAAAGTGGATATCATGAAATTCAAATGAGAGCTAGAGTCAAGTTGAAAATTGCTTTCAAAACACAAGATGGTCCCTACAAATGGATGGGCAAGCCTTTCAGCCACCCTAATGCTCCTAGTACATTTATGCACCTTATGAATCATATCTTCACACCATTTATCGGCAGCTTTGTTGTAGTTTATTTTCATGACATCCTTGTTATATGCCAACTTAAAAAGTATCACCTTTTTACTGATAGCCTTGCTTTCCTAAGCTATGTTGTCTCTAGAAAAAAGGCATCAAGATGGATCCTAGCATGGTGAAAGCGATCATAAGCTGGCCCATTCCAACATCTATACATGACATTCGGAGTTTCCATTGTTTGGCCTCATTTGTTCGTCACTTTATCAAGCAATTCAGCATCATTCTTTCACTTATCATCAGTTGCTTAAGAGAGTGGAGTTTCAAGTGGACCAAAGAGGCACAACAAAGTTTCTAGCTCCTTAAAAAGAAGGTAATCGATGCTCCTATTTTTGTGCTTCCAAATTTTAGTAATGTTCTCGAAGTTGATTGTGATACTTCTAATGTGGGATTGGTGTGGTTCTTAGCCAAAAAGGAAAGCCTATTGAATAATTTCCATAAGAATTACTCTACCTATGATAAGGATTTTTATGCTATTGTTAGAGCTTTGGATCAATGTCAACATTATTTGTTTTTCAGTTAGTTTGTTCTCTATTGATAATTAAGCCTTGAAGTATGTAAATACTCAACATAGGCAAAACAATCGGCATGCCAAGTGGATAGAGTTTCTTCAAGGTTTCACTTTTCTTACCATACATAAAGGCGGAGCTCGTAATCAAGTGGTGGATACATTAAGCCACCTCAGTCCTTGCTATCCACAATGCAAGTGAAGGCCTTAGGCTTTGACATGATCAATGAACTTTATGAAGAAGATATAGACTTTGGAAAGATTTGCAAAGATTGTTCAAAGAATCCAAATTTTGCAATTCTTGTTGTAGGATGGATTCTGTTCAAGAATAATTGTTTGTGCATACTAAGAAGTTCTCTAAGGGAAACCATTATCAATGAAGCCCACGACAGAAAATCAGCTAGCCATTTCGGAAGGAAAAGACACTCTCTTGTCAAAGAAATTTTTTATTAGCCTCAAATGGAGAAAGATGTTATAAGACATGTAAAGTGATACATAGAACCAGCCGGCCATTTTGGATGCTGTTTATGTGGCGAATCTTTACTTTCAAGAGATTGTGAAATTCATGGTATTCGAAAGACAATGACATTTGTTTGGGATTTAAAATTCATAAGTCATTTTTGGTGCACACTTTGGAATAAGGTAGGATTAATGCTTCAATTTAGCTCTTCTTTTCGTTCCCCAAATCAATGGAAAAATTGAAGTTGTTAATCGGAGTTTGGAAATGTTTTGAGGAGCTTAATTGGAAGTAATTTGCATCAATGGGACCTCTCTTTTGCTCAAGCTAAATATGTTTACAACCGGTCTTCAAGCCTAACAATTGGAAAAAAGTTCTTTTGAGTAGGGATGAGCATGGTCCGGATTGAGCCGATCCACCCCCTAATGCTAGGATAAACCCACATAATGTTGGTCCTCAATTTTTGAGACCGAGGACCAACTCTATTGAGCCAAGGATCGAGAACCAGATTGATCCAATGGGTTCATCTAGTTTCAGGGTCAACTAGGGACCAATTGATAATTTTTTTGTTTCATTTTTCATCTTCCTAAAATGGCAAACCTACCATTTCAAATTGCATATCCATCGACAATGTGGTGTTGTACAACCATACTATAAATACTAGTACATATTCAATAAATTTAAGAGAAGGCGACCATAGAATTTTTTTTTTTGGTGAAGTTTTTAAATATTTTTTTTTGGAAAAGGCAACTATAGAATTTTTTTTTTTTTGGGTAAGATATGCAACTATAGAAATTTCACACCTACTAAAAGCAAGAAACTAGAAAAATGATTAAGACCACTCATAGAGATATGAGACAAGATTGGAAATTGAGCGGTGAGCAGGGAAGTTGAGTGGTGATTGGGGAAGTTACTTCTTTTGATTTTGGCAAATTGAAGACTAAGAGGAAAAAAAAGATAGAAGAGAATGAGTACTTGAGGAGGATGCCGTGAGGAGCCGTTTAGGATGCTGTGAGAAGTTGTTTAATGCTTTCGATGCCGTTTGACTTAGGGTTTTCTCTTTAGAATATATGAAAAAATTATAAATAATATATTAGATGTATATATATAAATATAACATATCTTATATATATCATATATAATATATATATAGTTAGGATTGGTCTGGACCTTAAATTCTCAAGGCCAAGAACCAACTCGCACAGTGCTGGCCAAGAATCCCAAGATTAAGGACTGACTCAATCTCTTTGGGAATTGGACAAGGACCGATAAGGTTGGGTGGGTCCAAGGTTGATCCAGGGTTAACCATGGATCGATCCTCACCCTACTTTTGAGGTTATGTATGGGAAAAATCCTATTAGTCCATTAGACATAGCTCCACTTCCAATCTCTAACTTTAGTGGAGATGTTGAGGGACACTCCAACTATCTAAACAAGTTTCATGAGTACATTCGGGAAAGGATCATAAGTTACAATGCAAAGTGTCAAGTTAGAGCAAACAAGCATTGAAAATCGGAAGCTATTGAATAATGAAATTTGGTTTGGTCTCATCTTAGGAAGGAAAAATTTCCTCAAGCTCATCATGGGAAGCTGAAACCTAGGGCCAAAATACCTTTCCAAGTTTTGCAAATGATTGGTGACAACACCTACAAAATTGAACTTCGTGGTGAGCATGTTGTTTCAGCAACGTTCAATATTGTGGATCTTTCTCCTATCGCGAAGATAAAGATAAAAGAAACTTAGGGAGGAGTTTAAACAGATGATGCCGAAGCATCCCTGAAGGCCGTTAATTCGACAACTTTGGGAATTGTTAAAACATGGAGACCTATTAACAATTATATATTTTAGATTTTATTTTTGGAGACTCATAGATGTCATTATTTCATTTCTTAGTTCCTAGGTTTTTATGAGTCTCAATTGTGATGAAGGTTCCAAGAGTCGAAGATCTATTCCTCATGATTTTATTATGTTATGTCTTTCCAATTAGTCTAGGAAATTACTCATACTTGAAGGGTTGTTCCATGCATAATAATACGAGTATTTTATGACAAATAAGAAAGCCAAAGACTTTATTGGTTCGTAACTTATTTGAACCTTTGACTTCTTTTTTATTTTTCTCGGAGCCTTTGACTTGAAAATAAAAAGGATGTTTTGCTTTACTCTTATTACTTAGGTGAAGTCCTATGACTGGCGTGTAATCTATTCTTTTAAGTTCTCAGTTATGCTACCGTCTATACTCTCTTGGTGTCGGGGATTCCGTCGTAGATGACTGACCATATGCCATGCAAGAGAGGAATTATAGAATTAATAGAATGGAGCGTAATTACATGATGAGGAGCGGATCACACGGAGAGACGACGTCACTAATCCTAGGACGTCCTTGGATTCCTCCGGGCCTCTCTCCTTAAAAAAAGGTGTCACGTGGGTTGTTTAAAAATGCTGGATTTCTTCATCAATTTAACTCATGATCTCCAAGCTTGATCTTCTATCGAAACCAATTTGAATTGAGCCGGATGATATCTATCTAAAAGTTCCAACGTTGGCTAAAAATCTTGTCCTGTATTATCCAATCCTTTGTCGTGTTCCAATCGATTCCCCCAATCATGGAGATGTAACCTACTCCGACATCCTTGGAGTTAAGACCAAATCCCACAATATTGGAACTGTGTCTAATTCCGCAGTCTTGAAGATGTGAGTTCTAGCTTTGCTCGCTTGCTGGGCCATCGTTCGGACTTATTTAAATGAAGTTCATGAATGGGCTCTACGAACATGCTTGATGCAAATTTGTTAATCCGAAATGCCTTAAGTACCTAAATGCAAAGAAGTGCACTAAAAAATGCAAGACGTAAAACTATGCAATATCAAAATTTTCCCTCTACGGATTGAGTTTGATACCTGGTTTCTTATGAAGTGAATAATAAGTTTATGAGCCAGCCTTTAGGTGTCAAGAAGGTTCATGGCGGCTTTCTCATGTAGTGGCCGAAGCCCAACTTGGTGGCTAGAGCGCCAAACGATATTTTCCTTTAGGGATCGAGTTTGATGGCTAATTTCTTATGAAGTGAACAATAATTAAATGAGCCAAACTTTAGGTATCAAGAAGGTTCACGGACCGGCAAGGTGCACAGCACTCTGAAAAAGTCAAGAGGTTTTTTCATGCAGTGGCCGAATCCCAACCTGGTGGCCATGGCGCCGAAACCTGCTCCACTTTACGCCTGAACACTCGTACATAGCCATCTAGGAATGATCCTCAGAGCCCCGAACATCTACATATACGTATCTTGACATTCTTGCTTCAATTCGACCTTCAATTCAAGTTAGTTCTTTCTCAAATTAGGCCGAATCTCAGACATTAAACACAATACAATGCTCTTAACTATGGAGAAGATATTAAAACTTTGAAAATCAAGCTTCCAGTACATCACAACTAGTAGGCAATCCATTTGGTATAAAAACTAACACCACTGAACTTCCTGATTATCTCAGACTTATTTTTGGGAACTCAATTGTCCATTGAAAAGTGAACTCTCTTTCACTCACTCAAACAGTACCTAGGCATGACAACCAGATGTTTGGCTTTAGGAGTAATGAGGCCAAACTCCTGTGTCATGTCAAGCTCGCTTGGTGACATGCCCTCAGGAAGGTCCCAGTCAAAGCAGTGTCCAAGCTGAGCAAGCACGAACCCCACCACGGTCAAACCAAGCTGCATCCCAGGGCACCCTCGGCGGCCTGTTCCGAATGGCAGGAGCTGAAAGTCCCGCCCCTTAACATCCATGTTCAACCCTAAGAATCTGTCAGGCACAAACTCCTCCAGATCGTAAGTGGTCCACATTTTTAGGTCCCTTCTGATGGACCACACATTCACGATGACCCTCGACTTGGAGGGTATGTGGAAGCCGTCCTCGGTCGCCTCGTGGGGAAGCAAAAGCAGAGCCACTGGGTGAAGCCTCACAGTCTCCTTTATGACCCATGTCTAAGTAGTCCAAGCCCTCTACATCTGATTCCTCCACTGCTCTATTCAGTCCCACGGCTTTCCGCAGTTCTTCTTTGAGCTTTTTCATTGCACTAGGATTTCTTATAAGTTCGGCCATTGCCCACTCTATTGCGGTTGCTGAAGTGTCCATTGAGCCCGCCAACATGTCCTACACGGAGAAATATATCGAGATTTATATTAACAAGTATTCCATTGTACTTATCAAATATATATACGATAAAGTAAGTTATGTGCGTAGTAAGAACATTCTGTTTATTGAAAAACTAGAAGCTTTCGTAATTGGTTACTCAAGTGTATTTAGGGCATCTTTTTAACGAAATCAGTTTGTTAATCGATCCCATCATGAAACTACTTCTGAGATTCCGTAAATATAAATTCTAGTAAGAATAATACTAGCAAAAAGATTAAGAACTGTGTTTCTTCAAGTAATATTTGTTGCTGAATGACGAGAGTTATTACCCTTACTAGCTAATCTTTCAATGCATGAATCAGCTCATTGAAACGGGAAAATTGTCCAAAAAGTCCTAAACCTGTTGTACTTTTGCCAATTCAGTTCTAAACCTTTTAACTTTGCTAAGTGAGTCCTAAACCTTTTCACTTCTTGCCGATTCAATCCATTCGGCCCATTTTGGCCAAAAAATGTTGATGTGGATGTCGGTGGTGCCACGTAGGACTGCCGGTGCTAACGTGGAATTTTTTAAAAATAATTTTAAAATTTTTTATTTTTATTTTTTATGTTTTTTTTTCCGTTTTTCCTTCTTCTTTTTTTTTTTTTTTTTTTTTATAAATAATTTTGGCTTTTTTCTTGGCCCTTTCCCGTGGTCGGTCACCGACCACAGCCGGCTGGTTGGCCTCGCCCACCATAGGCGAGGCCCGGCCGGGTGAGGAGAAGCCTTTGTGAGGGGAGCCCTCGCCCAAGCACGGCTTGGCCAAGGTTGCCTAGGCAAGGCCGACCCTCCCCTAGGCCAGGGTGGCCTCGCCAGGCGAGGGGAGCCCTCACCCTTGGTTGGGCGGGCGTCGGCCACCAGTCAAGGTTGAGGGCTGGCCTTGCTAGATCTGGTTTGGGTGAGGTCAATGCTCGTTTGGGCGAGGGCAAGGCTTGGCGGGGGCTCCCCTTGCCAGATTTGGCGAGGCCGCCCCTCACTGAGGCCAGGGTGGCCTCGCTCGGCGTCGTTGTCGCTTGACTGATGCCTAGTGAGGCCATCCTAGCCTAGGGAGGGTCGGCCTTTGTGACATCCAGAATTTTCAACCCTGTCTTCTACTGAATAAATCGGGCATTTCATTGACGCGTCTGTAGGGTTATTCTCGAGCCGATCACTCTCGAGATAACTAGACTAGGCTGGGGAAATTATTAAGGAATTTTAAGGCAATAAACTTGAGAACTCGATCAGGAATCGACTTCTTGACCGTGTCTATCTTTAGAGGCCATTGCGGCGCAGTATAAAATCGATTAGAGATCAGAGATAGGTCGGTTCGATAGAGATGTGTGGCTAATCGTGGGTGACACCACTAAATTAGAAAATTCTCGTTGACCGGCACTAGACCGATTTCTTATTGTTTTGGTACCCTGTGTCCGTATTTGAATCCTCGAGATTTTCACGACAATCAAGAGTCGCCATTGAGTCGAGTGGGTTCATAGTGGCTCGAAGAAAATCGACCACGGGTCATTTGCCTTAAAAAGTTCTGAAAACTACCCGATAGTCTAGGTCACGCTAAAAACGCGCCGAATGAAAATTAACCGCCAATTCGAGTCCGATTTCGAAATTGAAGTTTTGGTCATGTCACAATAAATTTTAGGAGCATCGACTCAGTCTCAGAAAATTTTCGGAGATTCGGGAAATTTTACGGAAATTAGGTTCGGACGTTGCGGAAAATTGGCAAAAGTTCAGATTGGTTAAATTAATGGAAAATTGGACTTTCGGACTAAGCCGTTGTGTGTCGGGGATTTATAGAAAATCATGTGGGATTTTTCTACGTCGAAATTGGACATCAATTTGGGAATTTATTGGAGAAATTGAATTCATTTAAGCCAATTCCCCTCCCCAAATTCGTGTACCCCCACCTACCACAACAATCGACCATTTGAAGTGTTGTAAGAGTGCGTGGGAGGCTGTGTCATGGCCAAGTAAATTATACACGTGGCTGGATTGATTTGTGAAAGATATTTTGTGAAATATCAAGCCAAAAGGCCCCCACCTCTTCCTCATCCTCTCCATCTTGCTGCCGTGAACTACTTCTCTCTCTCCCTTCTCACTTTCCTTCGTGCGACAACCTCCCTTTTTGCTTTCCATTACCGCTTCTTGTCTTCAGCCAGCCCACGCTCGGTCAACAACGAAACCAGAAGAAGCTCCATCGTTGACCCCTCTTCGACCCCATCTCTGCTTCGGTTTGTAGTCTGCGTCGCACATCCACACGTCCCACCGAAGCTACCCCATCTCGCACACCACCGAAGCAAGGAAATCTGCAAAAGCAAGAACGGCCGCACGTCTCCACCATCGAAGACCTTTGCTTCAGCCAGCGCCTTCACGTGTCCTCAGCTGGAGCTCCTTCGGTCGACACTTCTCTCCGTGAAGCTTTGCTGACCAAGAGCTTGCAGCGGCATCCACGAAGCCTTGAAGACCGAAACTCCACCGAGCGAAGCCTCCACCGAAGCAGTTTCTTCTTTGTCGCTGCCATTTGGCCGTAAGCCGACAAACGGTGTCCTCCTCTCCACGCGGCTAGAAGTTCAAGCGGACATCTCCACTATAGATTGTCCCTTTGGTCAACAACAAGCCATAGAAGCTCCTTGATTGACCGAATCAGCGACCTCACGTCCCAGCTACAGCTCCTTCGTGCGTCCAGCGAAGCAACGTCCGCGAGCAGCTTCCGTCTTCAACCTTCTCCAGCACGTTGGCCCAGCGAAGCCCGCGGAGTCTTGATTTGAAGCCACGTGCAGACCGACGCCCGCAGCTGCTTCTCCACTCGGTGCTGGCCCTCTCCCGTGTGTCCTCCATCCTGTGTCTTCAACCGAGCGACGCCGAAGTTGCATCTCTTCCTCTCCGTTTAGTTCAATCCGTGGCCAGCAAGATCCATGAAGCAGGCCGTGAGATCCAGCAGCCCTTGGGCCCAAAAAGCCAGTAATTTTAGCCCATCTCTCAACAGCACTTTGGCCCATTAGTCAGGCCATTTAAAGTCCAGCAGTCCACAAGATTTTGGCTCATTTCAGCCCAAAGGGAGAGCAGCCCATTTTCAGCAATTGTAGTCTTCAAGCCCTGTTTTTGAAGCCCAATCGCAGCTAGGCCCAAGCCCAAGAGCAAGCCCATTCCAGTGCAAGAACAAATCTCAATTGGGCTGAGATTTGTTAGGCCAAGTCCAAGGCCCGGTCCAAGCCCGTGGGAGTCGTCGCGAGCCCGTTTTCGGCCGCCGTCGCGTCGCCGTTGCGGTGATTCGATCCCCGCTTTTAACCAAGTGAGTTTTACTCACTAATGCTTTATTAGTTTGCTAATTATGCCTTAGGGTTGGTTATATTTAATTACATGCACTTAGGTGGTTAGATTAGGTTAGAACAATTAAATTAGTGACTTGAGAATGCATGTTAGGTGATTAGCTATAGCCATTAGGGAGTAGAAATGCTCTATTATTTATTGAATGTATCTCGGGATTTTTCCCGACCCGTTTCGGGCTCCAATAAGGCAATATAAGCCTAAATTGGATTTTTAATGTTTATTTATTTATTTTCGAAATTTATTTATTTAATTAATTATTTTTCCGGAAATTCAACCGGGATGGCCGGTGACCGGAATTTCGTGCCGATTGTCGTGGTGCAGTCCGTTTATTTAATTGAGCTTCAATTTTTATGGAATTGATTTAAATTGTGGAATTTTAGGAATTGTCCTAAATTGTTTGTTATTGAATATTTGATTGGTTGTTGGCCGAATATGGGTATATGGCGCCAGTACGTTGATGGGCTATATAGTAGGGAGAACGGTGAGAGCTAACTGAGAATGTTATTGGCTGAGACCAATCAGGTACGATATTATTGGACATACGTGGTTCGGTGATTGAAGTATCACCTGCGAAAAACGGCGCCTTAAAGAACGCACGTAAATGACTTATAGACAAACGTGGTTCGGTGATTAAGGAAATATCACCGGTGAAAACGACGCCTTAAAGAACTCACGGTGTTGTCTATAGCCGATGTCACCTTGGCGAAAACGGCGCCCTTGAAAGGACACGTGGTTCGGTGATCGAGGATATCACCGGTGAAAACGGCGCTTAAAGAACGCACGGTGTCGGTGATCGGTATGTCATTGGCGAAAACGACGCCCGAGAAACACATGTGATTTGGTGAATGAGTACACCACTGGGAAGCGTGGTATGAGTGGAAATGACCTAGAGAGGGTCTAATTGACATGTAATCGACTTAGTCGATTGGCCAGTGCTTGATCGGATGTCGTGAATTGTTTGAATGTATGTGTTTAACCTTGAATTGCAGGTTGGAACGGAGGCCAAGGTAAGTCTTCTGACTGGTGTTGTGCTTAGGCAACCGTATGGCATATTAGTTTACTAATCGAGTCGTAGGGGGTAGGACTCGGCGAGACGTGGTCTCATTGGTTATTGAATAACCATTTCGGGAACCCGAGGAGAAGCTAAGGAAGAGGAACCCGGGGGGGAGAAAAGTATTTTGAAGTAGAAGATGATCCAGAGAGGGATCTTGAGTACAACCCGGATGTGGATTGAGATCCCATCCCTTTTGTAAACCCTGTCTTAGCATAGATAGGTATGAGACAAGTATGTTGTGAATAGTGTTGTAAATATATTATGAGTTGTGCTGTTAATGAAAGTGTGGTTATGAATTTCAATATGAAAAATATGGCCTACTTTCCTATCCCATTGTTTTATTGTCTGGGGATTTATAACTGCTTCCGCATGTGCTTAATAAAAAGAAAGGGTCGGCGATACATAGTCCTGGGATATCGCGTTATAAAATCGACCAAGTAGAAGGATGTGCGCGCGTCCGAGGATCGGGGCGTGACATCCCTTTTTTGTGGTATCAGAGCGAAGTTGAAGATTGGAGTGATAAGGAGCGTTGACCATGGGATAGTTAGTAGGAAAGGCCTTTAAATTCATGCTGGTGCATGTTCATGTTAGCTGAATGCTAAAATTGTTTGTGGTGTGTGGATCGCTCACCTTCTAATCCAGTGTGGGTTTGGAAGTCGGGTTGCAGTGTAAAGACTGAACCATGAGCGAGCAGGAGCTGAGAACTCCTAGTAAGAGGACAATGTCCTTTGTAACTCGGGATGATGCACTGACTAAGGTCAGTACCCGAGGTGGTTGTGGCAGAGTGTTGACTCTGACCAGCTCGAGGGTAAGAGTACCACCGCAGGTTGGTACTAGTGTAGCAGCGTCGAATGATCCTAAGTTCGATAGGATCGTTCTGATGCTAGTGTTCCTTGGGAATTGGATGAGCCAGCAAGCTCAGGATCAAGCCGCTGTTGTTGTCGTTATCATTACCGCTGTTGTCGCTTCACATGCTGAGATTCAGAGTGGAGATGTGATCCAGGAGCGAGTCATTGCATTCGAGTCGAGGTATAGATCCAGTTCAGGCATAAATGGAAATCGGTCAGGGAAAAGACCGAGGTCGAGAGAAAAGCATTCTATTCCACTCTTGAGGAAGGATGGAGTAGTCAAGTCGGCACCAAGTCAAATAGATCAGGTTGTTTTCGGACGTGATGATGGAAATCGGCATTATGTCCTTCCTAGGACGCAAATTTGTTTGGAGTATAGCTAACGAGGATATCTGGTCGGGAGTGATCCTAGCATAATGATGGGGCAACCAGAAAGAGTGCATGCTTTCGCTTAATAGAAGATAGAAGATGCACCAGATAGGTGTCGGAATTGTAGAAGGAAGTATGGATAAATCCAGTGTTTGAGTATGTCGAGAACCTGTTGTGATGACGACCATCATGGCCATCAGGTGAAGGACTGTTAGTGGAAGTTAAGGTAGAATAGACATCGCTACTATGGCCAGAACGCCACTAGGATGGCGAAAGGAATGGGAGTAGAATTGATCTTGCACCGATTAGAGAAAGAATGTATTGGAAGTGATTTTATCAGAGTAACGTAGCAGAGTTTTGTGCTAAGTTCGTAGAACTTAAACTGTTGAAGTAAAAGTGAAAGAGAAGGGAATCGCTAGCAATAGTTGTGCTTGACTAGTTGCTGAGGTGTGAGTTCGACGCCACATGAATAGTGTGAGTTCATAAAGCATCTTGTAATAAGGAATCATGGTCATGGAATAATCCATTTTAGTCTATTAGTTTGCAAAAATAGCAAGATTATTAAGAGTCGAAAAGAATCTTCGATTTCATTAATCTCGTTGGCTAAAGACAATCCATTTGTTAGACGGAGGTTGCCAAGATTGATTTGACAGCTGTAGTGGATGTGTCAGTTAAGAAATAGAATGAGAAGAAGGTGGCCGTGATACAGAAAATTTATAAGATGGTTCCAAAGGAATTGCTTGAGTTACCGCCAGAAAGAGAGATTGAAATTGCAATTGAGATAGCACCAGGATAGAGCCACTCTCGAAGACTTCTTACCAGCTGTTGTTGTCTAAAGTGGTAGAATTTATGATGCAGATGTGAAGATTGATGAGTGAGGAATTCGTGTATATCGGTGCATCACTTTTGGGAAACATCAGTTTTGTTTGTGAGAAGAAGAAAGATGGTTTATTGCGAGTGTGCATCAACTATCGTCAACTCAATTAGGTGAAGATCAAGGACAAGTGTTCTTTGCCAAAGATCAATGAATGGTGTGAGTAGTTATAAAGAGTATCGATGTTTTAAAGGTCGACTTGAGATTATGAAGTCGTTAGTTACGAACCAGGAAGGAGGTTGTACGAAAGACAGCTGTTCGTACTTGATATGGTCTTTACGAGAGTATTGTAAGATCGTTTGGCTTGGTGAACACTCCAGTTTCTGTCATGGATTTGACAAACAGAACGTTCAATGAATAAGTGGATCATCGGTTTGTGATTGTGTTCGTTGATGACATCTTAGTCTATTCGAGAAGTGATGAAGAGCATGAGAATCATCCGAGATTAGTGCTTCAGACCTTAAGAACTCATCACCCGTATGCTAAGTTTAGCAAATGCGAGTTTGGTTGACTCGTGTTGCGTTCTTAGGTCATGTGATTTCCTGAGAAGGAATCTCGGTCGACCCAAGCAAGATAGAAGCCGTGATCAAGTGGTCGAGACCGACATCAGTGACAGAGATCAGAAGTTTTCTGGGATTGGCAGGTTATTACAGACGGTTTGTAGAAGGTTTCTCGGCGTTAGCATCACCTCTAACTAAGCTCACGAAGAAAAACGAGAAGTTCATATGGACAGACAAGTGCGAGCGTAGTTTTCAAGAACTGAAGGAAAAGCTGACTACCGCACATGTGCTGACAATTCCATCTGGTCCTGGAGGATTCGAGATCTACAGTGATGCGTCATTTAGAGGGTTGGGTTGCGTGCTGATGCAATATGGTAGGGTTGTTGCATACGCTTCCAGGCAATTGAGACCTCATGAATTGAACTATCCGACGCATGACTTAGAGCTCGCCGCGATTATCTTTGCCCTGAAGATTTGGAGGCATTACTTGTGCGGGGAAAAGTTTCAAATCTTCAAGGACCATCAAAGTCTCAAGTATTTATTCTCTCAAAAGGAGTTAAACATGAGACAGCGCAGATGGATGGAATTATTGAAAGACTACGACTGTGACATTCTGTATCACCCAGGAAAGGTGAACAAGGTCGCCGATGCACTGAGTCGAAAGTCTTCAGTGGCTCATATACTGATTAAGGAGTGGAACTTAATCGAGAGAGCTCGAGATTCGGTATTCAAATTTGAGGTAGGCCGCCTTTCAAGTTTTATGGTCGCCTCGTGGGGAAGCAAAAGCGGAGCCACCGGGTGAAGCCTCATGGTCTCCTTGATGACCATGTCTAAGTAGTCCAAGCCCTCTAAGTCTGATTCCTCCACTGCTCTATTTAGTCCCACAGCCTTCTCTAGTTCTTCTTGGAGCTTTTTCATTGCCCTAGGATGTTTTATAAGTTCGGCCATTGCCCACTCTATTGCGGTCGCTGAAGTATCCATTGAACCTGCCAACATGTCCTTCACGAAGAAACATGTCGAGATTCATATTAACGAGTATATCAATTGTACTTATCAATCATATTTAGAATAAAGTAAGTCATGCATGTTATGAGAAAAATTGATGCATTGAAAATACAGACTTTATACTATCGATTACTCCACAAGCGTATGGATCACTTTTTTGACCAAATCAATATGTTAATTGACTCCATTAGGAAACTACTTATGAGATTTCCCTAACCATAATCTCTACTAAGAATAATACTTAATAGAAAGAAAAAATAACTATTTTTCTTCATGAAATATCGATGGAGATTATTATTCCAACTAGCTAATCCTTACATACATAAATTAACTTATGTAAACTCCATTTAAAATGGGACCGCGAATCACTTAATAATAAATAGATTTTGTCGTCTCTAGCACTCACCGTTTCATGGTTGATAAAAACTGTTAACCACTAAATCTCTGGTGGATGAAAGAGACTAGCACATGTACTTCAGAAAGAGAGCGCACATTCTCTATTGTGATCCTGAACGTCTACTTCTCGTGTATGATCCGCTTCGTTGATTGGTATATAGACAACATAGAGGCTTACAAAATTGTGGGACACCGTCGGTTCCCAACAATATATAAAGAAGCTAACAAGACTATCTGTTGTAACCATATACAACAAATATAGACAGAATGATATTGCTTAAAAATTGCCTTTAAAACTTGCAAATCTTAGATAGTAAATGAGAGGATGACACCGATTCAACATACTTCAAGAAAAGAGACATTCATTCTCTATCGTGATCCTGAACTTCTACTTCTCGTGTATGACCCGCTTGATTAATTGGTAGATAGACAACACAGAGGCTTACAAAATTGTTGGACACCGTTGGTTCCCAACAATATATAAAGAAGCTAACAAGACTATTTGTTGTAACCATAGACATCAAATATAGACAAAATGATATTGCTTAAAAATTGCCATTAAAACTTGCAAATCTTAGATAGTAACTGAGAGGATGACACTGATTCAACATGCCTAATCAAATTTAGACAAATTCCGCCGGGATGTGATAGATGAATTATTGAAAATTGTCTGCAAAAATGGATTTACAAAGTGCAATCACAGATTTTGTTCCATGGTTCTATATGTGTTTCCATACGCTCAAATATCCACTTTTGACCTATGGAATTATCTTCTAAATCAGTTTTGAACCCCGACTATGCTCATCTCAGAGCTTCAACTAGCGTGATCCTTGTTCTAATTAATTTCCCACTCCAACGTATGCTTAGATAATTGAAAAATAACTAAGGTTAGCGATTAAAATTTCTTTCATTACCAGAATTATGGCTTTGATATGGGGCCTGTCGATATGGTACTGTCCCTCGTTCAATCCCATGATACCCAACATGACATCAACAAAATCTTTGGTCTGTCCTTCCTCTTTCTTGGTCTCCAAGTGCTCGTCAATAATCTTCTCGAAGAAAGCATCGAATACTCTGCTCACGGCTTTCATGCGCTTCGTCAACCCCTGAAGATCAAATGATGCCAAAAAAGGAACATAGTCACCGATGTTCGGCGTGGCGGTCAACACCATCACTTCTTGAACCACGGCCTTGAACCCTCTCTCGTCAAACTCCTTGTCCATGTACTTCTTCCCGAAGACCATCAGACAACTCATGTCGGCACTTAGCGATGAGATCTTCGCGCTCAAGTCAATGGCCATGTGGTCATGAGATGCGTCTTTGAGAAAATTCACAAGCAAGCCGACCTCGTCTCTTCTCATGGATCTGAAGGAGTAGATTTTTGCATTGCTAAGGAGCTCCAAAGTGCACATCTTTCTAATGTTCCTCCAATACGGGCCGTACGGCGCAAATGCCAAGCTCCTTTGCTCATAAGATATGTGTTTTGCGGCCTCATGAGGCGGCCGGCTCGCGAAAATAAGATCATGGGTCTTGAGGAATTGCTCTGCCACTTCGGGTGATGAGACGAGGATCGTGGGCACGAACCCGAGGCGCAAGTACATCAGGGGTCCATATTTTTGAGCTAGTTTGTGGAGATCATGGTGAGGATTCTTCCCTAACAAAGGGAGGTTTCCAAGAATCGGAAACCCTCTTGGACCGGGAGGCAATTTCTTCTTATCCCGTGTTTCCCACAGCAAAGCTCGCAATAAGAGATGAGCAATCAAAGCGAGGAGCGTTATCCATATCCACGCCATTGAGGTGGTTATTTGGATGGAAGGGGGTGACAATGGCGATGGGGATAAAGAAATATGAAAGACAGATGAGTGTTTCTGGCTTCAAACGCGTGACATTTATTACTTTTTGTTTTTTCAGTGGGTCCGTGCATCTAGATAGCGTTGGACTCTTCGAGGTAGGGTATTTAGTTTCATTTATGGCCATCGATTTTAGGAAACTTCTAGCAATATATGATTATATTAAATGTATTCAATCTATGCAATTCTCCTTGTTCTCATGCATCAGGTAATAAATATTGACCCGAAGGGGGATGAGCATGGCCCTTAATTACATTAAACAAATAAAATTATTATTTGAACACGGGATCCTCTCTATCGCTTTTGAACCTAGGGATGGATCATTTCACTGGCTTTCGGGTATTTTATTTAACAAAGCTAATATAAATTTGAAAAAACATAAGAATAAATGCAATTATATAAATAAATTTATTTGAACACGGGATCCTCTCTATCGCTTTTAGATGAAGGCAAATAAAGTTCTACGAATAGATTTAGTAATCTTTCTATCACAAATACAAACATACATACATACATACATACATACATACATAAGGGGACTATGGTATAGAACAATGGTAAATCGAAGCAGATATGCTATCCCCCAATAAACAACCCTTCCTCAGCCTTTCTAAGGGATTACCTCTTAGTCTTTGATGCGTGCGTGGACGAGTGATTTCGAGAATGGGGAATTGTAAGGGTAAGTGTATGGGAATAATGTGTGTAGGGAGTGGTTGTCGATGGGTAAACATAAGTGCATGATAGAATACGATTGCCATCAAGGTATGAAGGATGCGCTACCAATCATGGAAGAAGATCGAGACAAATGAAGTTAACCACCAAGACTTAAAGAATAAATCATCCACTAAAGATAATGGACTTCGGGATATATAAGCTCACCACTAGGGGTTAAAGGGAAGCCACCGGCTGATGATAAAGTGCTTCTTGGCTCACCACTAAGGACTAATCCACTTTATGAGGATAAAGAAAGATGCGCTACCAATCATGGAAGATGATCGAGATAAACAAAGTTCACCATCAAGACTTAAATTATGAATCATCTACTAAAGATAATGGACTTCGGGATATATAAGCTCACCACTAGGGTTTAAAGGGAAGCTACCGGCTGATGATAAAGTGCTTCTTGGCTCACTACTAAGGACTAATCCACTTTCTAAGGATAAAGAAGGACGCGCTACCAATCATGGGAGAGGATCGAGATAAATGAAGTTCACCACCATGACTTAAATGATGAATCATCCACTAAAGATAATGGACTTTGGGATAGATAAGCTCACCACTAGGGCTTAAAGGGAAGCCACCAGTTGATGATAAAGTGCTTCTTGGCTCACCACTAAGGACTAAGCCACTTTCTAAGAATAAAGAGACCAAAATAGTAGTTATTCACTCTCTAAAAATAATTACCACTCTCTAAGAATTCTCCTCTATTATAAAAGGATTACGATATAGGAAATAAACAACAATTAAATAGATATTGGAACTACCTGAGCATTAACAGACATAGGAACTAGAAAAGCATAATAAAGACATAGGAACTTAGAACTTTGACCTTGAAACTTTACATAGCAATAAAGACTCCTAGGAACTTAGAGATGTGATAAATAATATGGGAATTCGCAATATAATGTGTGACATCCCAGATTTTCAGTCATGTTTTTATCGAATAAATTGGGCATTTCATCGATGCGCCTATAAGGCTGTTCTCAGAGCTGATTACTCTCGAGATAACTAGACTATCCAGGAAAGCCATTAAGGAATTTTAAAGTAATAGACTTGAGAATTTGATTAGGAATCGACTTCTCAGCCGTGCTTATCTTTGGATATCATTATGGCACATATATAAATTGATTAGAGATTAGAGATAGGTCCGTTCAACGGAGATGTGTGGCTAATCATGGGTGACATCACTAAATTGGAAAATTCTTGTCGACCGGCTCTAGACTGATTCTTCTGTTGTTTTGGTACCATGTGTCTGTATTTGAATCATCGAGATTTTAACGACAATCGAAAGTTGCCAATGTATCGAGTGAGTAGGTCGAAGAAAATCGACCACGGGTCATTTGCACTAAAAATTTCTGAAAACTACTCGGTAGACTAGGTCACACTAAAAACACACCGAATGGAAAGTAATCGTGAATTCAGGTCCAATTTTAGAAATTGAAGATTCTATCACATCACAATAAATTCTAGGTATGTCGACTTAGTCTTAGAATATTTTTCTGTAACCCTAGACTTTTTGGGAAAAAGTCGGCATAGAACTGTTTTTGTGTAGAAAAAGGCTAGGGATCGTTTTGGTTGCGTAGTTGGGATGCAAGATGGTTTGAGTGATGAGGAAAAATACTAATTTGAATATTGACTGGGTTACGAAATTTATTGAGGCCAAATAGGAGTGAATTGAGCAAGATTAAGTGCCCAATTGAGAGAGATTTGTTGGAAATTCGTGTGCCCCCATCACCCACAACGTTTGGACTGTCTCGGAATTCTAGAAGCGAGCATTGTTGGTGGATTGTGAGCCAAGGACCAACACTTGGCCAATAATGAATATTGGAAAACAAGCTTGGAAAAATTGGTCATGGTGGCCCACCTTTCTCTTATCTCTTCACTTTCTCTCTCCCTTAGCTAGCTAAGCACTCCACAGCCTCCTTCTTTCCTCTCCATTTTCGCACCGGTAGACCAAGGAACCACTAAGGACAGCAGCTCGTTGCCGAACCACCTGGATCGCTATTGCACGCCTCGCCGTCGCTGCTCATAGCCACCACTCATCCGCTGCCCAACCGCTCATGTTCGCCTCCCGTCGAGCCACCTCTATTGTGCATCCCAGCCCTTGGCCGAGCTCAGTTAAGATTGTACTTCGGTGTTCCTCCACAGGTAAACCTCCGCTTAGGCCCGATTTGGCTTCTACACCCTCTCTTGATCAATCCCCGTTCATAACCGAGCTTGTGGCTTTCCTTTCCAGCCAAACATAGGTTAGAATAGAGTGGGTATTCCAGTGGCTTTGTGGCTCGTTTTGAGGTCGATCCCGACCCCAGAACCTAGGCTCGCTTTGGAGAAAGTCAGCCCCTGTTGCGTTCCAGACGTTTGGAATTGCTCGGCTTGTTAAACAAGTGAGTTTTACTCACTAATCCTTACTTAGTTTGCTAATGATGCTTAGGGGTTAATTATATTTAATTAAGTGCAATTAGGTGGATAAATTAGATATAATAATTAAATTAGGGATTTACCTATGCATGTTAGGCAAATGATTAGTGTACTTAGCAAGTAAATAAGTCCTATTATTTATTGAACGAGTCTCGATGATTTTCCGGACTCGTCTCGGCTTCTAATTAGGCATTATGGGCCTAAGTTGGATTTATTGCATTTATTTAATAATTTTTGTAATTATTTAATTAATTATTTATTTTTCGGAATTTTGGCTAGGATAATCGACGATTGGAATTTCGTGCTGATTGCAGTGGTGCTCTCTGTTTATTTAATTGAGTAACTGGTTGGGCAAATTGAGTGCAAATAGTAGTTGTGGGCATTTATTTCAGAAATTAAATTTAATTTTGATAATTAATTGGGAAAATTACCGGGCGTCAGTTTATAGCGTGAAAAATCTATTTTGTAGTGCTGAAAGGAGTTGGTGAATAAAAAGGAAATTGTTGTATTTTGGCTAATGCCAACCGTGTGCCCACACACGTGTACTTTTATCAAATATGATAAAAATGGTAAAATTAATTGTGTCTTCAGAACAAAAATACTATAACGGCTCGATGATTTGTATGTCATTTGGAGAATAGATATTATACTATTATAGCTCAATGACCCTATAGGTCATTTTGGAGAATGGATGGTATTAAATGTTGGCTTGGTGATTCTATAGATCATCCTGGATAATGGATGACATGCCATAATGGCTCGGTGACTGAACATGTCATCTTGGAGAATGTACGTACGGTGACTCTATGTGTCATCTCGGAGAATGAATATTATAATATACTAGCTCAGTAACCTGATAGGTTATCTTGGAGAATGAATTGTATGTTATAGCGGCTCGGTGACTTAGTGTGTCATCTCAAAGAATGAATCATATAATATACTGGTTTGGTAACTCGATAGGTTCTCTTGGAGAATGGACAATATTGAATGGAACAACTAGGGAATGGTCTGATTGACATGTAATCAACTAGGTCGATTGATCGATGCTTTGATTTATGATGATTGATTGGGTGCCTATTGAATTGTATTGAATTGTACGTAGAATCTGAGGCAAAGGTAAACCCTTTGACTTGTATTGTGCTTAGACAGCCTTTAAAGTGTATTGGCCTACTAATCGAGTCTTAGGGGGTAGAACTTGCTTAGACGTTGTCTCATTGGTTATTGAATAATCATTTTCAGGTCCTTAGATGACATTAGTGAAGGACTAGAGGCCTGAAGTGTAGAAGGGAAAGCCTGAAGAATTGATGATCCTATTGGACTAGTTAATCATAGGGCAATTCTCTTTTGATGGGAGTCGATTCCATTTTGTAGACTCTGTTTTAGGAACTGGTGGTTTAAACCTGACTTAACCATTCAACTTGTATATATTTGCACTATGATTGGCAATGTATATAAGTGTGGTTGTTTTCAAAGTTTGAATTTTGGAGTCCTACTTTCCTATCTTATTGTTTTATTGTCTGGGGATTTTATATGTTTCCGCATACGTATATTAAAATGAATGGGTCGGCGATGCGTCCTGGGACGTCGCTATAAATCGACCAAGGTAAAGGATGGGTGCGTACTTGAGGATCATGGTGTAACATAATGCACTCTTAAGGTCATCGTTTGCTGGTTAAAGTGGGTGCAAGAATTTTAAAAGACAACTTCTTAATTAGTTTCATGATTGATAATCTTCTATGTTGATAATTTCATTGCTTGACCCATGTAATCACGTTATGTCCAAATTCTAACTTGGCTTGAATCATCATCAATAGTTTAGAGTTTGTATATAGAGCTAAGTCGGATGCTCCTTCATCAGTCTCTAAAAACCATTGATGCATACTATAAGGCTCTCAGGCCTTAGAAGTTTTTTGATCCAAACGATCCACAAAATGGAAAGTGCAAAGTTTCTACTTGTCTTATTAAACTAACAATCTAGCTCTTAGCTATAATGGGACTATGTTATAATTTTGCATAGCATACAATAAACCATTTGAATTCTTAAAGAAATTCCACATAATTTGAAAAAGGTGCATGCATAGATGAACGGGAATTCTGGATGCTTTCCACTGGCTTGAGTCAACCCTTTGTATTGACTAAAAATTTTCTATTGGTATATATGCCCACATTTGTTCATTTAATGAATCTTTCTACTACAACAATCTTAGTAACTTTTGAAGGGTAGGTGCCATAATCTAAGAGAGTCATACCTCTAATAACAGACCTGCCGGTATCTATTTTTCTAGAAATATACATGAATAATGGAGGAGCATCTATGACTTGAAATGTCAACACCTAAATTTTGGTGACCCAATCTAATAATTTACTTCATAAGAAAATTAAGAGTTGACCCAATTGCTAAACAAAAATTTAGTAATTTACAATTATGATAATTTTAAATAGTAATAAGCCTACATATTTTGCATTTATATTAGCTTGGCACTTAATTGGTTTAAGCAAAAAGACTCTAGGCTAAATTAAATTTTCTGGATGAGCATGACATTCATGTTGGAGATATGGTTGGATATTGTTGAAGATACCGATTACGGCATTGATCTTGATTATGATTCTAATTGATTCGGTCATATTGGAGGATACTTTAGATAATAGGGAATTGTGATTCTTGTATATTATTTCCTATTTTATTTTTTTGTCCTTACACTATAAATAGGTCAATGAATTCGTATATAAATCAAAACAGACAATATAAAATTTCCTCCATTTGTTTTTCGATTTGCTCTGGTCTTGTTTCTGCTTTGTTGTTGCGATCTTGATTCTACATAACAAATCGGCATCCCCCGGGTAAGAATTCAAAACCCTTCTATGTCAAATGATGAGGAAATCAATTCACCTCGAAGCCAAGCTTTAGGTTAGAACAATTCGACAGAAGAAAACCCTTTTGTCCAACACTCTATACGATCTGCTCTTACTCCAATTCCAATTTCCAGCCTAGCCTAGCGGCCTCCATTCCACTGGCTTTCAGTTCAAGGCCCATCGGTTGCCAGACCAAGTTAGGCATGGGCACATGCCACATTCGGAGAAGAAAGAGGTGTAGGCATTGGGACTCAACCCATTAGAGGTGGGTTGGGTCACTTTATTCCTACAACTGGTGGATTAGGTTGGATTGGACCGGGCCCCTCACTTGAACTCACTCAATCAGCTTAAGAGACAAATCCTTATCTAGTCCCCCAACCCGATTTCCGACTCAGTTTCTTTCCATACTTGATAGGGACTAGTGGCAGCCGCCCAAAACTCAGCGATACACTCTATACCTCATTGGTAGACGGACTAAATTGTGGCTTATCAACCTCCAACTTATCCGACCGAAGAATTACATACTTGGGCTTGGGATTTTCATGAGCCTTGGTCACCGAGAGCAAGGATGGTTTTGTCGACGTGATGGTGCCATTTTCAACCGACAATCAATTGCGACCACATTGTCACAAATGTAACTGGCTTGTCACATGTGGATTGGCAATTGCTTGAAACTCAAAGTGGTAGTCGGACTCCCACTAATCAAAGACATGAATACGATTTGGGACAACATCTATGAGATGTACAACAAGCTTGATTGGGCCAAGATCTTCTCGCTCACCCAGGTCTTGTTGGAGTTGAAGCAAGGGAACCTATCGGTCACCATTTGCTTCAATCGACTTTCTCCTTTGTGGAATAAGTTCGAAGGTAGTGAAGAACAACTCAAAGGTCCCAACAAGACGCTTCGACAATATCGGGCCTTGAAAGAGAGAGAGAAGATGACTTTGTTCCTCTTAATACTTAACGAAAGCTACTCACCTTTCAAATTTGAAATCCTTGCTATAGAGTCTATGCCATCACTCAGCCAAATATACCAATTAGCCATCCAGAAGGAAAGCCAAAGGTTGGCTACAACCGAGTTTGCATGGGTAGGCAAAGGCGTCATGCTTGTTGCTCTCTCACCTAGCTCCTCTCCAGTTGGATCGACAAATGCACACCATGGAAGATTCAAGAACTTTGGAACTCCACGGGTGGCTATGCCAAAAAAGAAAATGAAAGAAACCCTAAAGGATTCCTAAAGGATTTCGTGCGAATGGCTAAGATGACAATGTGGTATCGGACGGCCACCATTCCATCATCAATTCGGTTGAATCTAATTGCTATTATCAACCTAGATGAAACCAACCCACAAGCGATCCAGCAATGCACGGAATACCACATCCTTAAGAAAATCTAGTGGGCAAAATTACAAAAGTAAAGGTAAATTTATTGAATATTGTAAATGCCTACACCATACTATTGATACTTACTGGAAATTACATGGCAATCCTAATGGTAAAGACAAAAAGGAAGGGAATTTTTTGCTTACTAGGCTTTAGCACAAAGAATTGATGGGGCATGACAAAAAATTATTCAAGACCAATATCAAAATATTCTTAAGATTTTGAGTCAATTAGGGACCACCAACAAGAATGCAAGTTTGTCAAGTACTTCTCTTTAGAAAGGGAATTCAATTTCAGTTGATGCATAGATTGTGACATCTGGGATTTTCAGTTTTGTTTTCTACTAAATAAATTGGGCATTTCATTGATGCACCTATAGGGCTGTTCTTAGAGCTGATCACTCTTGAGATAACTAGACTATCAGGGAAAGCCATTAAGAATTTTAAGGCAAATAAACTTAAGAATTTGACTAGGAATTAGCTTCTCGACTGTGTCCATCTTTAGAGGTCATTATGGCACAAATATAAATCGATTTAGGATTAGAGATAGACTGGTTTGATTGAGATGGGTGGCTAATCGTGGGTGACACCACTAAATTGCAAAGTTCTCATAAATCGACACTAGTTTGATATTTCTATCGTTTTGGTATTCTGTGTCCGTATTTGAATCATCGAGATTTTCATGATAACCAAGAGTCACCAATGTGTTGAGCGGATTCATTATGGCTCGAAGAAAATTGACCATTAGTCATTTACATTAAAAATCTCTAAAAACTACCCGATAGCCTAGGTCATGCTAAAAATGCGTTGAATGGAAATTAACTGTCAATTCAAGTCCGATTTTAGAAATTGAAAATTATGTTATATCACGAGGTATTTTAGGAACGTCAACTCATCCTCCGAGAAATTTTCAAAGATTTCGAGATTTTTACGGAAAATCGATTTAGACGTCGTAGAAAAATAATGGAAATTCTGATGGGCTGGAATAAATGAAATTTGGACTTCCAAGCTGAGCCTTTGAGTGTTGGGGATTTATAGAAAATGGTTTGAGATTTTTTCTTCATTGAAATTGGACCCAATTTGGAGAATTGGTAAGAGAATTGGAGTAATTTAGCAAAATTCAGAGCCTTGGCTTAGGGGGCTACAATTTTGGTATTAATATGAGTTTTTTTTTTTTAATGAAATCTACTTGACCGAAAGTAATAGGAGACTAAGTAGATAAACTTGAAGGCTTAGTCAGACAAATTCATCATGAACCAAGATGTTTTTGTGGACTTTTGGCACTTCATCCTCATCCATTCCCTCCTCCTTCGCACATGTGCTTCTCTTTCATTTTTCTTTACTCATTTCCCTCGGCCATTCCTCCGATTCCTCACTTGCCACTTCTTCCCTTCATTTGCTTCTTTAGGTTCTTTCATTTTTAATTTCCTTTGAGCATCCCACGATTTTCACTCTGTAGCTGCCCCCAAACTGCCAACACTTGCAGCTCCACTCACCGAAACCCCCTCAAGAAGTCAATAAAACAAGGCTCCCAGGCGGTTTGTTGACCATTTGCTCGCAACTCATCCACCGAAGCTAAGTCCACGATCCCTTTCCATTTTTGCTCGTTTTTCCCTGCCGTGTGCCAGCACCCCACCACTGAAGCTGCCACGCCCAAGTCTTCATTCGGTTCGGTCAACACTGCAGCACCACCATCAGTTGTTTCATCCACTGAAGATCCAAGGCCCTGTTCTCCACCTTCATTTGTGGCCATCTATCCCACGATTCTACCTCTTCGATCAACAAGCAAGCGTCCCCTTCTCCCTTGTTGACCACGGCAGCAACCGAAGCAAGTTGCTACTGCCGTCCAAGTCCGCGAGAAGCTAGGCCGCGAGAAGCCCATCCTCGCCAAAGCAACTCCATTCTGCGTGTCTTCTTCAGCCCGTCATCACCGAAGCTAGCAGCCAGGTGGATTTAGTCCACAAAAATCTTTTGAGCAGCTCAACGAAGCAATTCTTCAGTCCACAATTCAACCTAGCCCGTGAGTCCTACAGCAAGCCCATCTTCGGTTGTGTTCAAGCCCAGCAAAATCAGTAGTCCAGCCCATTTTGGGCCCGCGAAACCGGCCTAGCCTGAAGCCAAGCCCAACCGCAAGTTCAGCCCAAGCCCAGAATTTTCTGTGGGCTTGCAAGGTTTCTTGGCCCGGTCCAAGTTTATAGTCGCGAGCCCAAGTTCTTGGATTCCACTATGCAATCAACAAGAGATTACAACTTCGAGTGCAAACGCTTAGTAGTAGATCACACTATCTCACTAAGTCACTCTTTTGGTATTTCTCTCACGATTACAAACGTTTAAGCTCTCAAGAGACAAGTATATGATCAAAAGTCGCTCGACTTTGGAATTATAAATTCTACGCTCCGTCTCTTACTTGCTCATCGGTCCATGATCTCCTTAAATACTCCTCCACTTCCAAACTACCCGTTGGACAGCATCCCGGAGAATCGTCTTCCAATATACCCATTGGACAGCTCGTATCTAGAAGATTTGGTAGCCGTTGAGTGACAAAGGTAAAATCCCAAATTGATTCCGATCGCCCATACAAACGAAATCTTGGTTTCCATAAGTAAAGCTTCTTCGTATAGAAAGATCTTGTCTTCAAGATCCAATCGTCAATCAATTAGATTGAATCAATCAAATCAATCTTGATGTGGAATCCAAACCAGATCACTAGCCGTTGTATGATTGGGCTTGAGTTACGATTCATCGAATCTGGATGTAAAGTCTGAGTCTCAGACTTTACGATATGAGTCTTGAGACTTTACAATCTGGGTCTGAGACTTTACAATCTGAGTCTTGAGTCCGGCAGCTTCGGACTTTAAGTCTTGAGTCCTGCGGTCTTCGGACTTTGAGTCTTGAGTCCGATGTCTTCGACTTTGACAATATCCTTTACATGTTCTATCATCTGCATGGTCTATTACTCAACCATCAAACATGTTAGTAGCCTTTGATTTATTTTGTCATCTTCAAAACATCATAAGGGATTTCCCTAACATCTTGGCCCGGTCCAAGTTCGTCGTGAGCCCAAGTTCGGCCGCCGTCGTGCAACCGTCGCAGTGATCCAGTCTCCGCTTTTAATCAAGTGAGTTTTGCTCACAAATGCTTTTTAGTTTGCTAATTATGCTTAAAGGTTGATTAGATTTAATTAAGTTTAATTAGGTGATTAGATTAGTTTAGAATAATTTAATTAGTGACTTAATGATGCATGTTAGGTGGTTGATTCATGTAATTAGCAAGTAGAGACGTGCTTCTATTTATTGAATGCATCTCAGGATTTTTCCCGATCCGATTTGGCTTCAATTAGGCATTACTGGCCTGAATTGGATTTTTAGTATTTAATTATTAATTTTTGAAATTTAATTAATTAATTAATTAATTATTTTCTGGAAATTAGGCATGGATAGCTGATGACCAAAACTCTATGCTAATTGTCGTGATGCAGTCTGTTTATTTAATTGAGCTTTATTTCGTGTTGAATTGAATTATTTGTGAAAGTGGGAAATTATTCTTTAATTGGATAATCGTTGATTATTAATTGAAAAATAACCGAGCATCGGTTAATAATGCCAAAAATATTTGAGTGAACTACAGAAAATGTGGGAGTTATTGAAATGAAAATATTATATTTTGACTAAGGCCGATCGTGTCCCCATATACGGCTATTTTATCGAGAATGATGAAAAGATGGAGTTGATTATATAATTGGGATGATATACTATATCAACCTACGGATGATATGTTAGCTTAGCAGAGAGCAGTATACCGGTATACTATATAAGCCTACGGACGATATATCAGCTTAGCAGAGAGCAGTATACCTTATTAGTTTTGATTGAAAATGTCGGTATACTATATCAGCCTATAGGCGATATGGTAGCTTAATAGAGAGCAGCATACCTTATCAGCTTAGATTGAGCATTGTCGGTATACTATATCAGCCTAAGGGCAATATGACAGCTTAGCAAAGAGTAGTATATCCGATCATCTTAGAAGCGAGCTATACTATCTATTTATTTGTTTAACAGTGAGTAGTCCTAATATGAATGGACTTATAGATAGTATGAGATGAGCCGACCAAGAAAGAGTCGAGATGACATGTAATCGACTAAGGCGATTGATCATTGCTTTGATATGATGTTGTGAACTGATTGATTGAGTTGAAATGATCGGTGAATAGTTCGATTGACATGAAATTGATTAGGTCGATTGATCGAGATATCAATTTGTGATGTGATTGCTTAGGTGCCTATTGAATTATGCTAATATGCAGGTGGAATATGAGGCCAAGGTAAGTCCTCTGACCTGTGCGTGCATAGGTAGCTCGGTTAGCATATTGGTTTACTAATCGAGTCTTAGTGGGTAGAACTTGCTAAGACATGGTCTTAATGGTTATTGTATAACTATTTCAGGCCCGTAGATGAGCCTAGGGAGGAGGAACCAGAAGAGGACGATGAGCCAGAAAAAGATGAAGAGCTTAAAGGAAACGAACTTAGTGAAGAAGAATCAGAGGAGGATCAAGATGATCTTGAGTACGACTTGGATGAGAACTGAAATCCCATCCTGTCTTATTAGACCTGGTTTTTATGTGAATAAGTGTTAGATCAGACCTCTGTGAATAGTAGTGCATTATATACTATGGGGTGCTTGTATAAAAGTGAGATTGTGAATTTTCAATATGAAAAATATGACCCTACTTTTTCTATCACATTATTTTATTGTCTGGGGATTTATAACTGCTTCCGCATGTGCTATTGAAAATAAAAGGGTCGGCGATACATAATCCTAGGATATCGCATTATAAAATCGACCAAAGTAAGGGATGTGTGTGTGCCTGAGGATCGGGGCATGACGTAGATAATTGATTTAGGTGTTAGCAACCACATAATTTGTAATAAGCATTTATTTTTCCATATTGATAAAAGGGCCATAGTCTTCCATATCAATCCATCTCCTTAATGGGACTATCACCTTTTTTTACTAAAATTGGGATAGTCCGCCTCGATCAAGATTTCATCCTGAAAAATGTCCTATACATTTTTGACTTTGGAATCTTCTTTCTATCTCAAAAGTCTACGAAGATAATTCTTGTTGTCATATTCAATTTGGAGAATTGTTTGTTTTAAGATAATACGATTGGCAAACTGATGGGGTAAAGTTACACAAGGGTTATATTTTTGAATTGATTGCCTAGGAGATTTAGATTCTTTGAATAAAAGTATTTATTATAATGCAGTTGCTTACAATAAAAATGTCATTTTTCATCAACGTCTAGGTGATAATGCTTGATTCCCTCATCCTAAATGTTCAATATGTCCCTTGGCTAAACAATCTTGAGTATCTTTTCCAATTAGCTCATCACGTTCTCAAGATGTTTTTTCCTTGCTTCATGTGCACATTTGGGATCCTTATCATACCCCTCATCATGATGGATGCAATTGTTGATGACTATAGCCGTGCCACTTGGTTTTTTCTTATGCAATCCAAGAGTCAAACCTTTTCCCATCTATTGTTTTTTTTTTCTCTAATTAGAAATCCATTCAATGAGTTTGTGAAACGAATCCGTATAGATAATGGACAGGAATTTTTTACTAATGATTGTAAGTCATTTATATCTTCTTATGGGATACTCCATGAAAGTTCTTGCATCTACACTCCTCAACAAAATGGTATTGTTGAGCACAAGCATAGACATCTTTTAGAAGTTGTCGAATGCTCAAATACCAAGCTTCTATGCTTGAAAGTTTTTAGGGGAGATGTGTGGTCATGGTAGCCTACTTGATTAATCGCATGCCAACTCGGATTCTTCATGGTTGAACTCCTTTGAAATGTTTTATGGAAAACTGCCAAAAATTGATCATCTTAAGGTATTTGGATGTCTATTTATGCAAATTGTGGGCCCTCGTGATATAATGGATCCTCGTGTCACCCAGTGCATTTCATGGACCCTACCCTTCAAAAAGGATATTGAGTTATGGAGATTTCTATTGGGCATTGCTTTTTAAGCAAAGATGTTATATTTCATAAAGATATATTTCCATTATGGGAGATGGCTTTTTCTTCCAAGTCATTTTCATCATCAGATAGTCATCCATTTTTATCCGAAGAAGAATTGTCAATGCCTCCACAATATGTTTACGTGGCACTGGAACCTTCCATGCCAATCTTTAAGGATTCGCTAAGCCAAGCGGTTGAACTTCTAGGATCATCAAAGGATATTCATTCACTTGCCTAACCCATTATTGACATCTAAATTTTGGCGATCTGATCATTTATTTATTGTATAAAGAATTAGGGATTAATTTTTAACCTCTAAACAAAAATGTTAATATTAAATTGCATAGCATATAGTTTTAAGAGCCTTTATTATTGCATTTGCATTAGATTAGTGATAGATGGATTTGAATTGATGGTTCTAAGCTTTAATTTAGGGAGTTGGACCAAACCCAAGGTGAAAGGAATTTGGCCAAGCCCATTTCTTTGATTATGTGTGCATAGATTTTGTTAAAATATTTTTTGTGTAGATTTGAAATGCACATGATATTTGAGGGAGGGTCGAATCCTTTAGTTGTGGGAAAGAAATAAAGGTGAAAAAGGAAAAAGATTGAAGATCTACAGGTTTGTCTTTTCTTGCAAGGAAAATACATATAGAGAGGATTGGTCAACAAAGGTCATATATTGAGTAATATATTTCTTGATTTAAAACAAGAAAGAGTGTGCTGCCAAGGAAAATCTCACAGGTCCATGACTGTGAGAAGAAAGGAGGGAAAACAAAATAAAATTAGGGAGATTGTGTTTTGACTGTGGAGAAGTGATTGGAAAGAGGAAAGTAATTTTGTTTCTTCAATTGGTGGCTTCATTCTGTTGCATATAAGAGGGTGAGTCCTACACGCATGAAGGAGGACCCATTGAATTCGGAAGCAACGATTGAGAAGGGAGAAAAGAATAGTGAGAGGAGAGAGAGAAACAGTTGTTTTCATCAATCTCACTCCCCCATAGCTGCGCTCAAGCTCCTCAAACTCTTCACCTGACGCCATGTCCCTAATGCGAGCTTGACATTAGCCCTAGTGTTGTTGCACTGGTTTTGCTGCCTCCATCCTTGACAATGACCCGTGTTACGTGGTTAGCAAAATCGAAAATGTCCCTAATGCTACTTCGTCACCCACGATTCCTGCTGCTGACCACAGAGCTTGCTGTTCCTGCTCAAGCTGCAATGCCCGGTCATCCTTTATTGTGTTGTCACTAGCTTGATCGATCCTGATGCTGTTGCTTCTTCATTGTCCCACGACTTGTGTTTTTGTTTTCGTGGGTTGTTGTCAACATCGGAAGCGAGTGATGACCTCCCCTTGCAGTTGCACCTCCTAGTTACTTGCGAAGTTCGCTGTCCTCGAGATGCACCTTGCATTACCATCACCATACTAGCGGCATTCCAGCAATACTCAACATCCAAACTCTCGTACCAGTGCTTCTAGTTGTGCTCGACATTTCCCGGTAGTCATTGCCTTTGTCCCTACTTGTTTGCTACTCCAGTTAGGCAGCTAGCGTTTTTGGGCAAAGAGCAAATGTCTTTCGAACTACCTAGCAAATCCATAGTCAACATTGACAAGTCCAACCATTGTACAACAAATTCTGACAACCTTGTAATCCACAAGTCCAAACTTTCCATCGCAGCTTGGCTTTGTCGTTTCTACATCAAAAGGCTTGTCCATTGCCAGTTATTGCGAGAGCCCCTCACCTAAGCACCACCGTGATCTACCAAGCTTAGCATGGTCAACGTCGCGCATGATTGTGAAGCATCATCGATCTTGGAAACACATAATTGAAGTAGGTAAAAATCCTATCCAAATTAATTCTCAAATATTTTGTTTCCTTGTTTGAAGTATTGCAATCTTGATTGAATTTCTAAATCATGTTTTCTTATCCAAAATTCCCCAGTAGCCTTTAAGCTAGGGATTATTCCCCAATTCACAACATGCCATAATCATCAATTTGATTTCTTGCCCGAGATACGATTCTCGATTGCATGAAAAATCGTCAATTTGATCTCATACCAAAAATATGATTCATGATTACATGAAAATTGACCAGTCCGATCTCATGCCCAATATACGACTTAATTTATTTCCAAAACTAGATGAATATCGATAATATCTCATGTGATTTGATGCCTTGTTTCATGTTTAAATATTGGGCATTTTTAATTCCAAATTTTAATTAAATGAAAAACACAAAAATATCATGTGTGTGTCACGTAGGATTAGTTTGCATATCACACATCATTTAGCAAATTGCATGCTGAGCACCATTTAAAATGCATGACATGTTAGGACATTTACATTTAATATTTACCTGTCATTAGTTTATGTCATTTAATTAAAGTCACGTGACATATAGTTTGCATGATATGTTGCAATGTTGCATGTCATTTTTATTAAGTATTTTTGTACATCATTGCATTGCATTATACATTGTTTCCAGATTTCATTTAATTAAGTGAAATCCTAAAAAAATTAAGTGATAGCATGTTAATTATAAATCGTATCTAGGATTGCTAACATGATTTTTAAGCTAACATTGTAGATGATTTTATTGCTTTCAAGTAAACATTTCCTTCCTGTGCTTGTAATTTATTTGTTGTTTTGCTTTATTGAGTCTTAAATAATGGTTGCGCACCTACATGATTGCCTTACATGTTATGAGCAAATTTAAAATAATTGCAAACTGACTGTAAAATATATATATATTGAAATAAAAGAGAAAATGTATTGAAAGAATATTAGAGAAATCTAGTGTAATCAAGTTTCCGAACTCATTTAAATATATGGTTTGTAGGAAAAAAGTAATTCTCCAATTACTTTATTTGGGCTTCTAATCAACCTACCAAAAATAGATTAGTGGCAACTCCTAATTGAAAAATCGTTTGCATGTTAAAAACTAAAATCTAATTCACAAATTGATATGGCCTTGGGAGAGCATGAGTTAAGTCAAGGCTTAATAATCTATTAGTCGAACCCTAAGTGGTGTACCATGAGGGTAGGTCATGACACCCATGAGTATTTCATCTCCTTACGAGCCTTCTCAAGAATCTTCTTCACCTATACTTGAACAGGCCCCCACGAAATTGCCTCGACGTTCTAGGCACACTATTTATCCCTCCACATGGACAAAGGAGTATGTATGTTTTGCATTGAGTTCTCCAGGTACACAATATCCTATATCTTTTTATGTCTCTTTAAGTCAACTATCATCAGAACAGATGTGTTGCATTGGTCGCATTGGTCGCATTTCAAAGGAACAAGAGCCATCTCCATATAATGAAACAGTTAATGAGGCTCTATGGAGAAAAGCAATGGAGGCCGAACTTAATTGTCAATGCCTTGACCCTCAAATGTGCGGTAACCCTTCTTTCCTTTGGTCATTTAATTGCAATGTCCTAGGAGGTGTTGTCGACCAATTCATTTTATCTTTCAATTATACGAAAGTGAAAGTAGAATTAATTCCACCCAATCATACACATCACTAGGGATAGCATGGAAACACATCAAAAAAAAAAAAAAAAAAACTTTCATATAATACACATATACACATCAACTTAGCATATCGAAAGTTTCATAATTGCACATTCACAACGTGGATTCTTTTCGATTACCGAACGGGGTTGGAGGTTAGCCTAGCTACTCTATCCTACGAGGGCAACCTCAAAAGGTAGTATTCTCCCATGTGCCTAGTATGTGTCCACATCGTAGTATCATGGCTTGGGCTCGGGATCGGGCTTCAAATCAAGGCTTGTCTCTAGGTTAATGACGAAGTTGTCAGGGATGTCTACAACCATGGGGTCCTAGGTGACACTCTCGGATTGCTCGCTAGGTGGTTTGTTGAAACCCCAAAGAGAGCAGAATAGCTCCTCTTTGAACCATACATATCACACCACGAGTTGATAGGGCACCGAGTTAGTCAACCCCTTAACCACCTAGATTGTAATGACCCCGATTCCATCTACAAGGTCTCAAGTAGCAAGGGTTATTTTCACAACGTCTATGACGCGTCGCCGTCCCGTTTCTTTTTATCTTTTCATTAAGTACATGTGGAAGTGTACATATAACACATAAACAACAACAAGCAACCAGGAAAACAACCAACTTGCAAACACACAATTACATTAGTTATATTTACAAGCCATTTTTTCATGGACTGTTATATTTACAATCATTACATGCTCTACACTAAAAAAGGCCGGAGTAAATCTTAGCTCCTCTATCAGGATTGCAACTCCTCCATACCTATAATTTTGAAAAATAACAGGGTGAGTCATGGACTCTATAAGTAAAATCCCTAATTCTCTACTAGGATAATATCTCATCATCAAAATCCAGTAAGTACAACACTTGCAATGTAATGTTGATGATAGATCAATAACAAACTTATTGCTGTCCTCGACTACATGTAGATGCCTATTACCGTATACTTCAATGCATACTTACCTTCAACATATCAATGAACATATCAACATATCATGCTTATGCATATACCGGCACTCATGCAAATTTATTTACCATTGTCCTGACTCGACTAGGCCCTCCTAGCTCAACAGAGGCATTTAGCTTCAAGTTAGGCATTTTGGCTCAACCAAGGTATCCCGGCTCAATCGAGATATCCTAACTCAAGATATCCTAACTCAACTAGGACATCCTGATGCTAGCTTACTCAAGGCATTCAGACTTAAACCTAGGCATTCTAACTCAACTAGGGCATCTCATCTCATTCAATGAATGAGATGTCGCCGCCAACGGTATGTGGTGA
Organism: Eucalyptus sideroxylon; assembly: GCA_014182405.2. NCBI lineage: Eukaryota > Viridiplantae > Streptophyta > Magnoliopsida > Myrtales > Myrtaceae > Eucalyptus > Eucalyptus sideroxylon. The sequence continues at coordinate 34,020,238 of CM024556.2, read as the reverse complement.
TGGACACTTTTTCCCTTTTAAGTGTATCATATACATGCGTCACACAAGCCGGTTCTTCATCTTTCATCTTAGCTAATGTATTCAAGGCCTAAAGGCATGCTCATTCAAGTAGGTGTGCCATGACTCTTAATGTCATACTACACAATATGTTGGGCACGATTCTTAGTTTGTGGCTTGAGCCGCCTGCTTAGGCCATCGCAACTTGCCATCAATTCCAAGCCAAGCGAACCTCAACCTCGTCTCGGTGCGTAAACACACTCAAACATGCAAATATGAGCAAATCACACAAAAGAACATTACAACATACACACAGCTTATATGGGTGAACACACCACTAAACTCGACGGCGTAGTTATCGCCCTAACCAAGAGTTAGAGATTTTACTTACCTTTGATAAGTCTCAATAAACTATAGGTAATTTTACCAAAAGAGGGTCTTCTTGTGAGGTGGTGAAGAAAGGAGGAGGAGAAGAAGTGACCAAAGGTTGGAGAGAATGGAGGGGATGGTTTCCTATTTATAGGTGAAGCTTCATTTAATGGCCCTAACAAGTTGTCCAATGAGCTTTCTTGGAGTGGCACGGCTAGTTTGATGGTGTGGCGCCCTAAGGTTCTAGGGGAATGATTAAGGATAAAGGGCATTCTTCTCATTGGTCCATTTGTACTAATGAGTCATCTAGTATTTATGAATTGGTTAACTTGCTTTCCAAGGTTCATATTAGGGTCATGATGACCTAAGTTTATAGGGACACCTAAGATGTTGAGTCACCCTCTTTCATTAATGACTAGCCTCTAAAGTCATCAATGGCTTAGACTTGTTATCAAGAAACTTGGACTTTGGACAACTTGTTCTCCAAGTTAACCACATGAGTGTGTGGCTCATTAAGTTCATTAATTAGCTAGTTTCCAAAAGCATTTAATGCATTTTTTTTTTTTATCTTCAAGCCAAGAAGACTCTAGATTGACTTCCTTCTCAAGTTAGGCGTGCAGCCCCCTTCCCCTCTAAGTTGGGCGTGTGGTTCTCCCATTTTAAAGCAAAAATAATTTTGAGCAACTTTCAAAATCAGTACCATTACCTTATTAAACGGGCTTAAAATATTATAAAATTATAAAATGTCATATAGAAGATCTTAGAAAACAATTTTTTTTATGAAGGAATCCAAGCCAAATTCATTCTGTTGAAAGAGCAACAAATCATTGAAGACAACCCAAAAATTCGTTTGTCGAGCAAATTCAACGATCACAAAGAGAGAGAGAGAGAGAGAGAGAGAGAGAGAGAGAGAGAGACTCATTTTGAAATCCAAATCTTCACAAAACTCTTTGAAATTTTGATATGTTGTAGATATGGATGTTATTTAAAACTCTGGTGAAAAAAGGCATATCCAAATTTGAAATGGAAGATTTTATAAAAATTCGAGAAAGTAACTTGGTTACCATTTTCACTATATTGGACAAGTGCTATATGGTAATTGATTGAGCCTTCGTCCAACCATTTCACCTTAGAAAAATTTGATATTTAAGTTTGTTATAGATAAAATGTTTTAAACAACTTTTGTGAAGGAAGTTTCTCTAAATTCGAAGCATAAAGTGCTCTATAAAATTGGAAATCAAGAAAGGTCCAACAATTTCGAAAAATTGGAAAGTTAAAACTTGTGAAACTCAAGATGGCAAGTCTAGGTGGGGGGGAGGTGACGCCCTACTTAGCTTGTAAAATCACTTGTCATCATTCCCTTAGGCCATGAGTCATCCCATTTCATTAATTATTTGGGATACATAAGCCTCCACACTCATTATCCTCATTTAATGCATTTGATTCTTGTTCTTCAAGAAGATTGACATATCTAGTTTAGGCTCTTAGTTGGGACCAAAATAAGGGTCGAAGTCGAGGATGTTACATAGATGGTGGCCACATACTTCTCGTACATGATGTCAATCCCCTCTATTGGGAAGGGGGTCACTTGGGTATCACCCTAAAGCACATGTGACGGAAAGGTCTAGTCATGGTTAGGGCCTGAAAAATTAAATGACAATGAGTGAGAAAAAACTTAGTAAGTAAACTCCCTAACCTCACATAGGAGAGTACTTCGAATTGGAGATACCCTATACGTGCAACTTAATTGTTGATGGTAGATTAATAGCAAAACCTTTGCTTTGCATTATATATAAACATAAACTGAGCGAGTCATCATACAACGTCCTAATAACATATTCAATAATTACGTAAATAATTCTCCACACGAGTCCACAATTCTAATAGGCACATGACAAATATGAATAATAATCCATATATAACCATTCGCACTTCCATGCATAATGCATTCACATGAGTCCATATTATTATGACTGCTCATGGCCACGCATGACACTCGTCAGTGGTCTTTTGGCATAACTAGGCATTGTCTCCCATCAAGACATGGCAACGTCTCAACCTCACTCGAAGACGGCATTCAATTAAGAGTATCGTTCCGAAGTCCATTTGCGAATGGCATCCCATTGACATGGGAGCATCCAAAATCCAATAAGCATTGTCTCTTGTAGTGATACGAGTACGGAACCATTTAAATAATCACACGAGCTTATCAACCACTTTCAATTTTTATTTTCCCATTTAGTCAATGCAAGAGTGTTTACTGCTCACACATGATATATTAGCAATTTTTACGCATAAAAATGTCATGAAATAATTCCACGTGATCACCCATCAATTCCACACAATATCACACCATGGGTTTACTTATCAACACAACTTATTATTTTTTAAGATAAGCTATTACTATTTAAGATAAGCTATCACAAGTGTTCACTATTCAAGATAAACTATCACTCTTACTTATCACTTATCAAAATAAGTTATTACATTACTTATCACTTATCAAGATAAACTATCACCTAATCTATCTCTTTCTTAATCTATCTATCATAGATATTAATCCTAATCGTAATCCCAAATGTAACTACCATCCTAATCAAGGTTTAGGAAGTCATTCGCAAGATTGAATCTTACACTTCAATGGTAGGCGGTGATGGCGATGACAACATGGCGGCTCATGGCTTGGATAGTGGAGACAACGGTGAAGGCAGTGAGGGCACATCGACTTACAGCCTTGGGTGGCGGTGGCGTGTCATAGTGCGACAATGATTGCTCACAACATGGATGGTGGGGTGACAATATCGTGGCGGTGAAGGTGGCTGTGGCATGGCAACAATGGTAGTGGTGGACGATGGATAGAGGACGGCGAGGCGACGGTGTGATGAGCGAGAGAGAGAGAGAGAGAGAGAGAGAGAGAGAGAGAGAGAGAGAGAGAGAGAGAGAGAGAGAGAGAGAGAGAGAGAGAGAGAGAGAAATGAGTGAGAGAATGAGAGAATGAGTGAGATATTGAGCTTCTCATCCGAGTTTCCCCTCCAAGCATTAATAAACTTGGTACAAATTTCCCTAATTCACTCTTGACCAAGTCATTTACATGGCCACAAATGGCTATTCAAATCTTCCTATCAAATCTTCATTCAATGCAAAATTTCAACCATGTGTTATAATTGGAAATAAATTAGGAAAGCTAACCAAGTTAGCCTCTTCTTTTCCTTTCTTTGAGTAGGCGCCCCCTCTCCTTTGGAAGACAACAATTTTGTCTCATTAGACCAACTAGCTTCTAGAAGGGGTAATTTAGTGATTTAATTAAATTATAGTCCAAAATACTATTCATGCACTTGGGTATTTTAATGTAAAAGCTTCCAAAAGACTAAATGTGAGCTTAATGGGCCCTCTTGGCCACCCATGGTGGGTGTGAGGCCCATTAGGCCTGCCCGTGGCTTGGGCCTCTGGAGCTTCTCATTCGAAGCTTGTTTCTATTTTTTCAAAATTTCACAATTCGCCGATGAAAAATTGAATTTTCATCCTAAGGTGACCATCCCTTGTTGTTTTTTTTTTTTTTTTTTTTTTTTCATGATTTGATGATTGTTGTCGTAATTTTGTTCCTTAGATGGGGGTTAAATTGAGGATGTCACATTAATGCACTCATTGATAATCATACATGGGGCATTGTAACATTATCACCAAATTGGAAATCGGTTGGCTACAAGTGGTGTACAAAATTAAATTCAAGGCAAATGGCTCCGTTGAATGATACAAAGCTTGACTAATTGCCAAGGGATTGACACAATGAGAAGGTTTTGACTATCATGAAACCTTCTCTCATATTGCCAAAGAGGTCACCATTTGTTCTTTCTTCTCCATTGTAGCTATTTTTAATTGGCCTCTGCATCAAATGGATGGTCACCATGCTTTTCTTCATGGTGATGGACTTTCTACATGGTTTATGTAGATAGGGAGAGTCTCAAGTATGCCGTCTGTGTAAATTCTTATATAGGCTGAAACAAGCATCCATACAGTGGTACTCCAAATTCACCGCTACCTTAAATAAATAGGTTTTCAACTTTCTGAACATGATTATGCTATGTTTACATGGATATTAGGGAACTCATTGATCTATTTGCTAATATATATTGATGATATACCTATCATAGGCAATAATGATTCCTATGTTGGAAACTTCAAAGAATATTTGCACTTTACCTTTCACATCAAAGATTTGGGACCATCCAAATATTTTCTTGGCATTGAAATACTTGGTTTGATAAAGGAATCAACCTTAGTAAGAGAAAATTTTCCGAAGCAGGATTACTAGGTTGCAGATCACCTGTCATACCAATCGAATAGAATGCCAAGTTAATTACCCAAAGTATGATCCACATTCCTCTTCACCTATCGATGATTCGTTGCTTAAGGATCCATTGAGATATTGTCTTCTTGTTGGGAAGCTAATTTATCTTAACATGACAAGACTAGACATTTGTTACGCAATGCAAATATTTAGCTAGTTCATGCATAGCTCGAAATAGTCTCATATGAATGTAGTCCTAAATGTTATAAAATATTTAAAGAGATGTCTAGGAACTGGTATATTCTTATCTTGTGACTACAACATGCAGATGATAGCATATTGTGATGCATATTATGCTACTTGCCTATTGACCAGGAGATCCATCATTGGCTTTTGCATCAAACTGGGAAATTCATTGCTCTCATGGAAGACGAAGAAACAATCGATTGCATCACTATCTGAAGCCAAATTGAAGTATCGAGCTATGGCTAAAACTACCTACAAAGTAGTTTGGATACGAGAACTACTCTCAAACCTTGGAATACAAGTTGATAGACCAAGTGAGCTATTTTGTGACAATGATGCTGCACTTAGATTGGCAGCAAATATGATTTTCCACAAGAGAACAAAGCATAAATAAGTTGATTGCCATTTCATTCAAGACAAGATCAGAGAAGGAGTCCTTATAAAAAGAGGAATTGGAACTATGGAGCAACTTGTGGACATCTTCACCAAGCCACTATGCCAAAGATAACATATGTACCTACTAAACGAGCTAGGTGTCCACAACATATACGGGCCAGCTTCGCAACACCAAATCGCAACCCGCAACACTTCCAACGCTCTCTTTGACGACTCCCTGCTGGCAACCAGCATCCTCAACAACCCCTATTCCGTCTCGTCGTGCCTCTAGTAGCCTTGGCGTGCCACCCATAGAGACGCAGCTGCTCTCCACCATGATCCCAGGCATACCCATAGCTCGAAAGTGCCTTTCCAATCCAGCCATCGGCCCTCCAAACGTAACCAGTATCTTCGATGAGTTTTTCTTGCAGCTTTCCCACCGTCTGCATTGCTCCACTGGCATCTAGATTGTTAGAGTAATTAAATACAAAACCATATCTTCATGTGAAATTTTGTGAATCTACTCTCAACTATTAAAGCTTAAATTATTAGATTAAGGCATGATTTGTTGTGAAAAGGTGATCGATCGAACAATAATATAGATAGAAGAAGAAAATAAATCGGACACAAGATTTCGTGGTTCAGTCGTAAAGACCTACGTCCACGGAGTGAGCAGCAGCGAATTTCATTATAGATCAAGTGATACAAGGAGATTACACACTCAAGTCACTCAAACACTCTCTCGATGTTTCCCAAGCCCCAATTACACCCAATAATATACGCAGTGTTTAGCCTCGAAATTCCTCAAGAAATAATCTCTCAATCTCACGAAGGAATTACACGCAAATCTTACCACAAGATTTAATTGGCTTCAACACTAAACTTTCTTGGATGTAATTCACGACAAAGAAAATCCCTCCCAAGCACTCGACAACGAGGCGGCGCTTCAAGACCAATTCTTCACGATCAACGGCGGAACACCAAGCACTCACGCGGCGCTTCAAGACAATTTGTGATCCACCTCTACCACCCACGGCCACAATTCTATATATAATTGAAACCCTTATTCTTTTGCCAACTTCTCATAGGATTTTGTTTCCTTTCCAAAACAATTTTATCCAAAACATATCTCTGTATGTTTTAAATAAAATCCAAATCCAAGTCAAAGTTGGACTTTCCTATTTTAGCAGCCAAATTCTCTAGGGCAGATTCAAACCTTAGGAAGTTGATCTTCGGATCTTCTTTGCTCAATTTCGAACGTCCGCAACATATTCAATTTGGAATATTCAGAATATGACATTGGACTCAAACTCGAGACATATTTCAACATGATTTGTTATTTAAATGTTCTAATACTCCCCTTCACGCTTAGTTTGATCTTTTATCTAGTACCCAAGTGTGGAAATTTAATTAGAAAGACAAATGGGGCCTAGAAAAATTCCATGATAACTGTTTAAAAATTTAAGTTATTAAATGAATGCGTTGTTTATTATTTAAATATTTTAATATAGGTTTTAGTGACACTAGCAGGTCAGGCAAGCCTCCAACAGGAATTGATTCTAATGATCCCACCGCACTAGACCAATCCTCGCCGTGTGCTTCCCTGTCCGATGCCAAGCCAGCCTCAACGAAGCTCCACCCAGCACCGACAACCATTCACTGAGCTCCTGCAACATTTTCCAGCAAGCACCAACCCTCTGCTGCTGCATCCAACTCGCCCTTAAATCCCTCCCATCGTCATTGGACTTGACGGCCGCACCTCCGCCTCGCATCGACTTTTACTTAGGTAAACCCTTAATTGAGGTAGGTATTCATGCAATTTCATGCGGTTATTTAATTTCATAGAGTTTTAATGCATGTTATTTGATAGTTGGACCTTAGGTTATCACATTAATATTTTGATTATTCCTTTGCATTAATTAAGGTGTGTTAGGGCATCCGACCTTAGAGGCTAAAGGTCGGGCCCCTCACATGTTGTCTCATGTGTGATTTATATCGGAGTTTGTTATGTTTGATTTATTAAATATAGTTTAATTGCTTTGAAATAATATATCATTGATTTAATAAATTTTGGGCACGACATATATTTTAAAGCATCATGAGATTTTATGCATGTATCACATTTTATATGTCTCTTGCATGTTTAGAATTCAGGGTCATAATTCATGTCAAGAATAATGCATATTAATTCTAGAATTCATATGGATTTAGGATAATTTATAGTTTTTATTAATAAAGAATAAAATAAAAAAAATGTCATTCAAATTGTATAGATTGCATATAGGATTAATTAGTTCATAATATGCATGTCACATATTGCACGTCATTTAGTGAGTCACATGCTTTAGGGTCAATATATTCAAAATCACCTTATGTAGATAAATTTAATTAATAAATGCATCTCATGCATTATTCATGTTTATTTTGCTTAAAAGAAAGACCAAAAGGAATCAGCATTGCATCGTCAAGTCACTACCTTTTGAATAGAAGTCATTAGATCATGTCTAATGCCCTAGGTAGACCAGGTCTTTTATTTCTATAAGAAAAGAAAACACAAAATAGGCCCACATGGTTCAAATAATAGCATTAATTTATGAAAAATCCTATCTCGTGTCGTTCGTATCGCATATAGTTTTTTTTGTTTTTGTTTACCACAGCATAAGTCATTTTGACCTTCGATTCAAATTAGTTCTTTCTCGGATTTGACTGAATCTCAGAGACAATAAACACAACACAATGCTCTAAACTATAGTGAAGAAATTAAGAAGTCTCTGATCTCCACATGACCCAAAATCCTGTATTGAATTTCAATCGTGGGACAATAATACTTTGAAAATCAAGCAAACATTAAATAACAAATTTGTAGGCAAGCCATTTGGTATAAAAACTAACACCACTTGATATAAAATTTAACACCATGAAACTTCTTGATCAGATCATATTTATTTTTGAAAACTCAATCATCTATTGAAAAAAGAATAAAGTGAACTTTCTTTCACTCACTCAAACGGTACTTACACGTGACCATTAAATGCTTGGCTTTAGGAATAGTGAGCACAAACTCGTCAGTCATGTCAAGCTAGCTCGGTGACACGTGGCTAGGAAGCTCCCAGTCAAAGCAGCGCATGAGCTGAGCAATTACGAACCGCACCATGGTCAAGTCGAGCTGCATCCCAGGGTACCCTAAGTGGCCTGTTCCGAATGGCAGGAGCTGAAAGTCACGCTCCTTAACATCCATGCTCGACCTAAGAATCTTTCAGGCATGAACTCTTTTGGGACATGAGTGGTCCACACTCTCGGGTCCCTTCCAATGGGCCACTCATTCACGATGAACCTCGACTTGTGGAAGCCGTTTACCGTGCAGTCCTCAGTCGCCTCGTGGGGAAGCAAAAGCGGAGCCACCGGGTGAAGCCTCATGGCCTCCTTGATGACCATGTCTAAGTAGTCCAAGCCCTCTAACCGCTCTATTCAGCCACGACTTTCTCTAATTATTCTTGAAGCTTTTTCATTGCCCTAGGATGTTTTATAAGTTCGGCCATTGCCCACTCTGTTGCTGTCATCGAAGTGTCCATTGAACCCACCAACATGTCCTTCACGAAGAAATATATCGAGACTCATATTGGCAAGTATATTGATTGTATTTATCAAGCATATTTATAATAGAGTAAGCTATGCATGTTATGAGAAAAACCCATGCTTTGAAAATATAAGCTTTATAACATCAATTACTCAACAAGCGTATGGAGCACCCTTTTAACAAAATCAATAGGTTAATTGAACCCATCGGGAAACTACTTATGACATTTCCCTGAGTGTGATCTCTACTAGGAATAAAACTTTATAGAAAAGATAAAAAAAGTTAATTTTCTTCTTGAAATATTGGGTATGCGACTATGGTAATTATTATTGCAACTAGCTAATCCTACATGAGTTAACTTATTAAAACCCTATTTGAAATATGGACCATGAATCACTCAATAATGAATAGATTTTGTTGTCTCTAGCACTTACTGTTTCGGAGTTGAAAAAACTCGGTCGACCAGCTGAGCCTCAGGTGCTCGAAAGAGACAGGCACGTGAAGTATTTATTTCAAGAAAGAGACAGGCACGTGAAGTATTTATTTCACGAAAGAGACGATACTCTATCGTTATCCCTGTCGTCTACTTCGCGTATAGGAGCCACGTGGTTGATCCGTAGATAGACAACGCAGAGGCTTACGAGATTCGTGGACACCGTCCGTTCACAAGAACATATGAAGAAGCTAGCAACACTCTCTGTTGTAACCATACACAAGACCCGCAGACAAAATGATATTGATTAAAAATTGCCATTAAAATTTGTAAATCTTAGGTAGAAGAGAGGATGAGAAGATGACGCCCAGTACAAGAAAAGTTCATAAATTTATTAAATTGGTACCGATTCAGTTGTAAACTTTCTAATTGGACCTATTTAGTCCGAAACATTTTCACATTAATATTAATTCAGTTTATCCTACCAATCTTGGTAGGCCGGCACTTATGTGGACCCTAGTTGGTGTTAGCCGTTTGGTCAAACTAATGAGATAATTTTTAAATAATGTTTTATTTTTTTCGAATTTTTTATTAATTATTTTTGCTTTTTATTTTTTCTCTTCTTCTTCTCCCCATAGTGATCGGTGAGGCTTTGGTGATGCTCATTGGCCACTGGGTGATCACGATACCCTCATCAGCCATTGTAGAAAGAAGAAACCCAAGGAAGAAGAAGATAAAAAAGAAAAAGAAAAGAAAAAGGAAAAAATAACAAATTTAAGAAAAATAAAAAAATTTATTTGAAAATTCCCATGTTAGAAATGGTTGGACGGTTAACATCCACATTAGCACCGGCTGGGCAAATTGACCGGATGAACTCAATTAGTACCAATGTGAACATGTTTAGGATTATTTGGTTTCATTAAAAAATTTCGAAATGAATTTGTATCAATATAATAAGTTTATGATTTTTTTAATACTTTTCCCATGACACCCATTTAACATGCTTAATCACATATAGACAAATTCTACGCGGATATAATAGTTGAAATATTAAAATTCGTCTACAAAATGGATTTGCAGACTTTGTTCGATATTTCTATACGGGCGTCCATATGCTCAAGTATCCGCTCATGAACTATGGAATTGTCTTATAAATCATTTTTGAACCCTAACTATGCTCATCTCAGAGCCTCAAACAGTGGGATCCTTGTTCTGATAAATTTTTCACTCCGACGTATGCTTAGATAACTGACCAATAATTAAGGTTACAGGTATTATTTGTTAATCTAGCTGCAAAATTTTGATTAATTACCAGAATTATTGCTCTGACATGGGGCCTGTCATTATGGTGCTCTCCTTCGTTCAATCCCATGACAACTAACATGACATCAACAAAATTTGATCAATTACCAGAATTACGGCTTTGATACGGTGGTCGTCAATAATCGTCTCGAAGAAAGCATCGAATACTCTGCTTACGGCTTTCATGGCTTCGTCAACCCCTGAAGATCAAATTCAACACTATCGCTTCTTGAATCACGGCCTTAACCCCTCTCTCGTCAAACTCCTTGTCTATGTACTTCTTCCCAAAGACCATCCGACAACTCATGTTGGCGCTTAGCGATGAGATCTTCACGCTCAAGTCAGTGGCCATGCGGTCGTGAGATGCGTCTTTGGGAAAATTCGCAAGCAAGCTGACCTCCTCTCTTCTCATGGACAGAAGTAGTTGATTTTTGCATTGCTAAGGAGCTCCAAAGTGCACATCTTTCTAATGTTCCTCCGATACAGGCTGCATGGTGCGAATGCCAAGCTCCTTTGCTCATAAGACATGTGCTTTGAGGCCTCATGAGGTGGCCGGCTCACGAAAGCAAGATTTTGGGTTTTGAGGAATTGCTTAGCCTGTGACATCCCAAATTTTCAACCTTGTCTTCTACTGAATAAATTGGGCATTTCATTGACGTGTCTATAGGGTTATTCTCAGAGCCGATCACTCTCTAGATAACTAAACTATATGGGAAATGATTAAGGAATTTTAAAGCAATAGACTTGAGAACTCGATCGGGGAATGACCGGCTTCTTGACCGTGTCCATCTTTAGAGGTCACTACGGCACAGCTTAAAAATCGATTTGAAATCGATATAGACTGGATCGATAGAGATATATGACTAATCGTGGGTGACACCACCGAATTAGAAAATTCTCGCCGGCCGACACTGACTCGATTTTCTTATTGTTTTGGTACCCTGTGTCCGTATTTGAATCCTCGAGATTTTCACGACAATCAAGAGTCGCCAATGAGTCGAGTGGGTTCATAGTGGTTCGAAGAAAATCGACCACGGGTCATTTGCCTTAAAAAGTTCTGAAAACTACCCGATAGTCTAGGTCACGCTAAAAACGCGCCGAATGAAAATTAACCGCCACCGAGTCCGATTTCGAAATCAAGTTTTGGCCATGTCACAATAAATTTTAGGAGCATCGACTCAGTCTCAGAAAATTTTCGGAGATTTGGGAAATTTTACGAAATTGGGTTTGGACATCGCGGAAATTTGGCGGAAATTCAGATTAGCTAAATTGGTGGAAAATTAGGCTTTCAGATTGAGCCTTTGTGTGTCGGGGATTTATAGAAAATCACTTGGGATTTTTCTACATTGAGATTGGACCTCAATTTGGGAAATTGAGCAAGAAAATTTAGTTTATTTGGGTGAAATTCGAAATTGGAAAAAAGGGCAGAAATTGGGGCTTCAAAGTGGATAATTTAGATAAATATTAGTGCAAGAAAGTATTTGGAACATTAGATATTTGTGTGGGCTCTAAGGGGACCAAGCCTTAATTGAAGGTGGATATTTTTGACTTTAATTCTCTCTCCCCTCAACCTTCGGCCGCACGCTTCATTGGCTTCTCCTTTGCGGGAGCACCACTCCCTCCTTCGGATGTTTACGGCCGCACAAACACCACAGCTGAAGAAGACAAGAAACCCACGCCATTTGCTCTCTTGGTTCGTGCACTAACCCTCACCGAACGAAGAAGAATCACCCAACAAACACCCGCATAAGCCCACTGAAGTGAAACCGCCCCAAAATCTCTCTCTCTCTCTCCATTCACTCGTGTTCTCACGCACAGCAGCGAAGAAGCCAGAAATCAGAAGCTGCCAACGTCCCACCGAAGCCCTCAACCCCACTCGTCCATCTTCCACGCCCTTTTGTCAGCACGGCCACGACGTCCAGAGAAGCCAGGCGCTTCTCCACACGTCATCTCGGTCAAATTCTCCACCGAGCGAAGCACTTGAAGACCAAAGCCAGCACCGAAGGAAGCCACCAGCGTCTCTCTTCAACCACGCGCCCACGATCCAGTCAACGGTGCCCTCTCCTCCACCGTTTGTTGACCGAAGTCTCCACGCCTCAGCCGCCCACGAAGACGAAACCCAGTTGCTAGCCTCGCCAAAGCTGCCACATTCCAGTCCACGTTGCATCTCTCGGTCAGTTTGCTGACTGTGAGCTCTATGTTCAGTCGTCCACGAAGCCACCGACTGAAGCAACTCTCTCCAGCGAAGCCTCAAGCCAGCTGACGTCCAAGCCGCACGTTCCCCTCGTCCGTGTATTTTCAGCCCAACTTCAGAGGCACTTCCAGCCCAGCATCAATTGGATTGGAAGCCCAACAATTTCAAAATTTTGGGCCCAGCAAAGACAGGCCCAATTCAGTTTTATTTCAAGCCCATTTTCAGCAATTGTAGTCTTCAAGCCCAGTTTTTGAAGCCCAATTGCAGCTAGGCCCAAGTCCAAGAGCAAGCCCATTTCAGTGCAAGAACAAATCTCATTTGGGCTGAGATTTGTTGGGCCAAAGTCGAGGCCCGGTCCAAGCCCGCAGGTGTTGTCGAAAGTCCGATTTTGGCCGCCGTCGCGTCGCCGTTGCGGTGATTTTATCTCCGCTTTTTCCAAGTGAGTTTTACTCACTAATGCTTTATTAATTTGCTAATTATGCCTTAGGGTTGGTTAGATTTAATTACATGCAATTAGGTGGTTAGATTAGATTAGAACAATTAATTTAGTGACTTAATGATGCATGTTAGGTGGTTAGACCTAGCTATTAGCAAGTAGAAATGTTTGGTTATTTATTGAATGCATTTCGGGATTTTTCCCGACCCATTTCAGGCTCCAATAAGGCAATATGGGCCTAAATTGGATTTTTAATATTTATTTATTTATTTTTCGAAATTAATTATTTAATTATTTATTTTTCCGGAAATTCAACCGGGATGGTCGGTGACCGGAATTTCGTGCCGATTGTCGTGGTGCAGTCCGTTTATTTAATTGAGCTTCAATTTTTATGGAATTGATTTAAATTGTGAAATTTGAGGAATTGTCCTAAATTGTTTGTTATTGGGTATTTGATTGGTAATGGCCAAGCATGGATATATAGCGCCGTTGATGGGCTATATAGTAGGGAGAATAGTGAGAGCTAACTGAGAATGCTATTTGCTGAGACCAATCAGGTACGATGTTATTGGACATACGTGGTTCGGTGATTGGAAGTATTACTGGCGAAAATGGCACCTTAAAGAACGCACGTAAATGACTTATAGACAAACGTGGTTCAGTGATTAAGGAAATATCACTGGTGAGAACGACGCCTTAAAGAACTCACGATGTTGTCTATAGCCGATGTCACCTTGGCGAAAACGGCGCCCTAGAAAGGACACGTGGTTCGGTGATCGAGGATATCACTAGTGAAAATGGCGCCTTAAAGAACTCACGGTGTCAGTGATCGGTATGTCATTGGCGAAAACGACGCCCGAGAAACACAGGTGATTTGGTGAAAGAGTACACCACTGGGAAATCGTGGTATGAGTGGGAATGACCTAGAGAGGGTCTGACTGACATGTAATTGACTTAGTCGATTGACCAGTGCTTGATTGGAGATCGTGAATTGTTTGAATATCTGTGTTTAACCTTGAATTGCAAGTTGGAACGAAGGCCAAGGTAAGTCTTCTAACTGGTGTTGTGCTTAGGCAACCGTATGGCGTATTAGTTTATTAATCGAGTCTTAGGGGGTAGGACTCGCTGAGACGTGGTCTCATTAGTTATTGAATAACTATTTCAAGACCCTGAGGAAAAGCTGAGGAGGAAGAATCTGAAGGGGAGAAAGTATTTTGAAATAGAAGATGATCCGAAGAGGGATCTTGAGTACAACCCAGATGTGGATTGAGATCCCATCCCTTTTGTGCACCCTGTCTTAGTGTAGATAGGTGTGAGACTTTTATGCTGTAAATAATATTGTAAATATACTATAAGTTGTGTTGTTAATGAAATGGTGATTGTGAATATCAATATGAAAAATATGGCATGCTTTTCTATCCCATTATTTTATTATCTGGGGATTTATAACTGCTTCCGCATGCGTAATAAAAAGAAAGGGTCGGCGATAAGTAGTCCTGGGATATCGCACTTTAATAATCAACCAAACACAAGGATGGGCGCGTCCTCGAGGATCGGGGCGTGACATAGCCACTTCGGGCGATCAGACAGCCATTGTGGGCACGAACCAGAGGCACAAATACATGAGGGGCCCATATTTTTTTAGTTAATTTGTGAACATCGTGGTGAGGGTTTTTCCAAGAATCGGAAACCCTGTTGGACCAGGAGGCAATTTCTTCTTGCTCTGTGTTTCCCTTAGCAAAGCTTGCAATAGGAGATGAGCAGTCAAAGCGAAGGTGAATGTTATCCAGATCCAAGCCATTAAGGTGGTTACTTGTACGGAAGTGGGGATGAAGATGGTGATGGGGATAATTTCGGTACATGCATAGATAAAGAAGTGACAGGGAGAGGGGTGTTTCTAGGCTAAAGCGGATGACATTTATTACTCTTTGTTTTTAGTGGCCCGTTCATACAGAATCAGAAGACTACATATTAATTTAGAAATAGTGAAAAAAGAAAACATTGAATCTCACGATGCGGATTAATTTTGTCAATCATATATTTGACTTGAAGGATTTAAGAATCCGGTGATCGCAAAATGGGGAAAGAAACACAAGTGATGGGGTCTTCGACGTAGGGATTTTTTTTTTTTTCTATTTTCTGGATATGGATATTAGGACATTTTTTAGCGATATATGATTAAAATATATATTTAATCTCTCCAGATGTATGCAAACCTCCCCATCCACGTATAATAAGTAATAAAAATCGTCTGAAGGGTGATAGCCATAACCTAGAGATGGATCACTTAATTGACCCTTAGGGCCTTTTACTTAACAATGCTAATATGAATCTAAAAGTATATATCAATATATACAAGAAAAAAATAATAAAAAATCTCAAATTTATACATGTATGACATATCTACTATAAATAATTTTCTTATGACATCAAAAACTCCAACCTTGTACCTATGTGATATATTTACTCTTCAACAAAATTGGTCCAATGAAATTTCAGTCATTTCACTTAAGCTTTGCAAGTGCCATGTTAATACAATTTACCTCCCGTCGTCCATGAAGGCAAATTTTTAATAATGCTCATTGATAGAATATTGACATCGTGTAAATATATCACATGAATACAAGTTTGAGACTTTTTGTGACAAAAAAAAGTAAAGATAAATGTGTTAGAATGGGTATAGTTTATGCGGTTATGAAAAAAGACATAGAGAGATGGGAAAGAAATAAAAGAAAACGAGAAAGACATAAGATAAAGGAAATTAAATTTCTTTTGGGCTATGTTTATTTTGTGAAAAATATTTTTTGGCATTTGGATCACTGGAGAAAACGAGTCACGGGATAATGTTTTTCTAATTAATGGAAACCTACACTTAAAATTTTAAAAAAAATCATTTTCTTTTTAAAAATGGAAAATCATTTTTTAAAATAGGAGTAGAAATTAGCACTTGGGCACAAGAACCCTAATGTTTATATTCTAGCTCCTTGCAGCTATCCTAAGTCTAGATGCTAAGGTTGGATCTACCGAGGTCCATTAAGGCTAAGCACAAGTCAATAAAGGTGGGACTCGAGCACCAGCACTTGTGCTCGAATCCTCAAGCATGAGCCTAAGTCCTCATAGGTCGAGTCTTGTAGCCTAGTACCATTGCTCAGCTCATCGGTGCCCCTAACCAAGTCCATACATTCTGAGCCCAAGACCAAAATCTTGTTGCGTGCGCCTCAATCCATGGAGGTTTTCTTGGTCTACAAGAGTCGGGCTTTAGATAAAACCCATGCTTGGATCCCCGGTGCCAAAGCCCAAGTCAGAGTCCAATGAAACTGGGCCTGGGATATTGGTGTCCATGCTCATATCTCCCTCATCCGCATTAGGGTCCGTCGAGATCGAGGCCCGAGACCCTAGTACCCATGTCTACGTCCTTATCGCCTAGGCCTAAGACCCTAGTGCTTGTGCCCTAGTTCTCGACACCCAAGCTCAACACCCTAATGCTTGGGTCTAGATCCCCCATGCATGAGGTTAGGTCTATCGAGGCCACATGCTAAGCGCTTGAGCTTAGGGCCTCGGTGCCTATATCTAGGTCCTTGCACCTAGGATCGAGTCTTCTACACCAAATCTTGGGTCACCAATGCCCGGGCCTAGGTCCATCGAGGCTAGCCTCGAGACCTTGACTAACTATGCGTAAGTCACTAGAGCCTAGATGGTATATATCTATTTAGGAAAATCAAATTTAATTTTCCTTTCTAAACAGCTGAAAATATTTTCTGGGTATTTTTCATATTTCAATCAAATATAGGAAAATATTATTTTTCTAGAAAATGATTTTCTGAAAAAATATTCTCTAGAAAATGTAACACCTTTTGCAAAACAAACGGGGCTAAGTTTGCAATGAGAAACATGGAAAGACCACGATGCCATTCATTTGCTCATCCAGCCAAGTCCAAGCAAGCAAGCTGATCTCCTCTCTTCCCATGGATTTGAAGGAGTTGATTTTTGCATTGCTAAGGAGCTTAATAGTGCATATCTTTCTAGTGGTCCTCCAATACGGACTTTGCGGCACAAACGCCAAGCTCCTTTGCTTGTAAGAGAAGTGCTTCGGGGCCTCATGAAACGGCCAGCTCGCAAAAACAAGATCATGGATTTTGAGCAATGCTTGAATAATAGCCTATACTTAAATTTTTTTAAAAAAAAATCATTGTTTCAAAATAAGGCTAGAAATCAATGCTTGAGCACTTGGAACCCAACATTTGTTCTTGGCTTTTTGTAGCAAATTCGAGTCAAGAGGTCAAGGTTGGGTCTATTGAGGCCAAGCCTAAGTCCAAAGAGGCCAAGTTCAAAATCCTGGTACCCAAGCTCAAGTTAACAAAGGTGGCACTCGAGACACTAGTGCCCATGCTTGAGTCCTGATGCCTAAGTGAAGGTCCCCAAAGGCCAGGCCTAGTACCTTTGTACCATTACTTGACTCATTGGTGCCCTGACTCAAGTCCATAGAGGCTAAACTTGAGAGCTAGGCTCCTAGCATGTGCTCCTTAGTCCATGAAGGTTAGCCTTGGCTTTGTAGAAGTTGGGCTTGAGACCCTAAAACCCATGCTTGAATCCCTAGAACCTGAGCCTAAGTCCAAGTCCAACAAGGCCGGGCCCCAAATACTATCGCCCATGCTCGGATCTCTCACACTTGAATCACGGTCCATCGAGGTCAAGGCCGAAGAACCCAATGCCTATGTCTGGGTCACTGACACTTGGGCTCAAGTCCATCAAGACTAGGTTGAGACTCTCAAGCTTGTGCCTTGGTCCTCGACACACGAACCGGGGACCTTAATGCCCATGCCTTGATCCCCCATGCATTAGCTTAGGCCCATCAAGGCTAGGTGCTAAGCGCTTGAGCTTGGGTGTATCAAAGTCAAGCCCAAGACCTTACTGCTCATGCCCAAGTCCCCACGCATGAGATTGGGTCCCTTATTGTCACACCCTGATCCTTTGGACTCGTGCCCATCTCTACTTGGTCGATATAATAGTGATGTCCCAAGACACATCACCGACCCATTCGTTTAATATACGCATGCGAAAGCAAATATAAATCCCTAAACAATAAAACAATGTGATAGGAAAGTAGGGTCATAAATTTTTCAAACCAAAACCAACTTTTTATAAACACATAAGTTTATTTACATCATCAAGTCACTTACAAAATTATCGGCTTAATCAAAAAGGTACTGTCTTATGACTAGCAAGTCAGCTAGGTTTGCCGATTCTGTTTCTTTCACTTCCCCAAACTCCAAGACTTCAAGTCCTCCACGAACACCATCTAAGGACTTGAAAATGGTTATTCAATAACCAGTAAGACAACGTTTCAACAAGTTCTATCCCTTAAGACCTGATTAGTAAGAAAATACACCATTAGGGCTACCTAAGCACATCACGGGTTAGAGGGCTTACCTTGGCCTTAGTTTCCTTATTGCAAGTCAGTTCAAATAATAAATACTGACAATCATAGCATCCAATCAATTAGATTAACTTAATGATCAATCGACTCGGTCAATTACATATCAACAAGACTACTCTCGATCATTTCGATTATTCATTCTCGATTTTGATCACGGCCCTACAGACATAATTTTTAATTAGTGGAATCACGGCCCCACTTGGCAAGTTTAGACTTTAGTGGCATCACGGCCCCACTCAGCAATTTTAGACTTAGTGGCATCACAATCCCACTCGGCAATTTTAGACTTAGTGGCATCACGGCCCCACTCGGTAATTATCTAGACCTGATGGCATTATGGCCCCACTTGGCAAACTTTCTAGACTTGGTGGCATCACGACCCCACCTGGTAAATTTTAAATTAAACTCACAACCTCACACGGTTATTTTCCTTTCAAATATCGACATTTTCCAATTTTGGGATAAATCCCTATAATCACCAATCAAACTCAATTTTCACAAACCGGTACTCAAAAAAATAAACAGAGTGCACCAAAGTAATTAGCACGGAATTCCTATTATTGGCTATTCCAGTCTAATTTTCGAAAAATAAATAAATAAATAAATAAATAAATAAATAATTACAAAAAATATTAAATAAATGCAATAAATCCAATTTAGGCCCGTAATGCCTAATTGGAAGTCGATATGAGCTCGGAAAATTACCAAGACTTGTTCAATAAATACTATGACCTATTTCCTTACTAACTACATGTTGACGACTTAATTTTATTTAGGTCTGTTTTATTTTATTTATTAAGTTATTATTTTCTTTATTGGATAATAAATAAACAAAAATCAAAAAATGAAAAGAAAAGCGAAAAAAGCAAAAACAGAAGCAAAGAAGCAGCCCCCCGCATGGGCCTTTGGCCCATCGTCGCCTCAAGCTCGGCCCCTCCGCGTCGTCTTCTTCCTCGCGCCACTAAAGAGCACGCGCGGGCAGGCGCGACGCCGGAGAAGCATGTGCAGACGACAGTTGCGTGTGGAGCAGAGGAGCATGTGGCGTCGACGGGACGTGACTGGAGGAAGTGATGATGGCGGATGGGACGGTGGTCCAACCGGCGGGTCGAAGCCTCGACGACCGGCCGCCCCCACGCTTATAAATAGAGGGGGGCCACTGTCGAAAGGGAGGGGGGCCGAGAACAATTGAAGGCTGCAAAGCTTCGAGCTTCCTGCTGAGAGACTTCAGAAGGGGAGCCAAGGTCGAGAAAGCCCAAATCCAAAGGCTCGCGGCCGAAGAGAGAGAAGTTCTGCCGAAGAGATACACAAAGATCCCGGAGAGAGAGAGAGAGGGAGCCAGATCGAGTCGCAGCCCTTGGACACCCCATTGAGAGACTTCAGGGGGATCGAAGGCTCGCGGCCTTAGATATGAGCATCACCGGAGGGAGAGTAGAGAGAGAGAGACGCAGGAGGGGAAGGGATTCACGTGGCTCTCGCTGTCGCCGTCGCCATCTTCGCCCTCGTCGCGCCGTCGCCGAGCAGGTATCGCGTTGTCCCCGTCGCCATCGCCATCTCCCTCTCCATAGTCCAGTCATCTCCGCCGTCGCCGCCGTCTTCGCCGTCGTCGTCACTGCAGCTCCTCGGCGCCGCGGATTCGCAAACCCTAGGGTTTGCGATTTTTCGGGTTGCGAAGTGGATCTGGACCTAAAAAATCGGGTAGGGTTTGCGGTCTGTGGGCGACAGGAGTTGGGTCGGGTGTTCGGGTCAGATTCGAGTAGGGTTTCGCTAGGGGAGTGGGTTGTTGGGTCGAGGTTGTCGGGTCGGGCCGGGTGTCCCCGAACGCCCGCCACAACGTCGTTTCATTTTAAAGAAAAAAACAAAAAAGGGAAAAAATCCGAGTGGGGCCCGAAACGCGAGCTCGTCCGCATGCGGGTGATCGGCCGGCCGGACCCAACCCGCGGATCCGACCCGAGTTAGTTTTTATAATAATTTTAAATAAAAATAAATAAATAAATAATTTATTTAAAAAAATCAAAAATAATTTATTTTCGAAAAAATATTAAAAATGTTTTAATTTCCATAAAATCGAAAATATTTAAAAAATGTTGAAAAATGTTTTATTTTCTAAAAAATAGAGAAAAATCAAAAATAATTATCCAAAAATAATTTGAAAAATATCAAAAATTATTTTATTTTCTGAAAAATAATAAAAAAGGCGAAAAATATTCTAAAAAATGCCAAAAATCCAAAAAAAAAAGCCAAATATTCATGAAAAAGCCAAAAAAATTCAGAAAAAGCCAAAAAGACTTGTATTTTTCTAAAAAAATACCAAAAATCCAAAAAAATCCCTTTCATGGCCAAAAAAAAAAATTAGAAAATGACTCAAAAATGTTTTTCCTCCCAAAATGCATGGAAAATCCCTCGAACATAAAAAAAAAAAAAAAAAAAACTCAGAGTTTAAACAAGATTATGTACCGAAAGGGCATTAGTAATTAACTAGTGTAATCAAGTCCTCGATTCTAATTTTTCTGGTTGCGCAAGAATGAGTATTTCTCCCGATACTTCACTTGAGTTTCTAATCAACCCGCCCCAAATCGATTAGTGGCGACTCCATTTAAAAAAGTGATTTACAGGTTTAAAATTTGAACCATTAAGTCGTGAATTGGTGGACTTGGGAGAGTCCAGGCTTAATAATTTCAGCCGAGCCATTAGCCTCCTTAGGCGCTCGTACCAAGACTGGGAGCGTCGAAAAAGAAGGGTCGCAACACTACACTAACAATATGCCTAACATGCATTGATAATTCTCTAATTTAATTATTCTAATATAATCTATCCACCTAATTATAGTTAATTAAATCTAATCAACCCTTAAGCATAATTAACCGACTAATAAGAGATTAGTGAGAAAAACTCACTTGATTAATAGCGGAGACTAGAACACCGTGATGGTGGCCAAACTTGGGCTCATGACGACACCCACGGGCTTGGGATTGGGCCTAAACTTGGCCCAGCAAATCTCAGCCTAAGCTGAGATTTGTTCTTGAGTTGGGCTTGGGCTGACTTGCTTTGCGGGCTGAAAATTTCAAATTATGGGCTGCTAAAGGAGATGGGCTTCGCTGGACTTGAACACTCACGTGGGCTGAACATGCGGGCTGCAAGAGGACTTGACTGGTGCTGGAATTGCTGCTGGAGAATGGGCCAAACGCTGGATTCGGTGGCCTAAAGGAGAAGGATTGGACGCTGGGCTGCTCCTCACTTGGGCTGAAGACACGCGAGGTCGCGTGGAGGTGCGGACGAAGAAGCAACTTCGTCTAGGTCTTCAAGCTGCTTCGGCGTCAAATGGCGTCGAGCTGGGGAAATCTCGTTCGCTGGTGAAGATGAACGTGGCGGCAAGCGGCTTCGATCGTGGCTGGCGCTGCACTCGGTGGTCAACCAAGGAATTTCGGTGGCTTGCTGTTGACCAAGAAGAGCCGGGCTGTGGACGTGTGGAGAGAAGAAGATGCGTGGAGAGAAGACGCGGGCATGGAGCTGCTTCGGTGGACGGTGATGCCGCTTCACTGGTGTCCTCGATTGTTGCTGAACGTGGCCGTGTGAAGGAAGGAATTTGGTGGGGGCGTGAGCTGCTTCTCTCGGTCGGATCTCTGTCGTCACTTGGCTTCAACCGAAAGAAGAAATGTAGAGAGTAGAGGCGGTGAAGGAGGGACAGCGACGGGAGGCCAGCTGGTTTTCTTCAACAAAAGGATTGGAACAAGGCTTAAAAGTCTACAAATATTATCTCTTGCATTAACTTCTTGTCTCCCTATTTCTTTCTTGAATGATAATCCTCAATTAATCAAATTTGGAAGCCCATTTTTCTGCCCCAAAATCCAGCTCCGAATTCACTCAATTAATCCTCAATTTCTTCACCAATTCTCTAAGTCAAGGTCCAATTTCACCAAGGAAAAATCTCTAACAATTTTCTGTAACTCCCTGACACTCATAGGCTCAATTTAGAAGCCCCAATTTCTATTGATTTAGCCCATCTGAATTTTCGCTAATTTCCGTAAAAATCTCAGAATCTTTGAAAATTTCTCTGAGGATGAGTTGACGTTCCTAAAATAGATCGTGACATGACAGCACTTTCAATTCATAAAATCAGGTACAAATTCTCGGTTAATGTCCATTCGATGCGATTTTAGCGTGACCTAGCATACTGGATAACTTTTAGGAATTTTTGATACAATTGATCTGTGATCGATTTATCTTGAGTCACAAGGTATATTTTCGACACATTGGTGACTCTCGATTATCGTGAAAATCTCGAGGTTTCAATTATGGGCACCGGGTACTAAAACAATAGAAAAATCGGTCTAGTACCGCTCGACAAGTATTTGCAAATAGGTGGGATCACCCATACTTTGATCACATATCTTAGTCAAGTCGACCTATGTCTAGTCTCTGATTGATTTCGATAGTGCCGTAATGACCTTTGCAGATCAACACGGTTAAGCAGTTAATTCCTGGTCGAATTCTCAAGTCCATTGTACTTAGATTCTTTAATTACTTCCCTAGATAGTCTAGTTATCTCGTGAGTGATTAGCTTAGAGAATAACACTATTAGCGCATCGACGAAAGGCCCAATTTATTTGATCGAAAATGAAATTTGAAAATTGAGGCTTTCACACCTACAACCGAGCCTGGATCACTAGGCCTGTGCAAGTTACCACGGCTCAAATGACATATATTTATTTAGGAAAGCCAAATTATATTTTCCTTGCCAAACTTTCGAAAATGCTTTATGGCTATTTTTATTTTATTTTATTTTCATTTCAGCCAAACCTAGAAAAGTGAAAATGATTTCTTAATAATTATTTTTTTAGAAATGTAATATTTTTTGTAAAACAAATGGAGCCTAAGTTTAAGATGAGAAACATGGAAACATCGTGACGTGATTCATGTGCTCACCAAGCCAGGTCCAAGGTCCGGCCAAGCAAGTCTGGCGTTCGGCACCCAGCATGAGCGAAGAGGCTTTCTCATGCAGTGGCCGGAAGCCCAACCTGGTGAACAAGGCGCTGAACTTTGTTTAGCCTTCCCACTGGATGTCTCATACATGGGCATCCAGTAATGGCCCTCCAGAAAATCTTCGCTATTTTGTTTCAATGCGACCTTCGATTCTAATTGGTTCTTTTATGGGATTGGTGAAACCTCTCAAACATCAAACACAATACAATACTCTAAACTGTAGTGAAGAAATTAAAAAGTCCCTAATCTCTGCGTCTCAAATTCCTTTATTTGAATTTCATTCAGATAATAATACTTCAAAAATCAAGCTAAAACTTCATTACAAATTGGTATGCAATCCATTTTGTGACTAACACACGAGACTTCATGATAATATCAGAGTTATTTTTGGGAACTCAATCATCCATTGAAAAGTTAACTCTCTTTCACTCACTCAAACGGTATCGAGGCATGACCACCAAATGCTTAGCTCTAGGAGTAGAGAGCCCAAACTCCTCAGTCATGTCAAGCTCGCTCGGTGATATGCCAGCAGGAAGGTCCCAATCAAAGCAGTGTACGAGTTGAGCAAGCACAAATCGCACCACAGTCAAGCCAAGCTGCATCCCGGGGCATCCTCGGCGGCCTGCCCCAAACGGTAGGAGCTGAAAATCATGCCCCCTAACGTCCATGCTCGACCCTAAGAATCTTTCAGGTATGAACTCTTCCGGATCGTGAGTGGTCCACACTTTTGGGTCCCTTCCAATGGACCACACATTCACGATGACTCTCGACTTCAAGGGTATATGGAAGCCGTTCACTGTGCAGTCCTCAGTCGCCTCGTGGGGAAGCAAAAGCGGAGCCACCGGGTGAAGCCTCATGGTCTCCTTTATGACCATGTCTAAGTAGTGCAAGCCCTCTAAATCTGATTCCTCTACTGCTCTGTTCATTCCCACGGCTTTCTCTAGTTCATCTTGGACCCTTTTCATTGCACTAGGATGTCTTACAAGTTCGGTCATTGCCCAGTCTATTGCTGTCGCTGAAGTGTCCATCGAACCCGACAACATGTCCTGCATGTAGAAACATATTGAGATTCACACACACACACATATATATTTTTCCAGATATTGAGATTCACAATAACAAGTATCTTAATGGCACTTATCAGGCATATTTACAAGAGACTGAGTCATGGATGTTACAAGAAAAATGAGTGCATTGAAAAGATAAACTTCCTCAGTAAGTTACTTAGCAACAAATTTAAAGAACCTTTCTAAAAGAAGCAATGTGTCAATTGAATCCATCAAGAAAGTACTTATATGGTCATAAGTACGAAATTTCAGTAAGAATATACACAAATTATAATCAGCTCTTTTTTAAAAGATAAACAGCTCTTTTATTTTCATGTCATTTTTGATGTTGTATGATGGAAATTATAATCTCAACTAGCTATTCCTTTCATACACAAATCAACTTATTGAAATCCTACGGACCATGAATCACTTATTAATGAAAAAAATTTGTTGTCTCTAGCACTCTCTGTTTCATTGTTGACAAAACATTATTAACCGGTCCCCCTCTGGTGCTTGAAAGAGACAAGCACATGTAATTTAAGGAAGAGACAATAATTTCTCTGTAGTGATCCTTAACTTCTACTTCTTGTATATGACGCACTTTGGCTGACTGGTAGATAGACAACACGGGCTTACAAGATTCGTGGACACCGTCTGTTCACAACAACATATGTTGAAGCTAACAAGACTATCTGCTTGGGCAAAATTATAGTTAAAACATATGTAATGATTATTAATATTGTAATAATTTCATTTCGTGTTAACTATGTACAAGAAATATAAACAAATTATTATTGCGTAGAAAATGCCATTAGGACTTGCAGATCTTAGATAAAAGAGAGGATGAGAGGAGGAAACCAATTCACATGCTTCATAAAAAAATTTCGGGACATAACAGTTGAAAAATTGAAAAACTCGCCTAAAAAATTGATTTATAAAGTGAAATGATAGATCTTTTCAGATGTTTCAATACGATGGTCCATATACTAAAATCTCTTTTTATAATTTATTGAATTACCTTGGAATCAATTTTGCTCCCTAATTACTGAACTCAGAACCTCGACTAGTGGGATCCCTGTTCTAAAAAATTTTCCACCCCGACGTATGCTTAGATAATTGAACAGTAGCTAAGGTTCCAGAGATAATCTTTAATCTAGATACAAAAAATTGATTAATTACCAGAATTATGGCTTTGATATGGGGCCTGTCGATATGGTACTCTCCCTCGTTCAATCCCATGAAGCCCAGCATAACATCCACAAAATCTTTGCTCTCTCCTTCCTCTTTCATAGACTTCATGTGCTCGTCAATAATCTTCTCAAGGAAGGCATCGAACACTTTGCTCACGGCTTTCATGCGTTTCGTTAACCCCTGAAGATCAAATCGTGCTAAATAAGGAACATAGTCACCGATGTTCGGTGTCGCGCCCAACACCATGCCTTCTTGAATCACAGCCTTGAACCCTCTCTCATCAAACTCCTTGTCCATGTACTTCTTTCCGAAGACCATTCGACAACTCATATCGGCGCTTAGCGAAAAGATCTTCGAGCTCAAGTCAATGGCTGTGTGGTCGTGAGCCGCGTCTTTGAGAAAATTCACAAGCAAGCCGACCTCCTCTCTTCTCATGGACTTAAAGGAATCGATTTTTGCATTGCTAAGTAGCTCCAAAGTGCACATCTTTCTGATGTTCCTCCAATATGGGCCGTACGGCGCGAACGCCAAGCTCCTTTGCTCGTAAGAGATGTGCTTCGAGGCCTCCTGAGGTGGCCGGCTCGCGAAAACAAGATCATGGGTCTTGAGGAATTGTTCGGCCATCTCGGGCGATGAGACGACGATCGTGTGCACAAACCCGAGGCGCAAGTACATGAGGGGGCCATATTTTTGAGCTAATTTGTGAAGATCATGGTGCGGGTTTTGTCCTAACAAAGGGAGGTTTCCAAGAATTGGATACCCTCTTGGACCAGGAGGCAATTTCTTCTTGCTCTTTGTTTTCCATAGCAAAGCTCGCAATAAGAGATGAGCAATCAAAGCGAAGGTGAGTGTTATCCATATCCAAGCCATTTTGGTGGTGGTTATTTGGAAGGAAGTGTGGTGAAGATGGTGGTGGAGATAAGTTCATTGCATATATAGGTAAAGATATGACAGGGAGATGTACTGATTTATTCCCATTGCTTTTTAGTGGGCCCTTCAACTAGAATCCAAAGAAATATAATACACTATATATTAATTAAGATATACCAAAGAGTATTTCAATACGGTAAAAGCTATGAAGTATCAACACTCTCTAAGAGACTTTGTGTCCTGTCGGACATTTCGACACGTGTCCAACACTCTCCGACACTAAGTCAACACGTGTCGGAAAATCCGACACCTAGTCAACTTTCTCGACACTTTTCGACACTCGAGTCGGAATTCAGATATACGAGTTTCCGACATGTGATTCCGATATTGAGGTCAATTTTAAAAATTCAATAAATGAGAGGTGAAAAAATATATTTGTGAAAAAATAAAGGGAAAAAGCCACGAAAAATCCTGAATTTTGCCCGGAGTGACACATTTACCCCAAACTTTTTTTTGTGACGTGAAAAACCCCAAACTTTTCAAATCGTGACACATTTACCCCATAAGGGCATTTTTGTCTTTTTATTTTGTTTTTTCCTTTTTTTTTTTTTTTTTTTCTATTTTTCTTCTTCTTCCCTCCGCCGGCCATGGCGGAGGGAAGCCGGCGTCCGGCGACCTCGCCGGTGTCGGGCGAAGCGAGGGACACCCTCGCCGGTGACGGGCGAGGCGGCCCTCGCCGGCGACGGGTGAGGGCGGGGACACCCTCACCCGACGTAGGCGAGGGCCGCCGCCCGCATCGGCGAGGATGGCCCCGCCCGCACGGCGAGGGCGGGGACGCCCGACGTCGGCGAGGGCCGCCCTAGCCCGAGGCCGGCGAGGGTGACGCGCCCGACGCCGCCGAGGGCGGCCCTCGCCGGACGCCGGCTTCCCTTCGCCGGCCAGCCGGCGGAGGGAAGAGAAAAGAAAAAAAATTTTAAAAAAATTTAAAAAATTTAAAAAAAAAATGAAAAATTTTTAAAAATGAAAAGACCAAAATGCCCTTTATTTTTGGGGTAAATGTGTCACATAACGAAAGTTCAGGATTTTTGTGTCACAAAAAAAGTTTGGGGTAAATGTGTCACTCCAAGAAAAGTTCTTTTTCCCAAAAATAAAACACAATAATAAAAATAATAAATGGAAAAAAAGAAAAATCTAGTCTTCTCTTCTCTTTTGACTCCCACTTCCTGTGATACACAATTCACCACTAAGTTTTTTTCTCATCTTGCAACATATCTAACATGCGAGTCCAGAATATGGATCGCTTATTTATGTTTTTAGTGTACATTCATTCTAGGCTTATTTATTTATTTATTTATGAATTTGATTCAAATTAATTTGATTGAAATAATCATAAAAATGATAATTTATTATGCATATATAAAAGTATATATTTAATATACATGTCCCAATATATCGAAATTCTCTACTTTTTAATAAATGATGTGTCGGCGTGTCATATCGTGTGTCGCGTGTCAGTGTCAGTGCTACTTAGCGTAAAAGAACATCTTTCCTCGTGATGAGGATTGATTTTGTCAATCAGATAAATAAAATAAACGTGTTTAATTTTTTTTTCCTGAAACGAGAGCAACATGAATGATGGAAGAAGCTAGTGATTGCGAAATGGGGGAATATACACAAGGAAGTGATGTAGTCTTTGACGTCAGTAATTTTTTTCATTTTGTGTTTATGGATTTTAGGAAACTTTTAGCAATATATGACTAAAATAAGTGTATTTAATCTCCCCAAATGCATGCAAACCTCCCGATCTGAAGAGTGGTAGATGTTAGCCCCGAAGGTTACATTAAATAAGTAAAGAATGATTTGAACACGGCATTCATTCTATCGCATTCAAACCTGATAATGGATTACTTAGCTAATCTAGAAATTTTATTTAATGTTAAAATTGTTTCAAGTTTGAACCTAAAACCCAATCCAAGATAAATTATGAATAAGTATAGACTTGATTTTCCAGATGCCCCTCGAGCAAGTTTTGGACTTTGAATCATGATGACTGGGGGGACACGATATATTCTCTCGATTGAAGCGAGAGTCGGCCAAGGAAAGTTAATTGAAGAAAAAGTCTCAAATTTGAACTGTATTCCCTGATTCCCCTTGGCCTTGGACTTCCCCGGCGGTGATAGATATATCAAGGGTTTGTCTTTTGTGCGTGTCAAGCTTGCAAGTGTGCGGCAAAGGACGTGGTAGTCGTCGTTGGTGCGCGCGCGTGCGTGTGTGTATATCAAGGGTTTGTCTTTTGTGTGGGTCAAGCATGCAAGTGTCCGGCAAAGGACGTGGCACTGGTAGTTTTTTATTTTATTTTTTTTGAGCCAAGCACTGGTAGTTGATGTGCGTAGAAAGGAAGTTCGTGAATTTGTCCTTCATTCGGGAAATGTCGTGAAAATGTAGTATAGTAAACGTAAAACTCCCGTCCAATTTATTTCATTATTCTATCTATCTTTTTTTTTTTTTTTATATAGAATTCTTGTGATTGTTGAGAGAGGAATTACGAGATTAAATACTGTATGAGTTGTTGGGTGTAATTGAAGATAGGAAAGCATTAAGAATATTTGAGTGACTTGAGTGTAGTTATAATCTCTGTTGCATCATTTAATTTATGGTGAAATTCTTTATTGTTCTCCCTATAAACATAGATCAAACATTATTCGATTGATTTTCTTATTGTGTCTATTTTACTGTTCTATCGCTTGTTTCTGCAACATTTAACACTGCTGATATAATTTTTTTGTGATGGAAACAAAATGACAATATAGACACTTGCCTACGGATAAAGGAGAAAGAAATAAAATAAAGGCAAATAAAGTTTTTTTTTAGTGTGCATGTCGAATTAATGGAATGAAGTGAAGGGAAATTTTTTTATGAACAAAGTTTCTACGTTGATTTGTATATATATATATCTTATAATTTTCTTGAAAAACAGAATATTTCACTCTATCGCATTGTATATAATAAGTAGTCTATTTTACTACGCATAAAGTGTCCTTACATAATTATATTTGTATTTAGATTGAAATTTTAAGAGATTTTCCTTTTATTTTTTTCTTTTATTGGAAAGAATATTAGAATTTAATTTGCAAAAGAAAAGAAGCATTGAATGCATTTATGGTCTATTTGATGAGGTGCTAATATTTGATTCTATTTTTTTATTCCCCAAAACGAAATAAAAAAGAAATCCATTTAGTTACTTTTTTGCTTTTGAGAATAGATTTGAAGCAGAATTAAGAAGTAAAAAAAAAAATTACTTTTTTGTTTCTAGAAACAACTTCAGAATCAAGCCTAAAACATTTTTTTTCCTCTTTTATTTTCTTCATTTTCTTTTTTCTTTTTTTTCATCCTCCTCTTCTTCTTGTAGCCGGTGGTTGTGGCTGGCTAGACAAGGTCTGACAATTTCACTAAAGCCTCACCGGCCCTTGGCAAGCCTCGTCATGGCTTGGCAAGTTTCCCCTGAGGCTAATGACCTCATTAGCTCTCGTTTGGCCAATCATGGTTGGTGATCGGCTAGAGGAAGAAGAAGAGAAGGAAATAGAAAAAAAGAGAAGAAAAGGAAAAAAAGAAAAATGTAATAATGTTATTTAAAAAGTTAAAAGAAATGCTAAGTTATAAAGAAATTTGAGGGCCATACAAAATGCATTTTTATTTTGGAATTAGAAATTTTGAACAATTACCAAATCCTTTCAAATTGTCATAAACTCATTTAGGGAACAGAATTTAAGAAAACTATTTATGAGTGGAAATTATTCCTGAAAATAGAATGGTTAACAAATATACCCTTAATATCAAAAATTCATGTTTACCATAATACATTATATTTATGAAGAATCACAAGGATACATTAGTCATAAAGATATAACAAAATTCATTTTCCTTCTTCTCTCTTCTTTGACTAAATATGAAATGATCAAACTCCCTTCATTCCTTTCTTTTCTTTCATAAACATCCAAACAATAATAAGATCAAACCTTCTTTGTTTTGTTTTCTTTTCTCTCTTGAGCTCATCATCCAAACTTTTTATATTCTCTTCTAATTACTCCATTCAAACTGAGTGTTCATTGCACAAACTTTGAAAATTAGAAACAAAATGAACAAAAAATAAAATAAAACTAGACGACCGAATGGTACAAATTATACAAAATATTGGTTAACATTGTACTTTCTACCGAGAAGTTTCCCCGTTGTTTACCGGGTGTCTAATGATATGAAAATTAAAATTTTCTGCGCAGACCTTGAAAATGTTGGTCGACGCGGATTTGTCACAAAACCCAAGTTCGATGTACTTTGGAGGTCGCTTTCAGAAGCAAAATCCTTGCACTGATCTAGAAGGCTGGGAAATCAAATTCAAATCGAATCGAATCCCTATAGAAGACCTTTTCTTTGACCATGTAAAGAAAACTCCTCGTAATCTAATTCCTCTAATTGTTCATTTTTATCTTTCACGTGCCAACGTGCTTACCTGCACTGGCCTCAACGGGAACTTTCCTAGCTTGAATATACTGAGGTGAGGGAGATACACCTATACACTAAATTGAAAAGCCGCGTAGTAATGGGTAAAAGTGGAACGCGCTGTATATATCAAACTTGTACGTAAGAAATGGCATATCTCATCTACAATTGAAATGCGGGGCCAAAGAGAGAGAATTTCTCTGACATTGGTTGTGGCTTTTTCTCTTTTGGTTCACACTTCTCCATCGGAGATTTTGATGACTTCTTTTTGTCTTCCGAGAGGCCTTGCGTGTTTTTTGTGTTTGTCTTCGAAAGGAATGGGCGGCCGTCGTCAAGTCTTCTTGTCCGTTCATTGACGCACCGATTGTGACAACCCGAGCGGCGATGCGCGGGGAGGAGGGATGGCGGTGCGTCCGCGCCTCCGGTCCTCGGACGCGCGCAAGGGAAGGGAAGGGATTCCTCTCCCTCTTGTCCCACATTGCTTAGGGAGGGGTCATGGGCCTTGTATATAAGGCTGGGTTCCCTTAACTTGTGTGACGCGTTTTAAAACCGTGAGGACTCAGTGTCCAAAGCGGACAATATCACACAGTGGGTCCCGGAATGTTACAATGGTATCAGAGTCGACTCCCGACAGCGTGTGGGGCCACAGCGAGGACGCTGTGCTCCCAAGGGGGGAGAGTGTGACGACCCAAGCGGCGATGCGCGGGGAGGAGGGATGGCGGTGCGTCCGCGCCTCCGGTCCTCGGACGCGCGCAAGGGAAGGGAAGGGATTCCTCTCCCTCTTGTCCCACATTGCTTAGGGAGGGGTCATGGGCCTTGTATATAAGGCTGGGTTCCCTTAACTTGTGTGACGCGTTTTAAAACCGTGAGGACTCAGTGTCCAAAGCGGATAATATCACACAGTGGGTCCCGGAATGTTACACCGATTGATGGATTATGTCGATTGTTTTTTCCTTGGGTTGGTTAAGGAATCTGCCGACTCCCTGATACTTCCAAACTTTGGAATTCGACCAATCATCAAGCAATGTTTTAGCTGTAGGACTATTCTAATTTTCGTAAAATATGGGGGCACTCGCGTCCTTTTATTCTTTTCTTATAGGTAAGTCGCCAATCGTGTTCCAAACTCTAAAGTCATGGATTAGCTATGTTAAAGTACTACACCTCACACGGGTGGCCCTAAATTTATATTCTTGTGTGTGTGTTTGTTTCCCTTCATCGATTGATTTCAGTTTTTAAATTGGACATTGTAACGTGTTTGTTTCCCTTCACCAATTGATTTCAGTTTTTAAATTGGATATTGTAACATGATAGGAAACAAATCTTCTTCTAGTTCATTTCACAGGCGCAGCTTCTCGTTTGTCAAATTTTATGTGTTCTTCCTAATTTGGCTTGCACATCAAAGGGGCTCACAGAGTATTTCACATGACTTGTCTATGAGACACATGCAGTCTATCTCCACCTATCAACATTCTATACTTTAGGACTGATCAGATCGAGCAAATGGTGAATTACAATCTGAACCTCTAATCACATAAGTCAGCTTATCATTGAGAGAGTAATGCCAGAACTACAAGCAATCCTTTGAGGGTAATAATCACATGCATTATTGGTCTAGAAAGGCTGATTTCTCAATCGTCGTAGCTTCTGTGGAGCATCCAACCTGGTCCAAAGACGGCTCATGTCCCGTGAATGGCGCGAACTTTGGTGACACGTGTCTTGTCATTATTGACCCAATAGACCATCGTCAGACCCAGTTTTAATGGTGTCGCATGCTCTTTTCTACGAGATGCGACGTGCTTTTTCTAGGAGGAATTAATCAACTTCCAGAATAAGATTTGATTTTACCTTGGTAAATGCTAAGCCTCAAGTGATTGGAAAATCCTTCACTGATTCTAACTGCATCATTAACAGATGAAACAAGTTGGTGAGAAGGAAGAGCGATGTCTTAAATTCCCGTCATTTAACGGTGAGAAGTACACATGGGATTTATAGTTCTTTTATCATATCAATGGAGTACCAAAAACATATAATGAGTACCCGGGGCACTGGTTAAACATACTTAAGTTGGAAAAATGCACTTTAAAAGCATCGATCATGCATAAAACAAAAATAATTGATGCCTTAAAAATTGCAAAGTTTTTTCAGTTAGTTTCTTAACAAATGTCATAGAGGTTCTTATTGGGGCACTTGTTAACAAAATCTATAACATTATAGTAAACTTCTCATTTATCTTGGTAACAAGTGGATCCCGAATCACCTAAACTTGGGCAAGTCCCGTTTGGGTGGGCTGTTCCACATTTCAAATCGGGAACCAGATTGGTTTTTTAGGAACAACTAGTTCTAGGTAAGTCTTGTTTGGTTCTGATCGATTAGGTGGTTCCCAGTTCTTTGCACACCTCTAACTATCCATATCCTTCTTGTACCAAAGAAGGATGGACTGTGGCAAATGTGCATTGATAGTAGAGTAGTGAATAAGATCACTATCAAGAATCATTTTTCCATCCCTTGACTCAATAATCTTCTTAATCAGCTCAACGGTGCTACTATCTTTTCCAAGATTGATCTTCAAAGTGGATATCATGAAATTCAAATGAGAGCTAGAGACAAGTTGAAAATTGCTTTCAAAACACAAGATGGTCCCTACAAATGGATGGTCAAGCCTTTCAGCCACCCTAATGCTCCTAGTACATTTATGCACCTTATGAATCATATCTTCACACTATTTATCGGCAGCTTTGTTGTAGTTTATTTTCATGACATCCTTGTTATATGCCAACTTAAAAAGTATCACTTTTTTACCGATAGTCTTGCTTTCCTAAGCTATGTTGTCTCTAGAAAAAAGGCATCAAGATGGATCCTAGCATGGTGAAAGCGATCATAAGCTGGCCCATTCCAACATCTATACATGACATTTGGAGTTTCCATGTGATGGTTTTATATGAGATGGGCTTAAGGCCCGTCCGCCCAAGTTGGGCTCAAAAAGCCCGGCCCACGGGAATACGGCCTGTGGATGGGGGAAGGTATAAAAGGGAGGAGAGAGAGAGAGAGATAAAACCTGTTGGAAATCAGAATTAATGTACGTCTTCTCCTCACCCGCGCGCTCTCTCTCTCCAAAAAGACAAAAGAAGAAACAGTAAGGCATACGGCACTTTCTTCTTCCCTTTAAGGCGTCATCAGATCGAACATGGCAAGGATTTTCTTCCTCCTATCGGCATCGGTGTCTAATCTGTGGCTAACAAGGTACGCTCGAATCCATGGTGTGCTTTACAATTGGTGATACGTGTATTTCCTGGGCTTCATCTTCCGCATTGATTTAGGGGTTTGATTTAATGTCGAGTTCGGTTTTCGAGGATCCGTTATTCCCAACATTGGTATCAGAGCCCTAGTTCACGTTTTCCCGACCCGTTTCATGTTTTTTGAATGATTTTTTCGCGAAAGTAATTCGTCTGTACGGATCGGGGCAAGAAATCCCGATACCCGAGCGCTGTTCGTCCTTTTTTTTTTTCCCGAGTTTTCGTAAGTCGAAATCAATTTCTAAAGTACTGGGTGAAAGAGGTTGTCGAGACGAGTTCGGCGACATGTTGTGCGCCGCCGGGCAACGCCGCATGCGCCCACACGCGGGGCCAGAAGGCGCTGCGCGTGGGCGTGACGCGCCCAGTAGCGTTGGCTCGCCAAGCGCGTGCGGCACACGCACCGGTTGGCGAACCCGCATGTGCGCGCCGGTGGCAGCGAATCGGCATGTGCCGGTCGGCGTATTGACCCGTGTTGACGTCACGTGCTGACGTCAGCATGACGTTGCCCAACGGCCGAATCGCCGGGATGACGTCATCGATGACGTCAGGCAATGACCCGACCCGACCCGACCCGTAGACGCCTGGCACGCGTGCGGCACGTGCCGATGACGTATGCGTGACGTCAGCCCGCGCATGCACGCGGCACGTGCGGTCGGTTCGTGCAACCCGGTCCGACCGGTCCAACGACCGACGACCGACGACCGTTGACCGTTGACCACCATTGACCGTTGATGACCGTTGACCGACGACCGACGACCGTTGACCGTTGACCGTTGACCCAAAAAAAAAAGAGAGGAAAAGAATGTGTTTCTTTTTCAATTAAGTCTATGTGGATTATAATGTGATCCATTATTTGTTCTGCATTTGTTGCAGGAACTATGCCTCCCCTAAGGTTGCGCACACCTATTCGCGCAGTTACCGATGAACAAAAGGATAGGCTGTCTAAGTTGATAGCTGAGCTAACTGATCATCGATGGGAGAGATGTGACTTAATTGATCACATCCTTGAAGTCAACGGGAAAATTCAACAGGTCATGTGGAACGGTCGTCCTATGTCACAGTAAGAGATGGTGCGATTTTTCATAGACACTCTTCCACCTGAATGGCAAGATATGTTGAATTGCATATGGGATGTCAACGGAGCTGCTTCATATAAGAAAATTGTGATAAATTTTGTAAATGAATATTACTGTATTGTTATAAGGGAAAAGATCAAGAAATTGAACAAAAAAGGATCTTTCCCAGTTCGTGTGCTGACTTGGTGTTAGTTGTATTGGCTGAACTTAATTAAGTGTGCTTTGTGGACATCTTAATGTATTGTTTACTACCTGATTGTTGTTGATGTAGCAACTGATATGTTATTAGTAATAATTGAAAGCATTATTGTTTTTATTATTTATCAATTATCTGTTCCTTTCTGTTATTGCTGGTTGCTGTGGGTAATTAGTTATGAGTAGTTTTAGAAGTTTTTGTAGCTTCATAGAATTGATTTTGTATATAACAATTATATTAATGATAGTTTTAAGTTAGGATTTTTGGAGGATGATTGGAAACATAGTGACCTTTTGATTCTGAAGCCTTACTTGAAATTATTCATTAATATGATGGGTCTGTGCAAAATGATGCATAAATGATAGGCATTAGTAATTCGTGCATATATGTCTGATGTGTTCAGATCAATGGCTTCAGCCACAAAGAGCATAGTTGCCAAGCTGAACAAAGGTGAAAAGCTCAATGGTGACAACTATGAAATTTGGCAAATTAAAATTCAGTATGTGTTGGAAAAGCAAGGAGCACTTGAGGCTCTTAACCTGACCATGGTAGAACCTGAAGAAGGAAACACTGCACAGCACATAAGAGATAAGGAAGCTTTTGTTGCGTGGAAAAGAAAGAACTCTCTTGCTTGCATCACGTTGCTGAGCAGCATGGACAATGACGTCATGCGAGAATTTAGGCGTTTTGACAATGCCAAGGAAATGTGGGAGGCATTGGCAGCTAGATTTGGTCATACTTCGGTGACCAGATTGAGACAACTCACTATTAGGTTTGACTCTTACAAGAAGCCTCATGGTCAGACCATGAAGCAATATCTTAGAAAGATGTCAAACATGATAAATGAGCTGAAAGATGCTGGCCATGTCCTCACAGATGAGCAGCAAGTGCAAGCAGTGATTCGTTCCTTGCCTCAAAGTTGGGAGCATATGAAGGTGCACCTGACCCATAATGATAATATCAAAAATTTTGAAGATGCTATGCGTCATCTTGAGTTGGAAGAGGACCGCCTCTTGGTGACTAAGCCAGAAGCTGAACTCTATCATGTTAGTTCTAGCTCACATGGAGCTCCGAGCTCCAAGCGCAAACGTCCTAACTGGTTTGATAAAGGGAAAGGTAAGGAAGCAGGTCCTTCAGGGAAGAAACCCAAGCTTTGATATAGCTAGTATAAGTACCTAGAGGGGGGTGAATAGGTATATAAAAGATTTTTCACGATAATTGCACAATACTAGACAGTTGATAGATTTGAGACAAACAATAATCAAAGTAAGACTGAGAGAAGGGAAGAGAAAATTGAACACACGGTTTATAGTGGTTCGGCTTATTTCAAGCGTACGTCCACTCTTCTGCACTAACAGCCTATTGGCTAGATTCCACTATGAACAAAGAAATGTTACAGTGTTGATCTTCCTTGATTTCTTGGTGTAGATGATCTACCACACTCGCTTAAGGTCTCACTAAGTATAGACACTCTCTGTGTATACAATTTCGCTTAGAATGTATCGACTAATAATCAAGGTGCTTTAGACTATGAAATTTCTCTATCGATCATATTCTAAAGTAACTAGAACGTCTTTCTTTTATACTCCTTTATGCCATCATACCCGTTGGCACTTACCAAAGGAATTCCTCCAATCTACCTGTTGGACGGAATCAATTAAGAAGATCATTCGAGCTATTAAAGGAACCCGACGATAGCCCATCAATCCTGTTCGCTCATACAATCAGGATCTTGGTTTCAAAGAATAGAACCTTCCAAGAATATTTTGTCGACCATCGGATCTTCAAACGATCTAGATTACGTATAAGAGAATTTGTTATATTTATCCAGCCAAGAGATCTTCTCCAGAGGATGGGACTAAATCCTCGACCAAATACTTCGGCTCT
The DNA here is from genome assembly GCA_014182405.2 of Eucalyptus sideroxylon. Taxonomy (NCBI): domain Eukaryota; kingdom Viridiplantae; phylum Streptophyta; class Magnoliopsida; order Myrtales; family Myrtaceae; genus Eucalyptus; species Eucalyptus sideroxylon. The sequence goes on along the minus strand of CM024556.2, from coordinate 33,982,545 downwards.
AGATTGCCTTTGACACTGGATTAGAAAAACTGTCAATGAGAATAATCATGAGTCTTGAGTCTTGAGTGCTGAGTTTGGTGATCAGAAAGTCTTTAGACTCTAAACAGAAGGTCTGCAAATATTCAGACTAGACTGATAGAAACGTTTTGTCAGCTTCAAAATATTCTGGAAAGATTTCTCCAACAAGCTTAACCAACATGAAAGAGGAAAGCGTCCTCGAATGAAGAAGCTTACAAGGGTGAAGTGTTTCAATTGTGACAAGAAAGGTCACTATGCTCGCGATTGTCGTGAGCCAAAGGAGGTAAACACCCCTTGTATTTTTCAGAACTTTACTTTTGTGTCGAGTTCTGTATTCTTGATTGAGTCTAATCCTTTATGGACTGTAGATTCAGGAGCGACAACCATGTAGCGAAGGATAGAGGATCCTTCGTGGAATTCCGACGAGTACCAACTGGAACTAAGTGAATCTATGTGGGATATAACTCCAGAGATGAAGTTAAAAGGATTGGCACCTGCCAATTGAACATGCGTGGTGGACGCACCTTGTTCCTACATGATGCTCCATATGCTCCAAAGATTCGTCGAAATTTAATGTCTGTTTTGGTGTTGGTTAGACTAGGTTTTAATATGAACTTCTATAATAGAGGTGTGAATTTCTATTTGGATATAAACTACTATGGTTGTGGTTATTTTCTGGATGGTTTCATTGTATTGGATATTGAGTATGTTAATGCAAATGTTTGTTATTCCCTTATCACATCTCCTAATACCTATGATAATGATGTGAATGTGTGGCATGCTAGACTTGGTCATATTGGCCAACAACGTATGAGTAGACTAGCCAAAGAGGGCTTGTTGGGCAACATTAAAAAAGTCGATTTGCCCATATGTAAACATTGCCTTGAAGGGAAAACGACAAGGAAACCATTTGGGAAATGTAAAAGAGCTGAATTTCCTTTGCATTTAATCCATTCTGATGTTTGTGGTCCAATGAATGTGAGAGGAAGGCATGGGGCTGTTTATTTCATCACCTTTATAGATGATTATACTCGATTCGGATATGTCTATTTGATTTCTCATAAATCTGAAACAATAAGTTGTTTCAAAAGGTTTATGAACCTAGTAGAAAATCAATTAGACAAGAAAATAAAAGCATTGAGATCCGATTGAGGTCGAGAATATTTATCTGATGAGTTCAAAAAATTATGTGATGAAAAAGTAATAAAAAGACAGTTGTCTATTCTGTATACTCCTCAACAAAATGGTATTGTGGAAAGAAGAAACAGAACCCTACTGGAAATGGTTAGGTCCATGATGGCGCATGATAACTTACCTATCATCTTTTGGAGTGATGTATTGTTAACTGCTGCTTAAATATTTAACCGGGTGCCTTCCAAATCAGTTACTTCCACTCCATATGAGTTATGGACAGGTAGAAATCGGACTTAAGTTTTCTTAAGCTATGGGGTTGTACTGCCTATACACATGAGTCATCTCACAAGTTTGGGAAATTGGGTCCCAGAGGAAAGAATAGTATTTTCATAAGATACTCAGAACACTCAAAAGGGTATATGTTCATAGGTGAGAAGGAAAGTGGGAGTATAACTGAATTTGAATCACGAGATGTCACATTCTTAGAGGATGAGTTTCCTAAGAAGGGCGAAATAGGGGAAGATTACTCCCTATTTGAAACTTTGGATCAAGATAATGATCTTAGTGGAGTTCGTCCAAGTGGGAGTAATATGAGAAGTGATGAATTGAATTCAAGTCATTCTCAATTACAACCACATGATGAGATGACGTCATCATTATCTAATCTAAGTGGGAGCATGATGGGGACTGATGTGCAAAGTGTACAATCTCCCATACGGCGAACAAGTCGCCAAAGTATTCACCGTCGACATTTTGACATTGAAGGGGAAACTTTTATGGTTGCTCGACAGGATGAGGATGAGCCAAGAAATATTAATGAGGCTCTGAATTGCCCTAGTAAGAAAAAATGGATTCATGCAATGGAAGAGGAAATGGAGTCAATGAAATCAAACCAAGTCTGGGAACTGGTTGATCTTCCAAAAGGACGCAGAGCTATTGGGAACAACTGGGTTAAAATAAAGCGAAAGGCTAATGGCTCGATAGAAAGGCATAAGGCTCGCCTTGTGGCGAAGGGGTATAATCAATAGGAAGGAATTGATTATGAAGATACGTTTTCTCTTGTAGTGAGATTTTCCTTGATTCGCATTATTCTGGCAATAGTGGCAAGTTTGGATCTTGAATTACATCAAATGGATGTAAATACTGCTTTCCTCAATAGAGAATTAGATGAAGAAATATATATTGAACAATTTTCTGGTTTCATAGTGAAAGGCCAAGAAGAAAAGGTATGTCGACTTTTGAGATCGATATATGGCCTCAAGTAGTCATCAAGACAATGTTATATACGTTTTCATAATGCCATAATGGCATATGATTTTACAATGATTGATGAGGATCATTGTGTATATATCAAAAGATCCAAAGATCAATTTGTAATCATATCATTATATGTTGATGATATACTAATTGCCGGAAGCAATATGGAGTTGATTAATACTGTCAAGAGTTGGTTGTCTTCTAACTTTGAGATGAAGGATATGGGTGAGGCTGCATACATTCTTGGAGTTAAGATTTCAAGAGATCGTTCGAAGGGATCGTTGTCTCTTTTGCAAGAAACTTATATAAATAAGGTTCTTGAACAATTTCGTATGCAAGATTGTAAACCCATAGACACTCCTATTGCAAAAGGTGAAGGATTGAGGCATAGACTGTGTCCAAGGACTCCACAAGAGAAGGAATAAATGAAATATGTTCCTTATGCTAGTGCTGTAGGAAGCTTGATGTATACTATAATGTGTACAAGACCTGGCATATGTTTTTGCAGTTGGAATGGTGAGTAAATACCAATCTAATCCAGGTCTAGCACAATGGAAAGTTGTTAAAAGAATACTGAGGTATCTAAAGGGGACTGCTAATTATACGCTGAGTCATTAAGGAAAGGATTTGCGACTTGAAGTCTATTCTGATGCTGATTGGGGAGGAGATTTAGATGAAAGAAAATCTACCTCTGGATTTGCTTTCTTACTAAACAATGACGCCATATCATGGAGCAGTAAGAAGCAAACGTGTATAGCCTTGTCCACGATGAAAGCTGAGTTCGTGACATTATCAGTAGCGATACAAGAAGGTGTTTGGCTTAAGAGATTATTGAATCATTTAGGTGTTATTTGAAGTGCTGTAGATTCATTGTTGGTTAACTGTGATAGCCAAGCAGCAAAAGCGTACACCAAATATCCAAAATATCATGGTAAGACCAAACATATAGATACCAAGTATAATTTTGTCAATAATATGATTGCACGAAAAGATGTGAACTTACAGTACGTGTTACGCATAGAATGGTAGCAGATCCTATGACAAAGCCAAAACCTAGAGATGTGTTTTGTGGCCATGTAAAATCTCTAGGATTGCGTAGAGTCTGATGTACTGGATTATAATTTCCCTGAAGTGTTCACATTTGATGAATTTGTGTTTTTTTAGCATTAATGCTTATGAATCTTTGTATGATCTTTATGCATCTTAATGCTCAGTGCATTATTTTAAGTTAAGGAAGTATGTCGGACAAATAAAAGATTAGCCCACTCACACAGGTAATTGCCTCTATTTACTGTGTGATAAATAGAGATGAAACTGATTTTAAGCTTATTATCTAGGTGATAATTGTGACATCTTGAAATTCGACCCATTTTCGATAAAGTGAAATGTGCATATTGTCGGCGCGCCTATGGTCATTTTTCTCTGAGCTGATCACTTATGAGTTAGCTAACCTATTGGGTGAAGCCGATAAAGGATATAACTACGGTAAAATCCCTAAAAGCTACCTAATTGGTTGGATAGGACTAAAATTGTGTCCGGTCGATTTTAATCATGAAATTTAATTCGGTTTTGGGAATCGAATATTTGGGCGTGTCACAGTTCATTTTTAGGATCCTGTCTCATCGTCGTCAAATTATTGACGAGTCCGAAATTTCGATCAAGAAATTATCGGAGAAATTATCGGAGGAAAAATCGAAGGCCGAAAGAAAATTGAAAGGGAAAGAGAAAAGAAAAGAATAAAATAAGACTAATAGTATTAGGTTATTTTATTTCTTTTTCTCTCCCTCTCTCTTCTTTTCTCTCTCTTTCCTCTTCCCCCCTTTTTCCCTTTTTCTCTTTCCTTCGTGCGAATCCCCCCCCCCCAACCGACTTCTCTCTCTCTTCTTTGACTAGTCAAAGATCTCTCCCTTATCTCTTCTTCTCTCTCCTTTCTCTTCTCCCCCATCCCCTCATGACCGAACCCCCTCTTCTTCTTCTTCTTCTTCTTCTTCTTCTTCGTGGAAACAACGAACCGAAGCTGCAGCTCGTCATCTCCTCCGTCGTCGCCCGTCCCGCCGCCGCACCGCACGCCTCGCGTCCGCCGCTCACCGCCGTGCACCGCCTGCCCTTTCCTCCACCCAGATGCCTCTCTCCCACTCAGCCCAGCCTTGTTTCGCCCCTGTTCCGCCCCGACCAACCCCCATTCAGCCACCTCCGGCCGCCGCCCAGCCCCGTCGGACCTCCCCGTGTCCCCCTCACCCTCTGCCGGCTTCCCTTCGCCGCCCTAGCCGCCAGAGCAGCCCCGACCAACCCCGCCTAGCAAACCCACGGAGTGGGTTTCCAGCACTTTCGGGCTCGTTTTGGGCTATTTCCAGGCCCCGAACCCGAGCCGTGCTTTGGAGTTTGTTGTTCCTCGCGTCGCCACCGTTGGATTGATCCGATTTGCGCGCGATTTGATGAGTAATCTCACTAATCCAGGATTAGTTGGCTAATTATACTTAAGGTTGGTTTAGTTTTAATTAATTATGTTTAGGTTGTTAGATTAGAATAAATTAGCAATTATTAGTCAATTGTGATGCGAATTAGATAAATTGAATGTGTAATAAGCAAGTAGATGTTATCTACTATTTATTGGAAGTGTCTTGGGATTTTTCCCGACCCTTAGTGGGCGTCAATTAGGCTTTTCGGGCCTAAGTGGAATTTTTGGTATTTAAATACTATTTTCGGAATTAAATTAATTAATTATTTATTTTCCGGAAATTCAAGTGGGGTGGCCAATGACCGGAATATTATGCTGATGATTGTGGTGAAGTCCGCTTATTTAATCGGGCTTTATTTTGAGCTAAATTGAATTTCTAATGTTAATTATTTAATTTTCGAAATTAATTATTTAATTATTTATTTTTCGGAAATTAAAGTTGAGATGGCCAGTGACCACAATATTATGTTGATGATCGTGGTACAGCCCGTTTATTTAAATTGGCTTTATTTTGAGCTAAATGGAATTTTTAATATTTATTAATTAATTTTCGAAATTAATTAATTAATTAAATATTTTTCGGAAATTAAGAATTTGATTGCTGACGACTGAAATCTCGTGCTGATTGTCATGGCGCAACCTGTTTATTTAATTGAGCTTTATTTTGTGCTGAAGTAAATTAATTGTGATTATAATATTATTTTCCTGGGTTAATTAATTTGGATAATTAATTGGAAAATAACCGAGTGTCGGTTGACAGCACCCAAAAGTGTTTTGGTGGTCGCAATTAATGGTGGGATTTGTGGAATCAAAATCATTATATTTTGGCTAAGGCCAATCGTGTATTAATGCACGATATTTTATCAATGATGATAAAAGATGAAAAGAAATGCTGTGTGATGTGGCTCGGCGATTATTATATCGCTTTGGCATGTAGGATACCTTAGAGAATGAATGTAAATTGTCGATAATTGATCATGCCTGTGTGGCGATAGTTGATCATGCCTGCGTGGCGTAGATCATGCCCGTGTGGCCGTATTTCTGTGTGCCGAGTATCGTGCCCATGTGGCGGAAGGAAAATGGAATGCCTAAGAGTATGCACATAAAGTGTTTATTGTACATCACCTTGGCGAATAGACGCTCGAGAGCATTACTGTAGCTCTGTGACTGAGTGTACTATTAGGGATTATATGGTGTGGAGTGAGATAACCTAGAAACGGTCCAATTGACATGTAATTGACGAGGTCGATTGATCATTGTTTTGATTTGATGTTGTGATTTGATTGACTGAATGGAAATGACCGTGAGTGGTCCTATTGGCTTGTAATCGACTAGGTCGATTTGATCGATGCTTCTATCGGTGATATGATTGCTTGAGTGCCTATTGTGAATTGTATTGACTTGTAGGTGGGATCTGATGCTAAGGTATGTCTTCTGACCTATGCGTGTTTAGGCAGCCTTTAGTATAATAGTTTACTAATCGGGCTTAGTGATGTAGAATTCGATGAGACGTAGTCTCATCCCAGTTTGGGGAAAACATTTCAGGATCCCGACGAGGAGCTGATGAGGAGGACTTTGTGAAGGAGAACTCTGAGGTGAAATTGAGGAAGAGAATGATTTGAGTGAAGAGGAATCAGAAGAGGATCAGGATGATCCCGAGTATGACTTAGATGAGGATTGAAATCCCATCTCTTTGTGAACCCTTTTGTATATGTGTAGATAGAGTGAGACTCTGAAGTTGCGAATAGTTTGTGAAGTGCTCTGTCTAATGCCATGTATAAAGGTTTGGTTGTAAATTTCAATATGAAAAATATGGCCCTACTTTTCTATCCCATTGTTTTATTGTCTGGGGATTTTAATTGCTTCCGCATGTGCTTAATAAATAAAAGGGTCGGCGATATATAGTCCTAGGATATCGCATTATAAAATCGACCAAGTGAGAAGGATGTGTGCGTGCCCGAGGATTAGGGCGTGACACTAATCGAGAGCTCAAGCTTAAAATACGTATGTCGCCTTAACTAAGTGTTAAGATGAGGACATAATACTTACATGTCCGAAAGTAAAATACCCCACATATTTTACTTTATCTGTACGGTATTGGAAAGTGTAGACATACGCTCCATGGGAAATGAGTTAATACCGTAATACGTATTTCATACTACGTATGCATGAGACGACCAATAAGAGTGGCAAAAAGTTTGATCTCAACTTTTATGATGTGTGAGACTCTTAAGGAAAAGAGTTCCTCGAGTTTTAGTCCCCTCATGACTTTTACTTATTCTCAAGATTTATATTTAGTGTTTGCTATCTTAGGGTGTTGCCAATGGTCATGAGATGATTCGATCTAATGGGGCATTTCTAGAAAAGCAAGCTGGACTGAAATTGAGAGTTTGAAGGAAAGAGGAAGATCGATTTTGGAGAATCACATTGTGGTTTTGTATTAACTGGTCGACCGATTATGACTGTTTTTGTGATAATTATAATTGTGAATACAATATATATATATATATATATATATATATATATATTTTTGTTTAAAAGAGATTAAGAGAGATATAAATGTGATCGATCGATCTAGGGTACTGCATACTAAATCTACTCGGAGTGTGACGCCCATTATGAGCTGCTATATATTCCTAACAGATGTATAGCAATGAGCTCTCAAAGTATGCTGGTTGCACGGATTATTCACCGGTATGAATGTTGAAGAGAGGTAAAGAGAATACTGTTCGGCCCACCATGTGCGAGTGGGAGATGATGGTTTTATATGAGATGGGCTTAAGGCCCGTCCGCCTAAGTTAGGCCCAAAAAGCCTGGCCCACGGGAATACGGCCTGTGGATGGGGGAAGGTATAAAAGGGAGGAGAGAGAGAGAGATAACACCTGTTGGAAATCAGAATTAACGTACGTCTTCTCCTCACCCGCGCGCTCTCTCTCTCCAAAAAGACAAAAGAAGAAATAGTAAGGCATACGGCATTTTCTTCTTCCCTTCAAGGCGTCATCGGATTGAACAGGGCCAGATTTTCTTCCTCCTATCGGCGTCGGTGTCTAATCTGTGGCTAACAAGGTACGCTCGAATCCGTGGTGTGCTTTACAATCGGTGATACGTGTATATCATGGGCTTCGTCTTCCGCATTGATTTAGGGGTTCGATTTAGTGTCGAATTCGGTTTTTGGGGATATAATAGCGGAGAAAGAAGTGATCATTCAATATATTTCAACTAATAGAATGGTTGTTGGTCCATTTACAAAGGCTGTTCCTAGAAACATATCCTTAACCCATAGGATGTCACTAGGGTGACGTAGAATGTGATATGTAATATTATAGAGGATCATTGTTTTATGTATATATTAACATATGTATTGTACTTATTTATTTATTAGTGACTTGATATTTTATTAATAAGTACAAACCCATTATGAGACTAGCAAAAACACACATATATTATTGAAAAATATGTCAGTAGGTAATGATTGGCTCACTCACACGAGCAATCACCTCAAGTGCTATAGTTAGCATGTTGAGATGAGACGTTATGTACAAATAAATATTAAATATCAAGTTTAGTACATAAAATAATATGTTGCATTGATTGGAGCCAAGATGAGATATGTGATTTGTATATGATGAGACCGAATATGATAGTCCCACAATCATGTATGTTTGAAAGATGCCGAATGAGTACTTAATTGGGTGCTATAGAAAGCGAGCTAATATAGCACTTGAGCTAAACTTGAGTACGTGAAAAGCACGTGACTATGTTTAGGCAAAGATTCGTATAATTGATATATTTGATAAATGACATATGCTCTTATAAAAAAAGAAATCCACTATAGCATGTAATTCGTACTACATGTGCATTGTACCACCGACAAGGGAATGTGAGTGATTTTATCCATAATTACTTATCGTGTGAGCCCTTGAAGTAATTTATAATTTATCTAATTTTGTGCCCTATATTACTTCTGACTATGTTGTCAAAGTGAAAGATCAATGTTACTACTTTAGCATGTTATTGGCGGTCATGAATAGATATGGCTTAATGGGATTTGTCTAGGAAAGCAATTGTTCTGAAATGGAGAGAGACATGAGTGAGAAGAAAGGCTGTTGTTGTTTTACATCTATCGCATGTAATTACTAGTCGATCAATTATATCGCCTTCTGTAGATGTTGATATAATTGTAAATATGTGGTGTTATGAGAATAGTCAAGTATAGCCTTTAAGGGATATGTCTACTTGAATTGATGTATCAAAATATATCTGCGGCACTGTGAGACATTAATTGTTTATTTCTTTTTAGGGTTGTAGCCATTATTTTATCCCTAACAGGTGCATAATTTGAGCTCCTAAGTGCAGGTGTACTCACTGGTCACACGACTTCCTTGCCAGTATAAATTGTTTCTAAAGTGTATGAATGTTGAATGCCTTATATTTTTTATAAAGCGATATCAAGCCTATCATGTCTGAGTGGGAAATGTTGTACTTTATTAGTACGTCCATAATAGGATGCAATTAATATGCATTGTTTCGTTTTGATATGTTATGATGGAGAGACGCCCTTTGAAAGGGTATGAGGGAATTATATAAAAGAACTTCATAAGATAACCATTGGGATGGTTGATAGAAAGAACATATAGAAATTGTTCTCTCTTTTTCTCCCTTTTCCATCAAAGAAACAAAAAGGCGTTCCATTATTCCTTTACAAAGACAATTGGCATTTACCCTATGGAAATTAGATGTTTTTCTCGTGGCTGCATCTAGAGCATGGTGAAATTATATTGTTTGCTGTTCACCTGTAATTCAACGTTCGTTTCGGGTTAAATTGTTCATTGCGCATCAAAAGAGGTTATTCGTCTTCAGCCAATTGTTTCTCTTCCAACACATTCTAAATTATCGTATCATTTGGCAATAAGAAGTGCTGGAGGGTCGCAGCCCCTTTATTCTAAAAGTAGATAGAAATCCAATTCGTTTCACGTGAAGAAACAATCCCAATGATTACTCTCTCCACTTATTTATATTGATGAAGACGACGATCATGCAAGAAGTAAATCTGCTAGGCATCGCTCCATAAGGAGTAGTTAACGGTTGCATCATCCTTTTGTAGGAAACTCTGGAACCAATATGCCGAGTGCTTCATGTATCGCTTCAGTCCATTCCCATAATCCACGAATACGAGGCCAAATCGGGTTGTATAACCCTCCGCCCACTCGAAGTCGTCTAGGAAACTCCACACAAAGTATCCTTTTACATTCACTCCTTCCCTGTCAACAATGAATTCGCGTGTATGGTACTTTTTATCAATTATCGGCATTGTTTACCATCTATGCATAGCCAATACTGATATCAAATTACTTACTCGATAGCCTCGGAGAGATTTGAGAGATGCAACTGAAAGTAACTTATTCTCAATCTATCTGCAAGTGCATCTTCAAGCGGCAACGATCTGTTATTTGCATCAGCCATTCCTGTGGTTGGACAAAACAATGTATAGAAGGCAAATTACTAGGTGACCCGTCAACCCAAGTAGAGTCACCGTCAGTGACATAGATACATTTGTTTACCATTCTCGGTCACATAAATGGTTGGATCCTGATAGTTTTTCTTCACGTAGTGCATCAACTCTCTGATAGCCTTTGGGTATATATACAGCCACTCCGCAGCAGTCTCCAATTTTGTTTAGTTGATATCTATATTAGCATTATGCTTAGCATGCGATTAATGCGTGAACAATTGATTATGTATAAGATTCTTTCTCATGCTTGTGTAGACACATTACCGGTTGGCCAATCGGAATTCCATCTTTCTCAGCTGGTAGCATCACAGATAATAAACAAAGTTCGTTAGGGAATCAATCGAAGAAGAACACCAGGGGATAAAATATTTGGGCAATGGTGGTGCATGCTTACCGGTCATATTGCAATGACAATCGGTGGTGTAACTTAAATTGAGAGAGGTAAAAGGGGATCTGGATTCGTCCACGTATCTCGCCGAGTAGTAATTTACCCCTATGTAGTCACGAGAACCTTTTAGCGCCTTCGACTGTGCTTTTGTGAATTTGGGTAACCGCTCGCCCACATATCTCCTCATTGACTTCGGGTAGTCACCATAGGTAATAGGATGAGCAAACCTTACATCATCAATGCACGATGCACTTAGTAACGGGACACACAAAATTGCTGAGGAAGCTAAACAATAACTCGTTTGTTGAGGTACAATTGCTAGATTAGTTGCTTCTGTGGCTCGTTCATAATGCATATCTAGCATCTCATAAAGCCTACCTACTTTCTTATAAACAAAATACATACAATCCAAACTGAAAGTCAAGAGCTGTCACGCCCCGATCCTCAGGCACGCACATATCCGTCTGACTTGGTCGATTTTATAATGCGATATCCCAGGACAATGTATCACCGACCCTTTTATTTTTAAGCACATGCGGAAGCAGTTAAAATCCCCAGACAATAAAACGATGGGATAGAAAAGCAGGGCCATATTTTTCATATTGAAATTTATAACCAAACTTTTATACAAACCACAAACCCTTTCAAAACTATTCACATCAAAAGGAGATCTCAAAAGAAGACAGAAACTTAAACAAACTAGGCCGTACTCAAGGCCCCTCTCAAAATTGTCTTCTTCTTCCAAAAATCATTTTCTTCAGATCTCACCTCCGAGTTCTCCTTCTCGGATTCCTCCTCCTCAGCTTTTCAGCGGGGTCCTGAAATGGTTTTCCCCAAACTAGGATGAGACTACGTCTCAGCGAGTTCTACCCCACTAAGCCCGATTAGTAAACTATTATACTAAAGGCTGCCTAAACACGCACAGGGCAGAGGACTTACCTTAGCCTCTGATCCCACCTACAAGTCAATACAATTCACAATAAACATCAATTCACTTCAAACAAATCGAACCAGTCGATTACATGTCATACAATTCAATCCCCACTGTGGGATATTTAAAAGCTAGGCCACGTGCATTCTCTAGGATGACCTTCCAAGTCTCCGAGTTCACGTGCCTCGAACCTTGGGCCCACGTGCATTCTCTCAGGCGACCTTTTCGCCAAAGTGATGCATCAAGTCACCGAGCCCACGTGCCCTTTTAGATGCCCGGGCCCACGTGCATTCTCTCAGGTGCATTTCACCAAAGCGATGCATCAAGTCGCCGAGCCCACGTGCCCTTTTAGATGCCCGGGCCCACGTGCATTCTCTCAGTGCATTTCACCAAAGCGATGCATCAAGTCGCCGAGCCCACGTGCCCTTTTAGATGCCTAACTCTGTCACCGAGCCCACGTGCATTCTCCAGGAGTACATACCGAGTCTCCGAGCCACGTGCATTCTCTCAGGCGACCTTTTCGCCAAGGTGACATATTCAACCACTGAACTCACGTGCATTCTCAAGGTGACATTCCAATTCACCAAGCCACGTGTCCTCTTTCAAGAGATTACCAATCTACTTTCAACACCGATAACCAATGCTCAACGATTTCTCAATCAAATAATTAAATCAACTCAATAAAGCATTATAAATGCTAAATAACGTACTTGGCCATTTACCGATCAACCATTCAATCACAATCAATTCCAATCAATTTAGGGTAAATCCCTAAAATATCACAATTTAATTAATTCCATACAACGTAGAGCTCAAATAAATAAACGAACTGTGCCACGACGATCAGCACGAGATTTCGGTCGTCGGCCATCAAAATCTTAATTTCTGACAAATAAATAAATAATTATTAATTTCGAAATTTAAATAATTAATATTAAAAATTCAATTTAGCTCCAAATAAAGCCCGATTCAATAAACGGACTTCACCACGGTCATCAGCATAATTTTCCGGTCACGGGCCATCCTAGTTGAATTTTTCGGAAAATAAATAATTATTTAATTAATTTCGAAAATTAATTAATATTAAAAATTCAATTTAGCTTAACATAAAGTCCGATTAAATAAACGGACTTCGCCACGATCATCAGCATAATTTTCCGGTTCTGGACCATCTCCCTTGAATTTTTGGAAATAAATAATTATTTAATTTAATTCCGAAAATTAATAATTAAATACAAAAAAATCCACTTAGGCCCGAAAAGCCTAATTGGAGCCCACTAAGGGTCGGGAAAAATCCCGAGGCACTTCCAATAATTAGTAGACCGCGTCTACTTGCTAATTACACATTCAATTTATCTAATTCGCATCACAATTGGCTAATAAATGCTAATTTAATCTAATCTAACAACCTAAACATAATTAATTATATCTAAACCAACCTTAAGCATAAATTAGCCACTAATCCTGGATTAGTGAGATTACTCACCAAATCGCGCGCAAATCGGATCAATCCGACGGCGGCGACGCGAGGAACGATTCTTCCCAAAGCACGGCTCGGGTTCGAGGCCCGGAAACGGCCCAAAAGCGGGCCCGAAGATGCTGAAACTCACTCCGTGGGTCTGCTGGACAGAGCCGATCGAGGCTGCTTCGGCGGCTTGGGCGGCGAGGGGAAGCCGGCGGAGGGTGAGGGGGTCGCGGGGGAGGTAGGCGGTGGCCGGAGGTGGCCGGGGATGGCCGGACGGGGCTGGAACAGGAGAGAACTGAGCTGATTCGCTCGGAGGGAGGAGCGGCAGCGGTGACGGATGCGGGCGGAGCGCACGGCGGCGAGCGGCGCGGGCGGGCGGTGTGGTGCGGCGGTCCGGCTCCGGCGTGGCTGCAGCTTCTGGTTCGGGCTCCTGGTTCGCACGCGAGGAAAAGGAGAAGAAGAAAGTGGAAGGAAGCTGTCGTGTGTGGGGGAAAAAGAAGAAGAAGAGAGAGAAGGGATAAACATTGACCGGTCAAAGAAAGAGAGAGGAAGGGAATGGGCGGTGGGGGTGGAATCGCACGAGGGGAAGGGGAGAGGAGAGAGAAAGAAAAGAGAGAAAAGAAAGAAAAGAAAAGAGAGGGAGAGAGGAAAAAGAGAAAAGAAAAGAGAAGGGAGAGAGAGAGAAAGAAAAATAAATTGCATACTTCCATTATGCAAATTTTCCTTTTTCTCTTTCTATTTTAATTTGGTCTGCAATTTTCTTTCGATAATTTCTTTATTGAAATTTCGGACCCGTCAATAAATTGACGAGCGATGAGATAGGATCCTAAAAATAAGAATTATGACGCGCCTAAAATTCGATTCCCGAAATCGAGTTCAATTTCGTGGTTAAAAATCGATCAGACGTGATTTCAGCTCAATCCAACAAATTAGGTAGCTTTTAGGGATTTTACAGCTGATACATCCCTTAACGGCTTTACCCAATAGGTTAGTTAACTTATGAGTGATCAGCTCAGAGAAAAAGGCCATAGGCACGCCGACGAAATGCCCATTTCACTTTATCGAAACGGGGTCGAATTTCAGGATGTCACGAGAGCTCTAGAGGCAGCCTTCTTACTGACGCTCGTTGAATACTTAGGGGTCATCCAGTAAGTTGTAATGACCATGCCTATTTTGCCATTTTGAGCATCCTGATTGTGTATCAATGTACGAAACAATTAGTCAAGTCTAAACATGCATATCCAAGTCAATAGTTTGCCGAAAGAATAGGGGGAATACACCAAGATAGGTGTCCATGTACCTGATAGTGGTCCCTGTACAGTTTCACTGCTGCCGCATGAGAAAGAAGCAAATGGTGCGCAACGATGTAAGGTTCTGTTGCTGAATTTCCGGCTGTGCAGTTATTTATGTAACTAGAACATCGACCAGGTGCATAGTCACCCGTGGCATACCCATAGATTGTAAAGTAATTGGGCTCGTTTAGTGTCGCCCAATGCTTCACTCTATCACCAAACTCTTGAAAGCAAAAGTTTACATAATCGACGTAGTCCTCCCTAGTAAATAACCAAAATGATCAAGGTGTTACTTGATTAAGATCGGCAATTAGTTCAAGGGATGCATGGACACACAATTTTTAGAAACTCCAAGTGAACAATATTTCAAGGCTTACACAATATTAAGACTCAAGAACCCGCCATACTCATCTTCAAGTGCTTGGGGAACATCCCAATGGAACAATGTCACGAAAGGTTGGATGCCTGCTCAAAGTTTACTACACGTTGGAAAGAGCAATTCAATGAGTCGTGAAGGACTAGACAGTAGAGGTTACCCTTAGCAAGTAGGCTGTCGATGAGATTGTTGTAAAAGGCGACACCTTGTTTATTGACTCCCTTGCTTATCTTCCCATCTAGTATACAAAAGATACCATCCGAATGATTTAATTATACGCTTCATAGTGCATGCACAAGAGCTGAGTGCAGGGCAAAACCGCAGTTCATATTTGTTTCGGCATGACTAATTGTAAATTTAGAGAGACCAAAGAGAATATATGGTAATCTGTTGTGGGGACAATGGTCAGGAAGGCATATAATTACATGCATCGAGTCGTTAACAGTGTGTGAGTCTCGAACCAAATGGTGTTGGTCTACGCGGTGTACGAAGGATCATATTTTTTCCTTGATGTTAACAGGAGGAGCCTAATTATGTCGGATTAAGACAAAAGGAGGGTGCATGAGAGTGAGCTTACGAGGTGCAACACGAGGCCACGAGATGGAGAATCTGAAGAAATCCCATCCCATTGCTTTCAACAGGTTTATGTCCTCCTGTATATAAAAAATTTGTACCCATACATAACTTGTCAGGAAATTGTTCATCCATATGACTGTTAAAGAAGGGGTGAAGTATACTATTAGTGTCAAACGTTGTGTACGGCTTACACTTTGGTACCAAATGTTTCTGTCGAATCACTTAAGTGCCAAATTGGAGGAAAAACGATCACTTTGGTGATGCCAACGAGAGATTCCGGCCAAAATGATTACATGGCTTTTATATTTTAAAAAAAAATTGACAAACCTTTTAAACAATGTCGTTTTCCGTCCTCCTTAACAAAACGATGTCATTTTGCCGTCATATATGGATGGCATAGGAAAAACGACGCCGTACAACTCATTTCCGATTCAAATTAGGGTTTTTTTTTTGTTCAATCCTCGCCAACCTAGCTTGCTTGGCCACCGTCCCTCAACCACTGCGCTCGGCCACCATCACTCGGTCTCCATCATAGTTGGTCAACTAGATGAGCAAGGAGAGGCTGAGGTTGTTTCTCAAGCAAGAAGCGATGGGAAAATAGGAGGCAAGGGTGGAGGAGGAGGAGGAAGAAGGGGGGTCGAAGGTGTAGAGAGAGAGAAGACGAGGAGTGTAAGGGAAATAAGGAGGGCGCAAATCAAAGAGTGGCTAGTGCTGGTGTTGTTCTTCGGGAATGAAGACGACGATGCCATGGCCTCTCTCTCTCTCTCTCTCTCTCTCTCTCTCAATTTGAGGATTTAGGGTTTCGACTAGGGGAAAGACCCCAAACGACGTTGTTTTGTGGTTTACATGCTGACTGTACTCTTCGCCGAGCCACATCAGCGTCAAAAATTAATAAAAAAAACTGCCACGTCGGATTTCCGGCCAACAAGATCGGCGTTGGCACTGAAATGATCGTTTTTCAAAATTTTAGGTGCTTAAGTGATCCGACGAAAAATTTTAGCGCCAAAGTGAGTGCCGTTCACATCTTATGGCATTAATAGTGTATTTCTCCTGTTAAAGAACACACATGGAAGAAAATCAATTATTAAGCAACAACACATGACTCAACAGATTATTTCTACAAACTACTTGTGGTGTCGATTGTCATGGTTTGTTGTGGAAAGGAGACAAGGGCATGTATCACGTGCATCAAGTTAGAAGGGAGGGATTAGTGAAGCAAATGGAAAATGTTAGTAAAGCGTCCATCGCTGTCTTCAAAGACGACGACCCAAATGTGGTCCCACACTGCAATACCGCATCTGGAAATGACTTCTTTAATTTAGCGCACGTTACCTGGAACTTGTAGTAGAATTCATCAGCTATAAAACCGGAAGAGCGGTCGCTAATCTTATCTGTGGAAGAAGAGGAAACGACAATTACGTTCACATGTACGTTGAAGGTTAAAAAAAACCATATGTTCTAACCCAAAAAGGAGGAAAAGCGCCAAAAAAGTCCTAAACATTTTGTATTTGTGCCAATTTAGTGCTAAACATTTTTTTGTGTCAATTTAGTCTTAAACATTTTTACTTAGTGCTGATTCAATCATTTCCAGCCAATTTTGGCTGGATTTTGCTTATTGGATGCCAGCAAGCTAACGTGGCCTAATTGGTATTGACGTGGACAATTTTTAATAACATTTTAATATTTTAGAATTTTTTATGCTTTTTATTTTTTATTTTTTTCTTCTCTCCTCGTTCCTCCAGCTGCTAGGCCAGACCATGGCAATGGCCTGTGAGGTTCACCGGCCACCTCGCTAATGGCCGCGAGGGCGGCCTCACACTGGGCGGTGAGGCTCACCCTCGCCCATGGCCGGCAAGGTTGACTTCGCTGAATCGTAGCCTGGGCGGCGTCGGTGAGGTCAAGCCTTGCTGGTAATGGGCGAGGTTTGACCCTCGCCAGCGCCGCCTAGCTCAAGGCCACCCTTGCAACCACTAGCAAGGTGGCCAGTAATATCCGGCGAGGTCGACCTCGCCAACCGTCGCCTCTAGCCAGTTGCCGTGGTCCGGCCAGCGGATGAAGGAAGGAGGAGAGAAGAAAAAAAGAAAAAAAAAAAAAATATTCAAAAATATTAAAATATTATTAAGAGTTGTCCACGTCAGCACCGATTATGCCACGTCAACTGACCGGCGTCCAGTCAGCAAAATCTGGCCAAAATTGGCAAGAAAAGACTGAATCCACACTAAGTAAAAATGTTTATGACTAAATTGGCACAAAAAATAGCTTATGACTAAATTGGCACAAATACAAAAGGTTTATGACTTTTTTGGCATCTTTCCCCCCAAAATAGTAGTGTACATCTAACCTGGAAAGAGTTCGGTGAAGGTGTCCCAAATGCTCATCCCTCTTCCCTGTTGGTCCGCTGCTCCTTCAGACTAGTTACGCAAAACCCGACAAATTAGAAGAAAGCATTTGATCCAGCAGTGCACGTGCGTACAGTCTCAATGCATCAACATTGCATGCCTCGTCCATCTTCGCGCTGATTACCTGGTAGGCGCTTGATGCCGCTCCAAATACGAAATCAGATGGGAAGCTCATCCGGTTAATGATCTTGTCGTCCTCCCCATTGACTCCAGCCACACCAGGATCCTCACGACCCCAACTGCAACCCAAGAGAGTGGCCGTGATCATCAACAAGCCGATGCACCAGGAGGCGGAGGCGCTGCGAGTGATAGCATATAGATAACCGTGTGGATGCTGCTTCTTCAGCTCCATTTTCAATATGCTTCATCCGAACGATGTCACGTTGGGGGACTCTCGACAATAAATAACATGAGTCGAGAGTGTTGGGGGAGTAGTTCGACCTTCACTTTGAAATCTCAACTAAAAGTCAGAGTGTGGGGTAGTATTTGTAGATGAACGTTTGAAGGCGTGGATTTTCTCCATCCTCCTCCCCTTTAATTCCCCCATTCTCTCCGTCTTCACTTATAATAAATGGAAAAGAAAAGACGAATATGAGAGGCCCAACTTCCAAAGGGCAAGCACGACGAATCGGAACTGTTCTCAACTACATGCTTGTGGACATTATTCTTTCGAAGGCGTGCTTAAATCGCTTTGGTCGATAATATGTTGATCTACTATTGATTGATGAACGCGATCGACTTACCTGAAGGTCCATAAGGAATTCACCATTGTTGTAAATAGGAAAAATTGTCCAAAAAGTACTAAACCTATTTTACGTTTACCAGTTTAGTTTTAAATATTTTAATTATGACGATTGAGTTCTAAACATTTTTAAATTTTGTCAGATGAGTCCATTGGCTGGAAATCGCTCCTGACAATCCTACATGATGTTATTAACACTGATGTGAACAGTTTTTAATAATTTATATTTTATTTTATTATTTTATTTTATTTCTTCCCTTCTTCCTCTAATTGATCACTGGCCTTGGAGATGGTCGATGATTGGCTAGAGGCAAGAACTAGAGAGGTCAACCTTGCCAATCTCGAGTGACCTTGTTATCGTTAGGAGAGGTCGGCGTTGTCATGGGTGCGTGATTTGGTGAGGCTTGCCCTCACCATGGCCGGGCAAGACTTGCCCTTGCTAGCGGCCGACAAGGCGAGCATTGCCAAAGACCAACAAGGTCGACCTTGTTGTTGGCCATTGCCTTTGGACACCCAGGTAGAGAATGAAGGGAAGAAACAAAAAAGAAAAAGAAAATAAAAATAAAAAGTAAAAATTATGAAAATATTAATAAAAATTATCTACGTTAATGCTAATCATGCCATGTAGGATGGCATGCTTTCACATTAGCGATTTCTAACCAAAATTGTTTAGAGAATTCAATTGACAAAATTGCTATAAGTTCAAGATTTTTTGGACAATTTATCCTTTGTAAATAAATAGCAGCTCGTTGCTCCACCAAAAGTAAATATGTTAGAATTCATAGTCAAGAAGGAGAAAGGTCCATCTGTATTTTGTTCTTATGCGAGGTTCATCAAAATAGCAACCAACGCCATCCATTAATTCTCCCTCTCATTATAAATTTGGCTTGTCCTCTTACTCGCATAAAATCGATTTTAATGGATGGTTGACTAATTGGTCTTAAAGCCACATGAGCAAACAATTTCACATTCTATCCACCGTAAAGTTGTATGGGTATGTGTAGATTATATGTGAATCGAACGGAGCGTTATCGAAACTAGCTCAAATGTGGATAATTAGCTAGAATGGCTAAAAGCTATCAAAAAGGCCATCCAAAAACCTTTATGAGCCCATTAATAGGGAACTAATTGGTGAGAGGCTTGTACGCACAAAGCAAACCATCAAAGGCAAAGCAATGGATCGATTATTTAAAGTGAAAGCTCCCTTGAGAATGAAATGAGTAAAATATAGTCTTCTCTCTTGGAAAATATGGGAGGGGAAAATGTCGTATCATGCAATCAATCAAATGTATCATTTATTGGTCCCAGGCCCCAGGGATTTAATTTGGTCCCCGCCCTCCGGGTTTGGTGCAGGTAGGGGTGGGGGATTGCCTCATTAGAAGTGTGAATAGTCTGTTGACGAGGAACCTCCTGTACCACAAGTTCTCCAAAAGCTCTATTCAACACACTCTTCAACTCGACATACGTTGCATGGTTAATGGCTTCCTCGTTATTGGGGGCGTCATTCATTAGTAGCTATCGCTATTCACATTCCCATGAGACAACTAAATATTAGCTTTTCCAGAAGAGAAAAATCACATTATTAGATGAGTGAAATGAGACTTGAGACTTTCTCTCTCACCATCCAAATAGAAAGTCAGAGCTCGGGAAGCTCCCTTTTGATCCACATCCGGTCCTGAATTCCGGATCATCCTATTGGTGAGTCTAGTAATCTCAATTTCAAGTTTCAACATAGTTCCATCGAATCAATCACTGATTTGGACTTTAATTTGGTTTACACAAATATCATACTAATCATTAATGAAATGTTGATTCTCATATGTAAATGGGCTTACCAGGCAATGGTCTAGACTAAGCGAGAGAGAGAATTTGAAAAAGGCCAGTTTTGTCTTGCTCATGAGCTGTGCGTCCCTTGCAATTCTGTCAAAATGCAAAATAGAAAAGGAAAACATCTG
Organism: Eucalyptus sideroxylon; assembly: GCA_014182405.2. Taxonomy (NCBI): domain Eukaryota; kingdom Viridiplantae; phylum Streptophyta; class Magnoliopsida; order Myrtales; family Myrtaceae; genus Eucalyptus; species Eucalyptus sideroxylon. The sequence continues at coordinate 33,962,042 of CM024556.2, read as the reverse complement.
GGTCTGTGGGCCCACTCTTTAAATAACCTGAACACCCTCTCTCTCTCTTTTGTTTCTCCCTCTTCACCATTTATTCACCTATTCTCTGTCCTTTGTTTTTCTTTTTCTTTTTTTCTTTATTTCCCTTTGGTTTGTAGTCAGTGATTGGCCATAGGTGAGGGCTAGCGAGGGTGTCGTGGCCCTCACTTATGCCGGCCCTCACCTATGGCCAAGACTAAGCATTAGCATGCTCATAAGTGGTTCGTCCATGGGTGGTCAGTGCAATTGAGTGGCATCCATGGCCTCCGAAGGCAAAAAGGAAAGGAAGAAAGCAATAGTGAATAAGAGAGAGAAATGAAGGAGAGAGAGACAGGATGTCTAATAATAGATGAGTGACAGCGAGTGGAGAGAGAATGTGGCTAGTGAGAGTTTTAAACATTTATGACTTGTGAGCCTAGTACATCAGTCTCTTGGTCACTCAAGAACCCTAGAAATCCATCAAAAGGGGCAGAAAGAAAAATGAAGGGAAGATAACGAGGGACGGTTTCCAAGACGCTTATCGAATTGTGTTTATCGTAACAAAGGACTCGAAGCTTAGCTACCTTTTAGTAACCTGTAAATAAAGAAAAGATAACCTACGTAAAATACGAAATTTCGATCAACAACATTGTCAAGTTCTTATTCTAGATAAGAATAATCCTAAAGAAATTAAATTCCTAACTCGCAGTGAAGAATACATCAATCCCCTAAATTTACTGAATTATGCTAGGAAAAATAACATAATCCTATTGACTACTAATACTAGAATATGACACCAATTGAGCAGCCATTCTTTAGCAAATCTAAATGCTATGGGCGCGTTTGTTTTCACCGTGTTTATGTTCCCAGGAACAAAAATTTCTGTTTTTTGTTCTTGGGAACAAAAAAGGAACAGAAACTGTCACGCCCCGATCCTCGGGGACACGCCCATCCTTCCAATTTATCGATTTTTAAAGTGCGATATCCCATGACTAATTATCGCCGACCCTTTCTTTTTATTACGCATGCGGAAGCAGTTATAAATCCTTAGACAATAAAACAATGGGATAGAAAAGCAGGCTATATTTTTCATATTGAAATTCACAACCACACTTTCATTAACAGCACAACTTATAGTATATTTACAATACTATTTACAGCATAAAAATCTCACACCTATCTACACTAAGACAGGGTGCACAAAAGGGATGGGATCTCAATCCACATTCGGGTTATACTCAAGATTCCTCTTTGTATCATCTTCTTCTTCAAAAGTCTTTCTTCCTTTCAGGTTCCTCTTCCTCGGCTTCTCCTCATGGTCCTGAAATGGTTATTCAATAACCAATGAGACCACATCTCAGCAAGTCCTACCCCCTAAGACTCGATTAGTAAACCAATACACCTTAGGCTGCCTAAGCACATCACGAGTCGGGGGACTTACCTTGGCCTCGCTCCTTCCCCGCAAGTTAGTATATATATCAAATATACATCATCACATCACATCACCCAATTAGATCGAATCATCGATCAATCGACCTAGTCGATTACATGTCATCCAAATTATCTCTTGATCAACCCCTTCCATACTTTCTATAAGTCTGATCAACATCCAAGACTACTCACCCTAGGTGATACATAGATAGTATTTTATCTTATCTCCAGACGACATATAGGGTCATCGAGCTGTCAAATCATACCGTACTATCTCCAGATGCTCCGTAGAGTCATCAAGCCGGTAGATCATACCGTCCTGTCTCAAGATAACATATAAAGTCATCGAGCCGGTATACACACAATTTATCATACCGTACTGTCTCCAGATGCTCCGTAGAGTCATCGAGCCGGTAGATCATACCGTCCTGTCTCAAGATGCTCCGTGGAGTCATCAAGCCAGTATACATGCCATTCCAAGCAAACAATCAAATAACCGATTTTATCATTTCATAAAATGACGTGTATGGGTACACGATCGGCTTTAACCAAAATATAATAATATCCTTCTTATAAATCCCAACATTTTCTGTAGTCCACTACAACTGTTTTGGTATCATTAACTGATGCCCGGTTAATCTCCAATTAATTTTCCAAGATTATTTAAATTAGGGAATAAATCCTAAATTCATGAATAAATCATTTCCGCACAAAGTAAAGCTCAATTAAATAAACGGACTGCATCACGACAATCAGCATAAAATTCCGGTCACCGGCCATCCCGGTTGAATTTTCGGAAAAATAAATAATTAAATAAATAATTTCGAAAATTAAATAAATAATTATAAAAATCTAATTTAGGCTCGTAATGCCGAATTGGACGCCGAGACGAGCCCGGAAAATTACCGAGACTCGTTCCATAAATAACATGGCATGTCTACTTGCTAATGTCTATTTCTAACCACCTAACATGCATCATTAAGTCTCTAATTTAATTGATCTAAACTAATCTAACCACCTAATTGCATTTAATTAAATCTAACCAACCTTAAGTATAATTAGCAAACTAAGAAAGCTTTAGTGAGTAAAACTCACTTGGTTAAAAGCAGTGACTGGATCACCGCGACGACAGCGCAACGGCAACGCGACGACGGCCGAAAACCGAACTTTCGGTGGCGTCGACGAACACACGGACCGTGCCTAAAAGCCTTGCAAGCCCACAGCAAATGCTGGGCTTGGCTTCAGGTTAGGGCTTCTTTGCGGGCCTCAAGACTGGGCTGATCTCTATTGGGCTTCAACTGCTGGGCTGGGCTTGAATCAAAGCTGAACTGGGCTTGCCGGTCTTGAGTTGAATTCGGTGGCCCAAAGGACTGAATTTCACTTGGGCTGCAAAGAATTGGGCCAAATTGCTTGCGGGCTCAAATATACGTGGGCTAAATTCGAGCAAACGTGGAGCGGTGGTAGAGAAAAATCGGTCGCTGCTGCAGGGGAGATTCAGTGGCCTTCGCTTGTTGCTTCGAGCTGAAGATTGGCCACGCTTGGAGAATGGCGTGAGCTGCTCGGGGAACTTGCGGCTCGTGAAGATGGATGAAGCTCACGGAGATGCTGGGCCGTGAGATCCGCTGGCCTCGCACGGCTTGTCTTCGGATGACTGGTGGTTTGCTTTGGTCGACTCCACGCAGCAAGGAGTCAATAAACTTGAGGAGCTCGTTGGTTGACTCAGAGAGGGCAGACCTCGGACGTGTGGCAACTTCTTTAGTTGTGGCTGGGCTGTCTTCGGTGCTGTGTGTTGCGATCCAAAAACCCGAGAGATGGAGAGGATTCGGTGGGATACTTCGGTCAACTAAGGGGAAGATTTAGCTGGTTTGCTCCAGTCTTCATGGCAACTTGGTGGAGTGAGGTGTTAACCGAAGAAGGTGGGGCAGCTTGCAGGAAATTTCGGTGGAGTCTTCGGCAATTGCAGAGAAGGGTGAAAGATGGAGAATTGAGGAAGTTTGCTCGAAGGGATGAAGGATTGAAAGCAAAGCAAAGTGAAAGGGAGGTATTGAAGTCGGCAAGACCAACTTGTCCGAGAAGGCTTGATGAGAGAGAGAGACCAAAAGCCAAAATAAATATCTAAATCATCATTGCTTTGGCGCACAAAGTCTACATGTATATCCTCTATGTCCCTAATACTTTCTAGCATAAAATTTTCCCATATAATCCAATTTTTGATGTCAAAAATACACCCCCTTCAAAGCTCCGAAATTCCTTCAATCTTGGGCTTCAATTTCTTCGAAATTCTCTCCAATTCGACATCCGATTTTGTTGGAGAAAGGTCTGCAAAATTTCTATAAGTTCCCATTGCCAAGTAGCTCGGTTTGAAAGTCAAAACTCCTTTAAATTCGGCCCGTACGAATTTCCGTTAATTTTATGCGACGTCTGATTCGATTTTCCGTAAAAATCTCGGAATCTCCGAAAAATCTTCTAAAACTGAGTCGACGTTCCTAAAATAACTCGTGACACCACAGAACTTTCAATTTCTGAAATCAGGTTCGAATTTACGGTTAATTTCCATTCGACGCGTTTTTAGCGTGACCTAGACTACCAGGTAACTTTCAAAACTTTTCAGTGCAAATGACTCGTGGTCGATTTTCTTCGAGCCACTATGAACCCACTCGACTCATTGGCAACTTTCGATTATCGTGAAAATCTCGAGAATTTAAGTACGAACACAGGGTACCAAAACGATAAGAAAATCAGTCTAGTGTTGGTCGACGAGAATTTTCCAATTTAGTGGTGTCACCCACGATTAGCCACACATCTCAATCGAACCAACCTATATCTGATCTCAATTCGATTTATATTCGTGCCGCAATGGTCTCGACAGATGAACACGGTCGAGAAGTCGATTCATGGTCAAATTCTCAAGTCTATTTGCCTTAAAATTCTTAATGGCTTCCCCAGATAGGCTAGTTATCTCGAGAGTGATCAGCTCTGAGAACAGCCCTAGAGACGCGTCAATGAAATGCCCGATTTATTCAGCAGAAAACATGATCGAAAATCTGGGATGTCACAGAAACGCGTTTGGGTTCGTTTCTATTCCTTTTTTGTTCTTTTGTTCCCAGAAACAAAATGGGAACAGAAATAATAACAAAAAAATTCTTGTTTCTTATTTCTGAAACGTATTTGAGGAACAAAAAAGAAACAAATCGTGTTCTCCTGCGAGCCTCTCCTCTTGCAAGTGTCTCCATCGTCGTCTTCTCCAGCGCCTCCCACTCTCCGGCGCCGACAACCACCTCTGTATCGAGACCATCCGGCTTCTCCACCGTCATCCTCTCCGACGCCGACAGCCGCTGCGAGCGTCTCCACCTGCAAGCGGGTGACGGAGCCGGGTTGCGGGTCGCCGGGCGGCAGCGGTGGCTGCGGTGTGGGGCTCGGCCGTGGGGTCTCGAGCGGCGACGTCTAGGAGCAGAGCGGCGAGGGCGGCCGGTCGAGTCATGGGCCGGTGCGGGGTCGACGATCGAGCGGATCTTGAAGTCGTGGGTCACGGCGCGGTGAGAGCTGATGCGGCGGTGGCGAACAGAGGCTCGAGACCTGCAAATGCGTCGATCGGGCGTGAGGTGGAGGGGCGGTTGCCAATGTGGTGGCGGTGAGGAGGCATCAAGCGCGGTCGCCGATGCGGTGGAGGGAGACAACGATGTGGCTCGGGTCACCGTCGGCCCGGCGCGGCGAGGTTGACCTCGTGCTCGGCTAGGCGACCTCGATCTCGCCCGATCCGGCGAGGTCGAGCTCGCCCGGCCGGCGACGACGCCGAGCGTCGCCGTGGCTAGGCGAGGCCGCCGGCCTTCATCGGCCGGTCGTCGGCCATGGCCGAGGCCGACCGGCCAAAAGAAGAAAAAAAAAACGAAAAAGGAAAAAGAAAAATAAAAAATAAATAAGAAAAAATAAATAAGAAAAATAAGAAATAAAATAGAAAAGTAATATTAAATATTAAAAATTAAAAGAAATAAAAAAATTATAAAAATTTACCAAACGTGCTTCTACACTTTTTTTATTTCTGAACAGATTTATCAAACGAGTTTTTTTGTGCAAAAATTGTTCCCTGGAACAAAAACACTTTTTGTTTTTTTATTTCTATTACAAGAAACAATTTTTAAACAGAAACGTTACCAAACGCACCCTATCTTGATCGTCTCCCATGTCACCATTTTTGTAAATAGGAAAAATTGTCCAAAAGGTACTTAACATATTTTATGTTTACCAGTTTAGTTTTAAATATTTTAATTATGACAATTGAGTTCTAAACATTTTTAAATTTTTTCAGTTGAGTCCATAGGCTGGAAATCGCTCTTGACAATCCTACATGACATTACTAGCGTCAATGTGAATAGTTTTGAATAATTTTTTAAGAATTTATATTTTATTTTTTTCTTTTCTGTTTTTTCTCTTCCTTCTTCCTTTCTTCCTCTAGTTGATCGCTAGGCCTTGGTGATGGTCGATGATTGGCTAGAGGCAAGGACTAGGGAGGTCAACCTTGCCAGTCTCGAGCGACCTTGCTATCACTAGGAGAGGTTGGCGTTGTCATGGCTGGGTCATTTGGTGAGGCTCACCCTCACCATTGTTCAGCGAGATTGGCCTCACCATGGCTAGGCAAGACTTGCTCTTTCTAGCGGCCGATAGGGCGAGCTCTACCAAAGGCCAATGAGGTCGACCTTGTTGTTGGCCATTGCCTTTGGCCAATCACTGACGCCCAGTGACCAACTAGAGAATGAAGGGAAGAAACAAAAAAGAAAAAGGAAAATATTAATATTAAATATTATTAAAAATTATCTACCTTAATGCCAATCGTGTCATGTAGGATGATATGCTCCCACATCAGCGATTTCTGACCAAAATTGCTTGGATGAATTCAATTGACAAAACATGAAAATTGATGAAATTTCAATTGACAAAAGTGCTATAAGTTTAAGATTTTTTGGACAATTTATACTTTGTAAATAAATAGCAGCTCGTTGCTCCACCAAAAGTAAATATGTTAGAATTCATAGTCAAGAAGGAGAAAGGTCCATTTGTATTTTGTTCTTATGCGAGGTTCATCAAAATAGCAACGAACACCATCCATTAATTCTCCCTCTCATTATAAATTTGGCTTGTCCTCTTACTCGCATAAAATCGATTTTAATGGATGGTTGACTAATTGGTCTTAAAGCCACCTGAGCAAACAATTTCACATTCTATCCATCGTAAAGTTGTATGGGTATGTGTAGATTATATGTGAATCGAACGGAGCGTTATCGAAACTAGCTCAAATGTGGATAATTAGCTAGAATGGCTAAAAGCTATCAAAAAGGCCATCCAAAAATCTTTATGAGCCCATTAAGAGGGAACTAACTGGTGAGAGGCTTGTACGCACAAAGCAAATCATCAAAGGCAAAGCAATCGATCGATTATTTAAAGCAAAAGCTCCCTTGAGAAGGAAATGAGTTAAATATAGTCTTGTCTCTTGGCAAATATGGGAGGGGAAAATGTCGTATCATGCAATCAATCAAATGTATCATTTATTGGTCCCAGGCCTCAGGGATTTAATTTGGTCCCCGCGCTCAGGGTTTGGTGCAGGTAGGGGTGGGGGATTGCCTCATTAGAAGTGTGAATAGTCTATTGACGAGGACCCTCCTGTACCACAAGTTCTCCAAAAGCTCTATTCAACACACTCTTCAACTCAACATACGTTGCATGGTTGATGGCTTCCTCGTTATTGGGGGCGTCATTCATTAGTAGCTATCGCTATTCACATTCCCATGAGACAACTAAATATTAGCTTTTCCAAAAGAGAAAAATCACATTATTAGATGAGTGAAATGAGACTTGAGACTTTCTCTCTCACCATCCAAATAGAAAGTCAGAGCTCGGGAAGCTCCCTTTTGATCCACATCCGGTCCTGAATTCCGGATCATCCAATTGGTGAGTCTAGTAATCTCAATTTCAAGTTTCAACATAGTTCCATCGAATCAATCATTGATTTGGACTTTAATTTGGTTTTCACAAATATCATATTAATCATCAATAAAATGTTAATTCTCATATGTAAATGGGCTTACCGGGCAATAGTCTAGACTAAGCGAGAGAGAATTTGAAGTAGACCACTTTTGTCTATGTTAATGCCAAGCGTTTCATGTAGGATGATATGCTCCCACATCAGCGATTTCTGACCAAAATTGCTTGGATGAATTCAATGGACAAAACATGAAAATTGATGAAAATTGAATTGACAAAAGTGCTATAAGTTTAAGATTTTTTGGACAATTTATGCAGCTCGTTGTTCCACCAAAAGTAAATATGTTAGAATTCATAGTCAAGAAGGAGAAAGGTCCATTTGTATTTTGTTCTTATGCGGGGTTCATGAAAACAGAAACCAACCCCATCCGTTAATTCTCCCACTCATTATAACTTTCGCTTGCCCTCTTACTCGCATAAAATCGATTTTAGTGAATGGTTGACCAATTGGTCTTAAAACCACCTGAGCAAAAAATTTCACATTCTATCCATCATAAAGTTGTATGGATATGTGCAAATTATATGTGAATTGAACGGAGCGTTATCGAAACTAGCTCAAATGAAGATGATTAGCTAGAATGGCTAAAAGCTATCATAAAGGCCATCCAAACACTTTTATGAGCCGATTAACAGGGAACTAACTGGTGAGAGGCTTGTACGCACAAGGCAAACCATCGAAGGCAAAGCAATCGATTGATTATTTAAAGCGTAAGCTCCCTCAAGAAGGAAACTAGTTAAATATAGTCTTGTCTCTTGGCAAATATGAGGGCAAATGTCGCATGCATGCAATCAATCAAATGTATCATTTATTGGTCCCCGCCCCCAGGGATTTAATTCGGTCCCCGCCCTCTGCGCTGGTGGAGGCAGTGGTGGGGGCTTGCCTCATTAGGAGTGTGAGTAGTCTGTTGATGAGGAACCTCTTGGACCACAAGTTCTCGAAAAGCTCTATTCAATGCACACTTCAACTCCACATTCGTTGCATGGTTGATGGCTTCCTCGTTATTTGGGGCGTCACTCATTAGTGGTTATCGCTATTCACATTCCCATGGGACAACTAAATATTAGCTTTCCTAGAAGAGGAAAATCACATTATTAGATGAGTGAGATGAGACTTGAGGACTTTAATTTGGTTTTCAGAAATATCATATTAATCATCAATAAAATGTTAATTCTCATATGTAAATGGGCTTACCGGGCAATAGTCTAGACTAAGCGAGAGAGAATTTGAAGTAGACCACTTTTGTCTTGCTCATGAGCTGTGCGTCCCTTGCAATTCTGTCAAAATGCAAAATAGAAAAGGAAAACATCTAGGTCCGTGAGCCTACTCTTTAGATAACCTGAACCCCCTCTCTCTTGTTTCTCTTTTCACCGTTTATTCACCTTTTCTCTGTCCTTTGTTTTTGTTTTTGTTTTTTTTTTCTTTATTTCCCTTTGGTTTGTAGTTGATGATTGGCCATAGGTGAGGGCTAGCGAGGGTGTCATGGCACTCACTTACGCCAGCCCTCACCTATGGCCATAAATGAGCATTAGCATGCTCATTGAGTGGTTCGTCCATGGTTGGTCAGTGCAATCTAGTAGCATCCATGGCCTCTGAAGGCAAAAAGAAAAGGAAGAAAGCAATAGTGAATAAGAGAGAGAAATGAAGGAGAGAGAGGCAAGATTTCTAACAATAGAGGAGTGACAGTGAGTGTAGAGAGAGAATGTGGCTAGTGAGAGTTTTAAACATTTATGACTTGTGAGACACGTGCCGCAAGATAAACAGACCAACATTTTGCTGAGTTGGCTTCAACTTGGGTGCCTAATATTTTCTTGAGTAACTAAGGTTGACAGCATTGGAGACCAAATTATAGGGTGTGAGAGTCAAAATTCACACTTGAAGGGTCCATTCGTTTCGTGGAAAATATCATGTTTCCGGAAAACATTTTCCTAGAAGTCATTTTCCAGGAAAATGATTCTATTTTCCGGTGTTCGGCCGAAGCCTAAACTTTGAGTGGAAAATATTTTCCACCATTTGTTAGTTAATTTAATTGTTTGGGAAAAAATTTCAAAAATTGAATTTTAAAATTTTTAGTTGACCAAAAAATTAGTTTTATTTTTTATACTTTTTTAAGAAAATGAATTTTAATTATTTTTTAATTGAATTTTTATTATTTATTATTTTTTTCTTTTTCTTTTCCTTCCTCCTTCCTCCTTACTCCTTCCTCCGCCGCCGCCTCCTTCCTCCTCCTTCTTCCTCATCCTTCTGCCATCGTCGCCTATTTCCTGCCTGAGGATGTCTGACTGCCCGGTAGTCGACAAAGACCCTGTGGCCAGATTCGGTGAGCTCGAGGCTCAGTCGATCTCGCCCGAGCTCACTGCGAGCTCGAGGCTTGTCTGATCTCGCCCAAGCTTGCCGCGAGCTCGTCGGCTTTGGCGGCGGAGCTTGGGCTCGCCCAGATCGGGAGCTCAAGCTCCATCGCCAGATCGGGCGAGCTCGGGCAAGGCTCAAGTCCCGCCTAGCTCGCCGGATCTGGCAAGCCGCGAGCTCCTCCCCAAGCCAACGAGAGCTCCGCCTCGCTCGATCTGGCGAGGCCCAATCTCGACTTCACCAGGTAAGGCTAGCTGGAGCCTCGTCGGCCTGGCTTGCGGCCGGTTGCCGGAAACCACCAAAGAAGAAGAAGTGAAAAGGAAAGAAAGAAAAGAAAAAAAGAAAAGGAAAAAAAATAAAAAATCGATTTAAAAGAAAAGAAAAGAAAAAGAAAGAATAAAAATAAAACGAAAATGTATTGGTAAAAAGAAGCAAGATGGAAGAAGTTATTGAAACGTTTTCCACTTCTAAAAACTAGAAACCGTTTTCCTCACTTTTAAAGGTTGTTTTTTTCTACTGATGGAAAACATTTTCCTTGACTAGTTCATTTTCCGTGAAATGAACGTCAGAAAGTCCAGAAAATATTTTCCCGGAAGTCACTTTCCACGAAACGAACGGACCCTCACCAATTGTCTCCACCCCAATCTTTCCTCAAAAGATGGGAATTCGAATCCCTCACCTTCCCTTTTCTATATGCAAATCCTAGTAATTAAAGAATAAGCGTATTGAAAGTGCCACAATTTGTTATAAAAGTACAATTGAATCTTAAAATCTTTTTTAAAAAAAAAATACAATAAACTTGTCATTATATTAGGTTAAATTGCACTTAGTTTAATTTTATATAATACTTTTTCTTAATTTGTTATAAGTTTAGGTATTTTTAGATATATTGCATTTTTAGAATTATTTAGGTTAAGATAATATTTTACTTTAAATTAGGATTTGGCTCAACCTAATTTCTAATATAAATTAAATAGGATCTTAATCTAGTTAGGTAGTTTTCACATTTCACCAAATTTCGAATTTCATGAAAAATACAAAAAAATGTCATAGGTTAAATTAGTTTTATTATTTAGGATAAAATGCATTCTTTTAAGAAAAATAAAAAATGTCATGTAAATGTCATATAGGATTAGATTCATAGAATGGACATCATTTAGAGATTGTTATGAGGTCCATTTAATTAGAAATTGCATGTCATTATGATTAGGTCATTTAGTCAATATTGCATTGCATATTGCATGATTTTTATTAATTAAGTAAAAACAAAAAAAAGAAAAAGAAAATTGTGTGTTAATTAGAAATCATATATAGGATTGTTGATGTGAATTCTAATTTAACATTGCAGATGCTTTCGTTGCTTTGAGGTAAGTTTTGCAATTTATTTATTGCTTTCTTGGGTGTTAAATTGGTGGTTTGCGCATTCGCATGATAGCCACACATGTTAGTGAATTAGATTTAAAAACAATCAAAGCTGCTTGCAAAAATATTTTTGAAAATAAAAGAATGGTACTGAAATGGCATTAGAGAAATCTAGTTTAACCAAGTCCCCATACCCATAGTCTCTGGTTCGTAGGAGTAAAGTGAAACTCCTGTTACTTTACTTGGATTTCTAATCGACCCACCAAAAATCAATTGCATGTTAAGAACTTGAACCTTTAAGTCGCGAATTGGTATAGGCTTGGGAGCGCCTGAGCTAAGTTTAAAGACTTAGTAATCCATTAGCCAAATTTTAGGTGGTTCACCCAAAAACTTGGTCACGATAATGCTCAAGCTCCTGAACATCCGGGAGGCACTTGTTAACTTGTAAAGTAGGGAACCTCCCTTCTCTTCGATCGAATTCAAGTCTGATTCTCATTTTTTTTTTTTTTTTTTTTTTTGCTCAGTGAGCTTCTTCATTTCGTCCTGGAGTATCTTGACGTCTCTGCGGAGCTTCAAGAGGGTTTTGATTCTTGAGATGACAAAGGTGAAGGAGGATCTAGTCATTTCAGCAGTTACCGTGGCTATGATGTCCATGGCTAAGGAGGGGATGGCAAGACACTGGAAAAGGTTTTTATACTACTTGAGGGTTGGCATATGTCCAAAAGAAAGAAAAAAACAGTGAATTGTAATAGAAAAGAAGAGATTGAACATGTAAGGGGATTGGCAAAAGCTTGTCACCATCCAGAGTCCAAGAATGGAAGCAACCATGGACATGCATAGTTTGCTTTATTCTTCCTTACCTTGTAAAGAAATCTGCATATCTCTTGAAGGGAAAATTGACAGAAGATGAATTACTTAGGACTTCCGATTACTCCATCAGCACCACTCAATTGAAAGCAGCACGTTGCATCATTGGATCCAGCCTAACAGAATAGCATAGTAGTGATGGAGTCACGGTTCTGTGAATTATTCCCGTGAATTACGGCAAAATGATCTATGTCATGGTTCCAAACTTCCAACTGTCTAGAATCCATCAACTTTACCTCTTCTGGCCTATCCTCCCTTGATTAAACGAAGAAGGCACTAAAATATCTCTACGCAACAAAGTTACGACTAAAGTGAAACTATGATTCCTGTGAAAATTTTCTGACATATTGGCTCCTCGATAGCTACCTGATTATACAATCCCAGTATTTTCTAATTGATCAGTAATTCCTAGAATGGTTAAATGGTGTCCGAATCCATGGAGAGCAACGACAAGTTAGACTGTGCCCAGCCTAGAGGTCGACAGCAATTAGTGGAACCTTAATTCTCCATTATCACACCTTGTGGTACTGCCATTTGCTTGGAGCATAGGTTAACATTTGGGTGCCAAACAAATTTATCAGCAGAATCGAAGACTTCCCATTGCAGTACTACCAAATTTTGTCACTATCGTCGTTGTGGACCTCCCATTGTCCTCGCATAAAAACTTCAAGCTTGTCCATTACCACTGTGTTCCAAACATAACGAAATCTCCTAGACTTATCAAACACAAATAATGCAATCTCCGATGAAGAACGGTGCAGAGAATCACAGCAACTCAAGCAGATGACTACAGGATTTTATGAAGAGTCCTCGAAACTTCGAACCAGTTATGGCAAACTGTCCTGTTTTGGGGAATGCTGAAGGTAGTAATGCTTTGACTATGGATGGTACTATGAAGGAAGTTCAAAAAGCCGTTTTGGACTGCGATCGCTCAAGGCAAACGGGCCCAGATGGCATGAATCGCCAGCATACGTGACCATGAAATTGGGTGTAATATTAAAGATGTGTTCCAAGAGGTGCAGAAGTTTTTCGAATCAGGGACCCTCAATACAAGGATAAACAAAGACAGAGATTACACCGATTCCTTAGCTTTCCAACATTTAAATCTTGACAAGCACAGCCCTAGAGGCCTTTGTAGTCTTATCATTAAGGTTGTTGCTGAAGTTCTGGCTATTAGACTTAAAACTCGGCTGCCATGCTTGGTTTCTGGGGTACAGAGTTCTTATCAAGAAATCAATCAGGAAACAGTAATGTGTTTTTGTCGGATTAATTTTTTTGACCTTTGTTTGACAAAATGAACTATTTGATAAGACCTGAACCAATTTGACAAAGAAAACCTAATTTTTGCAAAAATAGAAGTAATATCATCGTGCCTTAGGAAAAAGTAAAATATGAAATATTATTGATGTCCAAGGGGCTATGGCAAATGAACAATACTAACAACGGTCTCTTCTACATGTATCATACTAAGGAAAGTTTGATTGAAAAAGATTAAATTATCAGTATTAATTGTATCATTTCACAATAAGATCATAGTACTCCAATAATTCATTGTGATGTATTTTATTAGTACATCCATGATGGGGTGCAATTAATACGAACCGTTTCGTTTTAGTATTTTATGATGGAGAAACATCATTTGAAAATGTATGAAAGAGTCATATAAAAAACTTCAGAAGATAACCGTTGGGATGATTCGTAGAGAAAACATTCGGGAAGAAATCGTTCTCTCTTTTCCTCCATTTTCCATCAAAGAAAAAAAAAGGCGTTTCATCACTCATTTAAGAAAGCAATTGGTGTTTACACTGTAGACCATCGTGAAATCATATTGTTCATTATTTACCCATAATTTAACGTTCATTCCAGGTTAAATGTTCATTGAGCATCAAAAGAGGTTAGTCGTCCTCCACTGCTTTTTTTTTTCTTCCAACATTGTTATCAGAGCCAAATAGTGATATCTACCTTGTTTTTCCATTGAATTTTCTCGTTAACCATTTGATATCGGGATCAAGAGAATGAAATTTACATTGTCTAGATGTTTATTGCTCGGAAATTGCAACAAGAATCATCGAAAATGACCTGAAGCAAAGAATGGGTTTGGAGACCACGTATACCCATAAGGTTTTGCCCATTTTTCGAAATACTTTTCGACCAAAATCAATTTTTAAATATACCGGGGGGGGGGGGGGTCAGGGGAAGGGGTGGAAAGCACTAGTAGGGACGAGTTGAATGGCGGGTCAATTGCCGTCGGAGGATGCTAGAGGCGTCCACACGCGCCTCACCAAAGCAACGCGTGCTGACCTCATCAATGATGTCAGCCAATGGTAGGTAACTGTCGGATGACGTCACCATACCAATGGCTGGCGACCTAACTGAGACCGAGCTAGAGAACTAACTCGACCGGCGACCTGACCCGTTGATGGTCAACTAGTCCAACGGTCGGATCAATCGGACCGGTCTTACGGTTTTGATTATAGTTGCTGCATGATTATTTTTGTACGTTGGTTCACATTATGTTGTGCCTTTTGTGTTAATGAAAAATGTAAAAATAATATGAGGTTATGTAATTATTTTTTCAAGAGTTTGTAAGTTGGTAGAATTCGAACGAGTTCTTAACAAGAACTTAAAATTTGCACATATTAAACTAATTAATGATAATAGAACAATCGTACATAAAAGCTTATTGGGATCCTAATGAACTTTCGTTTCTGTATTTTTTGTTGAATTATCATTAATTTAGTTTATCTTTGCTACAAATTAAATATATGTGTTACTCTAAAAAATGTGCTAGTATTGAATTTGCGTTTATTATGTTAATGCATTATAGTAATTGATTATGACTTTGGTATCCAAGATCATTGTGGTTGACCTCAATAAATGTAAGAAGCTGAATGGTGACAATTATGATATTCAGCACTGAAAGATTTGGTACATTCTTGAGAAACAAGAGGTTTTGAAAACCCTCAACCACACCATGGATGAACTTGAGTTTGAAAGTTCAGCTCAACACATGAGAGATCTAAAAGCTTATGAAGCTTAGAAGAAGAAAAATAGCATTGCTCGCATCACGTTGCTAAGTTGTATGCAAGATGATCTCATGTGTAAGTTTGAAAGTTATGATAAAACTCAAATAATGTGGGTTGCCTTGAAAGATAACTTTTGAGTACATTTGTCATTAAGTTGAGGAGACTTATCATCAAGTTTAACACATACCGAATGCACCAAAATGTAAACGAAGATGCATCATCTTCAGGAGATGTCAATCATAATTCGTGAGCTGAAGTCGATAGGTCACTCTCTTACTGATAAACAGCAAGTTCAGGTAGTATAAGATATGTTCAAGACAATTTTGAGCATATGAAGATTAATATGATGCATAATGAGAATATTGTCACTTTTGATGACATAACACGTCATTTGGAATCAGAGGATGAGCATCTAGAGACTGCGAGAGCCTCTATCCATGCTTATATTGCTTAATCGAGTTTGCGCAAAGCTTCGAGCTTCAAGCGCAAAGCTTTAGCCTTTAAGCGTGTTGCAAAATAACGAGCGATCGAACAATAATATAGACAGAAGAATAAAATAAATCGGACACTAAATTTATGTGGTTCGGTCATAAAGACCTACGTCCACGGGGAGAGCAGCGACGAATTTCACTATAGATCAAGCAATACAAGAAGATTACACAATCGAGTCATTCAAACACTCTCTTGATGTTTCCCAAGCCCCAATTACACCAAATAACGCATGCAGTGTTTAGCCCCCGAAATTCCTCACGAAACAATCTCTCAATCTCACGAAGGAATTACACGCAAATCTTACCACAAGATTTGATCGGCTTTAACACTAAAATTATTGGTGTAATTCCACGGAGAAATAATCCACGCCAAGCACTCGATCACCCGATACTTTAAGACTCTGCGCTCTTTCTCTGTATATGAGCAGCACGAGTAACACACACTGCACTTCTATCTAAAGCACTCAAAGCATAAAAGCAACGGTGTAACCACACGGTTTTAAAGCAGAAAGAACAGCCCATATATTTAATAAGAATCTTGACCGAATCCTAGTAGAAGTCAATAGCTCTAGTTGGAGAAGGAAACAACCAAACTGCACTTTCCCTTCTTTTTTTTTGTTGATTTCTTGGTTTGTCACCTTGACCAAGTCAATATCGAATTCAAAGTTGCAGATAGACTTTCCAATTTCAGCCACACACTCTAACACACATTAGGAGATCTCCGCTTCTTGAACGATAACTCAATTTAGTACATCCTTAAAATATCCAATTCGGAATATTCGGAATTTCGCATTGGGTTTAAGCTCGAGACATATTTTTAACAAATCGCAAAAGGAATCACCAATTCAACAATAAAGAAAAGAAGACTGATCAAGCACCTAAGAAGCCTAAGATCTTTCGATGCAAGAAACATGGTGGAAAGATGAAGTGCTACAATTGTGGCGAGATGGGTTACTTTGCTTGTGAATGCACTGGGTCGAAAGAGGTACCCTATTACTCCATTACTTTAAGTAATGTTTTTTTAGTTCTAGCACTGTAATGCTCGCTGAATCCCATCTAATGTGAACTATAGACTTAGGAGTAACAAACCACGTAACTAGAGATCGAGAAATATTTGCGGAGTATCGTCAGATACGGCCTAAAAGAAAATGTATATATATTGGGAATAACTCAAGAGTTGAAGTGAAGGGCATCAATACATGTAAATTAATTTTATGTAGTAGTCGAAACTTATTCCTACATTATGTCCTCTACGCTCCATATATTCAACGGAACTTAATCTCCATAGTCGTTCTTCATAGCCTAGGTTATGTATTAAATTTCCATGGTGATTGTATTGACATTTTGTTTGAAATATTTTATTATGGTTCAGGTCATGTACTAAATGGTTTTATGATGTTAGACTATGATCAATATAATGTTAATATTGATATTTTTTTTTTCTTTAATTGCATCTTCTAGTAATGTTGAGATTTATGCAAGTACTTGGCATGCTAGATTATGTCACATTGGTTACAAAGAATGTAAAGGTTAGCAAGAGAATGCCTTTTAGGGTCATTCGCTAATGTTGATTTACCCGTATGTGAACATTGTCTAGTAGGAAAAGTAACTAGAAAAACCATTCGGTAAAGGAATTAGAGCCGAATTTCCATTGCAACTAATGCATTATGACATTTGTGGTCCTTTTAACGTGAGGACGAGGCTTGGAGCCTCATATTTCCTCACTTTCATAGATGACTTCACGTGTTTCGGTTATGTTTTTCTAATCTCTTATAAGTCATAAGCGTTAGACTATTTTAGACGATATATAGCGATGGTAGAGAATTAGTTGAACAAAATAATAAAGGCATTGAGAACCGATCGTGGACATAAGTATCTATTTGAGCAATTCAAGGCTATTTGTGATGAAAAGAGAATTGCACAACAATTGACTATTTCTGTGGGGTTGTTGAGAGAAGAAATGGAACCATATTAGAAATTGTTAGGTCTATGATGACGCAAGCAAATTTACTATCTCATAATGGGGAGATGCATTATTGATTACTGATATGTACTTGACCGAGTGCCCTAAAAATCAGTCACTTCCATCCCTTATGAATTGTGGACTGGTAGAAACCGGGCTTAAAATAATCTACATTCATCGAGGTGTGCAATTTATATTCATGATTCTTCCATAAATATGGCAAATTAAGGCTATAGGGAAGACATGTATCTTTATAAGGTATTCTGAACACTTCGAAGGGTACATGTTCATAGGTGAACAAGCTGATGGAAGTATGACTGAAATGGAGTCACGATATGTCACATTCTTGGAGAACGATTTTCCTAGTAGAGGTGAGATTGATAAGGACTTCCAATTAAATGAAATGAAAGATCTTAATAACACACCCACTAATGTTGTAGAGAAAAATGAAGATTTACTTCAACATACAAGACCTAGTGGGATTGTTGCAATCCTTGGCGAACTGAATTCAAGAGAAGTTTAATTACGTAAAAGTAATCGTAAAATTATTCATCGTCGTCATTTTGAGATTGAAGGGAAATCATTTATGATTGCTCGGCAAGATGATGCCGAGCTTAAGACTGTTCAAGAGACTCTCTCATCCTCTGATAAGGAAGAATGGAGAAATTTTTTGGAAGATGAGATAAAGTCATTGAGAGCAAATCATGTATAGGACTTGGTTGATCTAACACCCAATCGCAAGGCTATTGGAAACAATTGGGTTTTTAAGATTAAGTGAAAGGCATATGGATTCATTGAGAAGTATAAAACTCATCTTAGGGTGAAAAGTTATACTCAACAACAAAATATAGACTATGATGAAACTGAGATAGCTAGTATAAGCACCTAGAGGGGGTGAATAGGTGAAAAAATAATTTCTCGAGATAAGAGAGCAATACTAAGCAAACAATAGAAAGGAAGTCCTCCTTTTGTTAACAAAAGGAATTATGATATGTTGGAGAAATCTTCGTGAAGTGTTTTGAAGCTGACAAAACGTTTCCATCAGTCTAGTCTGAAGATTTGCAAACTCTGCTATTTAAAGTCTGAAGACCTCCAGACAGCCAAACTTAAGACTCAAAGTCTATCCCCATTCACAGTTACTAATCCGTTGAAGAAATACTATCCAGAACTGGATGTTTCATTAAGGATGTGACCTTATCGATTGGAGAAGATCTCTTGGCTGGATATGACATAATGGAATCCTTTATTTGATCATGATTGATTCGAAGATTAAGGATCCGATAATTGACAAAGTATACTTAGAAGGTTCTACTTATAGAAACCGAGATCCTGATTGTATGGGCGAACATGATTGATGGGCTATCGACATGTTCCTTTAATAGCTCGAATGATCTTCCTAATTGATTCCGTCCAACGGGTAGATTGGAGGAATTCCTTTAGTAAGTGCCAACGGGTATGATGGCATAAAGGAGTATATAAGGAAGATGTTCCAGTTGTTTGAGTGTGTGCACGATAGAAGAATTCCAAAGTCTGAAGCTCCTTGTTCTTAGTCAATTCATTTGTTGAGCGAAATCTTGTACACAAAAGAGAGTCCATATTCGTGAGAATCCTTGAGGAAGTGTGGTAGAATATCTACACCGTGGAATCAAGAAAAAGCTGTGCTGTAATATCTCTTTTGTTCATAGTGAAATCCAGCCGGTGGGCTATCAGTGCGGAAGAGTGGACGTAGGCTTGGAATAAGCCGAACCACTATAAACCTTGTGTTCAATTTTCTCTTCCCTACTCTTTGCTTTACTTTGATCGTATTTCATTTTGTTAATCAAAAGAGAACTCCCTTTCTATCATCTGCCTAGTATCGCTTCCGCATCTCGAGAAATTGTTTTTACATCTATTCACCCCCCCTCTAGGAGCTTATACTAGCTATCTCATGATCAAAGTAAAGCAGAGAGTAGGAAAGAGAAAATTGAACATAAGGTTTATAATTGTTCGGCTTATTCCAAGTCTACGTCCACTTTTCCACACTGACAGCCCACCGACTGGATTTCACTATGAACAAAAGAGTTATTACAGCAAGGATCTCCCTTGATTCCACAGTGTAGATACTCTACCGCACATCCTCAAGGTTTCTTAGAATATAGACTCTCTTTTGCATACAAGATTTTGCTCAGTAAATGAATTGACTAAGAACAAAGAGCTTCAGACTTTGGAATTCTTCTATCGTGCACACATTCGAACAACTGGAACGTCTTCCTTATATACTCCTTTATGCCATCATACCCGTTGGCACTTACCAAAGGAATTCTTCCAATCTTCCCGTTGGACTAAATCAATTAGGAATATCATTCGAGCTATTTAAGGAATATGTCGATAACCCATCAATCATGCTTGCCCATACAATCAGGATCTCGGTTTCCATAAGTAGAACCTTCCAAGTATACTTCGCCAATCATCAGATCCTTAATCAATCTTGATTTGAATAAAGGAATTTTTTATGTCATATCCAGCTAAGAGATCTTCTCTAGTCGATAAGGTCAAATCCTTAATGAAATACTCAGTTCTGGATAGCCTTTCTTCAATGGATTAGAAACTGTCAATGAAGATAGACTTTGAGTCTTGAGTCTGGCAATTTGGAGGTCTTCAGACTTTAAATAGTAGAGACTGCAAATCTTCAAACTAGGCTGATGAAAACGTTTTGTCAACTTCAAAATATTCCAAGAAGATTTCTCCAATAGAAACATGTTCACCAATTGTAAGGTTTGCCTTAATACGCATTATCCTAGCCATCGTTGCACATTTGTATCTTGAATTATATTAAATTGATGTAAAGACAATATTTCTCAATGGAAAACTAGATTGGGAAATATATATGAAACAACCAATAAGTTTTATAGCTAAAGTTAAGAGTATAAAGTTTGCAAGCTTTATTGCTTAATATATGGCCTTAAGTAATCATCTAGATAGTGGTATTTTCGTTTTCATCAAGCCATAATGACTTTTGGATTCACAATATATTTGCGGCATTGTGAGACATTAATTGTTTATTTCTTTTTAGGGTTGTAGCTATTATTTTATCCCTAAAAGGTGCATAATTTGAGCTCCTAAGTGCAGGTGTACTCACTGGTCACACGACTTCCTTGCCAGTATAAATTGTTTCTAAAGTTTATGAATGTTGAATGCCTTATATTTTTTATAAAGCGATATCAAGCCTATCATGTCTGAGTGGGAAATGTTGTACTTTATTAGTATGTCCATAATAGGATGCAATTAATATGCATTGTTTCGTTTTGATATGTTATGATGGAGAGACGCCCTTTGAAAGGGTATGAGGGAATTATGTAAAAGAACTTCATAAGATAACCATTGGGATGGTTGAAAGAAAGAACATATAGAAATTGTTCTCTCTTTTTCTCCCTTTTCCATCAAAGAAACAAAAAGGCGTTCCATTATTCCTTTACAAAGACAATTGGCATTTACCCTATGGAAATTAGATGTTTTTCTCGTGGCTACATCTAGAGCATGGTGAAATTATATTGTTTTCTGTTCACCTGTTGTTCATTGCGCATCAAAAGAGGTTAGTCGTCTTCCGCCAATTGTTTCTCTTCCAACACATTCTAAATTATCGTATCATTTGGCAATAAGAAGTGCTGGAGGGTCGCAGCCCCTTTATTCTAAAAGTAGATAGAAATCCAATTCGTTTCACGTGAAGAAACAATCCCAATGATTACTCTCTCCACTTATTTATATTGATGAAGACGACGATCATGCAAGAAGTAAATCTGCTAGGCATCGCTCCATAAGGAGTAGTTAACGGTTGCATCATCCTTTTGTAGGAAACTCTGGAACCAATATGCCGAGTGCTTCATGTATCGCTTCAGTCCATTCCCATAATCCACGAATACGAGGCCAAATCGGGTTGTATAACCCTCCGCCCACTCGAAGTCGTCTAGGAAACTCCACACAAAGTATCCTTTTACATTCACTCCTTCCCTGTCAACAATGAATTCGCGTGTATGGTACTTTTTATCAATTATCGGCATTGTTTACCATCTATGCATAGCCAATACTGATATCGAATTACTTACTCGATAGCCTTGGAGAGATTTGAGAGATGCAGCTGAAAGTAACTTATTCTCAATCTATCTGCAAGTGCATCTTCAAGCGGCAACGATCTGTTATTTGCATCAGCCATTCCTGTGGTTGGACAAAACAATGTATAGAAGGCAAATTACTAGGTGACCCGTCAACCCAAGTAGAGTCACCCCAAGTAGAGTCACCGTCAGTGACATAGATACATTTGTTTACCATTCTCGGTCACATAAATGGTTGGATCCTGATAGTTTTTCTTCACGTAGTGCATCAACTCTCTGATACCCTTTGGGTATATATACAGCCACTCCGCAGCAGTCTGCAATTTTGTTTAGTTGATATCTATATTAGCATTATGCTTAGCATGCGATTAATGCGTGAACAATTGATTATGTATAAGATTCTTTCTCATGCTTGTGTAGACACATTACCGGTTGGCCAATCGGAATTCCATCTTTCTCAGCTGGTAGCATCACAGATAATAAACAAAGTTCGTTAGGGAATCAATCGAAGAAGAACACCAGGGGATAAAATATTTGGGCAATGGTGGTGCATGCTTACCGGTCATATTGCAATGACAATCGGTGGTGTAACTTAAATTGAGAGAGGTAAAAGGGGATCTGGATTCGTCCACGTATCTCGCCGAGTAGTAATTTACCCCTATGTAGTCACGAGAACCTTTTAGCGCCTTCGACTGTGCTTTTGTGAATTTGGGTAACCGCTCGCCCACATATCTCCTCATTGACTTTGGGTAGTCACCATAGGTAATAGGATGAGCAAACCTTACATCATCAATGCACGATGCACTTAGTAACGGGACACACAAAATTGCTGAGGAAGCTAAACAATAACTCGTTTGTTGAGGTACAATTGGTAGATCAGTTGCTTCTGTGGCTCGTTCATAATGCATATCTAGCATCTCATAAAGCCTACCTACTTTCTTATAAACAAAATACATACCATCCAAACTGAAAGTCAAGAGCTCTAGAGGCAGCCTTCTTACTGACGCTCGTTGAATACTTAGGGGTCATCCAGTAAGTTGTAATGACCATGCCTATTTTGCCATTTTGAGCAGCCTGATTGTGTATCAATGTACGAAACAATTAGTCAAGTCTAAACATGCATATCCAAGTCAATAGTTCGCCGAAAGAATAAGGGGAATACACCAAGATAGGTGTCCATGTACCTGATAGTGGTCCCTGTACAGTTTCACTGCTGCCGCATGAGAAAGAAGCAAATGGTGCGCAACGATGTAAGGTTCTGTTGCTGAATTTCCGGCTGTGCAGTTATTTATGTAACTAGAACATCGACCAGGTGCATAGTCACCCGTGGCATACCCATAGATTGTAAAGTAATTGGGCTCGTTTAGTGTCGCCCAATGCTTCACTCTATCACCAAACTCTTGAAAGCAAAAGTTTACATAATCGACGTAGTCCTCCCTAGTAAATAACCAAAATGATCAAGGTGTTACTTGATTAAGATCGGCAATTAGTTCAAGGGATGCATGGACACACAATTTTCAGAAACTCCAAGTCAACAATATTTCAAGGCTTACACAATATTAAGACTCAAGAACCCGCCATACTCATCTTCAAGTGCTTGGGGAACATCCCAATGGAACAATGTCACGAAAGGTTGGATGCCTGCTCAAAGTTTACTACACGTTGGGAAGAGCAATTCAATGAGTCGTGAAGGACTAGACAGTAGAGGTTACCCTTAGCAAGTAGGCTGTCGATGAGATTGTTGTAAAAGGCGACACCTTGTTTATTGACTCCCTTGCTTATCTTCCCATCTAGTATACAAAAGATACCATCCGAATGATTTAATTATACGCTTCATAGTGCATGCACAAGAGCTGAGTGCAGAGCAAAACCGCAGTTCATATTTGTTTCGGCATGACTAATTGTAAATGTAGAGAGACCAAAGAGAATATATGGTAATCTGTTGCGGGGACAATGGTCAGGAAGGCATATAATTACATGCATCGAGTCGTTAACAGTGTGTGAGTCTCGAACCAAATGGTGTTGGTCTACGCGGTGTACGAAGGATAATATTTTTTCCTTGATGTTAACAGGAGGAGCCTAACTATGTCGGATTAAGACAAAAGGAGGGTGCATGAGAGTGAGCTTACGAGGTGCAACACGAGGCCACGAGATGGAGAATCTGAAGAAATCCCATCCCATTGCTTTCAACAGGTTTATGTCCTCCTGTATATAAAAAATTTGCACCCATACATAACTTGTCAGGAAATTGTTCATCCACATGACTGTTAAAGAAGGGGAGAAGTATGCTATCAGTGTCAAAAGTTGTGTACGGCGTACACTTTGGTGCCAAATGTTTCCGTCGAATCACTTAAGTGCCAAATTGGAGAAAAAACGATCACTTTGGTGCCGCCAACGAGAGATTCCGGCCAAAATGATTACATGGCTTTTATATTTTTAAAAAATAAATTGACAAACCTTTTAAACAACGTCGTTTTCCGTCCTCCTTAACAAAATGACGTCATTTTGCCGTCATATGTGGATGGCCTAGGAAAAACGACGCCGTACAACTCATTTCCGATTGAAATTAGGGTTTTTTTTTGTTCAATCCTCGCCAACCTAGCTTGCTCGGCCACCGTCGCTCAACCACCGCGCTCGGCCACCATCACTCGGTCTCCGTCATAGTTGGTCAACTAGATGAGCAAGGAGAGGCTGAGGTTGTTTCTCAAGCAAGAAGCGATGGGAAAATAGGAGGCGAGGGTGGAGGAGGAGGAGGAAGAAGGGGGGTCGAAGGTGCAGAGAGAGAGAAGACGAGGAGTGTAAGGGAAACAAGGAGGGCGCAAATCAAAGAGTGGCTAGTGCTGGTGTTGTTCTTCGGGAAAGAAAAAGACGATGCCATGGCCTCTCGATGCCATGGCCTCTCTCTCTCTCTCTCTCTCTCTCTCTCTCAATTTGGGGATTTAGGGTTTCGAGTAGGGGGAAAGACACCAAACGACGTTGTTTTGTGGTTTACATGCTGACTGTACTCTTCGGCGAGCCACATCAGCGTAAAAAATTAATTAAAAAAACTGCCACGTTGGATTTCCGGCCAACAAGATCGGCGTTGGCACTGAAATGATCGTTTTTCAAAATTTTAGGCGCTTAAGTGATCGGACGAAAACTTTTAGGGCCAAAGTGAGTGCCGTTCACATCTTATGGCACTAATAGTGTATTTCTCCCATTAAAGAACACACATGGAAGAAAATCAATTATTAAGCAACAACACATGACTCAACAGATGATTTCTACAAACTACTTGTGGTGTCGATTGTCATGGTTTGTTGTGGAAAGGAGACAAGGGCATGTATCACTTGCATCAAGTTAGAAGCGAGGGATTAGTGAAGCAAATGGAAAATGTTAGTAAAGCGTCCATCGCTGTCTTCAAAGACGACGACCCAAATGTGGTCCCACACTGCAATACCGCATCTCGAAATGACTTCTTTAATTTAGCGCACGTTACCTGGAACTTGTAGTAGAATTCATCAGCTATAAAACCGGAAGAGCGGTCGCTAATCTTATCTGTGGAAGAAGAGGAAACGACAATTACGTTCACATGTGCGTTGAAGGTTAAAAAAAACCATATGTTCTAACCCAAAAAGGAGGAAAAGCGCCAAAAAAGTCCTAAACATTTTGTATTTGTGCCAATTTAGTGCTAAACATTTTTTTGGTGTCAATTTAGTTTTAAACATTTTTACTTAGTGCTGATTCAATCATTTCCAGCCAATTTTGGCTGGATTTTGCTGATTGGATGCCAGCCAGCTAACGTGGCCTAATTGGTATTGACGTTGACAATTTTTAATAACATTTTAATATTTTAGAATTTTTTATGCTTTTTATTTTTTATTTTTTTCTTCTCTCCTCGTTCCTCCAGCTGCTGGCCAGACCACGGCAATGGCCTGCGAGGTTTGCCGGCCACCTCGCTAGTGGCCGCGAGGGCGGCCTCACACTGGGCGGTGAGGCTCACCCTCGCCCATGGCCGGCAAGGTTGACCTCGCTGAATCATAGCTTGGGCGGTGTCGGCGAGGTCAAGCCTTGCTGGTAATGGGCGAGGTTTGACCCTCGCCAGCGCCGCCTAGCTCGAGGCCACCCTTGCAACCACTAGCAAGGTGGCCGGTGAGGTCCGGCGAGGTCGACCTCGCCAATCGTCGCCTCTAGCCAGTTGCCGTGGTCCGGCCAGCGGCTGAAGGAAGGAGGAGAGAAGAAAAAAAGAATAAAAAGAATAAAATATTCAAAAATATTAAAATATTATTAAGAGTTGTCCACGTCAGCACCGATTATGCCACGTTAGCTGACCGGCGTCCAGTCAGCAAAATCTGGCCATAATTGTCAAGAAAAGACTGAATCGACACTAAGTAAAAATGTTTATGACTAAAATGGCACAAAAAATAGCTTATGACTAAATTGGCACAAATACAAAAGGTTTATGACTTTTTTGGCATCTTTCCCCCCAAAATGGTAGTGTGCATCTAACCTGGAAAGAGTTCGGTGAAGGTGTCCCAAATGCTCATCCCTCTTCCCTGTTGGTCCGCTGCTCCTTCAGACTAGTTACCCAAAACCCGACAAATTAGAAGAAAGCATTTGATCCAGCAGTGCACGTGCGTACAGTCTCAATGCATCAACATTGCATGCCTCCTCCATCTTCGCGCTGATTACCTGGCAGGCGCTTGATGCCGCTCCAAATACGAAATCAGATGGGAAGCTCATCCGGTTAATGATCTTGTCGTCCTCCCCATTGACTCCAGCCACACCAGGATCCTCACGACCACAACTGCAACCCAAGAGAGTGGCCGTGATCATCAACAAGCCGATGCACCAGGAGGCGGAGGCGCCGCGAGTGATAGCATATAGATAACCGTGTGGATGCTGCTTCTTCAGCTCCATTTTCAATATGCTTCATCCGAACGATGTCACGTTGGGGGACTCTCGACAATAAATAACATGAGTCGAGAGTGTTGGGGGAGTAGTTCGACCTTCACTTTGAAATCTCAACTAAAAGTCAGAGTGTGGGGTAGTATTTGTAGATGAACGTTTGAAGGCGTGGATTTTCTCCATCCTCCTCCCCTTTAATTCCCCCATTCTCTCCGTCTTCACTTATAATAAATGGAAAAGAAAAGACGAATATGAGAGGCCCAACTTCCAAAGGGCAAGCACGAGGAATCGGAACTGTTGTCAACTACATGCTTGTGGACATCATTCTTTCGAAGGCGTGCTTAAATCGCTTTGGTCGATAATATGTTGATCTACTATTGATTGATGAACGCGATCGACTTACCTGAAGGTCCATAAGGAATTCACCATTGTTGTAAATAGGAAAAGTTGTCCAAAAAGTACTTAACCTATTTTACATTTACCAGTTTAGTTTTAAATATTTTAATTATGACGATTGAGTTCTAAACATTTTTAAATTTGTCAGTTGAGTCCATTGGCTGGAAATCGCTCCTGACAATCCTACATGATGTTATTAATGCTGATGTGAATAGTTTTTAATAATTTATATTTTATTTTATTATTTTATTTTATTTCTTCCCTTCTTCCTCTAATTGATCACTAGGCCTTGGAGATGGTCGATGATTGGCTAGAGGCAAGAACTAGAGAGGTCAACCTTGCCAATCTCGAGTGACCTTGTCGTCGTTAGGAGAGGTCGGCATTGTCATGGGTGTGTGATTTGGTGAGGCTTGCCCTCACCAGGGCCGGGCAACACTTGCCCTTGCTAGTGGCCGACAAGGCGAGCATTGCCAAAGACCAACAAGGTCGACCTTGTTGTTGGCCATTGCCTTTGGACACCCAGCTAGAGAATGAAGGGAAGAAGCAAAAAAGAAAAAGAAAAAAAAAAAAAAGTAAAAATTATGAAGGGAAGATAACGAGGGATGGTTTTCAAGACGCTTATCGAATTGTGTTTATCGTAACAAAGGACTTGAAGCTTAGCTACCTTTTAGTAACCTCTAAATAAAGAAAAGATAACCTACCTAAAATACGAAATTTCGATCACAACATTGTCAAGTTCTTATTCTAGATAAGAATAATCCTAAAGAAATTAAATTCCTAACTCGCAGCGAAGAAGACATCAATCGCCTAAATTTACTGAATTATGCTAGGAAAAATAACATAATCCTATTGACTACTAATACTAGAATATGACACCAATTGAGCAGCCATTCTTTAGCAAATCTAAATGCTATCTTGATCGTCTCCCACGTCACCATTTTTGTAAATAGGAAAAATTGTCCAAAAGGTACTAAACCTATTTTACGTTTACCAATTTAGTTTTAAATATTTTAATTATGACAATTGAGTTCTAAACATTTTTAAATTTTGTCAGTTGAGTCCATTGGCTACAAATCGCTCCTGACAATCCTACATGACATTACTAGCGCCGATGTGAATAGTTTTGAATAATTTTTGAATAATTTATATTTTATTTTTTTCTTTTCTGTTCTTTCTCTTCTTTCTTCCCTTCTTCCTCTAGTTGATCACTAGGCCTTGGCGATGGTTGATGATTGGCTAGAGGCAAGGACTAGGGAGGTCAACCTTGCCAGTCTCCTTGCCAATCTCGAGCGACCTTGCTATCACTAGGAGTGGTTGGCATTGTCATGGCTGGGTCATTTGGTGAGGCTCACCCTCACCATTGTTGAGCGACATTGGCCTCACCATGGCTGGGCAAGACTTGCTCTTTCTAGCAGCCGATAGGGCAAGCTCTACCAAAGGCCAATGAGGTCGACCTTGTTGTTGGCCATTGCCTTTGGCCAATCACTGACGCCCAGTGACCAACTAGAGAATGAAGGGAAGAAACAAAAAAGAAAAAGGAAAATATTAATATTAAATATTATTAAAAATTATCTATGTTAATGCCAATCGTGTCATGTAGAATGATATGCTCCCACATCAGCGATTTCTGACCAAAATTGCTTGGATGAATTCAATTGACAAAACATGAAAATTGATGAAAATTGAATTGACAAAAGTGCTATAAGTTTAAGACTTTTTGGACAATTTATACTTTGTAAATAAATAGCAGCTCGTTGCTCCACCAAAAGTAAATATGTTAGAATTCATAGTCAAGAAGGAGAAAGGTCCATTTGTATTTTGTTCTTATGCGGGGTTCATGAAAATAGAAACCAACCCCATCCGTTAATTCTCCCACTCATTATAATTTTGGCTTGTCCTCTTACTCGCATAAAATCGATTTTAGTGGATGGTTGACCAATTGGTCTTAAAACCACCTGAGCAAAAAATTTCACATTCTATCCATCGTAAAGTTGTATGGGTATGTGCAAATTATATGTGAGTTGAATGGAGCGTTATCGAAACTAGCTCAAATGAAGATGATTAGCTAGAATGGCTAAAAGCTATCATAAAGGCCATCCAAACACTTTTATGAGCCGATTAACAGGGAACTAACTGGTGAGAGGCTTGTATGCACAAGGCAAACCATCGAAGGCAAAGCAATCGATTGATTATTTAAAGCGTAAGCTCCCTCAAGAAGGAAACTAGTTAAATATAGTCTTGTCTCTTGGCAAAAATATGAGAGGGGCAAATGTCGCATGCATGCAATCAATCAAATGTATCATTTATTGGTCCCCGCCCCCAGAGATTTAATTCGGTCCCCGCCTTCTGCGCTGGTGGAGGCAGTGGTGGGGGCTTGCCTCATTAGGAGTGTGAGTAGTCTGTTGACGAGGAACCTCTTGGACCACAAGTTCTCGAAAAGCTCTATTCAATGCACACTTCAACTCCCATACGTTGCATGGTTGATGGCTTCCTCGTTATTTGGGGCGTCACTCATTAGTGGTTATCGCTATTCACATTCCCATGGGACAACTAAATATTAGCTTTCCTAGAAGAGGAAAATCACATTATTAGATGAGTGAGATGAGACTTGAGACTTTTTCTCTAACCATCCAAATAGAAAGTCAGGGCTTGGGAAGCTCCCTTTCGATCCGCATCCGGTTCTAAATTCCGGATCATCCAGTTGGTGAGTCTAGTAATCTCAGTTTCAAGTTTCAATATAGTTCCATCGAATCAATCTCTGATTTGGACTTTAATTTGGTTTTCACAAATATCATATTAATCATCAATAAAATGTTAATTCTCATATGTAAATGGGCTTACCGGGCAATAGTCTAGACTAAGCGAGAGAGAATTTGAAGTAGACCACTTTTTTCTTGCTCATGAGCTATGCGTCCCTTGCAATTCTGTCAAAATGCAAAATAGAAAAGGAAAACATCTAGGTCCGTGAGCCTACTCTTTAGATAACCTGAACCCCCTCTCTCTTGTTTCTCTTTTCACAGTTTATTCACCTTTTCTCTGTCCTTTGTTTTTGTTTTTCTTTTTTTTTTCTTTATTTCCCTTTGGTTTGTAGTCGATGATTGGCCATAGGTGAGGGCTAGCGAGGGTGTCATGGCACTCACTTACGCCAGCCCTCACCTATGGCCATAAATGAGCATTAGCATGCTCATTGAGTGGTTCGTCCATGGTTGGTCAGTGCAATCTAGTAGCATCCATGGCCTCTGAAGGCAAAAAGAAAAGGAAGAAAGCAATAGTGAATAAGAGAGAGAAATGAAGGAGAGAGAGGCAAGATTTCTAACAATAGAGCAGTGACAGCGAGTGGAGAGAGAGAATGTGGCTAGTGAGAGTTTTAAACATTTATGACTTGTGAGACACGTGCCGCAAGATAAACAAACCAACATTTTGCTGAGTTGGCTTCAACTTGGGTGCCTAATATTTTCTTGAGTAACTAAGGTTGACAGCATTGGAGACCAAATTATAGGGCGTGAGAGTCAAAATTCACACTTGAAGGGTCCATTCGTTTCGTGGAAAATATCATGTTTCCGAAAAACATTTTCCTAGAAGTCATTTTCCAGGAACATGATTCTATTTTCCGGTGTTCGGCCGAAGCCTAAACTTTGAGTGGAAAATATTTTCCACCATTCGTTAGTTAATTTAATTGTTTGGGAAAAATTTTCAAAAATTGAATTTTAATATTTTTAATTGACCAAAAAATTAGTTTTATTTTTTATACTTTTTTAAGAAAATGATTTTTTAATTATTTTTTAATTGAATTTTTATTATTTATTATTTTTCTTTCTTTTTCTTTTCCTTCCTCCTTCCTCCTTACTCCTTCCTCCGCCGCCGCCTCCATCCTCCTCCTTCTTCCTCATCCTTCTGCCATCGTCGCCTCCTTCCTACCTGAGGATGGCCGACTGCCCGGCAGCCGACAAAGACCCCGTGGCCAGATCCGATGAGCTCGAGGCTGAGCCGATCTCGCCCGAGCTCACTGCGAGCTTGAGGCTTGTTTGATCTCGCCCGAGCTTGCCGCGAGCTCGTTGGATTTGGCGGCGGAGCTTGGGCTCGCCCAGATCGGGAGCTCAAGCTCCATCGCCAGATCGGGCGAGCTCGAGCAAGGCTCAAGTCCTGCCTAGCTCGCCGGATCTGGCAAGCCGTGAGCTCCTCCCCAAGCCTGCGAGAGCTCCGCCTCGCTCGATCTAGGGAGGCCCAATCTCGACTTCACCAGGTAAGGCTAGCTGGAGCCTCGTCGGCCTGGCTTGCGGCCGGTTGCCGGAAACCACCAAAGAAGAAGAAGTGAAAAGGAAAGAAAGAAAAGAAAAAAAGAAAAGGAAAAAAAATAAAAACTCGATTTAAAAGAAAAGAAAAGAAAAAGAAAGAATAAAAATAAAACGAAAATGTATTGGTAAAAAGAAGCAAGGTGGAAGAAGTTATTGAAACGTTTTCCACTTCTAAAGGTTGTTTTTTCCAGGGATGGAAAACATTTTCCTTGACTAGTTCATTTTC
Source organism: Eucalyptus sideroxylon (assembly GCA_014182405.2). NCBI lineage: Eukaryota > Viridiplantae > Streptophyta > Magnoliopsida > Myrtales > Myrtaceae > Eucalyptus > Eucalyptus sideroxylon. The sequence continues at coordinate 33,930,630 of CM024556.2, read as the reverse complement.
CGTGAAATGAACGTCAGAAAGTCCAGAAAATATTTTCCCGGAAGTCACTTTCGACAAAACGAACGGACCCTCACCAATTGTCTCCACCCCAATCTTTCCTCAAAAGATGGGAATTCGAATCCCTCACCTTCCCTTCTCCATATGCACTCCTAGTAATTAAAGAATAAGCATATTGAAAGTGCCACAATTTGTTATAAAAGTACAATTGAATCTTAAAATCTTAAAAAAAAAAAAAATACAATAAAACTTGTCATTATATTAGGGTTAAATTGCACTTAGTTTAATTTTATATAATACTTTTTCTTAATTTGTTATAAGTTTAGGTATTTTTAGATATATTGCATTTTAGAATTATTTAGGTTAAGATAATATTTTACTTTAAATTAGGATTTGGCTCAACCTAATTTCTAATATAAATTAAATAGGATCTTAATCTAGTTAGGTAGTTTTCACATTTCACCAAATTTCGAATTTCATGAAAAATATAAAAAAATGTCATAGGTTAAATTAGTTTTATTATTTAGGATAAAATGCATTCTTTTAAGAAAAATAAAATATGTCATGTAAATGTCATATAGGATTAGATTCATAGAATGCACGTCATTTAGAGATTGTTATTAGGTCCATTTAATTAGAAATTGCATGTCATTACAATTAGGTCATTTAGTCAATATTGCATTGCATATTGCATGATTTTTATTAATTAAGTAAAAACAAAAAAAAAGGAAAAAGAAAATTGTGTGTTAATTAGAAATCATATATAGGATTGTTGATGTGAATTATAATTTAACATTGCAGATGCTTTCGTTGATTTGAAGTAAGTTTTGCAATTTATTTATTGCTTTCTTGGGTGTTAAATTGGTTGTTTGCGCATTCACATGATCGCCTCACATGTTAGTGAATTAGATTTAAAATCAATCCAAGCTGCTTGCAAAAATATTTTTGAAAATAAAAGAATGGTACCGAAATGGCATTAGAGAAATCTAGTGTAACCAAATCCCCGTACCCATAGTCTCTGGTTCGTAGGAGTAAAGTGAAACTCCCGTTACTTTACTTGGATTTCTAATCGAGCCACCAAAAAATAGATTAGTGGCGATTCCTGATTAAAAAATCAATTGCATGTTAAGAACTTGAATCTTTAAGTCGCGAATTGGTATAGGCTTGGGAGAGCCTGAGCTAAGTTTAAAGACTTAGTAATCCATTAGCCAAAGTTTAGGTGGTTCACCCAAAAAATTGGTCGCGACAATGCTCAAGCTCCTGAACATCCGGGAGCCACTTGTTAACTTGTAAAGTAGGGAACCTCCCTTCTCTTCGATCGAATTCTAGTCTGATTCTCTTTTTTTTTTTTTTTGCTCGGTGAGCTTCTTCATTTCGTCCTGGAGTATCTTGACGTCTCTGTGGAGCTTCAGGAGGGTTTTGATTCTTGAGATGACAAAGGTGAAGGAGGATCTAGCCATTTCAGCAGTTACCGTGGCTATGATGTCCATGGCTAAGGAGGGGATGGCAAGACACTGGAAAAGGTTTTTATACTACTTGAGGGTTGGCATATGTCCAAAAGAAAGAAAAAAACAGCGAATTGTAATAGAAAAGAAGAGGTTGAACATGTAAGGGGATTGGCAAAAGCTTGTCACCATCCAGAGTCCAAGAATGGAAGCAACCATGGACATGCATAGTTTGCTTTATTCTTCCTTACCTTGTAACGAAATCTGCATATCTCTTGAAGGGAAAATTGACAGAAGATGAATTACTTAGGACTTCCGATTACTCCATCGGCGCCACTCGATTGAAAGCAGCACGTTGCATCATTGGAACCAGCCTAACAGAATAGCATAGTAGTGATGGAGTCACGGTTCTGTGAATTATTCCCATGAATTACGGCAAAATGATCTATGTCATGGTTCCAAACTTCCAACTGTCTAGAATCCATCAACTTTACCTCTTCTGGCCTATCCTCCCTTGATTAAACGAAGAAGGCACTAAAATATCTCTACGCAACAAAGTTACGACTAAAGTGACACTATGATTCCTGTGAAAATTTTCTGACATATTGACTCCTCGATAGCTACCTGATTATACAATCCCAGTATTTTCTAATTGATCTGTAAGTCCTAGAATGGTTAAATGGTGTCCGAATCCATGGAGAGCAACGACAAGTTAGACTGTGCCCAGCCTAGAGGTCGACAGCAATTAGTGGAATCTTAATTCTCCATTATCACACCTTGTGGTACTGCCATTTGCTTGGAGCATAGGCTAACATTTGGGTGCCAAACAAATTTATCAGCAGAATCGAAGACTTCCCATTGCGGTACTACCAAATTTTGTCACTATCGTCGTTGTGGACCTCCCATTGTCCTCGCATAAAAACTTCAAGCTTGTCCATTACCACTGTGTTCCAAACATAACGAAATCTCCTAGACTTATCAAACACAAATAATACAATCTCCGATGAAGAACGGTGCAGAGAATCACAGCAACTCAAGCAGATGACTACAGGATTTTATGAAGAGTCCTCGAAACTTCGACCAGTTATTGCAAACTGTCCTGTTTTGGGGAATGCTGAAGGTAGTAATGCTTTGACTATGGATGGTACTATGAAGGAAGTTCAAAAAGCCGTTTTGGACTGGGATCACTCAAGGCAAACGGGCCTAGATGGCATGAATCGCCTGCATAAGTGACCATGAAATTGGGTGTAACATTAAAGATGTGTTCCAAGAGGTGCAGAAGTTTTTCGAATCAGGGACCCTCAATACAAGGATAAACAAAGACAGAGATTACACCGATTCCTTAGCTTTCCAACATTTAAATCTTGACAAGCACAGCCCTAGAGGCCTTTGTAGTCTTATCATTAAGGTTGTTGCTGAAGTTCTGGCTATTAGACTTAAAACTCGGCTGCCATGCTTGGTTTCTGGGGTACAGAGTTCTTATCAAGAAATCAATCAGGAAACAGTAATGTGTTTTTGTCGGATTAATTTTTTTGACCTTTGTTTGACAAAATGAACTATTTGATAAGACATGAACCAATTTGACAAAGAAAACCTAATTTTTGCAAAAATAGAAGTAATATCATCGTGCCTTAGGAAAAAGTAAAATATGAAATATTATTGATGTCCAAGGGGCTATGGCAAATGAACAATACTAACAACTGTCTCTTCTACATGTATCATACTAACGAAAGTTTGATTGAAAAAGATTAAATTATCAGTATTAATTGTATCATTTCACAATAAGATCATAGTACTCCAATATTCATTGTGATGTATTTTATTAGTACATCCATGATGGGGTGCAATTAATACGCACCGTTTCGTTTTAGTATTTTATGATGGAGAAACATCATTTGAAAATGTATGAAAGAGTCATATAAAAAACTTCAGAAGATAACCGTTGGGATGATTCGTAGAGAAAACATTCGGAAAGAAATGGTTCTCTCTTTTCCTCCATTTTCCATCAAAGAAAAAAAAATGGCATTTCATTACTCATTTAAGAAAGCAATTGGCGTTTACACTGTAGAAATTGGATGTTTTCCTTGTGACTGTAGCTAGACCATCGTGAAATCATATTGTTCATTATTTACCCATAATTTAACGTTCATTCCAGGTTAAATTGTTCATTGAGCATCAAAAGAGGTTAGTCGTCCTCCACTGCTTTTTTTTTTTTCTTCCAACATTGTTATCAGAGCCAAATAGTGATATCTACCTTGTTTTTCCATTGAATTTTCTCGTTAACCATTTGATATCGGGATCAAGAGAATGAAATTTACATTGTCTAGATGTTTATTGCTCGGAAATTGCAACAAGAATCATCGAAAACGACCCGAAGCAAAGAATGGGTTTGGAGACCGCGTATACCCATAACGTTTTGCCCATTTTTCGAAATACTTTTTCGACCAAAATCAATTTTTAAATATACGGGGGGGAGGGGGAAAGCACTAGTAGGGACGAATTGAATGGCTGGTCAATTGCCGTCGGAGGATGCTAGAGGTGTCCACACGCGCCTCACCAAAGCAACGCATGCTGACCTCATCAATGATGTCAGCCAATGGTAGGTAACTATCAGATGACGTCACCATACCAATGGCTGGCGACCTAACTGAGACCGAGCTAGAGAACTAACTCGACCGGCGATCTGACCCGTTGACTGGTCAACCGGTCCAACGGTCGGACCAATCGGACCGATCTTACGGTTTTGATTATAGTTGTTGCATGATTATTTTTGTACGTTGGTTCACATTATGTTGTGCTTTTTGTGTTAATGAAAAATGTAAAAATTATATGAGGTTATGTAATTATTTTTTCTAGTAAGAGTTTGTATGTTGGTAGAATTTGAAGGAGTTCTTACCTAGAACTTAAAATTTGCACATATTAAACTAATTAATGATAATAGAACAATCGTACATAAAAGCTTATTGGGATCCTAATGAACTTTCGTTTCTGGGTTTTTTGTTGAATTATCATTAATTTAGTTTATCTTTGCTACAAATTAAATATATGCTTTACTCTAAAAAATGTGCTAGTATTGAATTTGCGTTTATTATGTTAATGCGTTATAGTAATTGATTATGACTCTAGTATCCAAGATCATTGTGGTTGACCTCAATAAATGTAAGAAGTTGAATGGTGACAATTATGATATTCAGCACTGAAAGATTCGGTACATTCTTGAGAAACAAGAGGTTTTGAAAACCCTCAACCACACCATGGATGAACCTGAGTTTGAAAGTTCAGCTCAACACATGAGAGATCTAGAAGCTTATGAAGCTTAGAAGAAGAAAAATAGCATTGCTCACATCACGTTACTAAGTTGTATGCAAGATGATCTCATGTGTAAGTTTGAAAGTTATGATAAAACTCAAATAATGTGGGTTGCCTTGAAAGATAACTTTTGAGTACATTTGTCATTAAGTTGAGGAGACTTATCATCAAGTTTGACACATACCGAATGCACCAAAATGTAAACGATGATGCATCATCTTCAGGAGATGACAATCATAATTCATGAGCTGAAGTCGATAGGTCACTCTCTTACTGATAAACAGCAAGTTCAGGTAGTATAAGATATGTTCAAGACAATTTTGAGCATATGAAGATTAATATGATGCATAATGAGAATATTGTCACTTTTGATGATATAACGCGTCATTTGGAATCAGATGATGAGCATCTAGAGACTGTGAGAGCCTCTATCCATGCTTATATAGCTGAATCTAGTTTGCGCAAAGCTTCGAGCTTCAAGCACAAAGCTTTAGCCTTTAAGCGTGTTGCAAAATAACGAGCGATCGAACAATAATATAGACAGAAGAAGAAAATAAATCGGACACTAAACTTACGTGGTTCGGTCATAAAGACCTATGTCCATGGGGAGAGCAGCGACGAATTTTACTATAGATCAAGCAATATAAGAGATTACACAATCGAGTCATTCAAACACTCTCTTGATGTTTCCCAAGCCCCAATTACACCCAATAACGCATGCAATGTTTAGCCCTCGAAAAATCCTCACGAAACAATCTCTCAATCTCACAAAGGAATCACACGCAAATCTTACCACAAGATTTGATCGGCTTTAACACTAAAATTATTGGTGTAATTCCACGGAGAAATAATCCACGCCAAGCACTCGATCACCCGATACTTTAAAACTTTGCGCTCTTTCTCCGTATATGAACAGCACGAGTAACACACACTACACTTCTGTCTAAAGCACTCAAAGCATAAAAGCAACGGTGTAACCACACAGTTTTAAAGCAGAAAGAACAGCCCATATATTTAATAAGAATCTTGACCGAATCCTAGTAGAAGTCAATAGCTCTAGTTGGAGAAGGAAACAACCGAACTGCACTTTCCCTTTTTTTATGTTGATTTCTTGGTCTGTCACCTTGACCAAGTCAATATCAAATTCAAAGTTGCAGATAGACTTTCAAATTTCAGCCACGCACTCTAACACACATTAGGAGATCTCCGCTTCTTGAACGATAACTCGATTTAGTACATCCTTAAAATATCCAATTCGGAATATTCGGAATTTCGCATTGGGTTCAAGCTCGAGACATATTTTTAGCAAATCACAAAAGGAATCATCAATTCAAAAATAAAGAAAAGAAGACTGATCAAGCACCTAAGAGGGCAAAGATCTTTCGATGCAAAAAGCATGGTGGGAAGAAGGACAAGGCCAAGATGAAGTGCTACAATTGTGGCGAGATGGGTTACTTTGCTTGTGAATGCACTGAGTCGAAAGAGGTACCCTATTACTCCATTACTTTAAGTAATGTTTTTTTAGTTCTAGCACTGTAATGCTCGCTGAATCCCATCTAATGTAAACTGTAAACTTAGGAATAACAGACCACGTAACTAGAGATCGAGAATCATTTGCGGAGTATCGTCAGATACGACCTAAAAGAAAATGTATATATATTGGGAATAACTCAAGAGTTGAAGTGAAGGGTATCAATACATGTAAATTAATTTTATGTAGTAGTCGAAACTTATTCCTACATGATGTCCTCTATGCTCCATATATTCAACGGAACTTGGTCTCCATAGTCGTTCTTCATAGCCTAGGTTATGTATTAAATTTCCATGGTGATTTTATTGACATTTTGTTTGGAATATTTTATTATGGTTCAGGTCATGTCCTAAATGGTTTTATGATGTTAGACTATGATCAATACAATGTTAATATTGATAGTTTTTTTTCTTTAATTGCATCTTCTAGTAATGTTGAGATTTATGCAAGTACTTGGCATGCTAGATTATGTCACATTGGTTACAAAGAATGTAAAGGTTAGCAGGAGAATGCCTTTTAGGGTCATTCGCTAATGTTGATTTACCCGTATGTGAACATTGTCTAGTAGGAAGAGTAACTAGAAAAACCATTCGGTAAAGGAACTAGAGCCGAATTTCCATTGCAACTAATGCATTATGACATTTGTGGTCCTTTTAACGTGAGGACGAGGCTTGGAGCCTCATATTTCCTCACTTTCATAGACGACTTCACGTGTTTCGATTATGTTTTTCTGATCTCTTATAAGTCATAAGCATTAGACTATTTTAGACGATATATAGCGATGGTAGAGAATTAGTTGAACAAAATAATAAAGGCATTGAGAACCGATCGTGGACATAAGTATCTATTTGAGCAATTCAAGGCTATTTGTGATGAAAAGAGAATTGCACGACAATTGACTATTTATGGTACTCCACAACAAAATGGGGTTGTTGAGAGAAGGAATAGAACCATATTAGAAATGGTTAGGTCTATGATGATGCAAGCAAATCTACTATCTCATAATGGGGAGATGCATTATTGATTACTGCTTATGTACTTGACCGAGTGCCCTAAAAATCAGTCACTTCCATCCCTTATGAATTGTGGACTGGTAGAAACCGGGCTTAAAATAATCTACATTCATCGAGGTGTGCAGTTTATATTCATGATTCTTCCCATGAATATGGGAAATTAGGTCCTAGAGGGAAGACATGTATCTTTATAAGGTATTCTGAACACTTCGAAGGGTACATGTTCATAGGTGAACAAGCTGATGGAAGTATGACTGAAATGGAGTCACGATATGTCACATTGTTGGAGAACGATTTTCCTAGTAGAGGTGAGATTGATAAGGACTTCCAATTATATGAAATGAAAGATCCTAATAACACACCCACTAATGTTGTAGAGAAAAATGAAGATTTACTTCAACATACAAGACCTAGTGGGATTGTTGCAATCCTTGGCGAACTGAATTCAAGAGAAGTTTAATTACGTAAAGTAATCGTAAAATTATTCATCGTCGTCATTTTGAGATTGAAGGGAAATCATTTATGATTGCTCGGCAAGATGATGCCGAGCTTAAGACTGTTCAAGAGACTCTCTCATCCTCTGATAAGGAAGAATGGAGAATTTTTTTGGAAGATGAGATAAAGTCATTGAGAGCAAATCATGTATAGGACTTGGTTGATCTAACACCCAATCGCAAGACTATTGGAAACAATTGGGTTTTTAAGATTAAGTGAAAGGCAGATGGATTCATTGAGAAGTATAAAACTCATCTTGGCGTGAAAAGTTATACTCAACAACAAAATATAGACTATGATGACACTGAGATAGCTAATATAAGCACCTAGAGGGGGTGAATAGGTGAAAAAATAATTTCTCGAGATAAGAGAGCAATACTAAGCAAACAATAGAAAGGAAGTTCTCCTTTTGTTAACAAAAGGAATTATGATATGTTGGAGAAATCTTCGTGAAGTGTTTTGAAGCTGACAAAACGTTTCCATCAGTTTAGTCTGAAGATTTGCAGACTCTGCTATTTAAAGTATGAAGACCTCCGGACAGCCAGACTTAAGACTCAAAGTCTATCCTCATTGACAGTTACTAATCCGTTGAAGAAATACTATCCAGAAATGGATGTTTCATTAAGGATGTGACCTTATCGATTGGAGAAGATCTCTTGGCTGGATATGACATAACAGAATCCTTTATTTGATCATGATTGATTCGAAGATTAAGGATCCGATAATTGACAAAGTATACTTGGAAGGTTCTACTTATAGAAACCGAGATCCTGATTGTATGGGTGAACATAATTGATGGACTATCAACATTTTCCTTTAATAACTCGAATGATCTTCCTAATTGATTCCGTCCAACGGGTAGATTGGAGGAATTCCTTTGGTAAGTGCCAACGGGTATGATGGCAGAAAGGAGTATATAAGGAAGATGTTCCAATTGTTTGAGTGTGTGCACGATAGAAGAATTCCAAAGTCTGAAGTTCCTTGTTCTTAGTCAATTCATTTGTTGAGCGAAATCTTGTACACAAAAGAGAGTCTATATTCATGAGAATCCTTGAGGAAGTGTGGTAGAATATCTACACCGTGGAATCAAGAAAAAGCTGTGCTGTAATATCTCTTTTGTTCATAGTGAAATCCAGCCGGTAGGCTATCAGTGCGGAAGAGTGGACGTAGGCTTGGAATAAGCCGAACCACTATAAACCTTGTGTTCAATTTTCTCTTTCCTACTCTTTGCTTTACTTTGATCGTATTTCATTTTGTTAATCAAAAGAGAACTCTCTTTCTATCGTCTGCCTAGTATCGCTTCCGCATCTCAAGAAATTGTTTTTACACCTATTCACCCCCCCTCTAGGTGCTTATATTAGCTATCTCATGATCAAAGTAAAGTAGAGAGTAGGAAAGAGAAAATTGAACACAAGGTTTATAATGGTTCGGCTTATTCCAAGTCTATGTCCTCTCTTTCGCACTGACAGCCCATCGACTGGATTCCACTATGAACAAAAGAGTTATTACAGCAAGGATCTCCCTTGATTCCATAGTGTAGATACTCTACCACACACCCTCAAGGTTTCTTAGAATATAGACTCTCTTTTTCATACAAGATTTTGCTCAGTAAATGAATTGACTAAGAACAAAGAGCTTCAGACTTTGGAATTCTTCTATCGTGCACACACTCGAACAACTGGAACGTCTTCCTTATATACTCCTTTATGCCATCATACCCGTTGGCACTTACCAAAGGAATTCTTCCAACCTTCCCGTTGGACCAAATCAATTAGGAATATCATTCGAGCTATTTAAGGAATATGTCGATAGCCCATCAATCCTGCTCGCCCATACAATCAGGATCTCGGTTTCCATAAGTAGAACCTTCCAAGTATACTCCGCCAATCATCGGATCCTTAATCAATCTTGATTCAAATAAAGGAATTTGTTATGTCATATCCAGCCAAGAGATCTTCTTTAGTCGATAAGGTCAAATCCTTAATGAAATACTCAATTCTGGATAACCTTTCTTCAACGGATTAGAAACTGTCAATGAAGATAGACTTTGAGTCTTGAGTCTGGCAATTTGGAGGTCTTCATAATTTAAATAGTAGAGACTGCAAATCTTCAGACTAGACTGATGAAAACGTTTTGTCAGTTTCAAAATATTCCAAAAAGATTTCTCCAATAGAAACATGTTCACCAATTGTAAGGTTTGCCTTAATACGCATTATCCTAGCCATCGTTGCACATTTGTATCTTGAATTATATTAAATTGATGTAAAGACAACATTTCTCAATGGAAAACTAGATTGGGAAATATATATGAAACAACCAATAAGTTTTATAGCTAAAGTTAAGAGTATAAAGTTTGCAAGCTTTATTGCTTAATATATGGCCTTAAGTAATCATCTAGATAGTGGTATTTTCGTTTTCATCAAGCCATAACGACTTTTGGATTCACGATATATCTGCGGCACTGTGAGACATTAATTGTTTATTTCTTTTTAGGGTTGTAGCCATTATTTTATCCCTAACAGGTGCATAATTTGAGCTCCTAAGTGCAGGTGTACTCACTGGTCACACGACTTCCTTGCCAGTATAAATTGTTTCTAAAGTGCATGAATGTTGAATGCCTTATATTTTTTATAAAGCGATATCAAGCCTATCATGTCTGAGTGGGAAATGTTGTACTTTATTAGTACGTCCATAATAGGATGCAATTAATATGCATTGTTTCGTTTTGATATGTTATGATGGAGAGACGCCCTTTGAAAGGGTATGAGGGAATTATATAAAAGAACTTCATAAGATAACCATTGGGATGGTTGATAGAAAGAACATATGGAAATTGTTCTCTCTTTTTCTCCCTTTTCCATCAAAGAAACAAAAAGGCGTTCCATTATTCCTTTACAAAGACAATTGGCATTTACCCTATGGAAATTAGATGTTTTTCTCGTGGCTACATCTAGAGCATGGTGAAATTATATTGTTTTCTGTTCACCTGTAATTCAACGTTCGTTTCGGGTTAAATTGTTCATTGCGCATCAAAAGAGGTTACTCGTCTTCCGCCAATTGTTTCTCTTCCAACACATTCTAAATTATCGTATCATTTGGCAGTAAGAAGTGCTGGAGGGTCGCAGCCCCTTTATTCTAAAAGTAGATAGAAATCCAATTCGTTTCACGTGAAGAAACAATCCCAATGATTACTCTCTCCACTTATTTATATTGATGAAGACGACGATCATGCAAGAAGTAAATCTGCTAGGCATCGCTCCATAAGGAGTAGTTAACGGTTGCATCATCCTTTTGTAGGAAACTCGGGAACCAATATGCCGAGTGCTTCATGTATCGCTTCAGTCCATTCCCATAATCTATGCATAGCCAATACTGATATCGAATTACTTACTCGATAGCCTCGGAGAGATTTGAGAGATGCAGCTGAAAGTAACTTATTCTCAATCTATCTGCAAGTGCATCATCAAGCGGCAACAATCTGTTATTTGCATCAGCCATTCCTGTGGTTGGACAAAACAATGTATAGAAGGCAAATTACTAGGTGACCCTTCAACCCAAGTAGAGTCACCCCAAGTAGAGTCACCGTCAGTGACATAGATACATTTGTTTACCATTCTCGGTACATAAATGGTTGGATCCTGATAGCTTTTCTTCACGTAGTGCATCAACTCTCTGATACCCTTTGGGTATATATACAGCCACTCCGCAGCAGTCTGCAATTTTGTTTAGTTGATATCTATATTAGCATTATGCTTAGCATGCGATTAATGCGTGAACAATTGATTATGTATAAGATTCTTTCTCATGCTTGTGTAGACACATTACCGGTTGGCCAATCGGAATTCCATCTTTCTCAGCTGGTAGCATCACAGATAATAAACAAAGTTCGTTAGGGAATCAATCGAAGAAGAACACCAGGGGATAAAATATTTGGGCAATGGTGGTGCATGCTTACCGGTCATATTGCAATGACAATCGGTGGTGTAACTTAAATTGAGAGAGGTAAAAGGGGATCTGGATTCGTCCACGTATCTCGCCGAGTAGTAATTTACCCCTATGTAGTCACGAGAACCTTTTAGCGCCTTCGACTGTGCTTTTGTGAATTTGGGTAACCGCTCGCCCACATATCTCCTCATTGACTTCGGGTAGTCACCATAGGTAATAGGATGAGCAAACCTTACATCATCAACGCACGATGCACTTAGTAACGGGACACACAAAATTGCTGAGGAAGCTAAACAATAACTCGTTTGTTAAGGTACAATTGCTAGATCAGTTGCTTATGTGGCTCGTTCATAATGCATATCTAGCATCTCATAAAGCCTACCTACTTTCTTATAAACAAAATACATACCATCCAAACTGAAAGTCAAGAGCTCTAGAGGCAGCCTTCTTACTGACGCTCGTTGAATACTTAGGGGTCATCCAGTAAGTTGTAATGACCATGCCTATTTTGCCATTTTGAGCAGCCTGATTGTGTATCAATGTACGAAACAATTAGTCAAGTCTAAACATGCATATCCAAGTCAATAGTTCGCCGAAAGAATAAGGGGAATACCCCAGGATAGGTGTCCATGTACCTGATAGTGGTCCCTGTACAGTTTCACTGCTGCCGCATGAGAAAGAAGCAAATGGTGCGCAACGATGTAAGGTTCTGTTGCTGAATTTCCGGCTGTGCAGTTATTTATGTAACTAGAACATCGACCAGGTGCATAGTCACCCGTGGCATACCCATAGATTGTAAAGTAATTGGGCTCGTTTAGTGTCGCCCAATGCTTCACTCTATCACCAAACTCTTGGAAGCAAAAGTTTACATAATCGACGTAGTCCTCCCTATTAAATAACCAAAATGATCAAGGTGTTACTTGATTAAGATCGGCAATTAGTTCAAGGGATGCATGGACACACAATTTTCAGAAACTCCAAGTCAACAATATTTCAAGGCTTACACAATATTAAGACTCAAGAACCCGCCATACTCATCTTCAAGTGCTTGGGGAACATCCCAATGGAACAATGTCACGAAAGGTTGGATGCCTGCTCAAAGTTTACTACACGTTGGAAAGAGCAATTCAATGAGTCGTGAAGGACTAGACAGTAGAGGTTACCCTTAGCAAGTAGGCTGTCGATGAGATTGTTGTAAAAGGCGACACCTTGTTTATTGACTCCCTTGCTTATCTTCCCATCTAGTATACAAAAGATACCATCCGAATGATTTAATTATACGCTTCATAGTGCATGCACAAGAGCTGAGTGCAGGGCAAAACCGCAGTTCATATTTGTTTCGGCATGACTAATTGTAAATGTAGAGAGACCAAAGAGAATATATGGTAATCTGTTGTGGGGACAATGGTCAGGAAGGCATATAATTACATGCATCGAGTCGTTAACAGTGTGTGAGTCTCGAACCAAATGGTGTTGGTCTACGCGGTGTACGAAGGATAATATTTTTTCCTTGATGTTAACAGGAGGAGCCTAATTATGTCGGATTAAGACAAAAGGAGGGTGCATGAGAGTGAGCTTACGAGGTGCAACACGAGGCCACGAGATGGAGAATATGAAGAAATCCCATCCCATTGCTTTCAACAGGTTTATGTCGTCCTGTATATAAAAAATTTGCACCCATACATAACTTGTCAGGAAATTGTTCATCCACATGACTGTTAAAGAAGGGGAGAAGTATGCTATCGTGTCAAAAGTTGTGTACGGCGTACACTTTGGTGCCAAATGTTTCCGTCGAATCACTTAAGTGCCAAATTGGAGAAAAAACGATCACTTTGGTGCCGCCAATGAGAGATTCCGGCCAAAATGATTACATGGCTTTTATATTTTTGAAAAATAAATTGACAAACCTTTTAAACAACGTCGTTTTCCGTCCTCCTTAACAAAATGACGTCATTTTGCCGTCATATGTGGATGGCCTAGGAAAAACGACGCCGTACAACTCATTTCCGATTGAAATTAGGGTTTTTTTTTGTTCAATCCTCGCCAACCTAGCTTTCTCGGCCACCGTTGCTCATCCACCACGCTCGGCCACCATCACTCAGTCTCCGTCATAGTTGGTCAACTAGATGAGTAAGGAGAGGCTGAGGTTGTTTCTCAAGCAAGAAGCGATGGGAAAATAGGAAGCGAGGGTGGAGGAGGAGGAGGAAGAAGGGGGGTCGAAGGTGTAGAGAGAGAGAAGACGAGGAGTGCAAGGGAAACAAGGAGGGCGCAGATCAAAGAGTGGCTAGTGCTGGTGTTGTTCTTCAGGAAAGAAGACGACGATGCCATGGCCTCTCTCTCTCTCTCTCTCTCTCTCTTTGGGGATTTAGGGTTTCGACTAGGGGGAAAGACACCAAACGACATTGTTTTGTGGTTTACATGCTGACTGTACTCTTCGGCGAGCCACATCAGCGTCAAAAATTAATAAAAAAAACTACCACGTTGGATTTCCGACCAACAAGATCGGCATTAGCATTGAAATGCTCGTTTTTCAAAATTTTAGGCGCTTAAGTGATCCGACGAAAAATTTTAGCGCCAAAGTGAGTGCCGTTCACATCTTATGGCACTAATAGTGTATTTCTCCCGTTAAAGAACACACATGGAAGAAAATCAATTATTAAGCAACAACACATGACTCAACAGATTATTTCTACAAACTACTTGTGGTGTCCATTGTCATGGTTTGCTGTGGAAAGGAGACAAGGGCATGTATCACGTGCATCAAGTTAGAAGGGAGGGATTAGTGAAGCAAATGGAAAATGTTAGTAAAGCGTCCATCGCTGTCTTCAAAGACGACGACCCAAATGTGGTCCCACACTGCAATACCGCATCTGGAAATGACTTCTTTAATTTAGCACACGTTACCTGGAACTTGTAGTAGAATTCATCAGCTATAAAACCGGAAGAGCGGTCGCTAATCTTATTTGTGGAAGAAGAGGAAACGACAATTACGTTCACATGTGCGTTGAAGGTTAAAAAAATCCATATGTTCTAACCCAAAAGGAGGAAAAGCGCCAAAAAGTCCTAAACATTTTGTATTTGTGCCAATTTAGTGCTAAACATTTTTTTGGTGTCAATTTAGTCTTAAACATTTTTACTTAGTGCTGATTCAATCATTTCCAGCCAATTTTAGCTGGATTTTGCTGATTGGATGCCAGCCAGCTAACGTGGCCTAATTGGTATTGACGTGGACAATTTTTAATAATATTTTAATATTTTAGAATTTTTATGCTTTTTATTTTTTATTTTTTTCTTCTCTCCTTGTTCCTCCAGCTGCTGGCCAGACCACGGCAATGGCTTGCGAGGTTTGCCGGCCACCTCGCTAGTGGCCGCGAGGGCGGCCTCACACCGGGCGGTGAGGCTCACCCTCACCCATGGCCGGCAAGGTTGACCTCGCTGAATCGTAGCCTGGGCAGCGTCGGCGAGGTCAAGCCTTGCTGGTAATGGGCGAGGTTTGACCCTCCCAAGCGCCGCCTAGCTCGAGGCCACCCTTGCAACCACTAGCAAGGTGGCCGGTGAGGTCCAGCGAGGTCGACCTCGCCAACCGTCGCCTCTAGCCGGTTGCCGTGGTCCGGCCGGTGGCTGAAGGAAGGAGGAGAGAAGAAAAAAGAATAAAAAGAATAAAAATTCAAAAATATTAAAATATCATTAAGAGTTGTCCACGTCGACCGATTATGCCACGTCACCGTGATATTGCTAGTATGAGTACCTAGAGGGGGTGAATAGGTATACAAAGATTTTTCTTGATAATTTCTGTATACTTGCGCAATACTTAGACAGTTGAAGGATTTGCGTTAAGTAATAATCAACTTAAGACTAAGTAAAGGAAAGAGAGAATTAAACACGCGGTTTATAGTGGTTCGGCTTGATCAAAGCCTACATCCATTCTTCTGCACTGACAGCCAATTTGGCTGGATTCCACTATGAACAAGGAGATGTTACAGTGTTGATCTTCCTTGATTTCTAGGTGTAGATGATCTACCACACTCGCTCAAGGTATCACCAAGTATAGACACTCTCTGTGTATACAATTTCACTCAGACTGAATCGACTAATAATCAAGGTGCTTCAGACTCTGGAATTTTTCTATCAATCACGCCCCTTAACAACCAGAACGACTTCCTTTTTATACTCCTTTATGCCATCATACCGTTGGCACTTACCAAAGGAATTCCTCCAATCTACCCATTGGACGGAATCAATCAAGAAGATCATTCGAGCTATAAAAGGAACTCCGACGATAGCCCATCAATCTGTTCGCCCATACAATCGGGATCTTGGTTTCCAAGAATAGAACATTCCAAGAATACTTCGTCGACCATCAGATCTTCAATTAATCTTGATACGAACAAAAGAATCCGTTATGTTTATCCAACCAAAAAGATCTTCTCCAGACGATAGGATTAAATCCTCAACCATATACTTCGGCTCTGGATTTCCTTCGTCACTGAATCAGAAAGGCTGTCAATGAGAATAGTCTTGAGTCTTGAGTCTCAAATCTTGAGTCTGGTAGTCATAAAGTCTTCAGACTTTACATTAGACGATCTGCAGATACACAGACTAGACTGAAGGAAACGTTTTGTCAGCTTCAAAATATTCTGGAACAATTTCTCCAACAATCTCCCCCTTTTTGATGGTGACAAAACTTTCCTGTAGATTTGAACCACTTTGACCTGCAAAAACATTTCTCAAGCAATATGGCAATCTCATAAAGATTAACAAAGCAACCCAGACTCGCATCCACAGAAAATTGGTTAGTCTTTCATGAGTAATACCATATAACAACACTTGATATGAATGCAAATAGTCAAGCATTAAAATCCACAGCCAATTCAGTCAAGTTCACACCCAAGATTGCTCAAGTCATAA
This sequence comes from Eucalyptus sideroxylon, assembly GCA_014182405.2. Taxonomy (NCBI): domain Eukaryota; kingdom Viridiplantae; phylum Streptophyta; class Magnoliopsida; order Myrtales; family Myrtaceae; genus Eucalyptus; species Eucalyptus sideroxylon. The sequence continues at coordinate 33,913,987 of CM024556.2, read as the reverse complement.
ACACACACAAAAAAAACTTAAAGTCAAAGAAATTTAAAAAAAGTTGGTTGGTTGGTTCAAATTACTTCTCCCCCTTTTTGTCAACATTAAAAAAAAAAGGTGAGAAAGATGTCATGTCTGCTTGGGAATGCGCACAATCTGAAAATCTCCCATGGATTGGACTACTCCTTCTAGCTTCTTCAAGTCTTCCCTCAGTTGAGCTACCTCTTCTCCCTTGGCATTGGTTTGCGGTTGTAGAGCGAGGTCTTTCATTTTATCCTCCAGGGGTAATCAAGATGCTTGTCCAGCATTCTTCAAGGCTTGAATTTCACAGTCCAGGGCATAGATTTGGCCACGCATTTCCAGAAGAATATCCATGATACGACGAAAATCTGTAGAATTGTCCGTCTGAGTACTTGCATTTGCTCTTTCCGATGGAGTGAATGCAGACGATGGCGCTTCTGTAAAGTCTTGCAGATTTGGTTCTGACGTATCGTGACCTTCTTCAAGCAATTGAGAAGCCTGAAATTCTTCTGGTGCTGCTGGAGATTGTCGTAGACTTTCACTATTGGCAGCATGAGGTGAGGACCTCTCTTGCTCGCCAACTCCCCCTGTCTCTTGGACATCAAGAGGGGAAGAGTGATGATCATGCTCTTCTGTATCCTTCTCTCCAAATTCAGCTGCAGACTTTTCTTGCTCTTCTTCTTCAACTTCTTTCTCCTTCTCTCTCTGCTCTTCTTCTTCTCTGTTCTTGTCTGTTTCTTCTTCTTCTCTCTGTTTCTTCTGCTGTTCTGTTGATTGGGAAGCAGAACGCCTTGTCCTTACCAAGGCAGTGATTGTGAGATCTTCCTCCTCATCTTCATCCTCCAAGATGAGAGTTCTCTTCCTTTTTGATGGGGCACCAATGGCTTCCTTTCCCTTTCTTTTTGAAGCGAGACGGAACTGAGTCTTCACTCTGAATTTCTCCATTGCCTTAGAAAGTTCTTTCAGACGCATCTTTGTCAACATCTTTAAACCTACCACCATCTTATCGCACGGTCGAACACAGAGAGTGTGTGGCGGTTCAATATTCATGTGTCTGAAGATCCTGGTCACCAGACCTGAATAAGGCAATTGTCCCTTGTCTTTCGACATTGCTCTGTACATGTGAAAGAGAATAGTGTGAGGGAGAGAGAACTTCTTCCCAGAGTTGATTGCGTACATCAATTTTGCTTCAGAATTAGACACATCAGTCTTTGATGTAGACTTTGGCCTAATACAATTGATAACAATTTTGTGCAACACGATGTTGATGGCATGCATCCTTGAATAGATGATTTTTCCCTCAATATCTCTATCTTCGACAAGGTCCATTGTGGCACGAGCAACTGAGACTTTGACTGGTTGATATCGTGCCCGTTCAACTCCAAGTATGTCCGCCAACATGTCCACATCCAACACATAATCCTGATCTCGAACACTGAAAGATATTCTATTCGCATCGATAAAGCTAAGATTTGAATAGAAATATGCAGTCGATTGTGCATATCCGTCCGTGGTCTCGGTGCAAAAACGTTCCGGTTGAAGCAGACTAAACTTTTCCCTCAATTTCACATTCACAGCATCTAGGAAATCGAAGTCGACACTCCTAGGGTTTATCACCCCTCGTTTCAGCAGTTTGAAGAATAAAGTTTCCTGTTCCTTCGATTTAAATAACTCCATCCTCTTTCCCTTCACCTTCGCAGTAACACCCAATCTCGGTTGAAAATCAGTGAACATTTTGTCATCATCGTTCCCATCAATCAAATTTGGGCCCGACATCCGAGGGTCACTCGGAATATTTGCAAGCGCTTCCTCTGCTTTACCTTTGGGAGCAATTCCCAAATCCTCCATTTTCTTTAGAAAAATGTACTCATTCCTATAGTTCTTTCCTTTAAGAAAATCATCCACATATTTCATCGGAGTCCCAGTACTTTTCAATGCACGGTAGAGTTTGTAAATATAAGAGGGTTTTTGGACTCTTACAGGGTCTACGTCCTCGATTACCTTTTCTTCTAGATGCTGACCCGCACCTTGTGGGGTAGAAGGCGTTGAGTGACGTGGTGGAGAATGAGTCGGGTTCTGATGCTGACTCAAAAGTTCTTCCTCTTCTGTGAGATCGAAGTGGGTAGGTCCCTCCTTCATCCTCTGTGGTCCCCGTGACGCGATTCTTGAGGACTTCCTTGAAGACGACATTCTTCTTGTCTCTTAAAAGATTTCTTTGATTGCTTTCCCAAGAAAAAGATGACAACTTTCTCGAGGATGAATTCGAAGTAAAAACCAGTTTGAGAGGAGAATGCTTTTAGGGTTTTGAAGATTGAAAGTGAAAACTGTATATATATATATATAACTCGGTTTTGAAAAGGGGAAGTTTAATCGGTACAAGGAAAGTGTACGAATACCTCTTTTCTAAATCAATAACTGCCAAAATTAAACCTTTTGAAAAGACAAGTTTTTCACGGAGAAAATAACTAAGCGAAAGATCATACCTTTTCGAGTTTAGATAAAGTAACAACTTACAGTCTATAGTCATCAACGTCTGAGTCTGAGAGATTTGAGTCTGATGAGATTTGAGTCTGATGGTTATCAACTTTCTGAGTCTGAAGGTTGGAGAGTCTCTAGACTTTAACTTCTTCGAGCTTTAAAATGTTGAGTCTGGAGCGGATAAAATCAAATTGATTTTTCTCCAAAGGCTTTGTGAATATATCTGCTAGTTGACCTTTTGAATCAACAAATTGAATCGAGATTTCTCCACTTTGAATATGATCTCTAATAAAGTGATGTCAAATTTCTATATGCTTTGCTCTTGAATGAAGAATTGGATTTTTGGTGAGATTGATTGCGCTGGTGTTGTCACATTTGATTTCGTGCATGAGTCTTCAATCCCAAAGTCTTGTAGCTGTTGTTTTATCCATAGAATTTGTGAACGGCAGCTTCCAAGGGCAACATATTCTGCTTCTGTTGTTGAGAGAGCTATAGTGCTTTGTTTCCTTGAAAACCAAGACACCGTCCCCGCTTCCAAGCAACGGCAAGTTCCCGAAGTACTCTTTCTATCGACTCGCAGCCGGCCGGATCTGCGTCTCGAATATCCCAGAAGATTAAAGTCCCCCTTCTTAGGATACCAAAGACCCATGCTTGAAGATGAAGCAACGTATTTAATGATACGTTTTGCAACACCGAGATGAGATTCTCTAGGATCCGATTGAAACCTAGCACGAGATGCAAACACTTAACAAAATGTCGGGGTCTAGAAGCGTAAGATAAAGAAGTGAACCGATGATGCTCCCCGTACAGCTTTTGATCAACTTTCTTCCCTTCCTCATCTTTGTCTATCTTCAAAGAACTTGACATTGGTATATCAGTCTTCTTGCAATTTTCCAATCCAAATCTTTTGACAAGATCATTAGCATATTTTTCTTGGTTAATGAAAGTTCCTTCCTTCAATTGCTTTATTTGAAGACCAAGAAAGAATGTTAATTCTCCCATCATACTCATTTCAAACTCATCCTACATAGACTTAGAAAATTTCTTGCATAGACTTTCATTAGAGGATCCAAAAATAATGTCATCAACATATATTTGAACGAGTAAAAAGCTTTTGTTTTCCTTTTTGATGAATAGAGTAGTATCTACTTTACCTTTAACGAAGCCGTTCGTAATAAGAACTTACTTAGTCTGTCGTACCAAGCTCGAGGTGCTTGCTTTAGACCGTATAAGGCCTTTTTCAGTCTGAAGACTGAGTCTGGCTTCTTTGGGTCTTCAAATCCAGGCGGTTGTTCCACATAAACTTCCTCTTGGATAAATCCATTTAGGAAAGCACTTTTGACGTCCATTTAGAATAACCTGAAATTTTTGTAACAAGCAAACGCAAGTAGTAGACGAATAGCTTCTAACCTTGCTACAGGAGCGTAAGTCTCATCATAGTCTATTCCTTCTTCTTGCGTGTATCCCTTGGCCACGAGTCTTGCTTTATTTCGTACGACTTTTCCTTTTTCGTTCATCTTGTTTCTGAACACCCATTTGGCTCCAATAACAGTTTTACCTTTTGGTTTAGATGTTAATTCCCAGACATCGTTAATGTTGAACTGTCTCGAGCTCCTCTTGCATAGCTTCGATCCAGCTTTCATCAGATAAAGCTTCTTCTATGCTTTTTGGTTCAATTTCAGAGATGAGAGCAACAGCACTAGACTCTTCACTTCTTTTGGATCTGGTGCGAATTCCTTCATTAATTTCGCCTATAATGAGATCTTTAGGATGACTGGACTTGTGCTTCCAAGATTCTTGGTTGATTTGTCTGGATGATGATCTCTTTCTTTATTTGAATCTTCATGAACATCTTGATGCTGGTCTTCCGTAGTCGAGATACTTTTTGAGTAGTAAGCTTTGGAAGGTCCGGGAACAGTTCGACTCTTCATATTGAGTGTGACTGGGTTTATCTTGCGTAGAGTCTTGAAATTTGACATTCATTGACTCCTCCACAGACTGGCTCTTCTTATTGTAGACTCTATAGGCTTTGCTTGATGTAGAATATCCAAGGAAGATGCCTTCATCTGATCTTTCTTCAAACTTACCAACTCGATCTTTTGCATTTTTCAATATAAAGCATTTGCAACCGAACACATGAAAGTATGAAACAATAGGCTTCTTACCTTTGAATAATTCATAAGGGGTTTTCTCAAGAATAGGTCTTAGGAAGACTCTATTGATGATATAGCAAGCTGTTGAAACAGCTTCAGCCCAAAATTGTGAAGAAATTTTGCTTTCAATTAAAAGAGTTCTAGCCATTTCATGAAGAGATCTATTCTTTCTTTCCACAACTCCATTTTGCTGAGGAGTGTATGGAGAGGAGAACACATGCTTAAATCCAGATTCATCGCACAATTTTGTGAAATCTTGATTTTCAAATTCTCCTCCATGATCTGTTCTTATACTTGAGATAACACATCCTTTTTCATTTTGAACCTTTTTGGCAAATTTTTCAAAATACGAAAAGGTTTCGACTTACTTGCAAGGAAATATACCCAAGTAAAGCGAGAGAAATCATCCACAATTACTAGGCAGTATTTCTTAGCTCCAATACTCGAGTTCTGGTTGGTCCGAAGAGATCCATATGCAGAATCGTAGTACATGATTAGTAGAGACATGATTTATTGGCTTGAATGAATTTCTTACATGTTTTCCCGAGAATACAGGGTGTGCATGGATCGGACTTTTGATATGGTAGTTTGGGTAGGCCTCGAACAAGCTGCTTTGATGAGATTTTGGCTAATTGCTTCATATTGACATGGCCAAGCTTTCTGTGCCATAAGCTTGCTTCATCTTGGAGTGAAATTAGACATTGAGATTCATTCAATTTCATGTCTAAGAGGTAGATGTTTCCATGTCTTCGACCCATGAAAGACTGAGTAGAGTCTTTACTAATTCCATAGCAAATTCCTTCTTGAAATGAGATCTTGAAACCAGTATCACACAGTTGGCTAATGCTGAGAAGGTTATAGTTGAGTCCTTCTACTAGAGAAACATTGCTTATTGTGAGATTTCCAATTTTCACTGTTCCAAATCCCACAATGCTTCCTTTGCCGTTTCCTCCAAATGAAACATTTCCACCGTTTACTTGAACAAGCTTTACGAAGCACTTTGAGTCTCCCCGTCATGTGTCTTGAACATCCGCTGTCAAGATACCATTTTATCTTTTTCTTGACGGAGACCTGCATTTAAAAGAGAATCTCAAGTTTTCTTTGGTACCCAAATTTTCTTGGGTCCTTTGGTGTTAGTAGGATAAGCATTATTAGGCCATACTTTCTTAACAGGTTTCCAAACCATAGGACATTCTTTTTCAAAGTGATCCTTACTTGTTACACTTTGAACACCTTAAAGCATTTCGACTAACGAGACTTTACAAAAACCTTTTTGAAATGATTTTTGTAAGCCTCTCTCGACGGTCTTTTCTTAATTCTTTCTTTAACTTTTGGAAAATCAATCAAGGGAATTGTTTCCGCTGTCATGCCTAGACCAGACTTATTGAAGTAAGGTCTTTGAACTGAAAGAACTTTATCAAGTTTTTCGGATCCTATCGAAAATTTCTTTGAGATATTTGATAAGTCCGTTTTTAAGAAAACATTTTCTTTCAAAAGATCATCTTCTTTTTCTTTAAGAGCAGAAACATTTAGGTCTAGACTTTTAACTCTTTCTTCTAAAATGACTTCTTTTTGTTTTAGAGCTGAGTTTTCCTTTTTAAGTTCGGAGATCCTTTTAAGAGAAGTCTTAAGACTGAAACACGTTCATCAATATATTTAGAGATTTTGACAGGAATTTTAAAATCACTTACCTCAAATTCACTGTTCGAGTCGATCCGAATCTGAGTCTGAGTCCGAATGTGCCATCAAACATATGTTGGCATATTCATTATCACTTTCTTCACATTCTCGTATCACTTTAGGTTTCGGCTTTAAGAGCTTTTCGAAACTTCTCGCTTTTCCTCTTTTCTTCTTCAGAATAGGACAGTTGGGTCTGATGTGTCCCTTCTTCTTACATTCGAAGTAGACTACATCTTTGTTTGGTTCCTCATCATCAACGAGACTTGGTCTCTGTCTCTGAAAACTTTGTTTCTTTGAGTTGAACCTTCTGCCTTTTCTATTCAGTTTTCTGAATCTTCTTATCATGAGAGCGAGCTCCTCATCATCCATATCTTCAGAATCTGCATCATCAGAGTCATCATTTGATTTTAATGCAATAGATTTCTTACCTCTTGGATCTTCGTCTTCATTAATTCGTTCCACTTCATAAGACTGAAGGGTTCCAATTAGCTCGTCGACGATAGAGGCATGATTCTTTGCGTCTCTCTTATTGAAGTCTTTATATGATTCCAGTCCTTGGAGAGTCCACGTAGTAGCTTGTTCACCTTCATGGGATCAGAAATTTTTTGTCCTTGATTCTCAAGACCATTGACAATATCTGTAAAACGACTAAACATGTCAGTTATAGATTCTCCTGGTTTCATTTTGAAGGCTTCATATTGACCGAGGAGAATGTTAATTCTGGTCTCCTTCACTCGATCTGTCCCTTCATAGGTGATGTGTAATCTATCCCATACTTCTTTTGCTGTAACACAAGAAGATATTCTGTTATATTCAGTTGGGGATAAGGCACAATATAAAGAGTAAATTGCTTTTGCATCGAGTGCTTGTCTCTTGTTTATCTCTTCCTGAGTCATTCCGCTGGCATCAACAGGTTTCTTTTCCTCTTTCGAGAGATTGATGCAGCAGTAGGAGTAATTCCTCTTTCCACAACGTCCCATTCCAGAGGATCCTTGGATCGTAGGAAGGCTTTCATCTTGTTCTTCCAGATGTTGTAATCCTTTCCGTCAAAGTAGGGTGGTCTTGTATTGCTTTGCCCTTCCATCAGCCCTGGTGCTAGCATACTAGCCATGGATCTTTTACTCTGAAGTAAAACACTTCAAGCAAAGTAAGAACACAGGCTCTGATACCAATTGATATTGCTAGTATGAGTACCTAGAGGGGGGTGAATAGGTATACAAAGATTTTTCTTGATAATTTCTGTATACTTGCGCAATACTTAGACAGTTGAAGGATTTGCGTTAAGTAATAATCAACGTAAGACTAAATAAAGGAAAGAGAGAATTAAACACGCGGTTTATAGTGGTTCGGCTTGATCCAAGCCTACGTCCACTCTTCTGCACTGACAGCCAATTTGGCTGGATTCCACTATGAACAAGAAGATGTTACAGTGTTGATCTTCCTTGATTTCTAGGTGTAGATGATCTACCACACTCGCTCAAGGTATCACCAAGTATAGACACTCTCTGTGTATACAATTTCGCTCAGACTGAATCGACTAATAATCAAGGTGCTTTAGACTCTGGAATTTTTCTATCAATCACGCCCCTTAACAACCAGAACGACTTCCTTTTTATACTCCTTTATGCCATCATACCGTTGGCACTTACCAAAGGAATTCCTCCAATCTACCCGTTGGACGGAATCAATCAAGAAGATCATTCGAGCTATAAAAGGAACCTGACGATAGCCCATCAATCCTGTTCGCCCATACAATCAGGATCTTGGTTTCCAAGAATAGAACATTCCAAGAATACTTCGTCAACCATCGGATCTTCAATTGATCTTGATACGAACAAAAGAATCCATTATGTTTATCCAACCAAAAAGATCTTCTCCAGACGATAGGATTAAATCCTCAACCATATACTTCGGCTCTGGATTTCCTTCGTCACTGAATCAGAAAGGCTGTCAATGAGAATAGTCTTGAGTCTTGAGTCTCAAATCTTGAGTCTTGAATCTTGAGTCTGGTAGTCAGAAAGTCTTCAGACTTTACATTAGACGATCTGCAGATACATAGACTAGACTGAAGGAAACGTTTTGTCAGCTTCAAAATATTCTAGAACGATTTCTCCAACAAGCTGACCGGCATCCAGTCAGCAAAATCTTGCCAAAATTGGCAAGAAAAGACTGAATCGACACTAAGTAAAAATGTTTATGACTAAATTGGCACAAAAAATAGCTTATGACTAAATTGGCACAAATACAAAAGGTTTATGACTTTTTTGGCATCTTTCCCCCCAAAATGGTAGTGTGCATCTAACCTGGAAAGAGTTCGGTGAAGGTGTCCCAAATGCTCATCCCTCTTCCCTGTTGGTCCGCTGCTCCTTCAGACTAGTTACGCAAAACCCGACAAATTAGAAGAAAGCATTTGATCCAGCAGTGCACGTGCGTACAGTCTCAATGCATCAACATTGCATGCGTCGTCCATCTTCGCGCTGATTACCTGGTAGGCGCTTGATGCCGCTCCAAATACGAAATCAGATGGGAAGCTCATCCGGTTAATGATCTTGTCGTCCTCCCCATTGACTCCAGCCAGACTAGGATCCTCACGACCACAACTGCAACCCAAGAGAGTGGCCGTGATCATCAATAAGCCGATGCACCAGGAGGCGGAGGCGCCGCGAGTGATAGCATATAGATAACCGTGTGGATGCTGCTTCTTCAGCTCCATTTTCAATATGCTTCATCCGAACGATGTCACGTTGGGGGACTCTCGACAATAAATAACATGAGTCGAGAGTGTTGGGGGAGTAGTTCGACCTTCACTTTGAAATCTCAACTAAAAGTCAGAGTGTGGGGTAGTATTTGTAGATGAACGTTTGAAGGCGTGGATTTTCTCCATCCTCCTCCCCTTTAATTCCCCCATTCTCTCCATCTTCACTTATAATAAATGGAAAAGAAAAGACGAATATGAGAGGCCCAACTTCCAAAGGGCAAGCACGAGAATCGGAACTGTTCTCAACTACATGCTTGTGGACATCATTCTTTCGAAGGCGTGCTTAAATCGCTTTGGTCGATAATATGTTGATCTACTATTGATTGATGAACGCGATCGACTTACCTGAAGGTCCATAAGGAATTCACCATTGTTGTAAATAGGAAAAATTGTCCAAAAAGTACTTAACCTATTTTATGTTTACCAGTTTAGTTTTAGATATTTTAATTATGACGATTGAGTTCTAAACATTTTTAAATTTTGTCAGTTGAGTCCATTGGCTGGAAATCGCTCCTGACAATCCTACATGATGTTATTAACGCTGATGTGAACAGTTTTTAATAATTTATATTTTATTTTATTATTTTATTTTATTTCTTCCCTTCTTCCTCTAATTGATCACTAGGCCTTGGAGATGGTCGATGTTCTCATGGCACCCAAAACGGTGTAAATAACAAACGGCTCCTCACAGCATCTTCCTCCAATATTCATTCTCTTATGTCTTTTTTGTCCTCTTAGTCTTCAATTTGTCAAAATCGAAAGAAACAACTTCCCCGATCGCCACTTGACGCTCACCTTGCCCGACTTCCCTGCTCACTGCTCAACTTTCCATCTTGTCTCATATTTCTATGAGTGGTCTTAATCATTTTTATGGTGTCTTATTTTTAGCAGGTGTGAAATTTTTATTGTTGCCTTATTTTAAATTTGTTGACTATGTACTGGTATTTATAGTTTGGTTACACAACGTCGCATTGTTGATGAATATGTAATTTGAAATGGTAGGTTTGCATTTTCAAGGAGTACAAAAGATGAAATAGAAAAATTACTGATTAGTCCCTAGTTGACCCTAAAACTGGACAGAACCCATTAGATTGATCTAGTCCTTGGTCCTTGGCTTAATAGGGTTGATCCTCGATCCCAAAAATTGAGGACTAACACTATGTAGGTTGGTCCTAGGGTTAAGGGATGGACCAACACAACTCGGACCATGCTCACCCCTACTCAAAAGGACTTTTTCTGATTGTTAGGCTTGAAGGACAGTTGTAAACAAATTTAGCTTGAGCCAAAGGGAGGTCCCATTGATGCAAATTACTTCCGATTAAGCTCCCCAAAACATTTCCCAAACTTCGATTAACAACTTTAGTTTGCCCATCGGTTTGGGGGATGATGAGAAGAGCTAAATTAAAGCGTTGTGCCTAGCTTATTCCAAAGTGTGCACCAAAAATGACTTATAAATTTTAAATCCCAAACAAATGTCATTGTCTTTGGGATACCATGAAGTTTCACAATCTCTTGGAAGTAAAGATTTGTCACATAAGCAGCATCCAAAGTCTTGTTACATGGTACAAAGTGCACCATTTTCGAGAATCGATCAACGACCACCATAATTGAGTCTTTACCCCTTTGTATCCAAGCTAAACTAACCAAAAAATCTAGGCTCACATCTTCTCAAGGTGCCGTTGGTACTAGTAATGGAGTGTATAAGCCAATGTTTTAAGCATGACTTTTGGCAATGTGAAAAGTTCTGCACCACTCCACGTGTCTTATATATCTTTCTCCATTTGAGGCCAAAAAATTTTCTTTGACATGAGAGATTGTCATCTCTTCCAAAATGATCGGCTGATTCTCCACCATGCGCTTCATTGATAATGGCTTCCCTCAAAGAAGTTCTTAGTATGCACAAACAATTATTCTTGAAAAGAATCCATCCTACAACAAGAATTGCTAATTTGAATCCTTTGAACAATCTTTGCAAATCTTCCCAAAGTCTAGATCTTCTTCATAAAGTTCATTGATCATGTCAAAGCCTAAGGCCTTCAAGGATTGAGGGTGGCTTAATGCATCTATCACTTGATTTCGAGCTCCAGCTTTATGTATGATAAGAAAAGTGTCTTGGAGAAAACTTCCTTAAGTGTTTTGAAGTTGACAAAACGTTTCCATCAATCTAGTCTAAAGATTTGCAGACTCTTCCATCAAAGTCTGAAGACCTCCAAACTACCAAACTCACGACTCAAAGTCTATTCTCATTGACAATTTCTAGACCGTCGAAAAAGGCTTATCCAAAACTGAATATTTCATTAAGGATTTGATTCTATCGACTGAAGAAGATCTCTTAGCTAGATACAGCATGTCGGAATCCATTATTCAAATTGAGATTGATTCAGGAATTGTGGATCCGTTGATTGGCAAAGTATACTTGGAAGGTTCTACTTATGGAAACTTAGATCCTAATTGTATGGGCGAGCAGGATTGGTGGGCTATTGTCATATTCCTTAAATAACTCGAAATCTTCCTAATTGATTTTGTCCAACAAGTAGATTGGAGGAACTCCTTTGGTAAGTGCCAACGGGTGTGATGGCATGAAAGAGTATATAAGGAAGAAGTTTTAGTTGTTCGAGTGTGTGCGTGATAAAAAAATTCCAAAGTCTAAAGCTCCTTGTTCTTAGTCAATTCATTTGTTGAGAGAAATCTTGTACTCAAAATAGAGTTAATATCTTTGTGAGACCTTGAGGAAGTGTAGCAGAGTCTCTACACTGTGTAATCAAGGAATAGTTTTACTGTAACAACTCTTTTGATTCATAGTGAAATCCAGTCGGAAGGCTATCGTGCAGAAGAGTGGACGTAGGCTTGGATTAAGTCGAACCACTATAAATTATGTATTCTTATTCTTTTCCCTACACTCTCTTACTTTGATCATAACTTGATTTGTTTACAAGAGCATAATTTCATTTTCATAATCTATTGTTGATTAGTGTTGCACACTTTTCTCGGAAAATTTATTTTTACACCTATTCACCCCCCTCTAGGTGCTCATACTAGCTTTCACAATTGGTATCAGAGCTTGTGTACTCACTTAAGTTGAAGTATTTTACTTTAGAGTCAAAGATCCATGGATAGTATGTTGGCTTTAGGTCTGGTTGAAGGGCAAAGCAATACTAGACCGCCTTATTTTAATGAAAAGGAATACTATATATGGAAAAACAAGATAAAGGCATTCCTTAGATCAAATGATCCTCTGGAATGGGATGTGGTTGACAAAAGAATCATTCTTAAAGTTGGACCAATCTTAGAAAGAGGAAAAGAAGCTGTTGAGTCTAGTGAAATGATTCAAGAAGAGATAACCAAGAGACAATCTCTTGATGCAAAAGCAATTTATTCTTTATATTGTGCATTATCTCCTACTGAATATAACAGAATATTTTCTTGTGAAATAGCTAAAGAAGTCTATGATATATTACACATCACCTATGAAGGAACTGATCGAGTGAAAGAAACCATAATCAATATTCTGCTTAGTCAATATGAAGCATTCAAAATGAAATCAGGAAAATCTATCACTAACATATTTAGTCGCTTTACAGAAATCGTGAATGGTCTTGAATATCAAGGTCAACCAATTTCTGAACCCATGAAGGTAAACAAGTTATTGCATAGATTGTCCAAGGATTTGAATCATATAAATACCTCAATAAGGGAGACACAAAAAATCATGCCAATCTTTGTTGATGAATTGGTTGGGATTCTTCAATCTTATGAAGTGGAGCAAATCAACGAAGATGAAGATCCTAAAGGTAAGAAATACATTGTATTAAAATCTAATGATGATTTTGATGTCACAGATTCTGAAGACGATATGGATGAGGAAGAGATTACTCTCATGATAAGAAGATTCAGAAGACTAAACAAAAAAAAGGGAGAAGATTCAATTCAAAGAGACAAAGTTTTCAAAAGTAACAGACTAAGTCAGTTGAGGATGATGAATCCAATAAAGATGTAGTCTGCTTTGAATGCAACAAGAAGGGACACATCAGACACAACTATCCCCTTCTGAAGAAAACGAAAGGAAAAGTTGAGAAATATCGAAAGGCACTTGAAGCAGAAACTTGGAGTGATACAGAATGTGAGGAAAGTGATGATGATTATCCAAATATTTGTCTCATGGCACAATCAAACTCAGATTCGGATTCAGACTCAGACTTAGACAGTGAAATTGAGATAAGTAATTCAAAAATCCCTACTAAAGTCTCTAGATACAGTGATGAATTGTGTCTTAGTCTCAAAACCTCTCTTAAAAGAATTTCTAAACTTAAATGGGAAAATTTTGCACTGAAACAACAGGAAAATGTTTGAAAAGAAAATGTCAAGAGTTTAGACAAAAGTGTTACTACTTTAAAAGAAAATGCAGACAATCTTTCAAAAGAAAATGCATTCTTGAAAAATGATATCTCAAATATTTATAAAAGATTTTCTATAGGATCTGAGAAACTTGAAAAAGTTCTTTCAGCACAAAGACCTTACTTCAACAAATCAGGTTTAGGAATGATTGCTGAAACCATTCATCTAATTGATTCTCCTAAAGTAAAAGAAATAATCAAGCAAAGACCTACAAGAGATTCTTACAAAAATAATTTCCAATTTTTTCTGTAAAACCAATAGGTCGTAGTGCTCTTAAATGTTCTAAGCGTAATAGCTCATATCACTTTGAGAAAGAATGTCCTATGGTTTGGAAACCTATTAAGAAGGTATGAGCAAAGACCGTATATTACACTTACACCAATTGACCCAAGACCAAAGAAAGTGTCTCTTTTCTAAATGTAAGCCACTATCAAGAAAAAGATTAAATGGTACTTGGATAGTGGATGCTCAATACATATGACAGGAGACTCAAATTGCATCATAAAACTTGTATAAGTTAATGGTGGAAATGTTTTTTTTTTTTTTTTTTTTTAGGAAATAGCAAAGGAAGAATTGTGGGATATGGAACCGTAAGGATTGGAAGCCTCATGATTAGTAATGTTTCCTTAGTAGAATGACTCAACTACAACTTGCTGAGTATCAGTCAACTATGCGACACTAGTTTGAAAATCAACTTTCAAGAAGGAATATGTTCATGAACCAGTAAAGATTCCTCTCAGTCTTTCACGGGGCAAAAACATGGAAATATCTACCTCTTGGATATCAAACCAAATGAAACCCAATGTCTAATTTCAATTCAAGAGGAAGCAAACTTATGGCACAAAAAACTTTGGGCACATCAACATAAAGCAAATAGTCAAAATCTCAGCAAAAAAAACTTGTTCATGGACTATCCAATCTAACATACCAAAAGTCTGATCTATGCACACCATGTGTTTTGGGAAAACATGTAAGAAACTCATTCAAACCAATAAATCAAGTATCCACTAATTGTGTACTGCAGCTCCTGCATATGGATCTCTTTAAACCAACCAGAACTCAGAGTATTGGAGATAAGAAATATTGCCTAGTAATTGTGGATGACTACTCACAATTCACTTGGGTATATTTCATGACAGGTAAGTCTGAAACATTTTCTTATTTTATAAAGTTTACTAAAAAGGTCCAAAATGAGAAAGCATATGTTATTTCAAGTATACGAACAGACCATGGAGATGAATTTGAAAATCAAGACTTTGCAAAATTCTATGATGAATATGGTTTTCAACATGTGTTCTCTTCACCATATACTCTAGACCAAAATGGAGTTGTGGAAAGAAAGAATAGATCGCTTTAGGAAATTGCTAGAACTCTTTTAATTGAAAGTAACATCTCCTTTTGTTTTTGGGCTGAAACAGTTTCTACAGCGTGCCATATTATTAATAGTGTCTTTCTAAGGCCTACTATGGAGAAAACTCTCTATGAGTTATTCAAAGGAAAAAAAAGCCAATTGTTTTGTATTTTCATGTATTTGGATGTAAATGTTTTATTTTAAAAAATGCAAATGATCGAGTTGGTAAGTTTGAAGAAAAATCAAATAAATGTATCTTCCTTGGATATTTTATTACAAACAAAGCTTACAGAGTATACAAACAAAAATACTCAATTTGTGGAGGAATCGAAGAATGTCAAATTTCAAGACTTTATGTAAAATCAATCGATTCAGACTCAACTTGAAGAATCTGAACCTGCTCCATACTCTACAAAATCTAAATCTCCAGAAGCAGCTCAGACTTCAGAAGACCAGCAACAAATGATCGTTAAAGATTCAAATGAGAAAAATGATCAACAATTTGACAAATCAACCAGCAACTAGAAGCATAAGTCCAATCATCCCAAAGATCTCATTATTGGTGATATTAATGAAGGAATTCGCACAAGATCCAAAAGGTGTGAAGAGTCTAGTGTTGTGGCTCTTATTTCTAAAATAGAACCCAAAAACATAGAAGAAGCTCTAAATGATGAAAGCTAGATTGAAGCTATGCAAGAAGAACTCAGGCAATTTAGTATCAATGATATCTAGGAATTGACTCATAAACCAAAAGGTAAATCCATCATTGGAGCTAAATGGGTTTTCAGGAACAAGATGAACGAGAAAGGAAAAGTTATAAGAAACAAAGCAAAACTCGTGACCAAGGGATATACGCAAGAAGAAAGGATAAATTATGATGAGACTTACGCGCCAGTAGTAAGGCTAGAAACAATTAGATTATTACTTGCTTTTGCTTGTCATAAGAATTTCAGGTTATTCCAAATGGATGTCAAAAGTGCTTTCCTAAATGGATTCATCCAAGAGGAAGTCTATGTGGAACAACCATCCGTTTTGAAGACCCAAGAAAACCAGACTCTGTATTCATACTAGAAAAAGCTCTATATGGTTTAAAGCAAGCACCTCAAGCTTGGTATGACAAACTAAGTAAGTTTTTAATTCAAAATAGCTTTGTCAAAGGTAAAGTAGATACTACATTGTTTATCAAAAGAGAAAACAATTTTTTTTTACTTATTCAAATTTATGTTAATATTATTTTTGGATCTTCTAATGAAAATCTGTGCAAAAAATTCTCTAGGTCTATGCATGATGAATTTGAAATGAGCATGATAGGTGAATTAACCTTCTTTCTCGGGTTTCAAGTGAAAAAACTGAAGGAGTGGAACCTTTATTCATCAAGAAAAATATGCTAAAGAACTTGTCAAAAAATTTGGACTAGAGAATTGCAAAAAGATTGATATACCAATGTCAAGTTCTTTAAAGTTGGACAAAGATGAAAGAGGAAAGAAAGTTGACCAGAAGCTATACAGGAATATCATTGGTTCACTTCTTTATCTTATTGCTTATAAACCCGACATTTTATTTAGTGTTTGTATTTGTGCCAGATTTTAATCAGACTCTAAAGAATCTCATTTAAGTGCTGCAAAGCGTGTTATCAAATACATTGCTTCAACTTCAAATTTAGGTCTCTGGTATCCTAAAGAAAGAGACTTTACTCTTCTTGGATACTCAGATGCAAACTTAGCTAGATGCAGAGTTGATAGAAAGAGCACATCGGGCACTTGTCAACTACTTGGAAACATGATAGTATCTTGGTTTTCAAGGAAGCAAAGTACCGTAGCTCTTTCTACAGTAAAAGCAGAGTATGTAGCTCTTGGTAGTTGTTATTCACAAATTCTGTGGATAAAACAATAGCTAAGAGACTTTGGAATTGAAGATTCATGCACTGAGATCAAATGTGACAACACCAGTGTAATCAATCTCACCAAGAATCCGATTCTTCACTCAAGAGCAAAACATATAGAGATTCGACATCATTTCATTAAAGATCATGTTCAAAATGGAGAAGTTTCAATTTAGTTTATTGATTCAAAGAATCAACTGGCGGATATGTTTACAAAGCCTTTGGAGAAAAATCAATTTGAAGTTATTCGTTTCAGACTCAATATCTTAAAGTCTGAAGAAGTTCAAACCCAAGACTGAAAGTCTAAAGACACTCAAATTCAGACGATCAAGATTTACTACTGTAAGTTACTTTAATTTTAGAAAATTATCTCTCGGATCAAATCTCGAAAAGGTACGATCATCTATCCGTAATTGATGCTATTTTCCAATCTCCGTGAATATTGCAATCTTTCATTTTTCGAAAAAGAAGTCATTTTTAAAATGACAGTTATCTAATTTATTGAAAAGGCAATTATTTTTTAAAGGCATCTTTATATTTCCTTTTTTTACGACGTTCCATATGCCTCACTTTGACTGTCTTATTTGGTTCTTCTCCGTTTTACTCACAAAAATCCTAAGAGAGCACAAATCTTCCACTTCTATCTTCTTCTCTTGTTTAATTCTCTAAAAGTTTTCATCTTTTTTGTGAAATAAGTTTGGAATCTCTCAAAGACTGTGAAAAATGTCGTCCCAAAGAAAGTTTTTGAGGATTGCGAACATGGGACCACAGCAAATGTGTGAGGGACTTACGCATTTTGATCTCACCGAGAAAGAAGAATCTCCTAGACAGCAGCAGAGCCCACAACATTCTCAGCAGCGTCCATCTTATCCTACTAGACCTCAGAATATTGAACATCGGGAAGAGGAAGAAATCATCGAAGATGCAGAACCTGTAAGAACTCAAAAGCCAGCTTTTATTTATAAGCTTTACCGTGCTTTGAAGAGGGGTGGTACTTCTTTGAACTACATTGATGAATTTTTGAAAGACAAAAGGTATCGAAATGAAACCTATTTTTTATGCACAATGGAACAATTGGGAATTGCCCCTGCGGGGTCAACAAAAGAAGCATTTGCGAATATCTCAAGCCATCCACGTGTTGGAGGGCTGAGTCAATCTGATGGGAATAATGATGATAGGATGTATAGTTAGTTTAAACCTAGAAGTGTGGACTTTGATTTTCTTGACTCTCTGAATGTTAATCTGCAAGAAAATTTCAATCTTCTTCAACTTGAACGGTTTTTTTTTGAAACGACAAAGGCTCATGCTGAACTTACTACCTACTTCTATTCGAATCTCAGTTTCTTGGATGCGAATAGATTCTCTTTTAGTGTTCGAGATCAAGACTATGTGGTAGACATTGATACATTGGCTGATGTGATTGGGGTTGAAAGAGGGAAATATCAACCAATCAGTGTGTCTATTGGTCGTGCAACAATAGAGCTTGTTCGGGATAGAACGACGAAAGGAAAGATTTCATATTTGAAAATAAATGCCTCAAATATTTTGCTTCACAAGATAGTGATCAACTATCTCAGACCAAAATCAACTTCAGAGATCGATGTTTCAAACTCGGAGGCAAAGCTGATGTATGCCATTAACGCTAGCAAGAAGTTCTCTCTTCCACACACTATTATGTTCCACATGTACAGAACGATGGTAAAGGACAAAGGTCAACTTCCTTACTCAGCATGTCACGCCCCGACTCTCAGTCACGTGACCATCCTTCTGGCTTGGTCGCTTTTATTATGCGATATCCCCAGGACTACATATCGCCGACCCTGTCCTTTTTAATAGCACATGTGGAAGCAGTTAAAAAAATCCCCAGACAATAAAGCAATGAGATATACAAGTAGGACTAAAAACCTGAACATGAAAACCACATCTTTATGTACATATAAACACTTCAGGTCTAACATCTATTCACATACACACAATGTTTGACAAGACAGAACGGGATCTCAATCCTCATCCGGGTCGTACTCGGGGTTATCCTCGGGGTCCTCCTCCACGTACTTCTCTTCAGGTTCCTCAACAGGGATCTCCTCATCAGATTCATGCTCTTTAGGCTCCTCATCCAGGTCCTGAAATGGTTATTCAATAACCATTGAGACAACGTCCCAGCAAGTTCTACCCCCTAAAACCCGATTAGTAAACTAATACACTTTAGGGCTGCCTATGCACAACATGAGTCAGAGGACTTACCTTGGCCTCAGATTCCACCTGCATATTAGCACAAATCAAACAGGCACCCAAGCAATAACATCACAGATCGAAGCATCGATCTAATCGACTTAATCGATTACACACCAACAAGACAACTCACGGTCATTTCCATTCAATCAATCAATTCGCAACATCAAATCAAGGCAGTGATCAATCACATTGAATCACACTTAGATCGAATCATCGATCAATCGACCTAGTCGATTACAAGTCAGTTGAATCATTTCTAGGTCATTCACTCCATCCCACATAACCTCCAATAGTACACTTAGTCACAAAGCTCCATCAATGCTCTCGGGCGTCGTTTTCGCCAAGGTGACATAAGTATCAGATGGTCTATGTGCTTTCTTTAAGGCGCCGTTTTCGCACAGTGATATTCCTCATCATTGAACCACGCCCGTCATAGGTCATAAATCACTGACAGTCTACGTGCGTTCTTTAAGGTGCCGTTTTCGCACAGTGATGTCTTTCATCACCGAACCATGCCTGTCATGATTCATAGGTAGTCTATGTGCGCTCTTTAAGGCGCCGTTTTCGCACAGTGATATCCTTAATCATCGAACCGCGCCTACCATAATTCATAGATAGTCTACATGCGTTCTTTAAGGCGCCGTTTTCGCACAGTGATATCTTTAATCACCGAACCACGCCTGTTTATACTTCGCACTTGATCAGTCTCAGCCAATAGAATTCTCAGTTAGCTCTCACCACTTTCTCCACTTTACAACTCACCAAAGCATTATGAAGGTTAAATAAACAAACTCGGCCATTTACGAATCAATCATTCAATTCCACTCAAATTCAATCAATTAAGGAATAATTCCATAAATTGCACAATCAATTTAATTAAGCACAACGTGGAGTTCAAATAAATAAACGGACTGCACCACAACAATCAGCACGAGATTCTGGTCGTCGATCACCTCAGCATTAATTTATGAAAATAATTAAATAATTAATTAATTTCGAAAATTAATTAATAAATATTAAAATTCAATTTAGCTCAAGATAAAGCCCAATTAAATAAATGGACTTCACCACGGTCATCAGCATAATATTCTGGTCATTGGCCATCCAAGTTCAATTTTCGGAAAATAATTAATTAATTAATTTAATTCCGAAAAATAAATAATTAAACACAATAATTCAAATTTAGCACCATATGAAGCTCAATTAAATAAATGGTCTGTGCCACCATCATCGGCATAAAATCCCGGTCACTAGCCATCCCAATTGAATTTCCGGAAAATAAATAATTAAATAATTAATTTCAAAAATTAATATTTAATTCCTAAAAATTCCAATTAGGCCCGAATCGCTTAATTAACACCCGATAAGGGACGGGAAAAATCCCAAGAAGCATCCAATAAATACTACAGGTAATTCTCTATCTAATTACACTAATCACACAACTAATATGCAAAGCAATTAACTAATAATCACTAATCAAATCCTAATCTAACAACCTAATTACACTTAATTAACACTAATCAAAATTTAAGTATAATTAGCACACTAAGAAGACATTAGTGAGTAAAACTCACTCAAAACGATGGGCTCGACACGAGGATCGACTTTCCTCAAAGCGGGCATAGCATCCGGGCTCGGGAAGGCGGCCAAAACGGGCCAAAACCCACTGTCATACCCATTTTCTGCAACCCTCCGTGCGCGGCTGGTTGAGGTGGTTCCGGCGTCGGTTGAGGCGGCCAAGGGCGGCTGAGGGCGAGGCGGAGCTTCGGCGGGGTCAACGGTGGCCGGAGGTGGTCGGGCGGCGGCCGTAGGTGGCCAAACGGGACCGACCATAGTCGAAACAGAGGCTAGATCGCATAGCGGGGACCGCAGGTGCGAGCATGACACGGCGGAGCGCGCGGCGTCGCGCGGGCGGCGGTGCGGCAGCTCCGGTGCGGCGGCGTCCAAGCAATTGGTCGCGGTTCCTTCTGGCGACGCTGGACGCTGCTTCACTTTCTGCTTCCTTCTGGTTCGCACCAGCAAGAGGAGGGAGAGAGGGGCGGAGGTGTGTGGACGGCAGCTCGACAGCGAGTTTGGGTGCGCGCGAGCAACTCCGGTGGCTTGCGGACATGCAACGACGGCGGCGAGAGGCGGCGATGGCAACTCGATCTCCGCTGGTCTTCGGCTCCCATGGAGTTTTGAAGAAAAAAAAAAAAGAAGATGGGGGAGGATCCGTCTACGGAGGAGAGGGGAGGAAGAAAAGTTCAATTTCCCCTCTTCCTCTCACACACACTCTCTCTCTTAGGTCATCACACATGGGCCACCATGACATCATGTGATGTCACCTTCCACCCACAATTTCTTGACAAATTTGCCCATTCTAGAAGCATTTAGGTAGGCCAAAGTATGGGGGTAGAGGTGGCATACGAATTTTGCTAGGTTTTCTTTCCAATTGAGCCTTAATTCCTCTTGAATTAAATCAAATTGACCCCCATTAATTTATTCAACATTTCATCATTCCAATTGGTATTTTTCCTTACCAATGTAGCCCACTTGCATCCCAATTTCACAATCCATGGCTTCAATTGAACGAGAACGGCCCTATTTATCTAGTAGAAATTAAAACCCAAAAATCTGAGTGTCACACAGCACTTGTCACCAAGTTATTTAGATATTTGAACATTCAGCCTCCCCGTTTCTCTGTGTTCGAACATGCGATCAAATGGTGGTGGACTGAAAATGGTCTCTAAAATGCATCTGAAGGAACTTAACAAGGCTTTGGAGCAATTCAAGGTTAAAACTCCTATCAAGACTCACCCAATCTACGTGATCATGCTGACTTGCCATCATTTGCCAATACACCATCTGATCAAGCAAAAGCCAGTACTTAGCCTGACAATTCAGCAGACTTTCGCAGAGTGCTTGATGTTCTCTTGGAGATGTAAGGCCAAATTTATTCTCTAGGATGCAAAGTATAGAATTTGCAAAATGCAAGACAAGCCTCTTCAATTTCTTTGGCATGATCAACTTCACGCCCTTGCTCTTCAAGTTCAAGCAAATGCTAAGGGTGAAGATGTGGCTCAACTAAAAGAGGATTTGAAAAAGCTAGAAGTGATTGTCCAGTCAATGGGAGATTTCCAACTTGTTTGTGTTCCCAAACAATCATAATTATATTCTCTTTTCATCTCTACCTTTTTAATGCTAACAAAAAGGGGGAGAGATGTGTTCAGACTTGAGATTTAAACTCTTGAACTCTTGACTTTCGTATTAACTTTACTTTTGTGTTTGGCTGTTTGAATTGGGACTAGATTTGGATTTGATTGTTTAAACGTTTATTTATCTTAAGCACTACTAGTATTTCATGGCAAAAATAGTTGCTTATTTACATGACTAATCTACTTTCTATGGATGCAGATTTTAATGTTATCTTTGCTACGCCAATTATCTTTTGTGAGATATCCATGTTTGTTTGAGTATTGTTTTGCAAATCAAAGTTATCCAAATCTGCAGGAAAATTTTGTCACCATCAAAAAGGGAGAGATTGTTGGAGAAAACTTCCTTGAGTGTTTTGAAGTTCACAAAACGTTTCCATCAATCTAGTCTGAAAACTTGCAAAATCTTCCATCAAAGTCTAAAAACCTCTGGACTGTCAGACTTAAGACTCAAAGTCTATCCCCATTAACAATTTCTAGACTGTCAAAGAAGGCTTATCCAGAACTGAATATTTCGTTAATGATTTGATTCTATTGACTGAAGAAGATCTTTTGGCTGGATACAGTATGTCATAATCCATTATTCAAATTGAAATTGATTCAGGGATTGTGGATCCGTTGATTATCAAAGTATACTTGAAAAATTCTACTTATGGAAACCTAAATCATGATTGTATGGGTGAGTAAGATTGGTGGGCTATCGTCATATTCTTTAAATAACTTAAAATCTTCCTAACTGATTATGTCCAACGGGTAAATTGGAAGAACTCCTTTAGTAAGTGCCAACGCGTATTATGGCATGAATGAGTCTATAAGAAAGATGTTTCAGTTATTCAAGTGTATACGCGATAGAAGAATTCCAAAATCTGAAGCTCCTTGTTGTTAGTTAATTCATTTGTTGAACGAAATCTTGTACTCAAAAGAGAGTTAATATGTCACGCCCCGATCCTCAGGCACGCACACATCTGTCTCACTTGGTCGATTTTATAATGCGATATCCCAGGACAATGCATCGCCAACCATTTCATTTTTAAGCACATGCAGAAGCAGTTAAAATCCCCAAACAATAAAACGATTGGATAGAAAAGCAGGGCCATATTTTTCATATTGAAATTTATAACCAAACTTTTTATACAAACCACAAACCCCTTCATAACTATTCACATCAAAATGGAGATCTCAAAAGAAGACAGAAACTTAGATGAACTAGGCCATACTCAAGGCCCCTCTCAGAATTGTCTTCTTCTTCCAAAAATCCTTTTCTTCATATCTCACCTCCGAGTTCTCCTTCTCGGATTCCTCCTCCTCAGCTCTTCAGCGGGGTCCTGAAATGGTTTTCCCCAAACTGGGATGAGACTACGTCTCAGCGAGTTCTACCCCACTAAGCCCGATTAGCAAACCATTATACTAAAGGCTGCCTAAACACACACATGGCAGAGGACTTACCTTGGCCTCTGATCCCACCTGCAAGTCAGTACAATTCACAATAAACACCCATTCACTTCAACAAATCGAACCAGTCGATTACATGTCATACAATTCAATCCCCACTGTGGGATATTTAAAAGCTAGGCCACGTGCATTCTCCAGGATGACCTTCCAAGTCTCCGAGCCACGTGCCTTAAACCTCGGACCCACATGCATTCTCTAAGGCGACCTCTTCGCCAAGGTGGTACATCAAGCCACCAAGCCACGTGTCCTTTTTACGATGCCCGGGCCCACGTGCATTCTCTAAGGTACTCGCTTACCAAAGTGACGCATCAGATCACCAAGCCACGTGCCCTTTTTAGATGCCATTTCGAATACTGGACCCACGTGCATTCTCTAAGGTACTCGCTTACCAAAGTGACGCATCAGATCACCGAGCCACATGTCCTTTTAGATGCCTTGGCCCGCGTGCATTCTCTTAGGTGCTCTCTCACCAAAGTGATGCATCAATTCACCAAGCCACGTGCCCTTTTAGATGCCAAACCCTGTCACCGAGCCACGTGCATTCTCTAGGACGACATACCAAGTCTCCAAGCCACGTGCATTCTCTCAGGCGACATTTTCGCCAAGGTGACATATTCAACCACTGAACTCACGTGCATTCTCCAGGTGATATTCCAATTCATCGAGCCCACATGTCCTCTTTGCAGTGGTTACCAATTTACTTTCAATATCGACAACCAATGCTAACGATTTCTCAATCAAATAATTAAATCAACTCAACAAAGCATTATAAATGCTGAATGACATACTTGGCCATTTACCAATCAACAATTCAATTTCAATCAATTCCAACCAATTTAGGGTAAATCCCTAAAATATCACAATTTATTCAATTCCATACAACGTGGGGCTCAAATAAATAAACGGACTATGCCACGACGATCAGCACGAGATTTTGGTCGTCGGCCATGAAAATCTTAATTTCCAAAAATAATTAATTATTAATTAATTTCGAAAATTAATTATTAATTACTAAAAATTCAATTTAGCTCAAAATAAAGCCCGATTAAATAAACAAACTTCACCACGGTCATCGGCATAATTTTCCGGTTCCAGGCCATCTCAGTTGAATTTTCGGAAAATAAATAATTATTTAATTTAATTCCGAAAATTAATATTTAAATACTAAAAAATCCACTTAGGCCCAAAAGCCTAATTGGAGCCCACTAAGGGTCGGGAAAAATTCCAAAACACTTCCAATAATTAGTAGACCATGTCTACTTGCTAATTACACATTCAATTTATCTAATTCGCATCACAATTGGCTAATAATTGCTAATTTAATCTAATCTAACAACCTAAACATAATTAATTAAATCTAAACCAACCTTAAGCATAATTAGCCACTAATCCTAGATAAGTGAGATTACTCACCAAATCTCCCGCAAATCGGATCAATCCGACGGCGGCGACGCGAGGACAATTGTTCCCAAAGCACGGCTCGGGTTCGGGGCCGGGAAACGGCCCAAAAACGGGCCCAAAGGTGCTGAAACCTACTCCGTGGGTCTGCTGGACGAAGCCGATCGGGGCTGCTCCGGCGGCTAGGGCGGCGAGGGGAAGCCGGCGGAGGGCGAGGGGGTTGCGGGGGAGGTCCGGCGGGGTTGGGCGGTGGCCGGAGGTGGCCGGACGGTGGCTGGTCGGTGCGGAACAGAGGCGAAACAGGGCTGGTTCGCGTGGCTTGGGCGTGCGCGGACGGCGGGACGACGGTGGGCGTGCGGGCGCTGGCGGCGGGACGACGGCGGGCGCGCGGGCACAGGCGGCGGTGCGGCGGTGCGGCGGCGAGACGAGCGGCGAGCGATTCTCGGCGAGCTGCGATCGTCGACTCTTCTTCCGCTCCTAGTTCGGTCGCTCAGACTTGCGAAGGAAGGAAGAAGAAGAAGAAAGAGAGAGAGAGAGAGAGAGAGAGAGAGAGAGAGAGAGAGAGAGAGAGAGGGAGGGAAAAAGTAGGGCTTGACCGGTCAAAATGAGGAGAGAGGAGAGATAAGTCGGTGGGGGGGGGAAGGTGGTCCGCACGAATGGGGGAGGGAAAAGGGGAGAGGAGAGAGAGAGAAAAGAGAAAAAGAAAAGAAAAGAAAGAAAAAGAGAAAAAGGAAAAAAGAGAGAAAGAAAAAGGGGGAGAAAGAGAAAAAGGAAAAATAGAAATGCATAATGCCTTTACGCAATTTTCCTTTTCTCTTTTCCTTTTCATTTCTATTTTCTTTTCGGACTTCAATTTTTCTTCCGATAATTTCTTTATTGAAATTTCGGACTCGTCAATAAATTGACAAGCGATGAGACAGGATCCTAAAAATAAGAATTATGACGCGCTTAAAATTCGATTCCCGAAATCGAGTTCAATTTCGTGGTTAAAAATCGATCAGACGTGATTTTAGCTCAATCCAGCCAATTAGGTAGCTTTTAGGGATTTTACAACTAATACATCCCTTAACGGCTTCACCCAATAGGTTAGTTAACTCGTGAGTGATCAGCTCAGAGAAAAATGGCCATAGGCACGTCGACGAAATGCCCATTTCACTTTATCAAAACGGGGTCGAATTTCAAGATGTCACATAATATCTTTGTGAGACCTTGAGGAAGTGTAGCAAAGTCTCTATACTATGGAATCAAGAAAGAGCTTTACTATAACAAGTCTTTTGATTTATAGTGAAATCCAGCCGGAGGGCTGTCAGTGTGGAAGAGTGGACATAGGCTTGGATTAAACTAAACCACTATAAACTATGTGTTCTTATTCTCTTTCCTGCACTCTCTTACTTTGATCGTAACTTGATTTATTTACAAGAGCATAATTTTATTTTCATAATCTATTGTTGATTAGTGTTGCACACTTCTCTTGGAAAATTTATTTTTGCACCTATTCACCCTCCTCTAGGTGCTCATACTAGCTTTCACAAAGTGAAACCTTGAAGAAACTCTACCCACTTGGCATGCTGATTGTTTGGATTATTTTGAGTATTTATGTACTTCGAGGCTTCTGATCTAAATAGAGACAAACTGATTGAAAAACAAATAATGTTGACATTGATCTAAAGCTCTAACAATATCATAAAAATCCTTATTATGGGTAGAGTAATTCTTATGGAAATTATTCAAAAGGCTTTCCTTCTTGGCTAAGAACCACACCAATTCCTACATTAGAAATATCACAATCAACTTCAAAAACATTATTAAAATTTCGAAGCACAAAATAGGAGCATCGGTTACCGTCTTTATAAGGAGCTTGAAGTTTTGTTGTGCCTCTTTGGTCCACTTGAAACTCCCCCCTCGTAACCAACAGATGATTGGTGAAATAATGGTGCTGAAATGATTGATACAGTGACCAATAAATGAGGCCAAACCATGGAAACTCCGAATGTCATGTATAGATGTTGGAATGGGCTAGCTTATGATCACCTTCACCTAGCAAGGATCCATCTTGATACCTTTTTTCAGAGACAGCATAACCTAGGAAGACAAGGTGATTGGTTAAAAAGTGACACTTTTTAAGTAGGCATATAACAAAAATGTCATAAAAATAAGCTACAAGAAAGCTACCAATAAATGGTTTGAAGATATGATTCATAAGGTGCATAAATGTACTAGGAGCATTAGGGTAGCCGAAAGGCTTGACCATCCATTTGTAGGGACCATCTCATGTTTTGAAGGCAATTTTCCACTCATCTCTAGCTCTCATTCGAATTTAATGATATCCTCTCTGAAGATCAATCTTGGATAAGAGAGTAGCGTCATGGAGCTGATTAAGAAGATCATCAAGTCGAGGGATGGAAAAACGATACTTGATAGTGATCTTGTTCACTACTCTACTATCAATGCACATTTGCCACAATCCATCCTTCTTTGGTACAAGAAGGATATGGACAGCTAGAGGTGTGCAAAAGAACTTGGGATCACCCAAACACTCAAAACCAAACCAAACTTGCCTGGAACCTATTGTTCCTAAGGAACTAGTCTAGTTCCCAATTTGAAATATGGAACCGCCCACCCAGACCGGACCTACAAACCCAAGTTTATGTGATTTGGGATCCACCTGTTACCAAGATAAATGCAAAGTTTGCTATAATGTTATAGATTTTGTTAACGAGTGTCCCAATAAGAACCTCTATGACCCTTGTTAAGAAACTAATTGAAAAAACTTTGCAATTTTTAAGGCACCGTATTTTTGTGTTATGCATAATCAATGCTTTTATAAGTGTATTTTTCCAACTTAAGTATGTTTAACCAGTGCCCTGGGTGCGCATTATATGTTTTTGGTACTCCATCGATATGATAAAAGAACTATAAATCCCGTGTGTACATTTTCTCATCGTTAAATGACGAGAATTTAAGACATCGCTCTTCCTTCTACCCCCCTTTTTTCGGCTATTAATGATGCAGTTAGAATCAGTGAAGGATTTCTTCCTCCTCCCCAGCTTTTTTCAGCTATTAATGATGCAGTTAGAATCAATGAAGGATTTTCCAGTCACATGAGGCTTAGCATTTACGAAGGTCAAATCAAATCTTATTCCGGAAGTTGATTAATTCCTCCTAGAAAAAGCACATAGCATCTATTAACTCGTAGAAAAGAGCATTCGACGCCATTAAAACTGGTCTGACGTTGGTCTATTGGGTCAAAAATGACAAGTCACAAGTCACCAAAGGTCGCTCCATTCATGGGACATGAGCCGTCTTTGGACCAGGCTCGATGGTCCACAGAAACTACGATGATTAAGAAATCAGGCTTTCCAGACCAATAATGCATGTGATTATTACCCTCAAAGGATTGCTTGTAGTTCTGGCATTACTCTCTCAATGATAAACTGACATATGTGATTAGAGGTTCAGATTGTCATTCACCTTTAGCTCAATCTGATCAGTTTGAAGTGTGAAACATTGATAGGTGGAGATAAACTGCATGTCTAGAAAGAGTATATAAATCTCATAGACAAGCTATGTGAGATACTCTGTCACCCCTTTGATGTGCAAGCTAGATTAGGAACGACACATAAAATTTGACAAACGAGAAGTTGCGCCTATGAAATGAACTAGAACAAGATTTATTGGAAATAAATCTTGTTCTAGTTCATTCCATAGGCGCCCGTGTGAGGTGTAGTACCTTAACATAGCAATCCTACAATATCCAATTTAAAAACTGAAATCAATCGGTGAAGGGAAACAAACACACACACAAGAATATAAATTTAGGGCCACCCGTGTGAGGTGTAGTACCTTAACATAGCTAATCCATGACTTTAGAGTTTGGAACACGATTGGCGACTTACCTATAGGAAAAAAAATAAAAGGACGCGAGTGCCCCCATATTTTACGAAAATTAGAATAGTCCTACAGCTAAAACATTGCTTGATGATTGGTCGAATTCCAAAGTTTGGAAGTATCAGGGAGTCGGCAGATTCCTTAACCAACCCAAGGAAAAAACAATCGGCATAATCCATCAATCGGTGCGTCAATGAACGGACAAGAAGACATGACGACGGCCGCCCATTCCTTTCGAAGACAAACACAAAAAACACGCAAGGCCTCTCGGAAGACAAAAAGAAGTCATCAAAATCTCCGATGGAGAAGTGTGAACCAAAAGAGAAAAAGCCACAACCAATGTCAGAGAAATTCTCTCTCTTTGGCCCCGCTTTTCAATTGTAGATGAGATATGCCATCTCTTACGTACAAGTTTGATATATACAGCGCGTTCCACTTTTACCCATTACTACGCGGCTTTTCAATTTAGTGTATAGGTGTATCTCCCTCACCTCAGTATATTCAAGCTAGGAAAGTTCCCGTTGAGGCCAGTGCAGGTAAGCACGTTGGCACGTGAAAGATAAAAATGAACAATTAGAGGAATTAGATTACGAGGAGTTTTCTTTACATGGTCAAAGAAAAGGTCTTCTATAGGGATTCAATTCGATTTGAATTTGATTTCCCAGCCTTCTAGATCAGTGCAAGGATTTTGCTTCTGAAAGCGACCTCCAAAGTACATCGAACTTGGGCTTCGTGACAAATCCGCGTCGACCAACATTTTCAAGGTCTGCGCAGAAAATTTTAACTTTCATATCATTAGACACCCGGTAAACAACGGGGAAACTTCTCGGTAGAAAGTACAATGTTAACCAATATTTTGTATAATTTGTACCATTTGGTCGTCTAGTTTGTTTGTTTGTTTTTTTTTTTTTGTACATTTTGTTCCTAATTTTCAAAGTTTGTGCAATGAACACTCAGTTTGAATGGAGTAATTAGAAGAGAATATAAAAAGTTTTTATGATAAGCTCAAGAGAGAAAAGAAAAGAAAACAAAGAAGGTTTGATCTTATTATTGTTTGGATGTTTATGAAAGAAAAGAAAGGAATGAAGGGAGTTTGATCATTTCATATTTAGTCAAAGAAGAGAGAAGAAGGAAAATGAATTTTGTTATATCTTTATGACTATTGTATCCTTGTGATTCTTCATAAATATAATGTGTTATGGTAAACATGACTTTTTGATATTAAGGGTATGTTTGGAAACCATTCTATTTTCGGGAATAATTTCCACTCATAAATAGTTTTCTTAAATTCCGTTCGAGTTTATGACAATTTGAAAGGATTTGGTAACTATTCAAAATTTATAATTCCAAAATAAAAATGCATTTTGTATGGCCCTCAAATTTCTTTATAACTTAGCATTTCTTTTAACTTTTTAAATAACATTATTACATTTTTCTTTTTTTCTTTTCTTCTCCTTTTTTATATTTCGTTCTCTTCTTCTTCCTCTAGCCGATTGCCAACCATGATTGGCCAAACGAGAGCTAACGAGGTCATTAGCCTCGGGGGAAACTTGTGAAGCCATGACGAGGCTTGCCGAGGGCCGGTGAGGCTTTAGTGAAATCGTCAGACCTTGTCTAGCCAGCCACAACCACCGGCTACAAGAAGAAGAGGAGGAAGAAAAAAAAAAAAAAAAAGAAAATGAAGAAAATAAAAGAGGAAAAAAAATGTTTTGGGCTTGATTCTGAATTTGTTTCTAGAAACAAAAAGTATTTTTTTTTTTACTTCTTAATTCTGTTTCAAATCTATTCTCGAAAGTAAAAAATTAACTAAATGGATTTCTTTTTTATTTTGTTCCGGGGAATAAAAAAATAGAATCAAATATTGTTTAGCACCTTATGAAATAGACCCTAAATGCATTCAATGCTTCTTTTCTTTTGCAAATTAAATTCTAATATTCTTTCCAATAAAAGAAAAAAATAAAGGAAAATCTCTTAATTTCAATCTAAATACAAATATAATTATGTAGGGACACTTTATGCGTAGTAAAATAGACTACCTATTATATACAATGCGATAGAGTGAAATATTCTGTTTTTCAAGAAAATTATAAGATATATATATATATATATATATACAAATCAACGTAGAAACTTTATTCATAAAAAAAATTTCCCTTCACTTCATTCCATTAATTCAACATGCACACTAAAAAAACTTTATTTGCCTTTATTTTATTTCTTTCTCCTTTATTCGTAGGCAAGTCTCTATATTGTCATTTTGTTTCCATCACAAATTTATACCAGCGGTGTTAAATGTTGCAGAAACAAGAGATGGAACAGTAAAATAGACACAATAAGAAAATCAATCAAATACTATATGATCTATGTCTATAGGGAGAACAATAAAGAATTTTACCATAAATTAAATTATGCGACAAAAATTATAACTACACTTGAATCACTCAAGTATTCTTAATGCTTTCACATCTTCAATTACACCCAACAACTCATACAATATTTAATCTCGTAATTCCTCTCTCAACAATCACAAGAACTCTATAGAAAAGAAGAAGATAGATAGAATAATGAAATAAATTGGACGGTAGTTTTACATTTACTATACTACATTTTCACGACATTTCCCGAATGAAGGACAAATTCACGAACTTCCTTTCTACGCACATCAACTACCAGTGCCACGTCCTCTGCCGGACACTTGCAAGCTTGACCCGCACAAAAGACAAACCCTTGATATATATATATATACACAAAAGACAAACCCTTGATATATATATATATACGCACGCGCGCACACCAACGACGACTACCACGTCATTTGCCGCACACTTGCAAGCTTGACACGCACAAAAGACAAACCCTTGATATATATCACCGCCGGGGGAAGTCCAAGGCCAAGGGGAATCAGGGAATACATTTCAAATTTGAGACTTTTTCTTCAATTAACTTTCCTTGGCCGAATCTCGCTTCAATCGAGAGGATATATCGTGTCCCCCCAGTCATCAAAATTCAAAGTCCAAAACTTGCTCGAGGGGCATCTGGAAAATCAAGTCTATACTTATCTATAATTTATCTTGGATTGGGTTTTAGGGTCAAACTTCAAACAATTTTAACATTAAATAAAATTTCCAGATTAGCTAAGTAATCCATTATCAGGTTTGAATGCGATAGAATGAATGCCGTGTTCAAATCATTCTTTACTTATTTAATGTAACCTTCAGGGCTAACATCTACCACTCTTCGGATCGGGAGGTTTGCATGCATTCGGGGAGATTAAATACATTTATTTTAGTCATATATTGCTAAAAGTTTCCTAAAATCCATAAACACAAAATGAAAAAAAAATTACTGACGTCAAAGACTACATCAATTCCTTGTGTATGTTCCCCCATTTCACAATCACTAGCTTCTTCCACCATTCATGTTGCTCTCGTTTCAGGAAAAAAAAAAATTAAACGAGTTTATTTTATTTATCTGATTTACAAAATCAATCCTCATCGCGAAGAAAGATGTTCTTTTACGCTAAATAGCATCGATACTGACACGCGATACGCGATACTACACGTCGACACATCGTTTCTCAAAAAGTAGAGAATTTCAATACGTTGGAACACGTTGTATATTAAATATATATATATATATATATTATACATAATAAATTATCATTTTTATGATTATTTCAATAAAATTAATTGAATCAAATTCATAAATAAATAAATAAGCCTAGAATGAATATACACTAAAAACATTAATCCATCATTTATTTATATCATTAATTATTTCAATTTGACAAATTCAACTCTATTTCAATGATTCATAAAACTTGGAGAAAAAACAAGCAATCCATATTCTGGACTCATATATTAGATATGTTGAAAGAGAAGAAAAAAACTTAGTGGTGAATTATGTATCACGGGAAGTGGAGTCAGAGAGAAGAAAATACTAGATTTTTCTTCTTTTTCTATTTATTATTTTTATTATTGTGTTTTATTTTTTCACATATATATCTCTTTACCTCTTATTTATTGAAATTTTAAAATTGACATTGATATCGGAATCACGTGTCGGAGTGGAAACTCGTATGTCAGAATTCCAACTCAAGTGTTAGAGAGTGTCAAAAAAGTTGACTAGGTGTCAAATTTTCCGACATGTGTTGACCGAGTGTTGAAGAGTGTCAGCACGTGTCGAAGTGTCCGACACAACACGAAGACTCTTGGAGAATGTCGGTACTTCATAACTTTTACAGTGTTGAAATACTCTTCAGTATATCTTAATTAATATATAGTGTACGATATTTCTTTGGATTCTAGTTGAAGGGCCCACTAAAAAGCGATGGGAATAAATCTAACACGTCTCTCTGTCCTATATTTACCTATATATGCAATGAACTTATGTCCACCACCATCTTCACCCCCACTTCCTACCAAATAACCACCACCAAAATGGCTTGGATATGGATAACACTCACCTTCGCTTTGATTGCTCATCTCTTATTGCGAGTTTTGCTATGGAAAACAAAGAGCAAGAAGAAATTGCCTCCTGGTCCAAGAGGGTATCCAATTCTTGGAAACCTCCCTCTGTTAGGACAAAACCCTCACCATGATCTTCACAAATTAGCTCAAAAATATGGACCCCTCATGTACTTGCGCCTCGGGTTTGTGCACACGATCGTGGTCTCATCGCCAGAGGTGGCCGAACAATTCCTCAAGACCCATGATCTTGTTTTCGCGAGCCGGCCACCTAATGAGGCCTCGAAGCACATCTCTTACGAGCAAAGGAGCTTGGCGTTCGCGCCGTATGGCCCATATTGGAGGAACATCAGAAAGATGTGCACTTTGGAGCTACTTAGCAATGCAAAAATCAATTCCTTTAAGTCCATGAGAAGAGAGGAGGTCGGCTTGCTTGTGAATTTTCTCAAAGACGCGGCTCACGACCACACAGCCATTGACTTGAGCTCGAAGATCTTTTCGCTAAGCGCCGATATGAGTTGTCGAATGGTCTTCGGAAAGAAGTACATGGACAAGGAGTTTGATGAGAGAGGGTTCAAGGCTGTGATTCAAGAAGGCATGGTGTTGGGTGCGACACCAAACATCGGTGACTATGTTCCTTATTTAGCACGATTTGATCTTCAGGGGTTAACGAAACGCATGAAAGCCGTGAGCAAAGTGTTCGATGCCTTCTTTGAGAAGATTATTGACGAGCACATCAAGTCTACGAAAGAGGAAGGAGAGAGCAAAGATTTTGTGGATGTTATGCTGGGCTTCATGGGATTGAACGAGGGAGAGTACCATATCGACAGGCCCCATATCAAAGCCATAATTCTGGTAATTAATCAATTTTTTTGTATCTAGATTAAAGATTATCTCCGGAACCTTAGCTACTGTTCAATTATCTAAGCGTACGTCGGGGTGGAAAATTTATTAGAACAGGGATCCCACTAGTCGAGGTTCTGAGTTCAGTAATTAGGGAGCAAAATTGATTCCAAGGTAATTCGATAAATTATAAAAAGAGATTTTAGTATATGGACCATCGTCTTGAAACATCTGAAAAGATCTATCATTTCACTTTATAAATCAATTTTTTAGGCGAATTTTAATTTTTCAACTGTTATGTCCCGAAAATTTTTTATGAAGCATGTGAATTGGTTTCCTCCTCTCATCCTCTTTTTTATCTAAGATCTGCAAGTCCTAATGGCATTTTCTAAGCAATAATAATTTGTTTATATTTCTTGTACATAGTTAACACGAAATGAAATTATTACGATATTAATAATCATTACATATGTTTTAACCATAATTTTGCCCAAGCAGATAGTCTTGTTAGCTTCAACATATGTTGTTGTGAACAGACGGTGTCCACGAATCTTGTAAGCCCGTGTTGTCTATCTACCAGTCAGCCAAAGTGCGTCATATACAAGAAGTAGAAGTTAAGGATCACTACAGAGAAATTATTGTCTCTTCCTTACCAGAGGGGGAGCGATTAATAACGTTTTGTCAACAATGAAACAGAGAGTGCTAGAGACAACAAAAAAATTTCATTAATAAGTGATTCATGGTCCATAGGATTTCAATAAGTTGATTCGTGTATGAAAGCAATAGCTAGTTGAGATTATAATTTCCATCATACAACATCAAAAATGACATGAAAAGAAAAAGAAGCTGTTTATCTTTTAAATTATCTTAAGTATATTCTTACTGAAATTTCGTACTTATGACCATATAAGTACTTTCTTGATGGATTCAATTGACACATTGCTTCTTTTAGAAAGGTTCTTTAAATTTGCTTGCTAAGTAACTTATTTAGGAAGTTTATCTTTCCAATGCACTAATTTTTCTTGTAACATCCATGACTCAGTCTCTTGTAAATATGCCTGATAAGTGCCATTAAGATACTTGTTATCGTGAATCTCAATATCTGGAAAAATATATGTGTGTGTGTGTGTGTGGGAATCTCAATATGTTTCTACATGCAGGACATGTTGTCGGGTTCGATGGACACTTCAGCGACAGCAATAGACTGGGCAATGACCGAACTTGTAAGACATCCTAGTGCAATGAAAAGGGTCCAAGATGAACTAGAGAAAGCCGTGGGAATGAACAGAGCAGTAGAGGAATCAGATTTAGAGGGCTTGCACTACTTAGACATGGTCATAAAGGAGACCATGAGGCTTCACCCGGTGGCTCCGCTTTTGCTTCCCCACGAGGCGACTGAGGACTGCACAGTGAACGG
Source organism: Eucalyptus sideroxylon (assembly GCA_014182405.2). Taxonomy (NCBI): domain Eukaryota; kingdom Viridiplantae; phylum Streptophyta; class Magnoliopsida; order Myrtales; family Myrtaceae; genus Eucalyptus; species Eucalyptus sideroxylon. Next base: position 33,878,397 of record CM024556.2, on the reverse strand, counting down.
CTTCCATATTCCCTTGAAGTCGAGAGTCATCGTGAATGTGTGGTCCATTGGAAGGGACCCAAAAGTGTGGAACACTCACGATCCGGAAGAGTTCATACCTGAAAGATTCTTAGGGTCGAGCATTGACGTTAAGGGGCGTGATTTTCAGCTCCTACCGTTTGGGGCGGGCCGCAGAGGATGCCCCGGGATGCAGCTTGGCTTGACTGTGGTGCGATTTGTGCTTGCTCAACTCGTACACTGCTTTGATTGGGACCTTCCTGCTGGCATATCACCGAGCGAGCTTGACATGACTGAGGAGTTTGGGCTCACTGCTCCTAGAGCTAAGCATTTGGTGGTCATGCCTCGGTACCGTTTGAGTGAGTGAAAGAGAGTTAACTTTTCAATGGATGATTGAGTTCCCAAAAATAAGTCTGATATTATCATGAAGTCTCGTAGTGTTAGTCACCAAATGGATTGCCTACCAATTTGTAATGAAGTTTTAGCTTGATTTTTGAAGTATTATTATCTAAATGAAATTCAAATAAAGGAATTTGAGACGCCGAGATTAGGGACTTTTTAATTTCTTCACTACAGTTTAGAGTATTGTATTGTGTTTGATGTCTGAGAGGTTTCGCCAATCCCATAAAAGAACCGATTAGAATTGAAGGTCGAATTGAAACAAAATAGCGAAGATTTTCTGGAGGGCCATGTATGAGACATCCAGTGGGAAGGCTGAACAAGGTTCAGCGACTTGTTCACCAGGTTGGGCTTCCGGCCACTGCATGAGAAAGCCTCTCCGCTCATGCTGGGTGCCGAGCGCCAGACTTGCTTGGCTGGACCTTGGACCTCGCTTGGTGAGCACATGAATCACATCACGATGTTTCCATGTTTCTTATCTTAAACTTAGGCTCCATTTTTTTACAAAAATATTACATTTCTAAAAAAATAATTATTAAGAAATCATTTTCACTTTCCTAGGTTTGGCTGAAATTAAAATAAAATAAAAAATAGCCATAAAGCATTTTCCGAAGTTTGGCAAGGAAAATATAATTTGGTTTTCCTAAATAAATATATGTCATTTGAGCCGTGGTAACTTGCACATGCCTAGTGATCCAGGCTCGGTTGTAGGTGTGACAGCCTGAATTTTCAAATTTCATTTTCAATTAAATAAATTGGGCCTTTCGTCGATGTGCCAATAGTGCTATTTTTTGAGTTGATCACTCATGAGATAACCGAACTATCTGAAGAAGCAATTAAGGAATCTAAGTGCAATGGACTTGATAATTCGACCAGGAATTAACTGCTCAACCGTGTTGATCTGCAAGGGTCATTACGGCACTGTCAAAATCAATTAGAGACTGGAGATAGGTCGACTTGACTAAGATATGTGATCAGAATGTGGGTGATCCCACCTATTTGGAAAATACTCATCGATCGGCACTAGACCGATTTTTCTATCGTTTTGGTACTCGGTGCCCGTAATTGAAACCTCAAGATTTTCACGATAACAGAGAGTCGCCAATGTGTTGAAAATGTACCTTGTGACTCGAGATAAATCGATCACGGGTCAATTGCATCAAAAATTCTTAAAAGTTACCCGGTAGGCTATATCACGGTAAAATCGCGTCGAATGGAAATTAATTGCGAATTTAAACCCGATTTCATAAATTGAAAGTGTTGTCATGTCATGATCTATTTTAGGAATGTCAACTCATCCTCCAAGAAATTTTCAAAGATTCTAAGATTTTTACGAAAAATCATTCGGACATTGTGGAAAAATTAGCGGAAATTCAAATGGGCTAAATCGATAGAAATTGAGGCTTCTAAACTGAGCCTGTGAGTGTCAGGGAGTTACAAAAAATTGTTCGGGATTTTTCCTTGGTGAAATTGGACCTTGACTTAGAGAATTGGTGAAGAAATTGAGGATTAATTGAGTGAATTCGGAGCTGGATTTTGGGGCAGAAAAATAGGCTTCCAAATTTGATTAATTGAGGATTGTAATTCAAGAAAGAAATAGGGAGACAAGAAGTTAATGCAAGGGATAATATTTGTAGACTTTTAAGCCTTGTTCCAATCCTTTTGTTGAAGAAAACCAGCTGGCCTCTCGTCGCTGTCCCTCCTTCACCGCCTCTACTCTCTACATTTCTTCTTTCGGTTGAAGCCAAGTGACGACAGAGATCCAACCGAGAGAAGCAGCTCACGCCCCCACCAAATTTCTTCCTGCACACGGCCACGTTCAGCAACAATCGAGGACACTAGTGAAGCGGCATCACCGTCCACCGAAGCAGCTCCGTGCCCGCGTCTTCTCTCCACGCATCTTCTTCTCTCCACACGTCCACAGCCCGGCTCTTCTTGGTCAACAGCAAGCCACCGAAATTCCTTGGTTGACCACCGAGTGCAGCGCCAGCCACGATCGAAGCCGCTTGCCACCACGTTCATCTTCACCAGCGAACGAGATTTCCCCAGCTCGACGCCATTTGAAGCCGAAGCAGCTTGAAGACCTAGACGAAGCTGCTTCTTCGTCCGCACCTCCACGCGGCCCCGCGTGTCTTCAGCCCAAGTGAGGAGCAGCCCAGCATCCAATCCTCCTCCTTTGGGCCACCGAATCCAGCGTTTGGCCCATTCTCCAACAGCAATTCCAGCGCCAGTCAAGTCCTCTTGCAGCCCGCATGTTCAGCCCACGTGAGTGTTCAAGTCCAGCGAAGCCCATCTCCTTTAGCAGCCCATAATTTGAAATTTTCAGCCTACAAAACAAGTCAGCCCAAGCCCAACTCAAGAACAAATCTTAGCTTGGGCTGAGATTTGTTGGGCCAAGTTTAGGCCGACTCCCAAGCCCCTGGGTGTCGTCGTGAGCCCAAGTTCAGCCATCCTCACAGTGTTCTGGTCTCCGCTGTTAATCAAGTGAGTTTTGCTCACTAATCCTTTATTAGTCGGTTAATTATGCTTAAGGGTTGATTAGATTTAATTAAGTGCAATTAGGTGGATAGATTAGATTAGAGTAATTAAATTAGAGACTTATCAATGCTTGTTAAGCATATAGTTAGTGTAGTTAGCAAGAAAATAGGTCATAGTATTTATTGAATGAGTCTTGGTAATTTTCCAAGCTCGTATCGACTTCCAATTAGGTATTACGGGCCTAAATTGGATTTATTGCATTTATTTAATATTTTTCTTATTTATTTTTTTTTATTTATTTTTCGAAAATTAGGCTGGGATAGTCAACGACCAGGAATTTCGTGCTTGATTACTTTGGTGCACTATGTTTATTTAATTGAGTTTGATTGGTGATTATAGTGATTTATCCCAAAATTGGAAAATGTTGATATTTAAAAGGAAAATAACCCTGTGAGGTTGTGAGTTGGATTTAAAATTTGCCAGGTCGGGCCGAGATGTCACCAAGTCTAGAAAGTTTGCCAAGTGGGGCCATGATGCCACCAAGTCTAGATAATTACCGAGTGGGGCCATGACGCCACTAAGTCTAAAATTGCCAAGTGGGTGTCGCGACCTCTTTTTTTTTTTTCCGGCGCCCGCAATCGGGTACGAGCGCCTAAGGAGGCTAATGGCTCGGCTAAATTTATTAAGCCCGGACTCTCCCAAGTCCACCAATTCACAACTTAATGGTTCAAGTTTTTAACCCGTAAATCAATTTTTAAAATGGAGTCGCCACTAATCGATTTAAGGGTAGGTTGATTAGAAACCCAAGTGAAGTATCGGGAGAAATACTCACTCTGCGCAACCAGAGAAATTAGGATCGGGGACTTGATTACACTAGTTAATCACTAATGCCCTTTCGGTACCTAATCTTGTTTAAACCCCGAGGTTTTTGGATGTTCGAGCGATTTTCCATTCATTTTTGGGAGGAAAAACATTTTTAGTCATTTCTAATTTTTTGACACAAAAGGGATTTTTTGGTATTTTGGAAAAATACAAGTCTTTTGGCTTTTTCTGAATTTTTTGGCCTTTTCATGAATTTTTGGCTTTTTTTGGATTTTTGGCTTTTTTTGGAAAATATGAAATATTTTTGATTTTTTGATTTTTTTAATAAAATATTATTTTATAATATAAAAAACCCGACCGGATCGGATCCGCGGGTTGGGTCCGACCCGGGCCAGCGCCGAACCGAATGAGGGACGGGCCCGTTGCGGGCCCAACTCGGATTTTTTTGCCTTTTTTTCTTCTTTTTTATTTTTATTTTTTATATTAAAATATTATTTTAATATATATTATAAAAACCGAACCGGGTCGGATTCCGGGTGGGACCGACCCGGTTCGCGACCCGCGAGACTGGACGGGCCCGCAACGCCGGCCCGACTCGGTTTTTTTTTTTTTTTTTTTTTTAACTCAGCCCACTCACCGAAATTGGGCCTACTTCACAAAAGGGTGTAGTCCAACAAAACCGGCCCACGCGTACGACCCGGCCCGTTTTGAAGCCAAACCCTACCCGATTCGGACCCATGCCCGACCCGACTTCCTCTTCGTAGACGCGACTCACGGAACCCTAGGGTCCGACGATCCGCGGCTAGGGTTTCGGTGGAGACGACGGGCGGCTACTTGGATTTTCAAGAAGCGGTGATGACAACGGGTAGTTCGCTTGGGTTCTCGGGGGAGGCGGAGCGATAGTGACGACGCGAAGAGCATAGCCGTTACCGTTCGCAACGAGGGCACGAGTAAGGTGGCTGTAGGTCGGCGAGACGGCGTCGGGGATGCGAGATTGGGCGGAGTCGTTGGTGGCGATGGATTAGTTGGATTCGCCGATGGTGGAGCAGCGAGTGGCGGTCGTGGCGACGGCGAGCCCTTCAACCGCGAGATGGAGTGGTGGCGGCGGCGTTGGGCACGACTCGAGGTGGCGTCGGGGCTAAATCGACCTCAGATTTGGTGCGGCTTTGGACGAATCAGTCGTAGCGACGGCGTTGGGGTGGTCGGGAGTGCTCGGCTCGGCACAGCGTTCGGCAGCAACAGCAACAGCAAAAAAAAACAGATCTGAGGCGCAGATCTCGCGAAACCCTACCCTCGGCCTCAATCTTCTCTCACTCAGGTCGATCCGAGCCTCCACCGCCCGATCGACCTTCTCGAAAATCGCTTGCCGCCCGCCTTCCCGAAGTCTCTCGGTGGAGGGTGGGCTGAGCTTGCGACTCGAGCTCTCTAGCTCGCTCTTTGATTCCTCCCCCGAAGTCTCTCGGTGGGAAGATCTCGGAGCTCGCTCCCCCTTGCCATTGTCGGGAGAAGCCTATTTATAGCGAGGAGGTCTGGTCGATGGAGGAGCTCGGCCGCCGGTCTTTGGCTTGCTGACCGGAACCTCCCGGCTGAACCGGCGTCTCATCTCAACATTAAAGTCGCGCATTGAAGGCGCATGTGCGTCGTCCTCTCCTTCGACGGCCTACCTCCGTTCCTCTTTACCATAGGCTTCCTCTCGGTGGGGTTGTACGAACCCACGTGAAGAAAAAGGGGGGCTGTTGCTTTTGTTTTTCTTTTTGTTTTTTCCTGTTTTTATCTATTTTTTTGTTATTTGCTTATTATTTCGAAAAAGACAAAATAAATAAAAACTTAATTAACAAAATAAACATAATAAAAATTGAGGTGTCAACAGCTGCCCCTCTTTGAAGGTGAGCTCGCAGAGGTTGCATTCAAAGACAGACTGATGCCTCAATTTTATCCATGTATGCGTAGCAGATTATATTTTATTTAGGACCGATTACTCTATGCGGAAAAGAGCAATATAACATTACATATTCTAAGACAGATAAGAAGATACCTGTAGTTACTTACCGAGAGTGAGTGAGATAGGGTGTGAGCCCCGAGTTTGGCAAGTATTAAGGCGTCATCTTACCTGTGATATGAGGAGATTGCTTTTCCGGCTCGAACCATTCTTCGGTCACCTGTTAAAACAATCAACTAGTTTGTCTAGGACCCGAACCTTTCTTCGGTCGCCTTGATGGGGGAATTGCTTTTCCAGGACCCGAACTTTCTTCGGTCGCTGTTAAATCAATCAATAGTTTGTCTAGGACCCGAACCTTTCTTCGATCGCCTTGACGAGAGATTGCTCCTCTAGGACCCGAACCTTTCTTCGGTCGCTGTTAGAGCAATAAGTTGTTTGTCTAGGACCCGAACCTTTCTTCGGTCGCCTTGACGGGAGATGCGCCGACCTTTCTCAGGGCATCTGTTTGTGGGTGCCTGATCTGTATCGAGGACACCAGTTGGTACCCGACCTTTCTCGGGAGATGTGCCGACCTTTCTCAGGGCATCATATTTGTTGGGGTGTCGACTTCATCAAAGACACTGGGTAGGAACCCGACCTTTCTCGGGAGGATGCGCCGACCTTTCTCGGGGCATCGATTTGCGGGGTGTCCGTCTTCATCAAAGACACCAGTTGGAACCCGACCTTTCTCGGGAGGATGCACCGACCTTTCTCAGGGCATCGATTTGTGGGGCGTCTGACTTCTGTCGAAGACACCAGTTGGAACCCGACCTTTCTCGGGAGGATGCGCCGACCTTTCTCAGGGCATCAATTCTAGCATTCGCAGGTATCAAAGGAGTACCCGATTGCTTGCAGGTGTTGAAAGAGTACTTGAATGATCACAAGTACAAACTCTTGAAGGATACCTAGCATTCGCAAGTATCGAAGGGGTACTTGATAATTGAAAATACTGAGAACATACCTTGGATATTTGTGAAAGTGTCCCACCTCCTAGCAATTGGGAAATATCGAGGGCATACCTGAGATATTTGTGAAGGTCTCTCACCTCCTGGTAGTTGGAATATCGAGGACGTGCCCCGAATACTCGTGAAGGTCTCTCACCTCCTGGTAATTGGGAATATCGAGGACGTACCTGGGATATTCGTGAAGGTCTCTCACCTCCTGGTAATTGGGAATATTGAGGATGTGCCCCGAATATTCGTGAAGGTCTCCCACCTCCTGGTATTTGGAATATCGAGGACGTACCTTGGATATTCGTGAAGGTCTCTCACCTCTTGGTAAATGGGAATATTGAGGACGTGCCTTGCATATTCATGAAGGTCTCTCACCTCTTGGCAATGGGAATATCGAGGGCGTACCTTGGATATTCGTGAAGGTCTCTCACCTCCTGGCAATTGGGAAATATCGAGGGCATACCTGAGATATTTGTGAAGGTCTCTCACCTCCTGGTATTATAAACTTGACTGTGGTATGAGGTTTACTTGAATTGCTGCAAGCATTTAAAAGGGGTGGGACACCTGGATAGCCACAGGTGTACAAAGTACTGGAATACTTGGATGAACACAAGTATTAATGATATCATTTGGGACCACTCAAGCGGGTCCAAATGCTAGAAAACATACTTGGACGGTGGTGCCAAGCGAAGCAATGGAATGCTTGAACAGCTGCTATATTATTTGGGGACAACTCGTGCAGGTTGAGTGTCATGAAAAGGAAGTACCTAGACAACGGTGGGTACTTGACAATATGGGGATACCTAAACAGCAGTAGGCATTTAACGATAAATGGATACTTGGTCAATCACAAGCATTAATACTCTAAGGGCAACTTGAACAAGTCGAGTGTCAGGAAAAGGGAGTATCCGAATGGTAGCCAGTTCTCAAAGACAATGGGATGCTAAAACAGTTGCAAACATCCAAACTCAAGGGACGACTTGAATAGGTTGAGTGTCAACAGAGGGAGCACCTAGCAAGTGGTGGGTACTTAAAGACAAGGGGATATTTAGACATTTGCAAGCACCCAAACTCAAGGGACGACTCGAATAGGTCGAGTGTCACTGGTGGGTACTAAAAAACAAAGGGGTACTTAGACAGTTGCAAGCACCCAAACTCAAGGGACAACTCGAATAGGTCGAGCGTCAATAAGAGAGTACCTGGACAGTGGTAGGTACTTTAAGACAAATGGGGATAGAGATATGCTTACTTGACAATATCTCTGATCTCTGAGAGTATGTCAGTTATTTGCATAATATGCACACATGATTGTATATGCTGTAAATTTATGAGTTTAAATGAGATTCATGCATGATAATTTTGTCAGTTTTGCATCATCTGATTTCCATTGGGGAAGATTTTGAAAGACAACATTTATTCGTAATATAGATGCTTTGAGCATGCCAGATGAGGGACTTTCAGTCTAAAAGGACTTTCCGCTCACTCTCATGGAAAAGGCTATCCTGACCATTAATGCAGGATTTATAAGGATCACACTATCTCACTGTCATCATGTCAGCAGGGGTCTAAGTATTCTCGCAAACAGTACGACTTTACCAATGTGAGAGGTCTTTGTCGAAACTGTGATGAAGTCTTTGTCAGCGGCTCATCAAATGGGACCATCAAGGTCGAAGTCGATGGACGAAAATGTTGCACGATCATCTCCGGGTTTACAAGTCAAGAACCCTGCGAAAAGAGATAGAATAGTCTTGCTCGTACTTCTTCGAGCGATGCTTATATACGCATGAAATCCTACGTTAATTGAAGTGCCCCTAGTCTAAAGAGACTTTTACGTAGGCTTGGCTCACATGTAAGAGGGTGAGAGTTCATGACTGTCTTGGCATTTGTCACTAGTCTTTCTTGTCAGATGGAGGTTCTATGGACCACAACAGCAACTTTTCTTGGCTGTATTTTTGACTGGAGGGCATTGGCCTTGCTTTTACCAGGCACACTGCTTTTTCACGCTCCTATTTTTTATTCCAGTTCTTCATTTATGGGCATTTGACCTTGCTTTTACCAAGTACACTGTTTTTTTATGCCCCTAGTTTTTTGTTTTGTTGCTTGAGGAACTGATCTAGGCAAGTTCAATCGAAGCACCATTATTTAGACTCTTGAATCTTCTTCTTCAACCGACGCTTTAGGCTATGGCAATAACTTTTGCTTTGTTTCAATGTGAGGGTAAAATTACAGACTTGCTTGGGTTGTACAATGGATACAAGTGCGTAAAGAAAGAATTGCTCTTCATGACTCTAGGGCACTTAAATTAACGCGAGTGTTCATATGCAATAAAGACACTCGAAGATTGATGCAAGTGCAAGCAAGAAAATTTCTATCTCTCTTCTCACTTTGTGATGCTGCTTCGCCTCCAATTTGCCCCAGTGTGGGGTGGTTCTTGACGGGGGTATAGGAGAAACTTCACCAATGTAAGGAGCTCAAAGGGGTGAGCAATGAAATGCCTCTCACTGTTTTGGTTATCGTACCATTCGCGAGAGAACTCTTTACCCTACAGTCATGGAATCTTCTGCACTCATCTCACAAGTGTATAGATAGGGGGATTGTGTGTAGGATATGGCTTGCCTTTCATCATTCTGACGCGCCTCATCCAGCATGCTCAATTAATCTTGTATTCTTCACTTAGCTGTCTATTCTAATAATCCTCAGTGGAATCAATGACTTAGACAGACAAAATCATCATGCATAATTCATCTGGAAACGACATGCAACATTTCGAATATGATGGAGTTTGAACTCTTCAAAACAAATGAATGGTTTTGACTCAAAAAAGACCCTATTGACAACTTTAGGGGCTAACATAATGGTGTTTCCAAATATGTTAAATTTTGAACATCAAAAGGGTTATTTGCAAATGGGTGTCGATGGTGTCCTTATTAAGTAGGGACATGACATAAGAAGGATCGGCCCGGGTTGGGGATCGATCATGGATTTGATGGGCCTTTCGCTTTTGCCCCTGCGAGAGAAGATGTACAAGTAGATCAATTAGTCTGGCCAAAATCAAATGTGAGTTCGAGGCTGAAGGATCTCTGTCATTTGCTTTGGCAATTACTCGGGACGCCATTTCGCTTAGGAGAGTTTGTCATGCCTCTCATTGATTTATTATCTTTGTTTTTGACAGTCGGCTGATCCTACAAAAGATAAAAAAGAATGTGTCAATCACGATTTTTCACAGGAGTTTAAACAACTGGGAGCGATACAACATTACCCTTCATTGCTTTGCAGATGATTGGATGGACCTGAAATGCGAGTGGGACACGAAGTCCTATGTCTTTTGCTTCGTTAGGTCGATTATTCTCTGAATTGGCTCTTGGATGACGCGTCCTTTTACACGAAGCCAGGTGAATTTGATGCGGGTCATTTCCACGAACCTCACTTGGCCAATATTGACCATCAAGTTTGGTTTTAGATTCTCAATGTTTTCTGTCAATAGGGAAAATACGTCAAAAGCGAGTTCAGATAGTGGGAGTAATGGAAACGATACCGAATTACCCTTCTCCAAAATTTGTATTTGCTGACTCCTAGGGATCTCTGTATGTCAATGACGGCCTTTTGTTTTTGACACAGTTTAATGTCTCTTTTGATTGGCCCTCTTCATTTGTGACCATGTATGCATGATTGATGGTTGTCGATTTATCTTCAACGCCTTCCTTCTGTGGAATTTTCTTATGTCTTTGACTATATGACCATTAGCAGCTTTGAGCAAAGTCATGTACTTCAAGCTTCTATGGAATCTGAGATGGGCAATCAAAACCTCCAATTCTCTTGTGGCAATTACTTCTTGGGAGAGCATGCATCTGGAGTGAAGCTTCTAAATTCCAAAGTCATTGTCCAGGGTGTGGGGCTATAGATCGCCTTGACTGTCTAGATTTTCTCCCTGTTGACAATAATCACTTAAAAGGAAGAGGAGGAACCCCTTCCTTATGTTGAAGTTGATACTATAACATCTAGCCGTTTGGGCGTGTCGTGCAACAAGATAGTCCTTTGGCTTAGGATGGAGCTGGGCAGGAGTGAGGCATGTCATGGATGCTTCGATTTCAACTGTATGCCTATACCTATTATGTCTCACCTTTTGTATCCTGTAAATAGAAAAGAGGGGTTGTCATTCTCAATATTATGTTAAGGGAATAAGACTTACCCTTTTTTTTTTAAACGGGATGCTCCTTTCTATTTGCCCCTGTTTTCTTGGCAGGGTGTCTTTGAATTTAGCAAGTTCACCTGATGCGCTTGCTTCAAATGCCCTCTGTCACACTAAGTCAAAGGGGACGGGAATGGTCTTCTGAGACATGAAGTGAATGAGTTAGAAAGACAAACATGATTAAATTTATCATCTTGTTTTAACAAAAACTTTCAGGTGATGAAATATTTTTTATTTTCAAAATACGTCTTTGGGGGAGAAAAAGCATGAGGAAGCCCAACCCTCAGTATTCTCCTTGGATGATATTTTCTTTTCATGGTTGGATAACATCATTGGGCCGGTTTGGGATACCGCCTCATGCTTTCAAAACAAAATATTAGAATTGTACATTAGATTACTGGAATGGAAAATACAACAGTAGCACACTAGACAGGATAAGAAACATGAAATTATAAAAACAAGCAACACCCATGAAACCTCCTATGAAAAGGAGCACTTTGATAGTGCTGGTTTTGAAATCAAGCGCCTTTGAGTTCCTCGCCTCCAGTAGACTCGAAGTATTCGCATGAGAGGACCACTTCATTGAAGCTACGGAAATGCAACCCATGCAACCAATAGCGATGCTTGCGGGGTAAAGCTCCCATGAACAGCTTTATCGTTTCTTCTTCGGCCAGCTGAGGGTAGGTTTGCATCATAAAAGCTTCCCACCTCCTTGCATATGCTCGAAAATCCTCCATTGGTCTTCTTCTAATGTGAACCAAGTTCTCGCAAGACAGTTCAACTCCAATCTGGTGCTGGTACTGATGCAGGAATGTGGAAGACAACTCATTCCAATCCCTCATGAGGCTTATATCTGCTGTGACGAACCATTGCAATGCAAACCCTGTAAGACTTTCTTGGAAGGCCTGAGTTGTGAACGACATTGGGCCATAGTACCGACTCATTTCCGCATGGAGATATTGCAAATGAGCCACGGGACAAGTTGTGCCATTATACTTACGGAAATCGGTATCCACATCTCTCCGGGGTCGTGATCCTATGAGCGTAAAACGGGCTTGATGTATCTTGGTTAGGCCACTGATTTTCCCACTGCATATCTGTTGTAGTGGTGAATTTTTCTGTTTCAGGGAAGTTGGATTCTACCGAGATTACCCTATTGCTTTCTTCTTGGTCAAAATTTCCGAATGAGGATAAAGTATTGAAGCTATCCTCTTGGTCGAGGGACAAGCTTAGTACTTCGTTAGGATCATAGCGGATAAAGACGTACGCTTCTTCTTCTGACGGGCCTTCATCTCCGGATGAGAGTAGGAAACAATTATACGATGAATCGTCAGTTTCATTGTTGAAATAACGCTGGAAGTCCTTGGGATTGTATTCTAGGGTCGGGAAGTCTTCAGGATTGTACTCTAGAGGATAGGGGCCTTCAAGGCTGCATTCTTGGGAATGCTCGAAGCTTTGGCGCAGTGGCTCGTCGGTAGATGCTGAATCTATCTGCTTAGGCTTTCTTTTCTTGTCTCCCGGTCCAGACCTTTTGAGTAAGGCCCTTCGTTTTGCCAGCTCGATCCTGTCCAGGGAAGTGAGAGATATTAGAGTGTCGCTTTCTGATTCATTTTCTAGGTTGATAGGGGTTGGTATTCTTTGGACCCTAGCTCTTGGAGTAAGCTTGGGGAGTCGTCCAGTCGTGCCCCGGTCTTGAACATGCTCATACAAAGGCTCCTTGCCTTTCCTAGTGGGAAATTTTCCAGTAACAAGATGTTGCTTAGCTGCCCATTTATCATGCAAGGCTTCATTGACATGCTCTTCTCCTATCTTAGCGACTAATGGCTCCTCGTGCTCCGCGATCATCGGCTCTTCGTAGGGTAAGGTTATGTCAGGGGTGATGTTAATATCATATTCTTGATGGAAAATATGAATTAGTTCCTTCAAGGTTTTAAGGGGACTAATCTTCCTGACAATGTACCATCGCAAGGCAGGGCCAGCCAAGTTCGATTGGTATGATTGAATCATCCTTCGGACTAGGTAGGCCTACAAGTAGGTCTCTGGGCGGGAGGTATCAGCATACCTTTCGCATTCAGGTGCTTTGAGCTTTTCAGGGATTTTAATGCCGACATAATTGGAAAGGTCCATGGGATTCCGCCCCTGCAGCTGATTTAACTTTTTCATGATCCTTTCAAATTGTTGATAGTACTGGCTATTTTCTGGCAAATTTTCGGGCGTCATGACGGTGTTTGAGGCAACTATAGAGTTGGGCTCAGCTTGAGTGGATTTCATTTGTCTCGAGAGTTGTTGAAGGACAATGGACATCTGTCCTACGCCGTCTTCGATGTTAATGAGACGATTTTGTACATCATTCTGATCGGGTCCTATTGCATGGGGCCAATCACGGGCGATTGGTGGCTGGCGATTCATAATTACCTGGTGGTTGTGAAAACAATGAATGAGCATGAAAGTAAACAAAGATTGACCCATAGCAATGGTCTTACTGCTTTTTTATTCATCAAAAGAGGATTTTATAGACCGCAGACTTCTAACATCTAGAACTTGAAATTGAAATGACAAAATAAAATACTAGATATTAAACAAAAGTCCCTGAACAATGGGATAAAACTTTCACACTATTAACACTAAGGGGCACATGATTCCCAATTTATATGTGATGGGGAGCCTTGCTCTTGCGAGGATGCCTACTTCCTTGGGCTGGCTCTGAGGTGTGCATCCAGTCCATTCCCAAATCTCTCTCCATGAGCTCTGCTTGCTCGTGCTGGCTGCTCTTGCTGATTGAGTGAGGGACTGATGGCTTCCATTTTGTCGGGATACGATGGTTGTGGATGTAGGACATGGAGGCGTGGTGAGCTTTTTCTTCTCCCTCAAGCCCTTCAGGTATCACAATCCTTTTATGATGGCACTTGTCCCAGGTTTCCTCAGCGGTAGAAATTTCGAATTCGTAGTCACGGGTTGTGTTGAAAAGAACTGGAGGGACCATCATCTTGAAAGGCGGTGGGATCTCCTGAAGGGCTCCATATTGTCGTGCTACCCGATACGGGTAGTATGGAATGGCGCCAGTGAGACCAAGCAATGGAATTGGGCGGGTGCGCATGTAAGCAAAGCGGGCCCTCTTTTCATGGAACCAACCAGCACACCATTGGAATGCCTCAGGAGCTGGGTTTCTTAGGAAGCTTACCCAATTTAAACAGCTTTGATTGGGAATGTACAGTCCTAAAACCATAAATTTTTGTAATGGATTTTCAAAAGTATTTGTTTCAGGCTATCGCATGAAGTCTCGAAATTCGCTTAGGTGAGAAAAGAACCAGACTTGTAAAATTTCAGGAGAGGCTCGCATGATTTTCTCTGAGTTGTCTTTAAAACGATTAAAAGACAAGAATGTTTAAGTTAAAATCATGTTGACATAATTCCCCCCTCTTAAGATCTGATCAACTATCCATGCCATCTTGGGAGTTATGGCATCTCTTTGATAGGGGAAGATGATGAGCCCGAAAAAGGCTAGGAGGAAAATCTCACTTTTAAGGGTCATAGGCTGATTTTGGAAACAGGCATTCATAAATTCTAGTGGGCAGGTATTATGGTTGTCTTCAAGAATTTGTCTCATGACATGGATTTCAGTTCCTAAAAGTCGTGCTAACTGCGCCATGGGAGGGCGCCTATTGATGGCTTGACAAGCTTTTTCTCAAGAGGCATTCCGGTGATGATCTTTGTATTCTTCCGGGGTTTGGGTTAGCTCAAACCTACCGAATATAAAAGTAATTGTCTTTGGGCACCAAAAATGTGCCATGGCTTGTATGACTTCGGGACGAACGGTGATTTGGATCAACGATAGGAGATGACCAATTTTGGCCTTCATGCGCTCTGGGCAAGGCGATCTAATTGACCCCACCATCTAAAGAGCTCCGCCTTGGGAGCAGGAATGAACTGGATATCGTCTTTCCCCATCGCATATAAACTGGGACTTGAAAAGCTTATCCTAAATTGCCATGGGTCAAATAAAAAGACTGAGTAAAAGTAAAGAAATCACTTTGCTTTTAAATAAAATGGCAAGCACAAAGACATACAGATGGGATGTGCGGCTCGATTTCTAACTCAGAAGGCTTGATGAAATTAAAAGGGTATCCGCCCGTCGCAGTCTCGCGTTAGCAGCATACCCCCTTAACCTCGACTAAGAAATTCGGGGAAAAGAAAGGCAACCTCTACATCGCAGTCTCGCATTCGAGGTCGTATCTTTCTTAACACCATCCTAGAAATCCTATGGCGGCCCGGGTCCCATGCGGCCGGGTTGTGTGTGCCATGTGTAGTGTTTAAAACAGTAAAGCATGCACATCAGTTTATAATCACAAAACATTTTATTTTGACAGAATAAAAAAAACTTTAAGCTATTACCCTGCACAAAAGAAAAAAAAACCCAAGTCAGCAAAGCATTTAAACAAAGATAAAATGGCCTAAGTCCCCAAACTCCCCAGCGGAGTCGCCAAGCTGTCGCAACCTCTTTTTTTTTTCCGGCGCCCGCAATCGGGTACGAGCGCCTAAGGAGGCTAATGGCTCGGCTAAATTTATTAAGCCCGGACTCTCCCAAGTCCACCAATTCACGACTTAATGGTTCAAGTTTTTAACCTGTAAATCAATTTTTAAAATGGAGTCGCCACTAATCGATTTAGGGTAGGTTGATTAGAAACCCAAGTGAAGTATCGGGAGAAATACTCACTCCTGCGCAACCAGAGAAATTAGGATCGGGGACTTGATTACACTTGTTAATCACTAATGCCCTTTCGATACCTAATCTTGTTTAAACCCCGAGGTTTTTGGATGTTCGAGGGATTTTCCATTCATTTTTGGGAGGAAAAACATTTTGTCATTTCTAATTTTTGACAAAAAGGGATTTTTTGGTATTTTGGAAAAATACATTTTTAGCTCATTTTTGGCCTTTTCAATTTTTTTTTTGATTTTTGGCTTTTTTTGGAAAATATGAAATATTTTTGATTTTTTTGATTTTTTAATAAAATATTATTTTATAATATAAAAATCGAATCGGATCCGGGGTTTTGGTATTTTTGGATTTTTATTTTTTAATTAAAATATTATTTTAATATATATTATAAAAACAAGTCTTTTGGGACCGGCCCGGTTCGCGCTTTTTTTTTTTTTTTTTTTAACTCAATTTTTGTAGCCTGGGGCCCGTGATGCCACTAAAGTCTCTTCGTAAACTTGCCAAGTGGGGCCATGATTCCACTAATTAAAAATTATGCATGTAAGGCCGTGATTAGAAATGAGAATAAATAATCGAAATGACCGGGGCTAAATCGACCTCGTTTGGTCTTGTTAATATGCTCGGCTCGGCAATCGACGCAATCTCGTCAATTGATCGTTAAGTCAATATGATTGATTGGATGCTATGATTGTCAATATTTATTGTTTGAACTGACTTGCAAGAAGGAAACTAAGGCCAAGGTAAGCCATTTGACCCGTGATGTGCTTAGGCAAAATAAATAAAAACCAAAATAAACATCAAGGATATATTTTCTTACTAATCCAAGTGGGGCCATGATTCCACTAATTAAAAATTATGCATGTAAGGCCGTGATTAGAAACGAGAATAAATAATCGAAATGACCGACAGTGGTCTTGTTGATATGTAATCGACCAAGTCAATTGATCGTTAAGTCAATCTGATTGATTGGATGCTATGATTGTCAATATTTATTCTTTGTCTTAAGCCATCTGACCCGTGATGTGGGGTAGAACTTGTTAAAACTTGTTAAAACGTTGTCTCACTGGTTAGTGAATAACCATTTTCAAGTCCTTAGACGGTGTTCGTGGAGGACTTGAAGTCTTGGAGTTTGGGGAAGTGAAGGAAACATAATTGGCAAACCTAGATGATTTGCTAGTCATAGGACAGTACATTTTTGATTAAGCTGATAATTTTGTAAGCAACCTGATGATGTAAATAAACCTATATGTTTATAAAAAGTTGGTTTTTGTTTGAAAAATTTATGGCCCTACTTTCCTATCCCATTGTTTTATTGTCTAGGGATTTATATTTGTTTCCGCATGCATATATTAAATGAATGGGTCGGCGATGCGTCTTGGGACATCGCTATTATATCGATCAGTAGAGATGGGCACGAGTCCAAGGATCGGGGCATGACAGTAAGGGACCCAATCTCATGCGTGGGGACTTGGGCATGAGCAGTAATGTCCTGGGCTTGACTTTGATACACCCAAGCTCGAGCGCTTAGCACCTAGCCTCGATGGGCCTAAGCTCATGCATGGGGGATCAAGGCATGGGCATTAAGGTCCCTAGTTTGTGTGTCGGGGACCAAGGCACAAGCTTGAGAGTCTCGACCTAGTCCTTATGGACTTGAGCCCAAGTGTCAGTGACCCAGACATAGGCATTGGGTTCTTGGGCCTTGACCTCGATGGAGCGTGATTCAAGTGTGAGAGATCCAAGCATGGGCGATAGTGTTTGGGGCCCAGCCTTGTTGGACTTGGACTTAGACTCAGGTTCTAGGGATTCAAGCATGGGTTTTAGGGTCACAAGCCCAACTTCTATAAAGCCAAGGCTAACCTTCATGGACCGAGGAGCACACACTAGGAGCCTAGCTCTCAAGCTTAGCCTCTATGGACTTGGGTCAGGGCACCAATGAGTCAAGTAATGGTACAAAGGTACTAGGCCCGGCCTTTGGGGACCTTCACTTAGGCATTGAGGACTCGGGCATGGGCGCTAGTGTCTTGAGTACCACCTTTGTTAACTTGAGCTTGGGTACTAGGATTTTGAACTTGCCCTCTTTGGACTTAGGCTTGGCCTCAATAACCCAACCTTGACCTCTTGACTCAAATTTGCTACAAAGAGCCAAGAACAAATGTTGGGTTCCAAGTGCTCAAGCATTGATTTCTAGCCTTATTTTGAAAAAATGATTTTTTTTTTTAATTTAAGTATAGGCTATTATTCAAGCATTGCTCAAAATCCATGATCTTGTTTTTGCGAGCTGGCCGTTTCATGAGGCCCCAAAGCACTTCTCTTACAAGCAAAGGAGCTTGGCGTTTGTGCCGCAAAGTCCGTATTGGAGGAACACTAGAAAGATATGCACTGTTAAGATAAAAATCAACTCCTTCAAATCCATGGGAAGAGAGAGAGATCAGCTTGCCTTAGCAATGCAAAAATCAACTCTTTCTTCAAATTAGCCTTTGTTTTGTAAATTTTCTAGATATATTTTCCATTTGATTGAAATATGAAAAATACCCAGCTCTAGAAAGGAAAATTAAATTGATTTTCCTAAATAGATTAGTTAGGGTGACTTACGCATAGTTAGTCGCTTTGGGCCAGCCTTGATGGACCTAGGCTCGGGCATTGGTGACCCAAGATTTGGTGTAGAAGACTCAATCCCAGGTGCAAGGACCTA
Organism: Eucalyptus sideroxylon; assembly: GCA_014182405.2. Classification (NCBI taxonomy): domain Eukaryota; kingdom Viridiplantae; phylum Streptophyta; class Magnoliopsida; order Myrtales; family Myrtaceae; genus Eucalyptus; species Eucalyptus sideroxylon. The sequence continues at coordinate 33,860,172 of CM024556.2, read as the reverse complement.
GACATAGGCACCGAGGCCCTAAGCTCAAGCGCTTAGCATATGGCCTCAATAGACCTAACCTCATGTGTGGGGGATCTAGACCAAGCATTAGGGTGTTGAGCTTGGGTGTTGAGAACTAGGGCACAAGCACTAGGGTCTTAGGCCTAGGCGATAAGGACGTAGACATGGGTACTAGGGTCTCGGCCTCGATCTCGATGGACCCTAACACAGGTGAGGGAGATTTGAGCATGGACACCAATGTCCCGGGCCCAGTTTCATTGGACTCTAACTTGGGCTTTGGCACTAGGGATCCAAGCATGGGTTTTATCTAAAGCCTAACTCTTGTAGACCAAGCAAACCTCCATGGATTGAGGTACACGCAACAAGATTTTGGTCTTGGGCTCAGAATCTATGGACTTGGTTAGGGGCACCGATGAGCTAAGCAATGGTACTAGGCTACAAGACTCGAGCTCTGAGGACTTAGGCTCATGCTTGAGGACTCGAGCACAAGTGCTGGTGCTCGAGTCCCACCTTTATTGACTTGTGCTTGGCCTTAATGGACTCCGGTAGATCCAACCTTGGCATCTAGACTTAGGATAGCTGCAAGGAGCTAGAATATAAACATTAGGGTTCTTGTGCCCAAGTGCTAATTTCTAGTCCTATTTTAAAAAATGATTTTCCATTTTTAAAAAGAAAATGATTTTTTTTTGAATTTTAAGTGTAGGTTTCCATTAATTAGAAAAACATTATCCTGTGACTAGTTTTCTCAAGTGATCCAAACGAGAAAAAATGTTTTTCACAAAATAAACATAGCCCAAAAGAAATTTAATTTCCTTTATCTTATTTCTTTCTCGTTTTCTTTTATTTATTTCCCATCTCTATATGTCTTTTTTCATAACTGCATAAACTATACCCATTCTGACACATTTATCTTTAATTTTTTTTGTCACAAAAAGTCTCAAACTTGTATTCATGCGATATATTTACACGATGTCAATATTCTATCAATGAGCATTATTAAAAAATTTCTTCATGGACGACGGAAATGACTGAAATTTCATTGGACCAATTTTGTTGAAGAGTAAATATATCACATAGGTACAAGGTTGGAGTTTTTGATGTCATAAGAAAATTATTTATAGTAAATATGTCATACATGTATAAATTTGAGATTTTTTATTATTTTTTTTCTTGTATATATTGATATATACTTTTAGATTTATATTAGCATTGTTAAGTAAAAGGCCCTAAGGGTCAGTTAAGTGATCCATCTCTAGGTTATGGCTATCACCCTTCAGACGAATATTTATTACTTATTATACGTGGATGGGGAGGTTTGCATACATCTGGAGGGATTAAATATATATTTTAATCATATATCGCTAAAAATGTCCTAATATCCATATCCATAAAATAGAAAAAATTCCCTACGTCGAAGACCCCATCACTTGTGTTTCTTTCCCCATTTCGCGATCAATGGCTTCTTAAATCGTTCACGTCAAATATATGATTGACAAAATTAATCCGCATCGTGAGATTCAATGTTTTCTTTTTTCACTATTTCTAAATTAATATGTAGTCTTCTGATTCTGTATGAACGGGCCCACTAAAAACAAAGAGTAATAAATGTCATCCTCTTTAACCTAGAAACACCCTTCTCCCTGTCACTTCTTTATCCATGCATGCACCGAAATTATCCCCATCACCATCTTCATCCCCACTTCCGTACAAGTAACCACTTCAATGGCTTGGATCTGGATAACACTCACCTTTGCTTTGACTGCTCATCTCCTATTGCAAGCTTTGCTATGGGAAACAAAGAGCAAGAAGAAATTGCCTCCTGGTCCAACAGGGTTTCCGATTCTGGGAAAAACCCTCACCACGATGTTCACAAATTAACTAAAAAATATGGGCCCCTCATGTATTTGTGCCTCTGGTTCGTGCCCACAATGGCTGTCTGATCGCCCGAAGTGGCTAAGCAATTCCTCAAAACCCAAAATCTTTCTTTCGTGAGCCGGCCACCTCATGAGGCCTCAAAGCACATGTCTTATGAGCAAAGGAGCTTGGCATTCGCACCATGCAGCCTGTATCGGAGGAACATTAGAAAGATGTGCACTTTGGAGCTCCTTAGCAATGCAAAAATCAACTACTTCTGTCCATGAGAAGAGAGGAGGTCAGCTTGCTTGCGAATTTTCCCAAAGACGCATCTCACGACCGCATGGCCACTGACTTGAGCGTGAAGATCTCATCGCTAAGCGCCAACATGAGTTGTCGGATGGTCTTTGGGAAGAAGTACATAGACAAGGAGTTTGACGAGAGAGGGGTTAAGGCCGTGATTCAAGAAGCGATAGTGTTGAATTTGATCTTCAGGGGTTGACGAAGCCATGAAAGCCGTAAGCAGAGTATTCGATGCTTTCTTCGAGACGATTATTGACGACCACCATATCAAAGCCGTAATTCTGGTAATTGATCAAATTTTGTTGATGTCATGTTAGTTGTCATGGGATTGAACGAAGGAGAGCACCATAATGACAGGCCCCATGTCAAAGCAATAATTCTGGTAATTAATCAAAATTTGGCAGCTAGATTAACAAATAATCCCTGTAACCTTTATCTAAGCATACGTCGGAGTGGAAAATTTATCAGAAGAAGGATCCCACTGTTTGAGGCTCTGAGATGAGCATAGTTAGGGTTCAAAAATGATTTAGAAGACAATTCATTTTAATATTTCAACTATTATATCCACGTAGAATTTGTCTATATGTGATTAAGCATGTTAAATGGGTGTCATGGGAAAAGTATTAAAAAAATCATACACCTATTATATTAGTACCAATTTATTTCGAAACTTTTCAATGAAATAAAATTAATCCTAAATATTTTCACATTGGTACTAATTGAGTTCATCTGGTCAATTTGTCCAGCCAGTGCTAATGTGGATGTTAACCGTCCAGCCAATTCTAACATGGGGATTTTCAAATATTTTTTATTTTTCTTAAATTTGTCATTTCTTTTTTTTTTTTTTCTTTTTCTTTTCTTTTCTTTCTTTTTTTTTTTTTTTTTTTTTTTTTGGTTGGAGGAACAGGCTTGCACCGACAGCCCGCGCCGTAAACCCCCAAGTGACACTTTTTTTTTGAACTTCATTTCTTCTTGAGGATCAACAGGGTTTCTTCTTTTCTCTTTCTTTTTTCTCTTCTTCTTCCTTGGGTTTCTTCTCTCTACAACAGCTGACGAGGGTTTCGTGGTCACCCAGTGGCCAACAAGCATCGCTAGAGCCTCACCAATCACTGTAGGGAGAAGAAGAAGAGGAAAAAAAAAAGAGCAAAAATAATTAATAAAAAATTTGAAAAAATAAGAAATTATTTAAAAATTATTACGTTGGTTTGGCCAAACGGCTAACACTAGCTAGCGTCCACATGAGCGTCGGCCTACCAAGATTGGCCAGATGAACTGAATTGATATCAATGTGAAAATGTTTTGGAATAAATAGGTCCAATTAAAAAGTTTACGATTGAATCGGTACCAATTTAATAAATTTATGAACTTTTCTAGTACTGGGCATCATCTTCTCATCCTCTCTTCTACCTAAGATTTACAAATTTTAATGACAATTTTTAATCAATATCATTTTGTCTATGGGTCTTGTGTATGGTTACAACAGAGAGTGTTGCTAGCTTCTTCATATGTTCTCGTGAACAGACGGTGTCCACGAATCTCGTAAGCCTCTGCGTTGTCTATCTACCGATCAACCACGTGGCTCTTATACGCGAAGTAGACGACAAGGATAACGATAGAGTATCGTCTCTTTCTTGAAATAAATACTTCACGTGCCTGTCTCTTTCGAGCACCTGAGGCTGAGCTGGTCGACCGAGTTTTTTCAACTCCGAAACAGTAAGTGCTAGAGACAACAAAATCTATTCATTATTGCGTGATTCATCGTCCATATTTCAAATAGGGTTTTAATAAGTTAATTCATGTAGGATTAGCTAGTTGCAATAATAATTACCATAGTCGCATACCCCATATTTCAAGAAGAAAATTTACTTTTTTTTTTAATCTTTTCTATAAAGTTTTATTCCTAGTACAGATCACACTTAGGGAAATGTCATAAGTAATTTCCCGATAGGTTCAATTAACCTATTGATTTTGTTAAAAGGGTGCTCCATACGCTTGTTGAGTAATTGATGGTATAAAGTTTATATTTTCAATGTTATGGGTTTTTCTACTGACCAAAAAAAAAATGTTATGGGTTTTTCTCATAACATGCAAATCTTACTCTATTATAAATATGCTTGATAAATACAATCAATATACTTGCTAATATGAGTCTCGATATATTTCTTCGTGAAGGACATGTTGGTGGGACACTTCGATGACAGCAACAGAGTGGGCGATGGCCGAATTTATAAAACATCCTAGGGCAATGAAAAAGCTCCAAGAATAATTAGAGAAAGTCGTGGCTGAATAGAGCGGTTAGAGGGCTTCGACTACTTAGACATGGTCATCAAGGAGACCATGAGTCTTCACCCGATGGCTCCGCTTTTGCTTCCCCACAAGGCGACCGAGGACTGCACGGTAAACGGCTTCCACAAGTTGAGGTTCATCGTGAATGAGTGGTCCATTGGAAGGGACCTGAAAGTGTGGACCACTCATGACCCGAAAGAGTTCATGCCTGAAATATTCTTAGGTCGAGCGTGGATGTTAAGGGGCGTGACTTTCAGCTCCTGCCATTCGGAACAGGCCACTGAGTGCACCCTAGGATGCAGCTCGACTTGACCATGGTGCGGTTCGTAATTGCTCAGCTCATGCGCTGCTTTGACTGGGAGTTTCCTAGCCACGTGTCACCGAGCTAGCTTGACATGACTGACGAGTTTGTGCTCACTATTCCTAAAGCCAAGCATTTGGTGGTCACGTGTAAGCACCGTTTGAGTGAGTGAAAGAAAGTTCACTTTTTTTTTTTTTCAATGGATGATTGAGTTTTCAAAAATAAATATGATCTGATCAAGAAGTTTCATGGTGTTAAATTTTATATCAAGTGGTGTTAGTTTTTATACCAAATGGATTGCCTACAGATTTGTTATTTAAGGTTTGCTTGATTTTCTAAGTATTATTGTCCCACGATTGAAATTCAATACAGGATTTTGGGTCATGTGGAGATCAGAGACTTCTTAATTTCTTCACTATAGTTTAGAGCATTGTGTTGTGTTTATTGTCTCTGAGATTCAGCCAAATCCGAGAAAGAACCCATTTGAATCGAAGGTTGAAATGACTTATGCTTTGGTAAACAAAAAAACCTATATGCGATATGAACGACACGAGATGGGATTATTAATAAATTGATGCTATTATTTGAACTATGTGGGCCTATTTTGTGTTTTCTTTTCTTATAGAAATAAAAGACCTGGTCTACCCAGGGCATTAGACATGATCTAATGACTTTTATTCAAAAGGTAGTGACATGCTGATTCCTTTTGGTCTTTCTTTTAAGCAAAATAAACATGAATAATGCATGAGATGCATTTATTAATTAAATTTATCTACATAAGGTGATTTTGAATATATTGACCCTAAAGCATGTGACTCACTAAATGACGTGCAATATGTGACATGCATATTATGAACTAATTAATCCTATATGCAATCTATACAATTTGAATGACATTTTTATTTGATTTTATTCTTTATTAATAAAAACTATAAATTATCCTAAATCCATATGAATTCTAGAATTAATATGCATTATCCTTGACATGAATTTTGACCCTGAATTCTAAACATGCAAGAGGCATATAAAATGTGATATATATGCATAAAATCTCATGATGCTTTAAAATATATGTCGTGCCCAAAATTTATTAAATCAACGATATATTATTTCAAAGCAATTAAATTATATTTAATTAATCAAACATAACAAACTACGATATAAGTCACACATGAGACAACGTGTGAGGGGCCCGACCATTAGCCTCTAAGGTCGGATGCCCTAACACACCTTAATTAATGCAAAGGAATAATCAAAATATTAATGTGATAACCTAAGGTCCAACTATCAAATAACATGCATTAAAAATCTATAGTAAAATTAAATAACCGTATGAAATTGCATGAACTTGACCTACCTCAATTAAGGGTTTACCTAAGTAAAAGTCGATGCGAGGCGGAGGTGCGGCCGTCAAGTCCAATGACTGCCAGGTCTTCGTCGGCAAGCTAGACATGATGGGAGGGCTTTAAGGGCGAGTTGGATGCAGCAGCAGAGGGTTGGTGCTTGCTGGAAAATGTTGCAGGAGCTCAGTGAGTGGTTGTCGGTGCTGGGTGGAGCTTCGTTGAGGCTGGCTTGGCATCGGACAGGGAAGCACACGGCGAGGATTGGTCTAGTGCGGTGGGATCATTATAATCAATTCCTGTCGGAGGCTTGCCTGACCTGCTAGCGTCACTGAAATCTATGTTAAAATATTTAAATAATAAACAACGCATTCTTTTAATAACTTAAATTTTTAAATAGTTATCATCGAATTTTTCTAGGCCTCATTTGTCTTCCTAATTAAATTTCCACACTTGGCACTAGATAAAAGATTAAACTAAGCGTGAGGAAGAGTATTATAATATTTAAATAATAAACCATGCCTTCATCTAATAATTTAAGCTTTAACGGTTGAGAGTAGTGTCACAAAATTTCACATGAAGATATGGTTTTATATTTAATTACTCTAACAATCTAGATGCTAGTGGAGCAATGCAGACGGTGGGAAAACTGCAGGAAAAACTCGTCGAAGATGCTGGTTCCGTTTGGAGGGCCGATGGCTGGATTGGAAAGGCACTTTCGAGCTATGGGTATGCCTGGGATCATGGTGGAGAGCAGCTGCGTCTCTATGGGTGGCACGCCAAGGCGACTAGAGGCTCGACGAGACGGAATAGGGGTTGTTGAGGATGCCTGTTGCCAGCATGGAGTCGTCAAAGAGAGCGTTGGAGGTGTTGTGGGTTGCGATTTGGTGTTGCGAAGCTGGCCCGTAGCTGGAGCGCTACGGACGTGCGAGTAGAGGCCTCAGGAGAGAGACTGATATTCTCTTTGTCTTGTGTATTGCGTTCTCTTGTTTGTATTGCATATTGTGTATGTGAGCCCCTTCTTTTGTGAACGTCCCATAACGTGCTTAGATAGACCAAGGTTTAGGGTTCCCTTGCAAGAATGAGAAAAACCACTTTCTTTTAGCTCAAAGAAAAATCATTAATCCTCTTACCTTAGGAAATTAGGATATCACCCTCTAATTATCTTCATATAATTAGAATTCTCAACGATGAGACCCTTATTCCTTCCAAATTTGGTCAAATAATGTAATATTTCCTAATTTAGCACTCCTCATGCACCTCACATATTATTTTCAACCATAGAGAGAATTATGCGCTTGGCTGAATTGATACAAAACGAAGAACAAATGGATACATTGACCTATTTATATTGTAATGACAAAAAAATAAGCTAGGAAATAATATACAAGATTCACTATTTCTTATTCTCTAAAGTATTGTCCAATTTGACTTAATCAATTAGAATAGTAATGTCACAATCGGTATCTGCAACAATATCCAACCATATCTCCAACACTCCCCCTCAAGTGAGTGGCCTATATATGTTGTGGACACCTAGCTCGTTTAGTAGGTACATATGTTAACTTTGGCATAGTGGCTTGGTGAAGATGTCCACAAGTTGCTCCATAGTTCCAATTCCTCTTGTTATAAGGACTCCTTCTCTGATCTTGTCTCGAATAAAATAGCAATCAACTTCTTTATGCTTCGTTCTCTCATGGAAAATCAGATTTGCTGCCAATCTAAGTGCAGCATCATTGTCACAAAATAACTCACTTGGTCTATGAACTTGTATTGCAAGGTTTGAGAGTAGTTCTCATATCCAAACTACTTTGTAGGTAGTTTTAGCCATAGCTCGATACTCCAATTCGGCTTAAGATAGCGATACAATCAATTGTTTCTTCGTCTTCCATGAGATCAATGAATTTCCCAGTTTGATGCACAAGCCAATGTGACGCAGAGAAAGCAATGTTTGGATAGAATTCCAAAAGATGGTGTTTATTTTTGAATAAGGAAGTGTCCATTACAATATCTTTGGCGCCTATTTATAAGGAGGTCGCCATCTAGAAAATAACAAAATAACTGAAATCTAGTAACAAAATTGAAAAGATATTGATAAACTAGGAAATCTAAAATCTAATAACAAATTAAGGAAACGATATTGATAAACCATAATATTTCAGATAAACCAGAATATCTAAAATCTAATAATAAAGGGAAACGCGTGAATCAAATATTGTAACCCTTTTTGCAATCTTGAAGATCACACGATCCTCTTTGATTTGTGGGACCGCCTGCTCTTATGATGCTCCATTGTTTCCAGAAAAGACATTTGCATATTGTTCTACATCGGTCTCCTCCACTTCGAAGAACTCGACCCCGAGTTATGATTAGGATAAAGAGGAGTATCTGGAGGATGATACTCAAATAGGTCCGCTACATTGAATGTCGGGAGATGTTGAGGTCATCGGGAAGATCAACAACATAGGCATTGTCATTGATTTTCTTCACGATTCGACAGGGACCAACTTTCTTGTGCTTCAGCTTGTTATATGTACCAACAAGAAAGGTTCCTTGCAAAGGTAGACCATCACTTCATCACCCTCAGCAAATACCTTGAGGCGACGATGTTTATCTGCAGCAGCTTTGTAAACAATAGTGGAAGCTTCTAGCCGTTGCTTCACACCCTCTTGTATCTCTTGTAATTTTGTTGCTAAATTTTCAGCCGCAACACTATATCCTGGGACTTTGGGCAAAGGCACGAGATCCAGTGTATGTTGTGGCGTTCGCCCGTAGATAACCTCAAATGGAGACTTGCCCGTGGAACGGTTGACAGTGTTGTTAAAAGCAAACTCAGCAGGAGCAAGATACCGGTCCCATTGCTTTGGCATGTCACTACAAAGACATCGAATAATATCCGCCATAGTACGATTGAAAACTTCAGTTTGCCCATCGGTTTGAGGATGAAAGGAACTGCTATACTGCAAATCCGTCCCAACTAAACGCCATAGGGTCCTCCAAAAATGACTAAGGAATTTGGTATCACGATCAGAGGTGATAGTTTTTGGAACACCATGCAAACGAACTACTTCTCGAAAAAATAAACTCGCTACATGAGAAGCATTAGAAGTCTTCTTGCAAGGGATAAAGTGTGCCATCTTTGTAAACCTATCCACTACCACAAAAACAGAATCCATACCTCGTTGGGTTCGGGGAAGCCCCAACACGAAATCCATTGAAATGTCTATCCAAGGTCCAAGGAATAGGTAGAGGGGTGTAAAGTCCAAAGTGTTACGAGAATGGCCTTTCGCAGTCTGACAAATATAGCACTTTTTCACAAATCGTCCAACGTCCCGTTTCAATTGAGGCCAATAATACCACTCCTCAACTAAGGCAACAGTTTTATCTCACCCACAATGTCCTCCAAGGGAACCACCATGCAGCTCTCGAATAAGTTGTTCCCGCAAAGAGCTTCGAGGAATGCACAACTTGTTGCCAAAGAATAAAAATTTGTCTTGAACGATCATGTCGCCGTGAGAACCTATCTCAGAACATTTTTCCCAAATTTCCTGAAAATCTTCATCATCAGCATAAAGAGCATAAAGGTGGTCAAAGCCCACAACGTCAGTGCGCATGGTGACGAGTGTTGCAGCACGACGGCTAAGTGCATCAGCGACTTTGTTCAAGTGGCCCGCCTTGTGTCGAAGCACGAAATTGAATTGCTCCAAAAAGGAGACCCAACGTCCATGCATTCGATTTAGATGTCTTTGGCTCTTAATATATTTGAGTGCCGATGGTCGTGTTAAGGACAAACTCATGTTGATAAAGATAGGGCTACCAATGCTTGATAGCTCATACTATAGCAAAGTACTCTTGCTCATAAGTAGACCATCGCTTGCGAACATCATTAAGTTTCTCGCTAAAATAAGCAATAGGCTTACCTTCCTGGGAAAGAACAGCACCAATTCCTACACTAGAAGCATCACAGTCTAGTTCGAATACCTTTTCAAAATTCGGGAGCATTAGTATTGGTGCCGTGGAAAGTTTTTCCTTGATGAGAGCAAAGCTGGCTTCTGCTTCATCACCCCAATGAAATTTTCCTTTCTTCAAGCACTCGGTGATTGGAGCCATAATAGAACTGAAATTTCGAATAAAGCGTCGGTAGAATGTCGCAAGCCCATGGAAGCTACGCGCCTCCCCAACAGTCTGGGGAGTTGGCCAGTCGCGGATGGCAGCTACCTTTTCTGCATCAACTTGAAGGCCTTCTGCTCCAACAATATACCCCAAGAAGCGGAGTCGATCAATCATGAAGCTACACTTCTTCAAATTAATGTACAATTGGTTTGTCTGCAAGGCCGATAAGACGTCCCTTAGATGCTCCATATGCTGTTGGTCATCTGGACTATATATGAGAATGTCATCGAAGTAGACCACCACAAATTTGCCAATAAAAGGTTTAAGAACTTGAGTCATCAAACGCATGAAGGTGCTAGGCGCGTTCGTGAGGCCAAACGGCATGCCAAGCCATTCATACAAACCTTCACTTGTTTTAAAGGCCGTTTTCCATTCATCGCCAGGGCGGATGCGTACTTGGTGATATCCACTACGTAGATCAATCTTTGTAAAGACCTTTGATCCCGTAAGCCGGTCGAGCATGTCATCCAAGCGAGGGATTGGGAATCGGTACTTGACAGTAATCCGATTAATTGCCCGGCTATCAATGCACATACGCATGCTTCCGTCTTTCTTCGGAGTGAGGAGTGCGGGAACTGTGACATCCTGATTTTCCAATTTTATTTTCAATAAATTGAGACGGGCATTTCGTTGGCATGCATATAGTTATTTTCCTTGAGTTGGCCACTCATGTGGAAACTGGTCTATCAGGTGAAGCCGTTAGGAAATTCTAATGCATCAGACTCGATAATTTGACCAGAAAGCGACCTTTCGACCGAGCAAATCTACAAGGGTCATTACGGCAGGATTAAAATCGATTAGAGATTGGAGATAGGTCGATTCGACAGAGGCATGCGATCAGGTGTGGGTGATTCCACCAGATCACACAATTCTTGTCGATCGGCATTGGACCGACTTTTCTATCGATTGGGTACCCTGTGTTCGTATTTGAAACCTTGAGATTACCCCGACAACCGAAAGTCGCCAATGTTTCAAAGATGTACATTGTGGCTTGAGATGATCAACCACATGTCAAATGCGTGAAAATTTCTAAAGGCTACCCGGTAGGTTGGGCCGCACTAGTATCGTGCCAAAGTGAAATTAACTGTTGAATTGAGATCGAATTCAGAAATTGGAAGTCTGGGTGTGTCACAAATCATTTTAGGAACATTGACTAATCTTCAGAAGATTTTTCAGGCAATCAGAGTTCTTTGACAAATTAAATCCGAGAATGGCTATTTTAGCTCAAGAAATTAGTAGGCCGCTTTTGGTCTTGCTTTTGGGACTTAAGTTGGTTCTATGGACAAGTGAAGATGTGAATTGAAATGTGGTGACATTAGATTAATTTTATGGACTTCAATTTGGACTCAATTGGAAGTGGATTGATCATAATTGAAGAATTTGATGCACAAGAATTGGACCCCAGCGGAAAAGTAAATTGCAACCATTGGAAAATGTTGTGGGAGGTTTGGAGATAGTGGGGTATGACATGAGATGATGTCATGGTGGTTGAGGCCAAGGGTTGAGATCGTGACACGTGGACGGTGAGGATTTGCTCTTGGAAAGGTGACCTATCACCATCATCTTCTTCCTTGAATCAAGGGAGCTTGTTGGATTTTGAAAGGAGAGAGAGAGAGAACCGAATGGGAAGAAAACCAGCAGCTCGCCGGCCGCCCCTCCGCCCGCTCGGCCATCCGCACGCTCGTCGCTCCTTTCTCTTCCGGGTTCCTCCTCCGCTTTTGCGCCCAGCACAGCCATGTTCGCCACCGCCGCCCGTCCGCACGTGAGTTGCTCCGCCCCTCCCGTTCTTGCTTCATCCGCCACCCAGCCGCTCGTCCCTCCACCGTCCAGCTGCCCGTTCGTGCGTCCTCAAGGCCGCCGGAGGCCCGCCTGAGCCGCCGAGAGCCACCACCGGTTGCCGTCCAAGCTCCGCCGGTCTCTCCTCCGCCGTTCCTCCGCCGAATTGTCACCGGATCCGCCCCCAACCAGTAGCCACCGGAAGTTGCAGAAAATGGGTATGAAGCGGGTGTTTGGCCCGTTTTGGCCGCCTTCCCGAGCCCGGATGCTCGGCCCGCTTTGAGGAAAGTCGATCCTCGCGTCATCCCCGTCGTTTTGGTTCGCTCGGCTCGTTAATCCGGTGAGTTTAACTCACTAAATCTTGATTAGAGGGTTAATGTTGCCCTAAGTGTGCTTAGTCTAAGTTAAGTAAGATTAGGTTGGTAGATTAGTTTATTTAAATATGGATTAGATTAAGTTGTTTAATTAAAGTTAAACATGTTTAGTTTAAGGGTTAAGTAGGTTTATTTTAAATAAACCTAGATGTGACATAAAGGAATTTACTTTTGATTTATTTAAACATTTCGAAATTATTTAATAATTTAATAATAAATCATTATTCGAAATTATTAAAATATGATTATTTAATTATTTTCGGAATAAATTTACTTATTTATTAAATTCAAAAATTTTGTCGGGACCCTAAATTCTCAGAATTTCGTGCCGGTCACTGCTGTGTATTCGGATTATAAAATTGATGGTCGGATATTATAAATTTAATTTGGATTGTGAAAAATATGAATAGTATTATTTAATTAATTTTCTGAATAAATTTAATTATTTAATAATCTGAAAAATTATTTTGGGACTCTAAATTCTCAAAATTTCGTGCCGATCGCTGCTGTGTATTTAGAATTTGAATTTGATGAATGGATGTGGCAAATTGAGTGTTGATTGCGATAAATATGGATTTTATTCATAAAAACCCAAATGTCGGGTTTTGATGCCAAATTTGGATTTTAATTATTATATTAAATAGTGGGATTTGAAAAAAGTGAGATATTGGCTTTTGATTCAAAATTAGCGTGTCCCCACACACGCGAGTAATTTCTGGAATATTTTTAATATGGAGAAAAATGGCCGGGATCACTATTTTAAGTGGAAGCATTGATTGAATTATAAAGTGTCCCGAGGCCGAGTATGTTTGGCTGTGTGATAACTAAGAGGAATTGTCCGGGCTGTTGAGCCGGACTTGCCCCTATTAGGGATGCCCACGCGGTGGATGCGGGTCGCAGTTGATTCCGGGCCCATGCTCCTTCGGGAACGCCGTCGACGTGCGACGAAGCCGCGCTCCATGGGGAGGCGATGCCTGGTTATATGCCGGTAGATAGCCGAACTGCGAGTAGGCTATGCCCTTGTGTGGCAATAACAATAATAATTGGAATGCGTGCTAAGTGCGATTGTGATTATACGAAAGTGATGGCGTTCCAATGGTTTGAGTTCCTATTACTATTACTATCTGTGATTGGGTGATTTGAATTGTGCTAACTTTGTAGGAAGGAACCGAGGCGAGGTATGTTTTCGTGTGATGTGGCTAGGCCACCCGGGGCGTATTTTCTTTCTAATAGGGGTTTAGGGGGTTGAACTTGCTGAGACATCGTCTCATCCCGGTTGTGGGATTAAAATTTCAGGTCCCTAGATGGCGGTCGTGGAGGACCCGAAGCCCCAAGTCTGAATAGGTGGATACTGAAGTGTTGGTGAACGTGTCCTGCTAGTTGGTTTAGGATAGTTCCCCTTTTTTTTGAGCTGGTCTATTTTGTAGACGGTCCAGTGTTGTATTTAAACCTATGTGATTGTAAATGAGTGTTTGGTGTTGTGATTGATTGCCTGCTTTTCTATCCCAAGTTAAATGTTGTTAAGGGATTTGTTTCACTTCCGCATGCGTAATATAAATGAATGGGTCGGCGACGTATCCTGGGATGTCACATATTTGATCGACCGTAGTGGGATGTGCGCGCACTCGAGGTTCGGGGTGTGACATCCCCACTGCATAAGGGCTCATGCTTTTGCGCAAAAAGCCTTTTCGAAGAAGTTCTCCTACTTGGTCTTTCAAAATCTGGTTCTGCTTCGGATTCATCCGGTAGTGCGGCAAATTAGGGAGGCTCACTCCTGGAAGAAAATCAATCTCATGTTGAATATCCCTCAAGGGTGGTAGTCCAACAGGTAGATCCTCCGGAATAACATCGCTGAATGCCCTCAATAAGGGCTGAAGAGCCTCTGGAATTGGAATAATGGCGTCTTGATGGCCTCTGGAATTGGAATAATTGGAATAACGTCGCATATTTGATCGACCGTAGTGGGATGTGCGCGCACTCGAGGTTCGGGGCGTGACATCCCCGTTTAAGTGGTATCAGAGCATGGTCTGTGTATGGAGTGATAAGGTGTGATGAGTCATGGGATAGTTAGTAGGAAAGGCTTCTAATATGCTGATGCATGTGGTTGATAGTTGATTGGTAGTATGTTTGTGGGGTCGCTCAAATTTCAACCTGATGTTGGAATCGGAAAACAGGTGTCTATAAAGAGCCTGTAGGATGAGTGATCAGGAGTGGAGGACTCCTTGGTGAAGGTCGGTAGGACCTATGCCTCGGGGTAGGATACTGACAAAAGTCGGTACCTGAGGTAGAGCGCAGGCTTAGACCAGCGCGAGTGTAAGAGTACCGTCGTAAGTCGGTACTTAGAGTGTAGCAGCACCGAATGATCCTAGGTTCGTCGGGATCGTTTAGGTGCTAGTGTTCCTTGGAAGCTTGTTGGGTCAGTAAGTTCAAGATCGAGCCGCCGCTGTTGTCGTTATTTCTACCGCTGCCAGTGTTGTGACCATTGTTGTTGCTGTGCCTATTGAGGCCCAATATGGAGTTGTGATCGAGGATCAAGCTGCTGTATCTGAGTCAAGGTTTAGTTTAGACAGAGATGGAAATCGATTGGGGAGAAAAGCCGATGTCAGAAGAAAGGTGCCTTGTTTCGCCCAACCGAAATAGTAGAATTGAAAAATCAGTGCTCAACTCGATTGATGGGTGTCGTGTCTGTAAGTAAGGACATGGATCTGTCCCGTGCTGTAAAAGGGAAAGGACTTGCTACAAGGGACGCTAGTACAGCCATTTGATCAAAGATTCTCTGTATAGACAGATGGAATCACAGCTGTTCCTGATACCGTTGTCGATAGAAAAGAACAGAGGAAGCATGCTTCAGCATGTTCAATGGGGTACTTGGAACGGATCTCAGTGTAAGGAAGGGTGCATGATGTTCTTTGATGGGAGGTAGATGACTCACCGATTGTATGCCGAGTTTGTGAAAAGGAGGCATGAGTTAGCCTAGCGTCAGAGTAAAAAGGGAGCATGATTTGAATATGGCCAGCATGGCCGTCATGTTAGGAACTGTTTGTGTAAGTTCAGGTGAGCGTAAGCACCATTACTGCAGATAGGACGCCACTAGGATGGCTAGAGGAGCAGGAAGGGATCGACTATGCATCAATCAGAATGAGAATGTTTTTGAGATGTTTTTATCAGAGTAGTACAGGAGAATTTTCAGTGAAGGTTGTATGGGTTTTCGTTGTGGTAATAAGGTAATAGAAATGTGAATCTCTGACTATAGTTGTACTCGAAGAGTTTGCTTAAGTATGACTCGGAAGTCATTTATGAAAAGGTTTGGCTTAAGGAGCTCTCTACTGTTATGAATCGTAGCATTGATATAATTCAGTTTATTCAGTTAGCGTGTGAAAGTTTTGAATTACTGAAAGTCGAAAAGGAACTTCGATCCTTGTTATTGGTCACTGAAGATGACTTGGTCCTGGTTATTGGTTATCGAATCTACATGGTAGTTGTAATGGATGTGTCAATTGAGGGGCTGAATATGGAAAACATAATCGTGGTACAGAAGTTTTCTAAAGTTTTTTCTAAAGAATTGCCAAGTTTGCTGTCAGAAAGAGAAATGTAGTTCGTGATTGAATTAGCATTCGGAACAGAGCCAGTCCCTAAGGCTCCTTACCGGATGGTGTTACCTGAGTTAAAATAACTGAAGGTGCAGATGCATGAAGTGTTGAATAGGGGATTCATACGTTCCAGTGTATCGCCTTAGGGAGCACCAGTTTTGTACATGAAGGAGAAATGTGGTTCGTTGTGGTTGTGTGTTGGTATTCCTCAAGATCGACTGGAGGCCAGGGTATCATCAATTGAGGATCAGGAAGAAAGACACATCGAAGTTAGCATCTCGTACTCGATACGACAGTTATAAGTTCATTGTAATACCGAGTGGTTTGATGGACACCTTAGCTGTTTGTTTGGGTCTCATGAGCAGAACGTGTAAGGGTACTTGAATCAGTTGTGATCGTGTTCATTGAAGTTATCTTGGTGTGTTCGAAGAGTGCTGAGGAGCACGAGAGACATTTGGGGATGGTACTTCAGACCTTGAGTGCTTTTGGGTTTTGAAATAAGCTTAACAGATGCAAGTTTCGAATGACTCGTATTGCGTTCCTAGGTCACGTGATTTCAGGCAAAAAAAAAAAAAAATCTCTGTAGACCCCATTCGATATTAAAGCAGTAAATAGTTGGCCGAGATTGACTACAGTGATAGAGATCAGAAGTTTCTGAAGATTAACAGGATATTACAGAAGTTTTATGGAAGGGTTTTCAATGTCAGCATTGCAGTTGATTCGACTACTAAGAAAGTAAGAAAAGTCCGTGTGGATAGATAAGTGCGAGCGTAGTTTTCAAGGGCTTAAGAAGAGGCTGACTACCGCACTTGTGCTGATTATTCCATCTGGTCCTGGAAGTTATGAGATTTGCAGTGATGCGTCATTTAAAGTATTTGGTTCCTTGTTGATGCAGCATGATAGGATTATTGAATATGCGTCCCGTCAGTTGAGATCTTGTGAGTTGAATTACCTAACGCACATTGTAGAACTTGCAGTAGTTATGTTCATTTGGAATTTTAAAGGCACTATCGGTACAGAGGAATATTTCATACCATCAATGACTATCAAAGTCTCAAGTATGTATTCTCAAAAAAGAGAGTTGAATATGAGACAGCATCACTGGATGGAACTCTTTAAGGATTATGACTATGATATTTTGTATCACTCTAGAAAGGTGAGCAAAGTCGCAGATGCACTAAGTCGAGAGTCCTTAGTTGTATAGTTGGTACTCAAGGATTTGATCCTAATTGAGAAAGTGCGAAATTCGGTTTTCAAATCTAAGGTAGGCCACCTTTTTGAATCTTATGACTATCCTCATAATTGAGCCAAGAGTACAGATTAGAATCAAAGCGCTTCAGTGGACAGATTCAGAAATTCAGAAGACTATAAGAGAATGCAGATGAGAGAGAGGTTGATTTTCAAATTCTTGAAGACAGAACGCTAAGGTTCTGAGGATGATTGTGTGTAATCGATGATGTAGAGATTAAAGAAAATATCTTATGGGAAGCTAATCATAGTAATTTCAGCGTTGTCCAGACAGTATGAATAGACCTTGTTTTGAGTGTGTGACATCCTGATTTTCGGACTCGATTTCGATTGGTTAAATTGGGCATTTCATCGACGCGATTACGTGTTTTTCTCGAGTTGGCCACTTACGAGATAACTAGATTAGTTGGGTGAGTTATTAAGGACTTTAAGGCAAATGGACTTGAGAATTCGACCAGGAATCGACTTCTCGACCGTGCTCATCTTTAGAGATCATTACGGCACAATTAAAAATCGAATTAAGATCAAAGATAGGTCAGTTCGACTGAGATGAATGACCGATCGTGGGTGATTCCACTAAATTGGAAAACTCTCGTCGAATGATACTAATTTGACTTTACTGTCGTTTTGGTACCTTGTGTCCGTATTTGAATCATCGAGATCTTCACGACCCTCGAGAGTCGCTAATTTGTCAAGTGGGTTCATCGTGGCTTGAAGAAAATCGACCACGGGTCATTTGTCCTAAAAAGCTCCGAAAACTACCTAGTAGCCTATGTCGCACTAAAATCGTGTCGAGTGAAATTAACCGCCAATCTAAGTTCGATTTCAGAAATTGAGATTCCTATCTTGTCACGAGTGAGTACACCGAAGTGTATGTATATCATATAAATCATCCGCATGGAGTGGCGGGGATGAATTGTATTTCAAATCTAGATCGATGTTCCAAGTTGGCAAGCTTTTCAAAGGGTTCCTTCTTAAGCAGTGCATAGCAGAGAGTGCGAAATTTCGATTACTGAGATGAAGTCAGGGAAAGAAAGATCACAGGCCAGGGTCAGTATAGTAGTCAGTGATTGCAGTTGTCGTGATCAGTGTCAGAGTTATATCAGATCTTGATCAGAGGTTCCCAGTTTTAGTAGATCAGTCAGATAGTTTTTTTTTTTTTTTTTTTAATCAGTGCAGAGTAGAGTGTTCAGGATTTCAGTCTGTTGAGATGAGATCAGAGATCAGAAACTCGCAACTCCAGAGTTGGTTCAGAAATCAATGATTCAATTGCAATTATCAGAGACAGTTTAGAGACCGCTCAGAATCGCCAGTTAGCTTTGCAAATTTTGTGTTGTAGACCTTTGTATTTTGGATCCGAAGTGGTTTGGGCAAGATAGCAGTGATTTAGTAGCATTGGCACAGAAGGAGCAACCTGAGAAAGAGAAGATGATATGAGACGACTATACCCCCACCTTTTTGTTAAGAATTGGTGAAGGTTTAAATTTCGAGGACGAAATTTTTATAAGAGGGGAAGAGTTGTGACATCCCGATTTTCCAATTTTATTTTCAATAAATTGAGACGGGCATTTCGTTGGCATGCATATAGTTATTTTCCTTGAGTTGGCCACTCATGTGGAAACTGGTCTATCAGGTGAAGCCGTTAGGAAATTCTAATGGATCAGACTCGATAATTTGACCAGAAAGCGACCTTTCGACCGAGCTAATCTACAAGGGTCATTACGGCACGATTAAAATCGATTAGAGATTGGAGATAGGTCGACTCGACAGAGGCATGCGATCGAGTGTGGGTGATTCCACCAGATCGCACAATTCGTGTCGATTGGCACTAGACCGACTTTTCTATCGATTGGGTACCCTATGTTCGTATTTGAAACCTTAAGATTACCTCGACAACCGAAAGTCGCCAATGTTTCAAAGATGTACATTGTGGCTTGAGATATTCAACCACAGGTCAAATGCGTGAAAATTTCTAAAGGCTACCCGGTAGGTTGGGCCGCGCTAGTATCGTGCCAAAGTGAAATTAACCGTTGAATTGAGATCGAATTCAGAAATTGGAAGTCTGGGTGTGTCACAAATCATTTTAGGAACATTGACTAATCTTGGAAGATTTTTCAGGCAATCGAGTTCTTTGACAAATTAAATCCGAGAATGGCTATTTTAGCTCAAGAAATTAGTAGGCCGCTTTTGGTCTTGCTTTTGGGACTTAAGTTGGTTCTATGGACAAGTGAAGATGTGAATTGAAATGTGGTGACATTAGATTAATTTTATGGACTTCAATTTGGACTCAATTGGAAGTGGATTGATCATAATTGAAGAATTTGATGCACAAGAATTGGACCCCAGCGGAAAAGTAAATTGCAACCATTGGAAAATGTTGTGGGAGGTTTGGAGATAGTGGGGTATGACATGAGATGATGTCATGGTGGTTGAGGCCAAGGGTTGAGATCGTGACACGTGGACGGTGGAGATTTGCTCTTGGAAAGGTGACCTATCACCATCATCTTCTTCCTTGAATCAAGGAAGCTTGTTGGATTTTGAAAGGGAGAGAGAGAGAGAACCGAATGGGAAGAAAACCGCCGTGAGCCACCACCGGTTGCCGTCCAAGCTCCGCCGGTCTCTCTTTCCCCTCCGCCGTTCCTCCGCCAGAAAATTTCAGAATGCAGCCATGGTCGTGTCGCCGGATCCGCCCCCAACCAGTAGCCACCGGAAGCCCGCGCTTGCAGAAAATGGGTATGCAGCGGGTGTTTGGCCCGTTTTGCCGCCAAGCCCCGCCGGTTCCCCGAGCCCGGATGCTCGGCCCGCTTTGGCCCGGAAAGTCGATCCTCGCGATCCTCGTCCCCGTCCTCGTTTTTGGTTCGCTCGGCTCGGCTCGTTAATCCGGTGAGTTTAACTCACTAAATCTTGATTAGAGGGTTAATGTTGCCCTAAGAGTGCTTAGTCTAAGTTAAGTAAGATTAGGTTGGTAGATTAGTTTATTTAAATATGGATTAGATTAAGTTGTTTAATTAAAGTTAAACATGTTTAGTTTAAGGGTTAAGTAGGTTTATTTTAAATAAACCTAGATGTGACATAAAGGAATTTACTTTTGATTTATTTAAACATTTCGAAATTATTTAATAATTTAATAATAAATCATTATTCGAAATTATTAAAATATGATTATTTAATTATTTTCGGAATAAATTTAATTATTTATTAAATTCCGAAAATTTTGTCCTGACCCTAAATTCTCAGAATTTCGTGCCGGTCCACTTTCTGTGTATTCGGATTATAAAATTGATGGTCGGATATTATAAATTTAATTTGGATTGTGAAAAATATGAATAGTATTATTTAATTAATTTTCGGAATAAATTTAATTATTTAATAATCTGAAAAATTATTTTGGGACTCTAAATTCTCAGAATTTCGTGCTGATCGTCGCTGTGCATTTAGAATTTGAATTTGATGAATGGATGTGGCAAATTGAGTGTTGATTGCGATAAATATGGATTTTATTCATAAAAACCCAAATGTCGGGTTTTGATGCCAAATTTGGATTTTAATTATTATATTAAATAGTGGGATTTGAAAAAAAGCGAGATATTGGCTTTTGATTCGAAATTAGCGTGTCCCCACACACGCGAGTAATTTCTGGAATATTTTTAATATGGAGAAAAATGGCCGGGATCACTATTTTAAGTGGAAGCATTGATTGAATTATAAAGTGTCCTGAGGCCGAGTATGTTCTGGCTGTGTGATAACTAAGAGGAATTGTCCTGGGCTGTTGAGCCGGACTTGCCCCTATTAGGGATGCCCACGCGGTGGATGCGGGTCGCAGCTTGATTCTGGGCCCATGCTCCTTCGGGAACGCCGTCGACATACCGACGAAGCCGCGCTCCATGGGGGAGGCGATGCCTGGTTATATGCCGAGATAGCCGAACCGCGAGTAGGCTATGGCCTTGTGTGGCAGTGAATAATAATTGGAATGCGTGCTAAGTGCGATTGTGATTATACGAAAGTGATGGCGTTCCAATGGTTTGAGTTCCTATTACTATCTGTGATTGTGTGATTTGAATTGTGCTAACCTGCAGGAAGGAACTGAGGCGAGGTAAGTTTTCTGTGTGATGTGGCTAGGCCACCCGGGGCGTATTTTCTTTCTAATAGGGGTTTAGGGGTTGAACTTGCTGAGACATCGTCTCATCCCGGTTGTGGGATTAAAATTCCAGGTCCCTAGATGGCGGTCGTGGAGGACCCAAGCCCCAAGTCTGAATAGGTGGATACTCAAGTGTTGGTGAACGTGTCATGCTAGTTGGTTTAGGATAGTTCCCCTTTTTTTTTGAGCTGGTCTATTTTGTAGACGGTCCAGTGTTGTATTTAAACCTATGTGGTTGTAAATGAGTGTTTGGTGTTGTGATTGATTGCCTGCTTTTCTATCCCAAGTTAAATGTTGTTAGGGGATTTGTTTCACTTCCGCATGCGTAATATAAATGAATGGGTCGGCGACGTATCCTGGGATGTCGCATATTTGATCGACTGTAGTGGGATGTGCGCGCACTCGGGGTTCGGGGCGTGACATCCCCACTGCACAAGGGCTCATGCTTTCGCGCAAAAAGCCTTTTCGAAGAAGTTCTCCTACTTAGTCTTTCAAAATCTGGTTCTGCTTCGGATTCATCCGGTAGTGCGGCAAATTAGGGAGGCTCGCTCCTGGAAGAAAATCAATCTCATGTTGAATATCCCTCAAGGGTGGTAGTCCAACAGGTAGATCCTCCGGAATAACATCGCTGAATGCCCTCAATAAGGGCTGAAGAGCCTCTGGAATTGGAATAATGGCTTCTTGATTGCCTTTCTCCACAATCATATACATGCCCTCACATTTACGGACGTTTAGCATAATCCCTGCACTTTGCTTCTTTGGGGCCTGGGGAGTGTTACTCATTGGTTTCAAAATAATCTTCGTCTTTTTCCACACAAAAGAATATGTGCTCTCACGAGCCCTGTGAGTGATATCAACATCGTATTGCCATGGTCGCCCGAGTAGGACATGGCATGCATCCATCTCCACTACATCACAAATTATAGTGTCCTTATAGGACTTTCCAATTAAAATAGGTAAATGACATAACTGCGTCACTTTGAGTTCAGCCCCTTTACGAATCCACCCGATTGTATAAGGGGAGGGATGTAACTCCGTCTTTAGTTGTAGATGATCCACCAAAGCCTTGGACACTATGTTCTCACAACTTCTGCTATCAATGATGACATCGCAAACTTTGCCGTTGACAGTACAACGGGCACCAAAAAGACTATTCCGCTGCGTGTCTTCTCGTCGTGGAGCGAGCAATAGTCTCCTAACAACGCAATTGACATGCTCGCCCTCCTCATCCTCCACTTCTTCCTCATCAATCCAGTCATCTTCGTATATGTCATCGTCGTGCATGACAACATTGGCCATCTTCCGCCGTGGACAATCACTCGAATGATGTCCCAATTCGTTACACTTGTAGCATTTGATTGGTGGTGGCTTAGCGTACGGGTTTTGGGCATTCTGATTGGCGTTACGGTTGTTTGCGATGACTAGTTCCTTGCGCACCCCAGTACTACTTCCTGGAGTTTGGTTTATAGTGTTGGTTTGCTAGTTGGAGGATTCTGAAACATCTAGTTGTCTCCCCTTTCCAAATAATCCTCGAGCGGAATAATTGTTAGCCCGATTAATGGGGCTAGTTCTCTCTAATTGCATCTCAACCTTTCGGGCCATCTCTTGAGCATTCTCAACGGAGAACAAATGATGTAGTGAAACACGATCTTGAATATTAAGTCGTAAACCATTAATGTACCTGGCGGTCTGTTGTGCCTCCGACTCAGCGAGGTTGTTACGGGCGGAAAGTCAGAGAAACTCCTCCGTGTAAGCTTGGACCGATCGGCTTAGCTGCTTACAATTATGAAATTGTTGAAATAATAATTGCTCATAATCGGTTGGAAGGAACCGAACCTTCAACATTTCCTTCATCCGATTCCATGTTCGGATGGGAGCTTTTCCTTGTCGACGTCGAGTCAGTTGCGCTTGCTCCCACCACGCTGAGGCACCACCCTTCAATTTGTATGCCACCAATTTTACTTGGCGATCCTCTTCAATCTCCATGGCATCGAAGAATTTCTCAACTTCCCAAAGCCAATCCAAAAGTCTTCAATATTCAAATTGCCATTAAAGGCCGGAAGGTCAACCTTAAGTTGATATTGCTCGGGGTCTCGTCGATATCCCCGGTTCCGGTGGCCTCCACGAATAGGCCGATCCAGGAATTCTTCTTCTCCTTCAGAGTCTTCGACATAGGCTTGTCGCCTCTGTCGGGGATTTGCCCCACGTTCCATAGCTGCTTCCGGGTCGCGAGCTGCCCGATCATGTTCAGCCGGAAGAACACCAGGTATGGGGTTGGTTGACAAATGCTGGATGGCGACAAGTAATTCTTGAAACCTCCGTTCGGTTTGCTCTGCAAATTGGTTGAACTCATCCCGTGTAATAGGCTCATTTCTGCGGCCTTCAGCTACGGGGAGATTGACATTAACGTTATTAGCCATCGTCACAGGAGAAACCTGCTTTGATACCAAATGACGCAGAGAAAGCGATGTTTGGATAGAATTCCAAAAGATGGTGTTTATTTTTGAATAAGGAAGTGTCCATTACAATATCTTTGGCGCCTATTTATAAGGAGGTTGCCATCTAGAAAATAACAAAATAACTGAAATCTAGTAACAAAATTGAAAAGATATTGATAAACTAGGAAATCTAAAATCTAATAACAAATTAAGGAAATGATATTGATAAACCATAATATTTCAGATAAACCAGAATATCTGAAATCTAATAATAAAGGGAAACGCGTGAATCAAATATTGTAACCCTTTTTGCAATCTTGAAGATCACACAATCCTCTTTGATTTGTGGGACCGCCCGCTCTTATGACGCTCCATTGTTTCCAGAAAGACATTTGCATATTGTTCTACATCACAGTGATGGATCTCCTGGTCAATAGGCAAGTTGCATAATATGTATCACAGTATACTATCATCTGCATGTTGTAGTCACAAGATAAGAATATACCAATTCCTAAACATCTCTTTAAATATTTTACAACATTTAGGACTACATTCATATGAGACTATTTCGAGCTATGCATGAACTAGCTAAATATTTGCACTGCGTAATAAATGTCTAGTCTTGTCATGGTAAGATAAATTAGCTTCCCAACAAGAAGACAATATCTCGATGGATCCTTAAGCAACGAATCATCGATAGGTGAAGAGGAATGTGGGTCATACTTTGGGTCATCAACTTGGCATTCTATTTGATTGGTATGACAGGTGATCTGCAACATAGTAATCCTGCTTCGGAAAATTTTCTCTTACTAAGGTTGATTCCTTTATCAAACCGAGCTATTTCAATGCCAAGAAAATATTTGGGTGGTCCCAAATCTTTGATGTGAAAGTAGAGTGCAAATATTCTTTGAAGTTTGCAACATAGGAATCATTATTGCCTATGATAGGTATATCATCAATATATATTAGCAAATAGATCAATGAGTTCCCTAATGTCCATGTAAACATAGCATAATCATGTTTAGAAAGTTGAAAACCTATATTATTTAAGCTAGCGGTGAATTTGGAGTACCACTGTATGGATGCTTGTTTCGGCCTATATAAGAATTTACATAGACGGCATACTTGAGACTCTCCCTATCTACATAAACCATGTAGAAATTCCATATATATATTTCTTCATCTAGATCACCATGAAGAAAAAGCATGGTGACCATCCATTTGATGCAGAGGCCAATTAAAAATAGCTACAATGGAGAAGAAAGAACAAACGGTGACCTCTTTGGCAATCTAAGAGAAGGTTTCATGATAGTCAAAACCTTCTCATTGTGTGAATCCCTTGGCAATTAGTCAAGCTTTGTATCATTCAACAGAGCCATTTGCCTTGAATTTAATTTTGTACACCACTTGTAGCCAACCTGTCACGCCCCAACCTCGAGTGCGCCAACATCCCACTGCGGTCGAACAAATACGATGACATCCCAGGAGGTCGCCGACCCATTCATTTTTATTACGCATGCGGAAGCGAAACAAATCTCCTGACAACATTTAACTTGGGATAGTAAAGCAGGCAATCAATCACAATACCAAACACTCATTTACAAACGCATAGGTTTAAATACAACTCTGGACTATCTGCAAAATAGACCAGCTCGACAAAAGGGGAACCATCGTAAAACCAACTAGCAGGACATGTTCACCGATACTTCAGTATCCACCTTTTCAGACTTAGGGCTTCGGGTTCTCCACGACCGCCATCTAGGGACCTGGAATTTTAATTCCACAACCGGGATGAGACGATGTCTCAGCAAGTTCAACCCCCTAAACCCCTATTAGAAATAAAATACGCCCAAGGGTGGCCTAGCCACATCACACAGAGAACTTACCTCTCCTCAGTTCCTTCCTGCAGGTTAGCACAATTCAAATCACCCAATCACAGATAGTAATAGGAACTCAAACAATTGGAACGCCATCACTTCATATAAATCACAATCGCACTTAGCACGCATTCCAATTATTATTTACTGCCACACAAGGGCATAGCCTACTCGCAGTTCAGCTATCTACTGGCATATAGCTAGGCATCGCCTCCCCCCATGGAGCGCGGCTTCGTCAGTATGTCGACGGCATTCCCGAAGGAGCATGGGCCCAGAATCAACTGCGACCCGCATCCACCGTGTGGGCATCCCATATAAGGCGATTCCTCTTAATTATCACATAGCCAAATCATACTCGGCCCCTGGACACTTTACATTTAACTCAACGCTTCCACTTAAAATAGTGATCCCGGCCATTTTCTTCATATTAAAAATATTCCATAAATTACTCACGTGTGTGGGGACACGCTAATTTCGAATCAAAAAGCCAATATCTCACTTTTTCAATCCCCACTATTTAATATAATAATTAAAATCCAATTTTTGCATCAAAACCCAACACTTGGGTTTTTATGAATAAAATCCATATTTATCACAATCAATACTCAAATTGCCACATCCATTCATCAAATTCAAATTCTAAATGCACAAAGAATGATCGGCACGAAATTCTGAGAATTTAAGGTCTCAAAATAATTTTTCGGATTATTAAATAATTAAATTTATTCAGAAAATTAATTAAATAATAATATCCATATTTTTCACAATCTACACTCAATTTATAATATCCAATCATCAATTTAAAAATCTGACTATACAGCAGCGACCGGCATGAAATTTTGAGAATTTAGAGTCCCGACAAAATTTTTCGAATTTAATAAATAATTAAATTTATTCCGAAAATAAATAAATAATAATATTTTAATAATTTCGAATAATGATATGTTATTAAATTATTAAATAATTTCGAAATATTTAAATAAATCAAAAGTAAATTCATTTATGTCACATCAAGGTTTATATTAATGTAAACATTCACTTAACCTTAATTTAATCATACTTTAAGCTAATTAAACACATTAATATAATCCACACTTAAATAAATTAAACTAACCACATAATCACAATTAACATAAACTAAGCACACCTAAAGCGTAATTAACCCTATAAGCGAGGTTTAGTGAGTTAAACTCACTGGATTAGCGAGCCGAGCGAACCAAAATGACAAGGACGACGTGAGGATCGACTTTCCTCAAGGCGGGCCGAGCATCCGGGCTCGGGAAGGCGGCCAAAACGGGCCAAACATGGGCTGCCATACCCATTTTCTTCCAGCTGCTGTTCATGGGCAGAGGAAGGCTGATCCGGCGTCGGTTCGGGTGCGGAACTGGTGGAGAGGGGCGGCAGTAGCTCGGGCGGTGGCTGGCGAGGACGTGCGGCGGTGATGGAGACTTCGGCGAAGTGCAGTGGCATTGAGCAGCAACTGGGACGCCGAACGAGGGCACCGACGACGGCAGGCGCGACCAAGGCAGCGAAGGGGGAGGCGAGAGGGCGGAAGGAAGGCGGGGTCGGTTCGGGTGAGCGAGCGGTTGGCGAGGACGTGCGGGAGACGGCGAAGTGCGGTGGCATTGCGCAACGGCCGAACGAGCGGACTTCCAAGGCAGCGACGAGAGCCAGTGGGTGAGCGAGCGGTTGGACAGCGGCGAGCTACGAAGGCGACGACTTCAGCTTCGGTCGTTTGCTGCGGCGGCGAGCGGGACATGCTGCTTCGGTTTGCTCTAATCTTCGCACAACAAGGGCACCGAACAGCAGAAAGAGGACAGAGGAGAGAAGCGGAGGTGCACGCGGGCTAAGCGACGGCAAGCGGGCGGAGGGGCGGCCGGTGACGAGCGGCCGAGCGAGCGGACGAGCGAAGGGGGAGGCCGGCTGAGCTTCTGGTTTGCACGCCTCTCTCTCTCTCTCTCTCTCTCCCTTTCCAAGTTCCAAGACAACTCCTTGATTCAAGGAGGAAGATGATGGTGATGGGTCACCTTTTCTCGGGCAAATCTCCATCGTCCACGTGTCAAGATCTCAACCCTTGGCCTCAACCACCATGACATCATCCCATGTCATCTTTCACTCACTCAAATCCTCCACAACTTCTCCAATGGTTGCACTTTCATTTTCCGCCGGAGTCCAAAATCTTGTACAACCAATTCTTCAATTTCACTTGATTCTCTTCCAATTGAATCAAATTGAAGTCCATAAAATTAATCCAATGTCACCGCACTTCAATTCACATCTTCACTTGTTCATAGAACCAACTTAAGTCCCAAAAGCGCGACCAAATGCGGGCCTATTAATTTCTCGAGCCAAATTAGCCATTCTCTGATTATTTTGCTGAAAAACTCAGCTTGCACGAAAAATATTTCGAAGATGAGTCAATGATCCTAAGATGATTTGTGACACACCCAGACTTCCAATTTCTGAATTTGATCTCAATTCCACAGTTAATTTCACTTTGGCACGATACTAGCGCGACCTAACCTATCGGGTAGCCTTTAGAAATTTTCATGCATTTGACCTGTGGTTGATCATCTCAAGCCACAATGTACATCTTTGAAACATTGGCGACTTTCGGTTGTCAGGGAAATCTCAAGGTTTCAAATACGAATACAGGGTACCCAATCGACAGAAAAGTCGGTCCAGTGCCGATCGACAAGGATTGTGAAATCTGGTGGAATCACCCACGCCTGATCACATGCCTTTGTCGAGTTGACCTATCTCCGATCTCTAATCGATTTTTAATTTTGTCGCAAGGACCCTTGCAGATTAGCTCGGTCGAAAGATCGCTTCCTGATCAAATTCTCGAGTCTGATGCATTAGAAACTCTTAGCGACTTCACCCGATAGACTAGTTTTCACATGAGTGGCCGATTCAAGGAAATGAACTATATGCGTGCCAACGAAATGCCTATCTCAATTTATTGAAAATAGAATTGGAAAATCAGGATGTCACAACTCTTCCCCTCTTATAAAAATTTCGTCCTCGAAGTTTAAACCTTTACCAATTCTTAAACAAAAAGGTGGGGGTACGGTCGTCTCATATAATCTTCTCTTTCTCATGTTGCTCCTTCTGCACCAATATTGCCATATCACTACTATTTTTCCCAAACCACTTCGGATAGAAAATACTAAACACTTGCCCTCTTAAAATTCCACATGTCTTCGATACAAACTCTGCGAAGCTAAACTGGCGATTCTGAGCAGTCTCTAAACTATCTCTGATAATTGCGACTGAATCATTAATTTCTTAACCAACTCTGGACCTGCGATTTTCTGACCTCTAATCTCATCTCAACCGACTGAAGTCCTGTACACTCTACTCTGCACTGATTAAAAGAAACTATCCGACTGATCTGCTGAACTGGGAACCTCTAGTCAAGATCTAATATAACTCTGACACTGATCTCGACAACTGCAATCACTAACTACTGTACTGACCCTGGCCTATGATCCTTCTTTCCCTGACTTTATCTCAATAATTGAAATTCTGCACTCTCTACTATGCACTGCTTAAGAAAGAATCATCTGAAAGCTCTGCCAACTTGGAACATCTGATCTAGATTTGAAATACAATTCACCCCCGGCACTCCATGTAGATGATTTATATGATATACACACACTTCGGTTTACCCACTTTGTGACAAGACATAATCTCCAATTTCTGAAATCGAACTTAGATTGGCAGTTAATTTCACTCCGACACGCTTTTAGTGTGACAT
Source organism: Eucalyptus sideroxylon (assembly GCA_014182405.2). Lineage (NCBI taxonomy): Eukaryota > Viridiplantae > Streptophyta > Magnoliopsida > Myrtales > Myrtaceae > Eucalyptus > Eucalyptus sideroxylon. The sequence goes on along the minus strand of CM024556.2, from coordinate 33,830,714 downwards.
AGGCTACTAGGTAGTTTTCGGAGCTTTTTAGGACAATTGACTCGTGGTCGATTTTCTTCGAGCTGCGATGAACCCACTCGACACATTAGCGACTCTCGAGGGTCGTGAAAATCTCGATGATTCAAATACGGACACAGAGTACCAAAATGACAGTAAAATCAAATTAGTATCATTCGACGAGAGTTTTCCAATTTAGTGGAGTCACCCACGATCGGTCATTCATCTCAGTCGAACTGACCTATCTCTGATGTTAATTCGATTTTTTTTTTTAACTATGCTGTAATGATCTCTAAAGATTAGCACGGTCGAGAAGTCGATTCCTGGTCGAATTCTCTAGTCTATTTGCCTTAAAGTCCTTAATAACTCACCCAACTAGTCATCTCGTAAGTGGCCAACTCGGAGAAAAACACTGTAACCGCGTCGATGAAATGCCCAATTTAACCAATCGAAATCAAGTTTGAAAATTAGGATGTCACACACTCAAAACAAGATCTATTCGTACTGTCTAGACAATGTTGAAATTGCTATGATGAGCTTCCCATAAGATGTGACATCCCGATTTTCCAATTCTGGTTTCAATTGAATAAGTCGGGCATTTCATCTTCGCGTCTATAGCTTTCTTCTTTGAGTTGGCCACTCACGAGATAACTAGTCTATCAGGTGAAGCCGTTAAGGAATCTAAACGCAATAGACTTGAGAATTCGACCAGAAACGACTGCCGACCGTACTAATCTGCAAGGGTCATTACGGCACGACCGATTAGAGACCGGAGATAGGTCGATTCAACAGAATCATGTAATTCAGTGTGGGTGATTCCACCTAATTGCACAATTCTTGTTGATCGGCACTAGACCGATTTCTCTATCGTTTTGGTACATTGTATCCGTATTTGAAACCTCGAGATTTCTACGACAATCAAGAGTCGCCAATGTGTCGAAGATGCACTTTGTGGCTTGAAAATAATCAACCACAGGTCAATTGCACAGAAAATTCCTAAAAGCTACCCGGTAGATTAGGATGCGCTAAAGTCGCGCCGATTGAATTTAACCGTGAAATTGAACCCGATTACAGAAATTGGAAGTTCTGTCAAGTCACAATTCATTTTAGGAATGTCGATTCATCTCCAGAAGATTTTTCTACAAATCGAGATTTTTGGCAGAAAAGCAAAGTAAGGACGTTTTTGTTCGGAATTGTCGAGAGTCGTTTTTGATTGAATCTTCGGGATGCAAGTTGGATCATTTGATGGGAAAAAGTCATGAGACGGATGAGGATACCTTGATGGATTTAATTGGGTTGGGCTTCAATTGGATGTGTTTAGTTGAGAATTGGATGAAATTGATTGAGATTGAAGAGGGAAATGTAACAAATTCGTATGCCATGGGGGGGAGAGCCATTTTGCACCTATTGCCAAGCTTGTAGAGGAAGATTGGAGGAGAGAGAGTGGCTGAGGTCATGTGGTGTCATGGTGGGGGCAAAGCCAATGAGAAGATGGCAAGTGTTGAGCTCTAGAGAGCCCAAGGAGACCCCCCACTCTTCAGCAGCTTCTTCTCCCTTAATCCAAGGCTTTCTCCATTGTTGTTGAAGGAGAGAAGCTCAGCAAAAACCAGAGGAACCGAGCAGCACCAGCCCCTCCATCGTCGCACGCCCGGAAGGCCATCGTCGGCCGTTTTCCTCCCTTGTTTTCCCCTCGTTCCAGTTTCTGCTCCAGCTGACCTTTCGCCAAAGATTCGAGTTAAAAGTCGACTTCCCGGATGAATCAGCGAACGCTCCACCAACTTCCGTGACGAGGACATCCAGCCCGTTTCGGAGCATCCCACCGTTTGACGGAACGATTCTCCGGTCGTCCCGAAATCCTGAGAGAAGCTGCCGCTCGCCGGACCGTCTGGTTCCGCCCTGCTCCGCCTGTTCCGCGTTTTCTTGCTGTTTCGCCCCATTCCGACCATTCCTTTGCCCATCCCAACCTCCTACAAGATTCCTAAGACCCCCAGGAGCCATTGGTTGCCAACCACCCGCTTGCCGGAGCTCCGATCAGCCCGTTTTCGCCGTTGAAGCTGCTGGTTTCTTCTCTGCAGTTCAGCCAAGATTAGAAGCAGAAGACAGCAAGGTTTTGGAGACTTTGTGGCCCGTTTTCAAGCCCTTCCCAGCCTCCGTTGGTGTTGCCGCTTTGGGGTTTATCGACCGCCTTGGTGTCGGGGTCGTCGTGAACTCACCGGCGCGCAAAACCGGTGAGTTTATCCTCTAATTCTTGCTTAGTGAGTTAATGACGCTTAAGGGGTGTTTAGATTAGTCTAATTAGGTTTATGTGATTAAATTAGATTATTTTAATGTAAATTAGATTAGTTGTATGATTAGTTTAATGGATGTTCAATTAGGGCTAATTGTATGATTAAATTAGTGTAATCTTGTTTAAGCCCTAATTAATTATTTTCAATTAATTAATTATTTCGAATTTATAAATATTATTTTATTAAATTATATTATTATAATATAATATTTAATTATTTAATTTTCGGAATTAAATTTAATTATTTAATAATTTCGAAAATTATGCCGGGATGGCCGGTCGTTAGAATTTCGCGCTGATCGCAGCAGTGCGATCGGTTTGTGTTAATTATATGCTTAAATTGAGAAATTGAGTGATTGATGATTATGGTTAATAATTCCAAAAGTGTGGAATTGAGTAATATTGATGAAGTTGTGGTATTTAACTTGAAAATACCCGGTGTTGGCTTTTAGCACCGTAATTGGTTTGTATGACCAGTTTGTATCGATTGATTGAATGGATGTTTATGTGGGGATTCATCCCAAATCTGTTTAGTGTTGGTATTCGATTGGATTTTTAATCGTGAAAGGTTGTGAGTGGATCTAGAAAATCATCGAAGCTCGGCTGTGCCCTGTTGGATCGTGATATACCACCGAATTGGGAATCGGTCGTGCCCACTGGGGCCGTAAATTGCCACCTGATAAAGGTCGCGCCCGTTGGGCTGTAAATTGCCACCCGATAAGGGTCGCCCCTGATAAGGCCGTAACCTGCCATCTATTGAAGGTCGCGCCCATTGGGCCGTAATTTTCCACCTAAAGATAGGTCGTGTCCTTTGGACCGTGGTTTATATCGGAGGATTGATTAAGTTCGGCTCGTTGAGCCGAGAGTGAAATTGGAATTGGAACGGTTGAGATGATCGGAGAGTAGTTTTGATGACATGCAATCGACTGAGTCGATTGATCGCTGAATCGAGTAATTGAATTGTTTGGATGATGTGGTTGTCAATATTTATTGATTAAACTGACGTGCAGGAAAGGGATTGAGGCGAGGTAAGTCCTCTATCCTATTTGTGTGGCTAGAGCGCCCTGAGGCATATTTTCTTCCTAATTGAGTTTTAGAGGGTAGGACTCGCTGAGACGTAGTCTCATCCCGGTTGTGGGATAATATTTCAGGTCCCTAGATGACGGTCGTGGAGGACCGGAAGTCCTGGAGTTCATACGGTGGAGGCTGAAGAATCGGCGAACGTGTCTGACAAGTTGGTCATAGGACAGTTCCCTTTTTGTTGAGCCTGTCTATTTTGTAGACAATCCAGTGTTGTATATAAACCTATGTGTTTATAAGAAAGCTTGTTTGGTTGTGATTGATTGCCTGCTTTTCTATCCCAAGTTAAATGTTGTCAGGGGATTTGTTTCGCTTCCGCATGCATAATAAAATTGAATGGGTCGGCGACGTGTCCTGGGAAGTTGCATTTCTATCGACCAGAGAGTGGGATGTGCGCGCGCTCGAGGTTCGGGGCGTGACATAAGATCTCTTCTTTAATCTCTGTATCGTCAATTACACACAATCGTCCTCAAAACCTTAGCATCCTATCTTCATAAATCTGAAAATCAACCTCTCTCTCTCTCATCTGCATTCTCTTATGGAATCTTCTGAATGTCTGAATCTGTCCTCTGAAGCATTTTGATTCTGATATGAACTTTCGGCTCAATTCTGAGGGTAGTCATAAGATTCAAAAGGTAGCCTACCTTAGATTTGAAAACCAAATTTCGAACTTTTTCAAATAAGATCTAATCCTTGAGTACCAACTGTGCGACTAAGGACTCTCGACTCAATGCATTTGCGACTTTGCTCACATTTCCAAAGTGATACAAAATGTCATAGTCATAATCCTTAATGCATTCCATCCAGCGATGCTGTCTCATATTCCCCTCTTGAGGTTTCAACTGACAGGACGCATATGCAACAACTCTATCATGCTGTATCAACACATAACCCAATCCTTTAAACGACACATCACTACAGATCTCAGAACTTCTAGGACCAGATGGAATGATCAGCACAGTGCGGTAGTCAGCCTCTTCTTAGGCCCTTGAAAACTACTCTTGCACTTATCTATCCACACGAACTTTTCTTACTTCCTCAGTAGTCGAATCAACTGCAACGCTGACGCTGAAAACCCTTCCATAAAACTTCTGTAATATCCTGCTAATCCCCAGAAACTTCTAATCTCTATCACTGTAGACAATCTCGGCCAACTATTCACTGCTTTAATCTCGGACGAGGTCTACGGAGATTCCTTCTCCTGAAATCACATGACCTAGGAACGCCACACGAGTCATCCAAAACTCGCATCTGTTAGGCTTATCGTAAAATCCAAAAGCACTCAAGGTCTAAAGTACCATCCTCAAACGTCTCTCGTGCCTCTCGGCACTCTTCAAACACACCAGGATAACTTCAATGAACACGATCACAACTGATTCAAGTGTCCTTAAACATTTTGCTCATCAGACCCAAACAAACAGCTGGGGTGTCCATTAAACCACACAGCATTACAGTAAACTGATAACTACTGTAGCGAGTGCGAGGTCTTAACTTCGGTATATCTTTCTTCTTGATCCTCAACTGATGATACCCTAACCTCAAGCCGATCTTGAAGAATATCGACGTACAAACACAATGAATCAACTTTATTCTTCACGAATAGAACATGCGTTCCCTAAGGTGATGCATTGGAAAGTATGAATCCCCTATCCAACACTTCTTGCATCTACACCTTCAGTTCTTTTAATTCGTGTAACACCATCCGGTAAGGAGCCTTAGGGACTGGCTCTGTTCCGGGTGCTAATTCAATCGTGAACTCCATTTCTCTTTATGACTGCAAACTTGACAATTCTTCAGCAAATACCTTAGAAAACTTATGTACCACAATTATATTCTCCATATTCGGCTCCTCAACTGACGCATCCATTACAGCTACCATGTAGATTCGATAACCAACAACCTGAACCAAGTCATCTTCAGTGATGAACAACAAGGATCGAAGGTCCTTTCTAACTTTCAGTAATTCAAAACTTTCATACGCTAACTAAACAAACTGAATTATATCACTGCCACGATTCATAACAGCAGAAAGCTCCTCGTGCCAAACCCTTTTCATAAATGACTTCCAAGTCATGCATAAGCAAACCCATCAGGTACAACTATAGTCAAAGACTCATCTTCCTATTACTTAATTACAACAACGGAAACTCCACAACCTTCACTCAAAATCCTGTTGCGCTACTCTGATAAAAATATCTCAAAAACATTCATCTTCTGATTGATGCATGGTCGATCCCATCATGCTCCTCTATCCATCCCGGTGGCATCCTATTTGCAGTAATGGTACTTACGCTCTCTTGGACTTACACGGACAATTCCTAACCCGATGGCCGTGTTGGCCACATTCAAAGCATGCTCCCTTTTTACTTTGACACTGGGCTGACTCAAGCCTCTTTCCACAAACTCGTTACACAATCGGTGAGTCCTCTACCTCCCATCAAGGAACATCATGCACCCTTTCTTGCACTGGGGTCCATTCTAAGTACCCCACTGAACATCCTGAAGCATGCTTCCTCTGTTATGTCTTATCAACGACGGTGACAGAAACAGCTGTGATTCCATCTATCTATGCGGACAATCTTTGATCAAGTGACTGTACTGGCGACCTTTGTAACAAGTCATTTCTCTCTTACGGCACAGAACATATCCCTGTCATTTCTTACATACACGACACCCATCGATCGAGTTGAGCTCTAACTTTCCAATCCTACTCTTTTGGTTGGGTGAAACAGGGCATCTTTCTTCTGACATCGGCCTTTCTCCCCAATTGATTTCCATCTCTGTCTAAACTAAACTTCGACTCAGTTCCGGTAGCTTGATCCTCGATCACAACTCTAGATTAGATTGGGCCTCAACAGGCGCAACAACAACATCGGTCACAACACTGGTAGTGGTAGAAATAACGACAACAGCGGCAGCTCGGTCCTGAACTTACTAGCCCAACAAGCTTCCAAGGAACACTAGCGCCTGAACAATCCCGACAAACCTAGGATCATTCGGTGCTACTACACTCTAAGTACCGACTTGCGGCGGTACTCTCACACTCGCGCTGGTCTAAGCCTGCGCTCTACCTCGGGTACCGACTCTTGTCAGCATCCTACCCCGAGGTACAAGTCTTATCGACCTTCTCCAAGGAGTCCTCCACTCCTGGTCACTCATCCTACAGGCTCTTTATAAACACCTGTTTTCCGATTCCAACATCAGGTTGAAGTTTGAGTGACCCCACAAACAAACTACCAATCAACTATCACTCACATGCATCAGCATATTAAAAGCCTTTCCTACTAACTATCCCATGACTCATCGCACCTTATCACTCCATACACAGACTATGCTCCGATACCACTTAAACGGGGATGTCACGCCCCAACCTCGAGCGCGCCAACATCCCACTGCGGTCGAACAAATATGACGACATCCCAGGAGGTCGCCGACCCATTCATTTTTATTACGCATGCGGAAGCGAAACAAATCCCCTGACAACATTTAACTTGGGATAGTAAAGCAGGCAATGAATCACAATACCAAACACTCATTTACAAACGCATAGGTTTAAATACAACTCTGGACTATCTACAAAATAGACCAGCTTGACAAAAGGGGAACCATCCTAAAACCAACTAGCAGGACACGTTCACCGATACTTCAGTATCCACCTTTTCAGACTTAGGGCTTCGGGTCCTCCACGACCGCCATCTAGGGACCTGAAATTTTAATCCCACAACCGGGATGAGACGATGTCTCAGCAAGTTCAACCCCCTAAACCCCTATTAGAAAGAAAATACGCCCAAGGGTGGCCTAGCCACATCACACAGAGAACTTACCTCGCCTCAATTCCTTCCTGCAGGTTAGTACAATTCAAATCACCCAATCACAGATAGTAATAGGAACTCAAACAATTGGAATGCCATCACTTCATATAAATCACAATCGCACTTAGCACGCATTCCAATTATTATTTTCTGCGACACAAGGGCATAGCCTACTCGCAGTTCGGCTATCTACTAGCATATAGCCAGGCATCGCCTCCCCCCATGGAGCGCGGCTTCATCAGTACGTCGACGGCATTCCCGAAGGAGCATGGGCCCAGAATCAACTGCGACCCGCATCCACCGCGTGGGCATCCCATATAGGGGCAAGTCCAGCTCAACAGCCCAGGGCGATTCCTCTTAATTATCACACAGCCAAATCATACTCGGCCCCGAGACACTTTACATTTAACTCAACGCTTCCACTTAAAATAGTTATCCCGACCATTTTTTTTCATATTAAAAATATTCCATAAATTACTCACGTGTGTGGGGACACGCTAATTTCGAATCAAAAAGCCAATATCTCACTTTTTCAAACCCCACTATTTAATATAATAATTAAAATCCAATTTTTGCATCAAAACCCGACACTTGGGTTTTTATGAATAAAATCCATATTTATCACAATCAACACTCAAATTGCCACATCCATTCATCAAATTCAAATTCTAAATGCACAAAGCAGTGATCAAGCACGAAATTCTGAGAATTTAAGGTCCCAAAATAATTTTTCGGATTATTAAATAATTAAATTTATTCCGAAAATTAATTAAATAATAATATCCATATTTTTCACAATCCACACTCAATTTATAATATCCAATCATCAATTTCAAAATCTAACTACACAACAGCGACCGGCACGAAATTATGAGAATTTAGAATCCCGACAAATTTTTTCGAATTTAATAAATAATTAAATTTATTCCGAAAATAATTAAATAATAATATTTTAATAATTTCGAATAATGATATATTATTAAATTATTAAATAATTTCGAAATATTTAAATAAATCAAAAGTAAATTCATTTATGTCACATCAAGGTTTTTATTAATGTAAACATTCACTTAACCTTAATTTAATTACACTTTAAGCTAATTAAACACATTAATATAATCCACACTTAAATAAATTAAACTAACCACATAATCACAATTAACATAAACTAAGCACACCTAAAGCGTAATTAACCCTCTAAGCGAGGTTTAGTGAGTTAAACTCACTGGATTAGCGAGCCGAGCGAACCAAAACGACGAGGACGACGCGAGGATCGACTTTCCTCAAGGCGGGCCGAGCATCCGGGCTCGGGAAGGCGGCCAAAACGGGCCAAACATGGGCTGCCATACCCATTTTCTTCCAGCTGCTGTTCATGGGCGGAGGAGGGCTGATCCGGCGTCGGTTTGGGTGCGGAACTGGTGGAGAGGGGCGGCAGTAGCTCGGGCGGTGGCCCGCAAGGACGTGCGGCGGTGATGGAGACTCCGGCGAAGTGCAGTGGCATTGAGCAGCAGCTGGGACGCCGAACGAGCGGACGAAGGCGCGACCAAGGCAGCGACGAGAGCCAGCGGGCAAGCGAGCGGTTGGACGGCAGCGAGCTGCAACGGTGACAACTTCAGCTTCGGTAGTTTGCTGCGGCGGCGAGCGGGACATGCTGCTTCGGTTTGCTTTGATCTTCGCACAACAAGGGCATCGAACAACAGAAAGAGGACAGAGGAGAGAAGCGGAGGTGCACGCGGGCTGAGCGACGACAAGCGGGCGGAGGGGCGGCCGGCGACGAGCGGCCAAGCAAGCGGACGAGCAAAGGGGGAGGCCGGCCGAGCTTCTAGTTTGCACGCCTCTCTCTCTCTCTCTCTCTCTCTCTCTCTCTCTCCCTTTCCAAGTTCCAAGACAACTCCTTGATTCAAGGAGGAAGATGATGGTGATGGGTCACCTTTTCTCGGGCAAATCTCCACCATCCACGTGTCAAGATCTCAACCCTTGGCCTCAACCACCATGACATCATCCCATGTCATCTTCCACTCACTCAAATCCTCCACAACTTCTCCGATGGTTGCACTTTCATTTTCCGCCGGAGTCCAAAATCTTGTACAACCAATTCTTCAATTTCACTTGATTCTCTTCCAATTGAATCAAATTGAAGTCCATAAAATTAATCCAATGTCACCACACTTCAATTCACATCTTCACTTGTTCATAGAACCAACTTAAGTCCGAAAAGCGTGACCAAATGTGGGCCTACTAATTTCTCGAGCCAAATTAGCCATTCTCTGATTATTTTGCTGAAAAACTCGGCTTGCACGAAAAATCTTTCGAAGATGAGTCAATGATCCTAAGATGATTTGTGACACACCCAGACTTCCAATTTCTGAATTCAATCTCAATTCCACAGTTAATTTCACTTTGGCACGATACTAGCGCGACCTAACCTACCGGGTAGCCTTTAGAAATTTTCGTGCATTTGACCTGTGGTTGATCATCTCAAGCCACAATGTACATCTTTGAAACATTGGCGACTTTCAGTTGTCAGGGAAATCTCAAGGTTTCAAATACGAATACAGGGTACCCAATCGACAGAAAAGTCGGTCCAATGCCGATCGACAAGGATTGTGAAATCTGGTGGAATCACCCACGCCTGATCACATGCCCTTGTCGAGTCGACCTATCTCCGATCTCTAATCGATTTTTAATTGTGTCGCAAGGACCCTTGCAGATTAGCTCGGTCAAAAGATCACTTCCTGATCAAATTCTCGAGTCTGATGCATTAGAAACTCTTAGCGGCTTCACTCGATAGACTAGTTTTCACATGAGTGGCCGACTCAAGGAAATGAACTATATGCGTGCCAACGAAATGCCCATCTCAATTTATTGAAAATAGAATTGGAAAATCGGGATGTCACACAACCTATTTCTGATTTGGTGATAATGGTACAATGTCCCATGTATGATTATCAATGAGTGCATTAATGTGGCACCGTCAATTTGACCCCTATTTAAGGAACAAAATTACGACAATAATCAACAAATCATGAAAAAAAGCAAGGGATAGTCACATTAGGATGAAAATTCAATTTTTCATTGGTGAAATGTGAAATTTTGAAAAAATAGAAACAACCTTCAAATGAGAAATTCCAAGGGCCCAAGCCACAGGCAGGCCTAATGGCCTCACACCCACCATGGGTGGCCAAGAGGGCCGATTAAGCTCACATTTAGTCTTTTGGAAGCTTTTACATTAAAATACCCAAGTGCATGAATAGTATTTTGGACTATAATTTAATTAAATCTCTAAATTACCCCTTCTAGAAGCTAGTTGGTCTAATGAGACAAAATTATTGTCTTCCAAAGGAGAGGGGGCACCTACTCAAAGAAAGGAAAAGAAGAGGCGAACTTGGTTAGCTTTCCTAATTTATTTCTAACTATAACACATGGTTGAAATTTTGCATTGAATGAAGATTTGATTGGAAGATTTGAATAGCCATTTGTGGCCATGTAAATGACTTGGTCAAGAGTGAATTAGGGAAATTTGTACCAAGTTTATTAATGTTTGGAGGGGAAACTTGGATGAGAAGCTCACTATCTCACTCATTCTCTCATTCTCTCACTCATTTCTCTCTCTCCCCACCCCCTTCGCTAAAACCTCCATCTCTCTCTCTCTCTCTCTCTCTCTCTCTCACTCATCACACCATAGCCTCACCATCCTTTATCCATCATCCACCACTACCATTGTTGCCATGCCATAGCCACCTTCACTGCCACGATATTGTCGCCCCACCATCCATGTTCTGAGTAGTCATTGTCGCACTGTGACATGCCACTGCCACCCAAGGCTGTAAGCCACTGTGCCTTCACTGCCATCACCGTTGTCCCCACTATCCAAGCCATGAGCTGCCATGCCGTCATCGCAATAACCACTTGCCATTGAAGTTTAAGATTCAATCTTGCGAATGACTTCCTAAACCTTGATCAGGATCGTAGTTACATTTGGGATTACGATTAGGATTAATATCTATGATAGCTAGATTAAGAAAGAGATAGATTAGGTGATAGTTTATCTTGATAAGTGATAAGTAATGTAATAACTTATTTCGATAAGTGATAAGTAAGAGTGATAGTTTATCTTGAATAGTGATAAGCACTTGTGATAGCTTATCTTAAATAGTGAAAGTTCTTGTAATAGCTTATCTTAAAAAATAATAAGTTGTGTTGATAAGTAAACCCATGGTGTCATATTGTGTGGAATTGATGGGTGATCACGTGGAATTTTTCATGACATTTTTATGTGTAAAAATTGCTAATATATAATGTGTGAGTAGTAAACACTCTTGCATTGACTAAATGGGAAAATAAAAATTGAAAGTGGTTGATGTGCTCATGTGATCATTTAAATGGTTCCGTACTCGTATCACTATGAGAAACAATGCTTATTGGATTTCGGATGCTCCCATGTCAATGGGATGCCATTCGCAAATGGACTTCGGAACAATACTCTTAATTGAATGCCGTCTTCGAGTGAGGTTGAGACGTTGCCATCTCTTGATGGGAGACAATGCCTAGTTATGCCAAAAGACCACCGACGAGTGTCATGCATGACCATGAGCAGTCGTAATAATATGGACTCATGTGGATGCATTATGCATGGAAGTGCTAATGGTTAAATATGGATTATTATTCATATTTGGCATGTGCCTTAGAATTGTGGACTCGTGTGGAGAATTATTTACATAATTATTGAATATGTTATTAGGACGTTGTATGATGACTCGCTCAGTTTATGTTTATATATAATGCAAAGCAAAGGTTTTGCTATTAATCTACCATCAACAATTAAGTTGCATTTATAGGGTATCTCCAAGGTGAAGTACTCTCCTATATGAGGTTAAGGAGTTTACTTACTAAGTTTTTCTCACTCGTTGTTTTTTATTTTTATTTTTTTAGGCCCTAACCATGACTAGACCTTTCCATCACATGTGCTTTAGGGTGATACCCAGGTGACCCCCTTCCCAATAGAGGGGATTGACATCATGTACAAGAAGTATGTGTCCACCATCTATGTAACATCCTCGACTTCAACCCTTATTTTGGTCCCAACTAAGAGACTAAACTAGATATGTCAATCTTCTTGAAGAACAAGAATCAAATGCATTAAGTGAGGATAATGAGTGTGGAGGCTTATGTATCCCAAATAATTTAAGAAATGGGATGACTCATGGCCTAAGGGAATGATGACAAGTGATTTTACAAGCCAAGTAGGGCGCCACCTCCCCCCCACATAGACTTGCCATCTTGAATTTCACAAGTTTTGACTTCCCAATTTTTCGAAATTGTTGGACCTTTCTTGATTTCCAATTTTATAGAGCACTTTATGCTTCGAATTTAGAGAAACTTCCTTCACGAAAGTTGTTTAAAACATCTTATCTATAACAAACTTAAATTTCAAATTTTTCTAAGGTGAAATGGTTGGGACGAAGGCTCAATGCTCAATCAATTACCATATAGCACTTGTCCAGTATAGTGAAAATGGTAACCAAGTTACTTTCTCGAATTTTTATAAAATCTTCCATTTCGAATTTGGATATGCTTTTTCACAAAAGTTTTAAATGACATCCATATCTACAACATATTAAAATTTCAAAGAGTTTTGTGAATATTTGAATTTCAAAATGAGTCTCTCTCTCTCTCTCTCTCTCTCTCTCTCTCTCTCTCTCTTTGAACATTGAATTTGCTCGACAAATGAATTTTTGGGTTGTCTTCAATGATTTGTTGCTCTTTCAACAGAACGAATTTGGCTTGGATTCATTCATAAAAAAAAATGTTTTCTAAGATCTTCTATACAACATTTTATAATTTTATAATATTTTAAGCCTATTTAATAAGATAATTGTACTAATTTCGAAAGTTGCTCAAAATTATTTTCGCTTTAAAATGGGAGAACCACACGCCCAACTTAGAGGGGAAGGGGGCTGCATGCCTAACTTGAGAAGGAAGCCAATCTAGAGTCTTCTTGGCTTGAAAATAAAAAATGCATTAAATGCTTTTGGAAGCTAGCTAATTAATGAACTTAATGAGTCACACACTCATGTGGTTAACTTGGAGAACAAGTTGTCCAAAGTCCAAGTTTCTTGATAACAAGTCTAAGCCATTAATGACTTTAGAGGCTAGTCATTAATGAAAGAGAGTGACTCAACATCTTAGGTGTCCCTATAAACTTAGGTCATCATGACCCTAATATGATCCTTGGAAAGCAAGTTAACCAATTCATAAATACTAGATGACTCATTAGTACAAATTGACCAATGAGAAGAATTCCTTTTATCCTTAATCATTCCCCTTGAACCTTAGGGCGCCACACCATCAAACTAGCCGTGCCACTCCAAGAAAGCTCATTGGACAACTTGTTAGGGCCATTAAATGAAGCTTCGCCTATAAATAGGGAACCATCCCCTCCATTCTCTCCAACCTTTGGTCACTTCTCCTCCTCCTCACAAGATGAACCTCTTTTTGGTAAAATTACCTATAGTTTATTGAGACTTATCGAAGGTAAGTAAAATTTCTAACTCTTGGTTAGGGCGATAACTACGTTGTCGAGTTTAGTGGTGTGTTCACCCGTATAAGCCGTGTGTATCTTGTAATGTTCTTTTGTGTGATTTGCTCATATTTGCATGTTTGAGTGTGTTTATGCACCAAGACAAGGTTGAGGTTCACTTGGCTTGGAATTGATGACAAGTTGCGATGGCCTAAGCAAGCGTCTCAAGCAACAAACTAAGAATTGTGCCCGGCATATTATGTAGTATGATGTTAAGAGTCATGGCACACCTACTTGAATGAGCATGCCTTTAGGCCTTGAATACATTAGCTAAGATGAAAGATGAAGAACTAGCTTGTGTGATACACGTATATGATACACTTAAAAGGGAAAAAGTGTCCATCACCACATATAGTTGGTTGTGATATCTCATTCATTGAATGAGATGCCCTGGTTGAGTTAGGATGCCTGGGTTTAAGCCCGAATGCCTTGAGTAAGCTAGCATCGGGATGTCCTAGTTGAGTCAGGATATCTCGATTAAGCTGGGATACCTTGGTTGAGCCAAAATGCCTAACTTGAAGCTAAATGCCTCAGTTAAGCTAGGAGGGCCTAGTCAAGTCAGGACGATGGTAAATAAATTTGCATGAGTGCCGGTATATGCATAAGCATGATATGTTGATATGTTTATTGATATGTTGAAGGTAAGCACGCATTGAAGTATATAGTAATAGACATCTACATGTAGTCGAGGACAACAATAAGTTTGTTATTGATTTGCCATCAACATTACATTGCAAGTGTTGTACTTACTGGATTTTGATGATGAGATATTCTCCTAGTAGAGAATTAGGGATTTTACTTACTGAGTCCATGACTCACCCTGTTATTTTTCATAATTATAGGTATGGAGGAGTTGCAGTTCTGATAGATGAGCTAAGATTCACTCCAGCCTTTTTTAGTATAGAGCATGTAATGATTGTAAATATAACGGTCCATGAAAAAATGGTTTGTAAATATAACTGATGTAAGTGTGTATTTGCAAGTGGTTGTTTTCCCAGTTGCTTGTTGTTGTCTAAGTGTTATATGTACACTTCCGCATGTACTTAATAAAAAGATGAAAGATAAAAAGAAACGGGATGGCGACGCATCATAGACGTTGTGAAAATAACCCTTGCTACTTGAGACCCTGCAGATGGAGTCAGGGTCATTACAATCTAGGTGGATAAGGGGTTGACTAACCCGATGCCCTATCAACTCGTGGTGTGATATGTATGGTTCAAAGAGGAGCTATTTTGCTCTCTTTGGGGTTTCGACGAGCCACCTAGCAAGCAATTCAAGAGTGTCACCTAGGACCCCATGGTCGTAGACATCCCTGACAACTTCGTCACTAACCTAGAGACAAACCTTGATTTGGAGCCCGATCTTGAGCCCAAGCCATGATACTACGATGTGGACGCATACTAGGCACATAGGAGAATACTACCTTTTGAGGTTGCCCTCGTAGGATAGAGTAGCTAGGCTAACCTCCAACCCCGTTTGGTAATAGAAAAGAATCCACATTGCGACTGTGCAATTATGAAACTTTCGATATGCTAAGTTGATGTGTATATGTGTATTATATGAAAGTTTTTTTTTTTGATGTGTTTCCATGCTATCCCTAGTGATGTGTATGATTGGGTGGAATTAATTCTACTTTCACTTTCGTATAATTGAAAGATAAAATGAATTGGTCGACAACACCTCCTAGGACATTGCAATTAAATGACCAAAGGAAAGAAGGGTTACCATGCATTAAAGGGTCAAGGCATTGACAATTAAGTTCAGCCTCCATTGCTTTTTCTCCATAGTGCCTCATTAACTGTTTCATTATATGGAGATGGCTCTTGTTCCTTTGAAATGCAACCAATGCAACACATATGTTCCGATGATAGTCAACTAAAGGAGACATAAAAAGATACAGGATATTGTGTACCTGGAGAACTCAATGCAAAACATACATACACCTTTGTCCATGTGGAGGGATAAATATAGTGCGCCCAAAAACGTCAAGGCAATTTCATGGGGGTCTGTTCAGGTACAGGTGAAGAAGATTCTTGAGAAGGCTCCTAAGGAGATGAAATACTCATGGGTGTCATGACCTACCCTCATGGTACACCACTTAGGGTTTGACTAATAGATTATTAAGCCTTGGCTTAACTCGTGCTCTCCTAAGGCCATATCAATTTGTGACTTAGATTTTAGTTTTTAACATGCAAATGATTTTTCAATTAGGAGTTGCCACTAATCTATTTTTGGTAGGTTGATTAGAAGCCCAAATAAAGTAATTGGAGAATTACCTTTTTTTCTACGAACCATATATTTAAATGAGTTTAGAAACTTGATTATACTAGATTTCTCTAATATCCTTTCAATACATTTTCTTTTTATTTCAAAATATATATATATATATATATATTTATATATTTTATAGTCAGTTTGCAATTATTTTAAATTTACTCCTAACATGTAAAGGCGATCATGTAGGTAAGCAACCATTATTTAAGACTCAATAAAGCAAAACAACAAATAAATTACAAGCACGGGAAGGAAATGTTTACTTAAAACAAGGCATCAAATCACACGAGATATTATCGATATTCATCTAGTTTTTGAAATAAATTAAGTCATATATTAGGCATGAGATTGGACTGGTCAATTTTCATGTAATCGTGAATCATATTTTTGGCATGAGATCAGATTGACGATTTTTCATGCAATCGAGAATTGTATCTCAGGCAAGAAATCAAATTGATGATTATGGCATGTTGTGAATTAGGGGATAATCCCTAGCTTAAAGGCTACTGGGGAATTTTGGATAGGATAACATGATTTAGAAATTCAATCAAGATTGCAATACTTCAAACAAGGAAACAAAATATTTGAGAATTAATTTGGATAGGATTTTTTTACCTACTTCAATTATTTGTTTCCAAGATCGATAATGCTTCACAATCGTGCTTGATGTTGACCATGCTAAGCTTGGTAGATCATGGTGGTGCTTAGGTGAGGGGCTCTTGCAATAACTGGCAATGGACAAGCCTTTTGATGAAGAAACGACAAAGCCAAGCTGCGATGGAAAGTTTGGACTTGTGGATTACAAGGTCGCCGGAATTTGTTATACGGTGGTTGGGCTTGTCAATGTTGATTATGGATTTGCTAGGTAGTCCAAAAGACACTTGCTCTTTGCCCAAAAACGCTAGTTGCCTAACTGGAGTAGCAAACAAGTAGGGACAGAGGCAATGACTACCGGGCAATGTCGAGCACAACTAGAAGCACTAGTACGAGAGTTTGGATGTTGAGTATTGCTGGAAGCTAATTGTGAGAAGCCACCAGAGCAAATTATAATTGCCAAAGAAGCTGCGAAGAAGTGGATGCTAGAATGCCGCTAGTATGGTGATGGTCATGCAAGGTGCATCTCGAGGACAGTGAACTTCGCAAGTAACTAGGAGGTGCAATTGCAAGGGGAGGTCATCGCTCGCTTCCGATGTTGACAACAACCCACGAAAACAGAAACACAAGTCATGGGACAGTGAAGAAGGAGTGGCACTAAGATCAATCAAGCTAGTGACAACACAATAAAGGATGACCGGGCATTGCGGCTTAAGCAGGAACAGCAAGCTCTGTGGTCAGCAGCAGGAATCGTGGGTGATGAAGTAGCATTAAGGACATTTTCGGTTTTGCTGACCACGAAACACGAGTCATTGTCAAGGATGGAGGCAGCAAAACCAGTGCAACAACACTAGGGCTAATGTCAAGCTCGCATTAGGGGCATGGCATCAGATGAAGAGTTTGAGGAGCTTGAGCGCAGCTATGGAGGAGTGAGATTGATGAAAACGACTGTTTCTCTCTCTCTCTCTCTCTCTCTCTCTCTCTCTCTCTCTCTCTCTCTCTCTCTCTCTCTCTCTCACTATTCTTTTCTCCCTTCTCAATTGTTGCTTCCCTATTCAATGGGTCCTCCTTCATGCGCGTAGGACTCACCCTCTTATATGCAACAGAATGAAGCCACCAATTGAAGAAACAAAATTACTTTCTCTTTCCAATCACTTCTCCACAATCAAAACACAACTTCCTAATTTTATTTTATTTTCCTTCCTTTCTTCTCACGGTCATGGACCTGTGAGATTTTCCTTGACAGCACACTCTTTCTTGTTTTAAAACAAGAAATATATTACTCAATATATGACCCCTTTCCTTGCAAGAAAAGACAAACCTGCAGATCTTCAATCTTTTTCCTTTTTCACCTTTATTTCTTTCCCGCAACTAAAGGATTCGACCCCCCTTCAAATAGCATGTGCATTTCAAATCTACACAAAAAATATTTTAACAAAATCTATTCGATTAGGTTTGGCCAAATTCCTTTCACCTTGGGTTTGGTCCAACTTGCTAAATTAAAGCTTAGAACCATCAATTCAAATCCATCCATCACTAATCTAATGCAAATGCAATAATAAATGCTCTTAAAACTATATGATATGCAATTTAATATTAATATTTTTGTTTAGAGGTTAAAAATTAATCCCTAATTTTTTATGCTATAATAAATAATCAAATCGCCAAAATTTAGGTGTCAACAATGGGTGAGGCAAGTGAATGAATATCCTCTGATGATCCTAGAAGGTCAACCGTTTGGCTTAGCGAATCCTTAAAGATTGGCATGGAAGGTTCCAGTGCCACGTAAACATATTGTGGAGGCATTGACAATTCTTCCTCGGATAAAAATGGATGACTATCTGATGATGAAGATGACTTGGAAGAAAAAGCCATCTCCCGGAATGGAAATATCTTTATGAAATATAACATCACTGCTGAAAAGGAAATGCCCAATAGAAATCTCCATAACTCAATATCCTTTTTGAAGGGTAGGGTCCATGAAATGCACTGGGTGACACGAGGATCCATTATATCACAAGGGCCCACGGTTTGCATAAATAGACATCCAAATACCTTAAGATGATCAATTTTTGGTAGTTTTTCATAAAACATTTCAAAGAGTTCAAACATGAAGAATTCGAGTTGGCATGCGATTAATCAGGTAGGCTACCATGACCACACATCTCCCCCAAAAACTTTCAAGCATAGAAGCTTGGTATTTGACCGTTCGAACAACTTCTAAAAGATGTCTATGCTTGCGCTCAACAATACTATTTTGTTGAGGAGTGTAGATGTAAGAACTTTCATGGAGTATCGCATAAGAAGATATAAATGACTTGCAATCATTAGTAAAGAATTCTCGTCCATCTATACGGATTCATTTCATGAACTTATTGAATGGATTTCTAATTAGAGAAAAAAGAAAAACAAATAGATGGGAAAAGGTTTGACTCTTGGATTGCATAAGAAAAAACCAAGTGGCATGGCTATAGTCATCAACAATTGCATCCATCATGATGAGGGGTATGGTAAGGATCCCAAATGTCCACATGAAGCAAGGAAAAAACATCTTGAGAACGCAATGAGGTAACTAGAAAAGATACTCAAGATTGTTTAACCAAGGGACATATTGAACATTTAGGATGAGGGAATCAAGCACTATGACCTAGACTCTGATGAAAAATGAGATTTTTATTGTAAGCAATTGCATTATAATATATGCTTTTATTCAAAGAATCTAAATCTCCTAGGCAATCAATTCAAAAATATAACCATTGTGTAACTTTACCCAAGCCCATCAGTTTGCCAATCGTATGATCCTGAAACAAACAATTCTCCAAATTGAATATGACAACAAAAATTATCTTCGTAGACTTTTGAGATAGAAAGAAGATTCCAAAGTTAGGAATGCATAGGACATTTTTCAGGATGAAATTTTGATCAAGGCGAACTATCCCAATTTTAGTAAAAAAATGTAATAGTCCCATTAAGGAGACAGATTGATATGGAAGACTATGGCCCTTTTATCAATATGGGAAAATAAATGCTTATTACAAATTATGTGGTCCCTAACACCTAAATCAATTATTTATGCATCAACTCAAATTGAATTCCCTTTCTAAAGAGAAGTACTTGAGAAACTCGCATTCTTGTTGGTGGTCCCTAATTTACTCAAAATCTTGAGAATATTTTGGTATTGGTCTTGAATAATTTTTTGTCATGCCCCATCAATTCTTTGTGCTGAAGCCTAGTAAGCAAAAAATTCCCTTCCTTTATGTCTTTACCATTCGGCTTGCCATGTAATTTCCAGTAAGTATCAATAGTATGGTGTAGGCATTTACAATATTCACAAAATTTACCTTTGTTTTTGTAATTTTGCCCACTAGATTTTCTTAAGGATGTGGTATTTCGTGCATTGTTGGATTGCTTGTGGGTTGGTGTCATCATGGGTTGATAATAGCAGTTAGATTCAACCAAATTAATGATGGAATGGTGGCCGTCCAATACAACATTGTCATCTTAGCCATTTGCACGAAATCCTCTAGGGTTTCTTTCATTTTCTCTTTTTGCATAGCCACCCATGGAGTCCCAAAGTTCTCGAATCTTCCATGGTGTGCATTCGTCGATCCAACTGGAGAGGAGCTAGGTGAGAGAGCAACAAGCATGACGCCTTTGCCTACCCATGCAAGCTCAGTTGTAGCCAACCTTTGGCTTTCCTCCTGGATATCTAATTGGTATATTTGGCTGAGTTATGGCACGGGCTCTATAGCAAGGATTTCAAATCTGAAAGGTAAGAACCTTTCGTTAAGTATTAAGAGGAACCAAGTCATCTTCTCTCTCTCTTTCATGGCCCAATATTTTCGAAGCGTCTTGTTGGGACCTTCGAGTTGTTCTTCGCTACCTTCAAACTTATTCCACAAAGTAGAAAGTCGGTTGAAGCAAATGGTGATTGATAGGTTCCCTTGCTTCAATTCCAACAAGACCTGGGTGAGCGAGAAGATCTTGGCCCAATCAAGCTTGTTGTACATCTCACAGATGTTGTCCCAAATCATCTTCGTGTCTTTGATTAATGGGAGTCTAGCTGCCACTTTGAGTTTCAAGCAATTGCCAATCTACATGTGAACAAGCCAGTTACATTTGTGCCAGTGTGGTCGCAATTGATCGTCGATTGAAAAGGGCATCGTCCCGTCGACAAAACCATCTTTGTCCTTGGTGACCAAGGCTCATGAAAATCCCAAGCCTAAGTATTGTAATTCTTTGGTCCGATGAGTTGGAGGTTGATAAGCCACAATTTAGTCCGTCTACCGATGAGGTATAGAGTGTATCACTGAGTTTTAGGTGGCTGCCACTGGTCCCTATCAAGTATGGAAAGAAACTAGGATGGAAATCAGGTTGGGGGACTGGATAAGGATTTGTCTCTTGATATGATTGAGTGAGTTCGTGTGAGGGGCTCGGTCCAATGCAACCTGATCCACCAGTTGTAGGAATAAAGTGACCTGACCCACCTCCAATGGGTTGAGTCCCAATACCTACACCTCTTTCTTCTCCGAATGTGCCATGTGCCCATGCCTAACTTGGTCTAGCAACCCATGGGCCTTGAACCAAAAGCCAATGGAATGGAGGTCGCTAGGCTAAGGTGGAAATTGGAATTAGAGAAAAAGTAGATTCTATAGAGTGCTGGACAAAAGGGTTTTCTTCTATTGAATTGTTCTGACCTGAAGCTTGGCTTCGAGGTGAATTGATTTCCTCGTTATTTGACATAGTATCAAAAGAAGGGTTTTGAATTCTTACCCAGGGGGTGCTGATTTGTTATGTAGAATCAAGATTGCAACAACAAAGTAGAAACAGGACCAGAGCAATTCAACAATTGTGGAAGCTAGGCCAAAAAAATATGCTCTGATACCATGATGCAAATCGAAAAACAAATGGAGGAAATTTTATATTGTATGTTCTGATTCATATACGAATTCATTGACCTATTTATAGTGTAAGGAAAAAAAAAAAGGAAATAATATACAAGAATCACAATTCCCTATTCTCTAAAGTATCCTCCAATTTGATTGAATCAATTAGAAGCATAATCAAGATCAATGTCGTAATCGGTATCTTCAACATTATCCAACCATATCTCCAAGATGAATGTCATGCTCATCCAGAAAATTTAATTTAGCCTAGAGTCTTTTTGCTTAAACCAATTAAGTGCCAAGCTGATATAAATGCAAGATGTGTAGGCTTATTACTATTTAAAATGATCATAATATGTAAATTAATAATATTTTTGTTTAGCAATTGGGCCAACTCTTAATTTTCTTGTGAAGTAAATTATTAGATTGGGTCACCAAAATTTAGGTGTTGACATTTCAAGTCATAGATGCTCCTCCATTATTCATGTATATTTCTAGAAAAATTGATACTGGCAGACCTGTTATTAGAGGTATGACTCCCTTAGATTATGGCACCTACCCTCCAAAAGTTACTAAGATTGTTGTAGTAGAAAGATTCATTAAATGAACAAATGTGGGAATATATACCAATAGAAAATTTTTAGTCAATACGGAGGGTTGACTCAAGCCATTGGAAAGCATCCAAAATTCCCGTTCATCTATGCATGCACCTTTTCAAAATATGTGGAATTTCTTTAAGAATTCAAATGGTTTATTGTATGCTATGCAAAATTATAACATAGTCCCATTATAGCTAAGCGCTAGATTGTTAGTTTAATAAGACGAGTAGAAACTGCGAGTATACTCTCCACTTTCCATTTTATGGATCTTTTGGATCAAAAAATTCTAAGGCCTGAGAGCCTTATAGTATAGATCAGTGGTTTTTAGAGACTGATGAAGGAGCATCCGACTTAGCTCTATATACAAACTCTACACCATTGATGATGATTCAAATCAAGTTACAATTTGGACATAACGTGATTCGATGGGTCTAGCAATGAAATTATCAATGGAGAAGATTATCAATCATGAAACTAATTAAGGAGTTGTCTTTCAAAATTCTTGCACCCACTTTGACCAGCAAACAATGACCTTAAGAGTGCATTATGTCACGCCCTGATTCTCAAGTACGCACCCATCCCTTACCTTGGTTGATTTTTAGTGACGTCTCAGGACGCATCGCCGACCCATTCATTTTAATACACATGCGAAAGCATATGAAATCCCTAGACAATAAAACAATGGGATAGGAAAGTAGGATTCCAAAATTTGAACTTTGAAAACAACCACACTTATATACATTGCTAATCATAGTGCAAATATATATAAGTTGAATGGTTAAGTCAGGTTTAAACCACAAGTTCCTAAAACAAAGTCTGCAAAATGGAATCGACTCCCATCAAATGAGAATTACCCTATGACTAACTAGTCCAATAGGATCATCAATTCTTCACGCTTCCCCTTTTACACTTTGGGCCTCCAGTCCTTCACCAATGCCATATAAGGACCTGAAAATGATTATTCAATAACCAATGAGATAACGTCTTAGCAAGTTTTACTCTCTAAGACTCGATTAGTAAGCCAATATACTTTAGAGGCTGCTTAAGCATAATACGAGTCAAAGGGCTTACCTTGGCTTCAGATTCCACCTACAATTCAATACAATTCAATAGGCACACAATCAATCATCACAGATCGAAGCATCAATCAATCGACTTAGTCGATTATATGTCAATTAGATCATTCCCTAATCGTTCCATTCAATACTATCCATTCTCCAAGATAACCTATTGAGTTATTGAGCCAGTATATTATACGATTCATTCTCCGAGATGACACACTAATCACCGAGCTACTATAACATACTATTCATTCTCCAATATAACCTATCAGGTTACCGAGCTAGTATATTATAATATTCATTCTCCAAGATTACACATAGAGTCACAGAATATATTCATCATAACGTACATTCTCCAAGATGACATGTTGAGTTACCGAGCCATTATGGTATGTCATCCATTCTCCAAGATGATCTATAGAATCACTAAGCCAATATTTAATACCATCCATTCTCCAAGATGACCTATAGGGTCATTGAGCCAGTATACAAGCAATTCTTTCTCAAGATGACAAGAGAGTCATCAAGCTATAATAGTATAACGTCCATTCTCCAGATGACAAACGAATCATCAAGCCATTATAGTATTTTTGTTCCGAAGACACATTCAATTTTACCATTTTTATCCTATTTGATAAAAGTACACATGTGTGAGCACACGGTCAGCCTTAGCCAAAATATAATAATTTTCTTTTTATTCACTCACTCCTTACAAGAGTGCAAAAATAGATTTTTGATGTTGTAGACCGTTGCCTGATAATTTTTCAATTAATTATCAAAATTAATTTAATTTCTAAAATAAATACCCACAACTACTATTTGCACTCAATTTGCCCAACTAGATAATTAAATAAATAGAGAGCACAACTGCAATTAGCATAAAATTCCGGTCGTCGGTTATCCCAACCAAATTTTCAAAAATTAATTAATTAATTAATTAATTAATTACAAAATTATTAAATAAATGCAATAAATCCAACTTAGACCCATAATACCTAATTGGAAGCCTAAACAAGCCCGGAAAATTACCGAGACTCTTTCAATAAATAATAAGACTTGTCTACTTGCTAAGTACACTAACCATTTGTTTAACATGCATAGGTAAATCCCTAATTTAATTATTATAATCTAATCTATCCACCTAATTACACTTAATTAAATCTAATCAACCCATAATCATCATTAGCAAACTAAGTAAGGATTAGTGAGTAAAACTCACTTGTTTAATGAGCCGAGCAGTTCTAAACGTCGAGAACACAACGGGGGCCAACTTTCTCCAAAACGGGCCTAGGTTTCAGGGCGGGATCGACCTCAAAACGGGCCACAAAGCCACTAGAATACCAACTCTATTCTGACCTGTGTTTGGCTAGAGAAGAAAGCCACAAGCTCGGTTATGGACAGGGATTGATTGAGGGAGGGTGTAAAAGGCCAAACTGAGCCTAGGCGGAGGTTTACCGGTAGAGGAACGGTGAAGGACAGCCTTGGCTAAGCTCAACCAAGGGTTGGGATGCACAACAGAGGTGGTTGGACGACGTGAGGGAGGCAGACGTGCGCGGCTAGGCAATAGGCGAGCGATGGCTGCAAGCGGCAATGGCAAGGCGTGCGACGGCAATCCAAGTGGTCCAATGATGAGCTGCTGTCCTTGCCAGTTCCTTGGTTTGTTGGTGTGAAAATGGAGTGCTTGGCCAGCTAAGGGAGAGAGAAAGGGAAGAGATAAGAGAAAGGTAGGCCACCATGGCCAATTTTTCCAAGCTTGTTTCCAAGATTCATCATTGGCCAAGTGTTGGTCCTTGGCTCACAATCCACCAATAATGCTCGCTTCTAGAAGTTTGAGGCGGTCCAAACGTCGTGGGTGGTGGGGGCACACGAATTTCCAACAAATCTCTCTGAATTGGGCACTTAATCTTGCTCAAGTCACTCCTATTTGACCTCAATAAATTATGTTACTGAGTCAATACTCAAATTAGTATTTTTCCTCATCACTCAAACCATCTTGCATCCCAACTACGCGATCAAAACGATCCTCGGCCTTTTTCTACACAAAAATGGTCATATGCTGACTTTTTCCCAAAAAGTCTCAGGTTTTAGAAAATCTTCTGAGACTGAGTCGACGTACCTAGAATTTATTATGACATGACAATTTTCAATTTCTGAAATCAAACCTGAATTCACGATTAATTTCCATTCGGCACATTTTTAACATGATCTAGACTACCGGATAGTTTCAAAAATTTTGGTGCAAATGACCCGTGGTCGATTTTCTTCAAGCCTCTATGAACACACTCGACACATTGACGACTCTCGGTTATTGTGAAAATCTCGAGAATTCAAATACGGACACGGGGTACCAAAACAACAGAAGAATCGGTCTATGGCCGGTTGATGAGAATTTTCCAATTTAGTAGTGTCACCCACAATTAGCCACACATCTCCGTCGAACAGACCTATCTCTGATCTGTAATCGATTTATATATGTGCTGTAATAATCTCTAAAGATGAGTACGGTTGAGAAGTTGATTCCTGGTCGAATTCTCAAGTTTATTACCTTAAAATTCCTTAATGGCTTCTCTAGATAATCTAGTTATTTCGAGAGTGATCAACTCTGAGAACAGCTCTATAGGTGCATCGATGAAATGCCCAATTTATTCCATAGAAAACAGGACTGAAAATCTGGGATGTCACACATTATATTGCGAGTTCCCATATTATTTATCACATATCTAAGTTCCTAGGAGTCTTTATTGCTACATAAAGTTTCAAGGTCAAAGTTCTAAGTTCCTATGTCTTTATTATGCTTTTCTAGTTCCTATGTCTATTAATGCTTAGGTAGTTCCAATATCTATTTAATTGTTGTTTATTTCCTATGTCGTAGTCCTTTTATAATAGAAGAGAATTCTTAGAGAGTGGTAATTATTTTTAGAGAGTGGATAACTCCTATTTTGGTTTCTTTATCCTTAGAAAGTGGATTAGTCCTTAGTGGTGAGCCAAGAAGCACTTTATCATTAGCTGGTGGCTTCCCTTTAAGCCTTAGTGGTGAGCTTATATATCCCAAAGTCCATTATCTTTAGTGGATGATTCATCCTTTAAGTCTTGGTGGTGAACTTCGTTTATCTCGATCTTCTTCCATGATTGGTAGCGTGTCCTTCATACATTGATGGCAATCGTATTCTATCATGCACTTATGTTTACCCATCGACAACTACTCCATGCACACATTATTCCCATACACTTACCCTTACAATTTCCCCACCTTACAATTTCCCATTCTCGAAATCACTCGTCCACGCACGCATCAAAGACTAAGAGGCAATCCCTTAGAAAGGCTAAGGAAGGATTGTTTATTGTGGGATAGCGTATCTACTTCGATATACCATTATTCTATACCATAGTCCCCTTATGTATGTATGTATGTATGTATGTATGTATGTATGTATGTATGTATGTATGTATTTGTAATAGAAAGATTACTAAATCTATTCATAGAACACCTTCATCTAAATCCATGAATTCAGCATGCACACTGAAAGAAACTTAATCTCATTTATCTTATTTCTTTCTCTTTTTCCAATATTTTTCCCCATATATATAGTCTTTTGTCTCCCTAAACGCATATAGATTTATTTATATGATTGCACTTATTGTTATGTATTTTCAAATTTATATTAGCTTTGTTAAATAAAATACCCGAAGGCCAGTGAAATGATCCATCCCTATGTTCAAAAGCGATAGAGAGGATCCCGTGTTCAAATAATAATTTTATTTGTTTAATGTAATTTTAAGGGCCATGCCCATCACCCTTCGGGTCAATATTTATTACCTGATGCATGAGAACAAGGAGAATTGCATAGATTGAATACATTTAATATAATCATATATTGCTAGAAGTTTCCTGAAATCGATGGCCATAAAATGAAACTAAATACCTTACCTCGAAGAGTCCAACGCTATCTAGATGCACGGACCCACTAAAAAAACAAAACGTAATAAATGTCACGTGTTTGAAGCCAGAAACACTCATCTGTCTTCCATATTTCTTTATCCCAGCGCCATTGTCACCCCACTTCCATCCAAATAACCACCTCAATGGTGTGGATATGGATAACACTCCTCGCTTTGATTGTTCATCTCTTATTGCGAGCTTTGCTGTGGGAAACACGGGATAAGAAGAAATTGCCTCCCGGTCCAAGAGGGTTTCCGATTCTTGGAAACCTCCCTTTGTTAGGGAAGAATCCTCACCATGATCTCCACAAACTAGCTCAAAAATATGGACCCCTCATGTACTTGCGCCTCGGGTTCGTGCCCAGATCCTCGTCTCATCACCCGAAGTGGCCGAGCAATTCCTCAAGACCCATGATCTTATTTTCGCAAGCCGGCCGCCTCATGAAGCCGCAAAACACATATCTTATGAGCAAAGGAGCTTGGCATTTGCGCCGTACGGCCCGTATTGGAGGAACATTAGAAAGATGTGCACTTTGGAGCTCCTTAGCAATGCAAAAATCTACTCCTTCAGATCCATGAGAAGAGACGAGGTCGGCTTGCTTGTGAATTTTCTCAAAGACGCATCTCATGACCACATGGCCATTGACTTGAGCGCGAAGATCTCATCGCTAAGTGCCGACATGAGTTGTCTGATGGTCTTCGGGAAGAAGTACATGGACAAGGAGTTTGACGAGAGAGGGTTCAAGGCCGTGGTTCAAGAAGTGATGGTGTTGACCGCCACGCCGAACATCGGTGACTATGTTCCTTTTTTGGCATCATTTGATCTTCAGGGGTTGACGAAGCGCATGAAAGCCGTGAGCAGAGTATTCGATGCTTTCTTCGAGAAGATTATTGACGAGCACTTGGAGACCAAGAAAGAGGAAGGAAAGACCAAAGATTTTGTTGATGTCATGTTGGGTATCGTGGGATTGAACGAGGGAGAGTACCATATCGACAGGCCCCATATCAAAGCCATAATTCTGGTAATGAAAGAAAATTTAATCGCTAACCTTAGTTATTTTTCAATTATCTAAGCATACGTTGGAGTGGGAAATTAATTAGAACACGGATCACGCTAGTTGAAGCTCTGAGATGAGCATAAATGGGGTTCAAAACTGATTTAGAAGATAATTCCATAGGTCAAAAGTGGATATTTGAGCGTATGGAAACCCATATAGAACCATGGAACAAAATCTGTGATTGCACTTTGTAAATCCATTTTTGTAGACAATTTTCAATAATTCAACTATCACATCCCGGCAGAATTTGTCTAAATTTGATTAAGCATGTTGAATACCGTTTAATGCTTTTCACACCATTTTACTTGGGGTTTTCTCTTTAGAATATATTTTAAAAATTATAAATAATATTAGATATATAAGATATATATAATAAGATATATTATAAATTATATATAGTCAAGATTGGTCCGGGTTAGACTGACCATAAATTCTCAAGACCGAGGATCAACCCGTACAATGCTGGCTAAGAATCCCAGGACCAAGGACCAGCTCAGTCTCTTTGGGAACTAGACTATGACTGACAAGGTTGGGTCAATCCAGGGTTAAACGCATAAGAAGCACCTGATGCCGAAGCATCCCTTGAAGCCCATTAATTCAACAACTTTGGGAATAGTCAAAACATGGAGACCTATTACCAATTATATTTCTTTTATTTTTGGAGATTCATAAATGTCATTATTTCATTTCTTAGTTCCTAGGTTTTTATGAGTCTTAATTGTGATGAAGGTTCCAAGAGTCGAAGTTCTATTGCCTAGGATTTTATTATGTTATGTGTTTTAATAAGTCTAGGAAATTATTCATGCTTGAAAGATTGTTTCATGCTTAATAATATAGGTATGTTATGATAAATGAAAAAGCCAAAGACTTGATTGATTCGTAACTTATTTGGACCTTTGACTTTTTTTCATTATTGTCAGAGCCTGACTTGAGAATAAAAATGATTTTTTTCTTTGCTCTTATTACTTAGGTAAAGTCCTATCAGTGGCACGTAATCTATTTTTTTTTTTTTTTTAATATGCTATCCTCTATACTCTCTCTTGGCGTCAAGGATTCCGTCGTAGATGACTGACCGTATGCCATGCAAGAGAGGAATTATAGAATTAATAGAATGGAACGTAATAATATGATGAGGAGCGGATTGCACGGAGAGACGACGTCACTAATCCTAGGAACGTCCTCGGATTCCTTTGGGCCTCTCTCTCTAAAAAAAAGGTGCACGTAGGTCGTTTAAAAATGCTGAACTTCTTCATCAATTTAAATCATCATCTCCAAGCTTGATCTTCTATCGAAACCAATTTGAATTGAGCCGGATGACGTCTATCTAAAAATTCCAACGTTGGCTGAAAATCTTGTCTTGTATTGTCCAAATCTTTGTCGTGTTCCTATCGTCTCCCACAATCATGGAGATGTAACCTACTTCGACATCCTTGGAGTTAAGACCAAATCCCACAATATTGGAGTTGTGTGTTGGAGAAATCTTTCAAGAATATTTTGAAGCTGACAAAACGTTTCTATCAGTCTAGTCTGGATATTTGCAGACCATCTATTTAAAGTCTGAAAACTTTCTGATCACCAGACTCAGCACTCAAGACTCAAGACTTAAGACTCAAGACTATTCTCATTGACAGTCTTTCTGATCCAGTGACGAAGGAAATCCAAAGCCGAAGTATATGGTTGAGGATTTAATCCTATCCTCTGGAGAAGATCTCTTGGTTGGATAAATATAACGGATTCTTTTATTCGTATCTAGATCGATTGAAGATCCGGTGGTCGACGAAATATTCTTGGAAGGTTCTATTCTTGGAAACCAAGATCCTGATTGTATGGGCGAACAGGATTGATGGGCTATCATCAGGTTCCTTTAATAGCTCGAATGATCTTCTTAATTGATTCCGTCCAACGGGTAGATTGGAGGAATTCCTTTGGTAAGTGCCAACGGGTATGATGGCATAAAGGAGTATAAAAGGAAGACGTTCTAGTTGTTTTAGTGTGTGATCGATAGAGAAATTCCAGAGTCCAAGCACCTTGATTATTAGTCAATACATTTTGAGCGAAATTGTATACACAGAGAGTGTCTATACTTGGTGATACCTTGAGCGAGTGTGGTAGATCATCTACACCGAGAAATCAAGGAAGATCAACGCCGTAACATCTCTTTGTTCATAGTGGAATCCAGCCAATTGGCTGTCAGTGCAGAAGAGTGGACGTAGGCTTGAATCAAGCCGAACCACTATAAAACCGAGTGTTCAATTCTCTCTTTCCTTTACTCAGTCTTACGTTGATTATTATTTGTCGCAAATCCTTCAACTGTCTAAGTATTGTGCAATTATCAAAAAAAAATCTTTTATATACCTATTCACCCCTCTCTAGGTACTCGTACTAGCTATATCAATTGGTATCAGAGCTCGTGTTCTTACTTTATTTGAAGTGTTTTACTTGAGAGTAAAAGATCCATGGCTAGTATGCTAGCACCAGGGCTGGTGGAAAGGCAAAGCAATACCAGACCACCCTACTTTGATGGAAAGGATTACAACATCTGGAAGAACAAGATGAAAGCTTTCCTATGATCAAAGGATCCTCTGGAATGGGACGTTGTGGAAAGAGGAATCACTCCTACTGCTGCATCAGTCTCTAAAAGAGGGAAAGAAATTGTTGAGACCAGCGGAATGACTCAGGAAGAGATAAATAAGAGACAAGCACTCGATGCAAAAGCAATTTACTCTTTATATTGTGCTTTGTCACCAACTGAATATAACAGAATATCTTCTTGTGTTACAGCAAAAGAAGTTTGGGACAGATTACATATCACCTATGAAGGAACAGATCGAGTAAAGGAAACCAGAATTAACATTCTCCTCGGTCAATATGAAGCCTTCAAAATGAAACCAAGAGAATCTATAACTGACATGTTTAGCCGTTTTACAGATATTGTCAATGGTCTTGAGAATCAAGGACAGAAAATTTTTGATCCTATGAAGGTAAACAAGCTACTGCGTGGACTCTCCAAGGATTGGAATCATATAAAGACTTCAATAAGAGAGACGCAAAGAATTATGCCACTATCTCGTCGACGAGCTGATTGGAACTCTTCAGTCTTATGAAGTGGAACGAATTAATGAAGACGAAGATCCAAGAGGTAAGAAATCCATTGCATTAAAATCAAATGATGATTCTGATGATACAGATTTTGCAAATGATATGGACGATGAGGAGCTTGCTCTCATGATAAGAAGATTCAGAAAACTGAATAGAAAAAGAAGAAGGTTCAACTCAAAGAAACAAAGTTTCCAAAGACAGTAGACCAAGTCTGTTGATGATGAGGAACCAAACAAAAATGTAGTTTGCTTTGAATGTAAGAAAAATGGACACATCAGACCTAACTGTCCTCTTCTGAAGAAGAAAAGAGGAAAAGCTGAAAAGTTTCGAAAAGCTCTCAAAGCCGAAACCTGGAGTGATACAGAGTGTGAAGAAAGTGATAATGAATATGCCAACATATGTCTGATGGCACATTCAGACTCAAACTCAGATTCTGAATCAGACTCAGACAGTAAATTTGAGGTAAGTGATTTTAAAATTCCTGTCAAAGTCTCTAAATACATTGATGAACTGTGTTTTAGTCTTAAGACTTCTCTCAAAAGAATTTCCGAACTTAAAAAGGAAAACTCAGCTCTAAAACAAAAGGAAAACATTTTAGAAGAAAGAGTTAAAAGTTTAGACTTGAATGTTTCTACTCTTAAAGAAAAAGAAGATAATCTTTTGAAAGAAAATGTTTTTTTAAAACTGACTTATCAAATATTTCAAAGAAATTTTCGATAGGATCCGAAAAACTTGAAAAAGTTCTTTCAGTTCAAAGACCTTACTTCAATAAGTCTGGTCTAGGTATGACAGCAGAAACAATTCCCTTGATTGATTTTCCTAAAATAAAAGAAAGAATTAAGAAAAGACCGCCGAGAGAGGCTTACAAAAATCATTTCAAGAAAGTTTTTGTAAAGTCTGTAGGTCGAAATGCTCTCAGGTGTTCAAAGTGTAATAGTCGATCACTTTGAAAAAGAGTGTCCTATGGTTTGGAAACCTGTTAAGAAAGTATGGCCTAATAATGTTTATCCTACTAACACCAAAGGACCCAAGAAAATTTGGGTACCAAAGAAAGCTTGAAACTCTCTTTTAAATGCAGGTCTCCGTCAAGAAAAGGTAAAGTGGTATCTTGACAGAGGATGTTCAAGACACATGACAGAGACTCAAATTGCTTCATAAAGCTTGTTCAAGTAAATGGTGGAAAAGTTTCATTTGGAGGAAACGGCAAAGGAAGTATTGTGGGATTTGGAACTGTGAAAATTGGAAATCTCACAATAAGCAATGTTTCTCTAGTGGAATGACTCAACTATAACCTTCTTAGCATTAGCCAATTATGTGATATTGGTTTCAAGATCTCCTTTCAATAAGGAATATGCTCTGGAATCAGTAAAGACTCTACTAAGTCTTTCATGGGTCGAAGACATGGAAATATCTACCTCTTAGACATGAAACTAAATGAATCACAATGCCTAATCTCAATTTAAGATGAAGCAAGCTTATGGCACAGAAAGCTTGGTCATGTCAACATGAAGCAATTAGCCAAAATCTCATCAAAGCAGCTTGTTCGAGATCTACCCAAATTACCATACCAAAAGTCCGATCCATGCACACCATGTATTCTGGGAAAGTAGGTAAGAAATTCATTTAAGCCAATAAATCATGTCTCTACTAATCATGTACTACAGCTTGCTGCATATGGATCTCTTCGGACCAACTAGAACCCAGAGTATTGGAGGTAAGAAATATTGCCTAGTAATTGTGGACGATTACTCCCGCTTTACTTGGGTATATTTCCTTGCAAGTAAGTCAGAAACCTTATCGTATTTTGAAAAATTTGCTAAAAATGTTCAAAATGAAAAATGATGTGTTATCTCAAGTATAAGAACAGATCATGGAGGTGAATTTGAAAATCAAGATTTTACAAAATTGTGTGATGAATCTGGATTTAAGCATGTGTTCTCATCTCCATATACTCCTCATCAAAATGGAGTTGTGGAAAGAAAGAATAGATCTCTTCAAGAAATGGCTAGAACTCTTTTAATTGAAAGTAAAATTTCTTCACGATTTTGGGCTGAAGTGTTTCAACAGCATGCTATATCATCAATAGAGTCTTCCTAAGACCTATTCTAGAGAAAACCCTTTATGAGTTATTCAAAGGTAAGAAGCCCATTGTTTCATACTTTCATGTGTTCGGTTGCAAATGCTTTATATTGAAAAATGCAAAAGATCGAGTTGGTAAGTTTGAAGAAAGATCAGATGAAGGCATCTTCCTTGGATATTCTACATCAAGCAAAGCCTACAGAGTCTATAACAAAAAGAGCCAGTCTATGGAGGAGTCAATGAATGTCAAATTTCAAGACTCTACGCAAGATGAATCCAGTCAGACTCAGTATGAAGAGTCTGAACCTGCTCCACCTTCCAAAGCTTACAACTCAAGAAGTATCTCGGACTGGAAGACCAGCATCAAGATGTTCATGAAGATTCAAATAAAGAAAGAGATCATCATCCGACAAATCAACCAGTAACTGGAAGCATAAGTCCAGTCATCCCAAAGATCTCATTATCGGCGAAATTAATGAAGGAATTCGCACCAGATCCAAAAGACGTGAAGAGTCTAGTGCTTTGTGGCTCTCATTTCTGAAATTGAACCAAAAAGCATAGAAGAAGCTTTATCCGATGAAAGCTGGATCAAGCTATGCAAGAAGAGCTCAGACAGTTCAACATTAATGATGTCTGGGAATTGACATCTAAACCAAAAGGTAAAACTGTTATTGGAGCCAAATGGGTGTTCATAAACAAGATGAATGAAAAAGGAAAAATCGTACGAAACAAAGCAAGACTCGTGGCCAAAGGATATACGCAAGAAGAAGGAATAGACTATGATGAGACTTACGCTCCTGTAGCAAGGTTAGAAGCTATTCGACTATTACTTGCGTTTGCTTGTTATAAAAATTTCAGGTTATTCCAAATGGACGTCAAAAGTGCGTTCTAAATGGATTTATCCATGAGGAAGTTTATGTGGAACAACCACCTGGGTTTGAAGACCCAAAGAAGCCGACTCGCTTTAGACTGAAAAAGGCCTTGTATGGTTTAAAGCAAGCACCTCGAGCTTGGTACGACAGACTAAGTAAGTTCTTATTACATAATGGTTTTGTCAAAGGTAAAGTAGATACTACTTTATTTATCAAAAAGGAAAACAAAAGCTTTTTACTTGTTCAAATATATGTGGATGATATTATTTTTGGATCCTCTAATGAAAGTCTATGCAAGAAATTTTCTAAGTCTATGCAGATGAGTTTGAAATGAGTATGATGGGAGAATTAACATTCTTTCTTGGTCTTCAAGTAAAGCAATTGAAGGAAGGAACTTTCATTTACCAAGAAAAATATGCTAATGATCTTGTCAAAAGGTTTGGATTGGAAAATTGCAAAAAGACTGATATACCAATGTCAAGTTCTTTGAAGATAGACAAAGACGAAGAAGGGAAGAAAGTTGATCAAAAGTTGTACATGAGCATCATTGGTTCACTTCTTTATTTTACTGCTTCTAAACCTGACATTTTGTTGAGTGTTTGCATCTATGCTATGTTTCAATCAGATCCTAGAGAATCCCATCTCAGTGCTGCAAAACGTATTATTAAATACGTTGCTTCATCTTCAAGTATCGGTCTTTGGTATCCTAAGAAGGGAGACTTTAATCTTCTGGGATATTCAGACGCAAATCTGGTCGGTTGCAGAGTCGATAGAAAGAGTACTTCAGGAACTTGCTAGTTGCTTGAAAGCAGGACAGTGTCTTGGTTTTCAAGGAAACAAAGCACTGTGGCTCTCTCAACAACAGAAGCAGAGTATGTAGCTCTTGGAAGCTGCTGTTCGCAAATTCTATGGATAAAACAACAGCTACAAGACTTTGGGATTGAAGACTCATGCACATAAATCAGATGTGACAACACCAACGCAATCAATCTCACTAAAAATCCAATCCTTCATTCAAGAGCAAAGCATATAGAGATTCGACATCACTTCATTAGAGATCATATTCAAAATGGAGAAATCTCGATTCAATTTGTTGATTCAAAAAGTCAACTAGCGGATATATTCACAAAGCCTTTGGAGAAAAATCAATTCGATTTTATCCGTTCCAGACTCAACATTTTGAAGCTCGAGGAAGTTAAAGTCTAGAGACTCTCCAACCCTCAGACTCTAAACCGTCAGACTCAGACATTCATGGCTATAGACTGTAAGTTGATATTATATCTAAACTCGAAAAGGTACGATCTTTCGTTCAGTTAATTTATAATTTCAGTGAAAAACGGAATCTTGTCTTTTCAAAAGGATTAATTTTGGTAGTTAATGATTTTAAAAAGAGGTGTTCGTACAATTTCCTTGTGTCGATTGAACTTTCCTTTTCAAAACTAAGTTATATATATATATACAGTTTTCTTTTTCACCCAATCTTCAAAACCCTAAAAGGCATTCTCCTCCCAATCCGGTTTCTACTTCGTGTTCATCTTCGAGAAAGTTGTCATCTTTTCTTGGGAAAGCAAGTAAAGGAATCTTTCAATGACAATGAAGGATGTCTTCTTCAAGGAAGTGTTCAAGAATCGCGAACAGGGGACCACAGAGAATGAAGGAGGGACCTACCCATTTCGATCTCACCGAAGAGGAAGAATTATCGAGTCAGTAACATAGCCCGATTCACTCTTCACCACGTCACTCAACGTCATCTACCCCACAAGATGCGGGTCAACAACCAAAGGAAGAAATAATCGAGGACGCAGACCCTGTAAGAGTCCAAAAACCCTCTTTTATTTACAAGTTTTACTGTGCGTTGAAAAGCACTGGGACTCCGTTGAACTACGTGGATGATTTTCTTAAAGATAAGAATTATGGGAATGAGTATATCTTTCTGCGACGAATGGAGGATTTGGGAATTGCTCCCAAGGGAAAGGCTGAGGAAGCACTTGCGAACATTCCAAGTGACCCTCGTATGTCGGGACCAAATTCGACTGACGGGAACGATGATGATAAAATGTTCAGTGATTTTCAACCTAGAATGGGTGTTGTTGCAAAAGTGAAGGGAAAAAGAATGGAGTTGTTTAAATCGAAGGAACAGGAAAATTTGTTCTTCAGACTGCTGAAACGAGGGGTGATAAACCCTAGGAGTGTTGATTTCAATTTCTTGGATGCCATTAATGTGAACTTAAGGGAGAAGTTCAATCTGCTTCAACTTGAGCAATTTTGCACCGATACCACATACGGTTATGGGCAATTGACAGCATACTTCTATTCGAATCTCGGCTTTTTAAATGCGAATAGAATATCATTCAGTATTCAAGACCAAGACTATGTGGTAGACATGGACATGTTGGCGGACATAATTGGAGTTGAACGAGGACGCTATCAACCGATCAAAGTCTCAATTGCTCGTGCCTCATTAGAACTTGTCAAAGATAGAGATACAGAGGGAAGAATCATCTATTCAAGGATGCGTGCCATCAATATCGTGCTGCACAAAATTGTGATCAATTGCATCAGGCCCAAGTCTACATCAAAGACTGATGTGTCTAATTCCGAGGCAAAATTGATGTACGCAATCAACTCAGGGAAGAAGTTCTCTCTCCCTCACACCATTCTCTTTCACATGTACAGAGCAATGTCGAAGGACAAGGGTCAATTGCCTTACCCAGGTCTGGTGACCAAGATCTTCAGACACATGAATATTGAACCGCCACATACGCTTTGTGTTCGACCGTGCGATAAGATGGTGGTAGGTTTGAAGATGTTGATGAAGATGCGTCTGAAAGAACTTTCCAAGGCAATGAAGAAATTCAGAGTGAAGACTCCAGTACCGTCTGCTTCAAAGAGAAAAGGGAAGGAGGCCATTGGTGCCCCATCCAAAAAGAAGAGAACTCTCATCTTGGAGGATGAAGATGAGGAGGAAGATCTCACAATCTCTGCCTTGATAAGGACCAGACGTTCTGTACCTCAATCGACAAAACTTCAGAAGAAACAGAGAGAAGAAGAGGAGCAAGCCAAGAACAGAGAAGAAGAAGAGCAGCGAGAGAAGGAGAAAGAAGCTGAAGAAGAAGAAGAAGAAGAGAAAGAAAAGTCTGTAGCTGAATCTGGAGAGAAGGGGAATCAAGATACAGAAGAGCATGATCATCACTCTTCCCCATTTGAGGTCTTAGAGACAGGGGGAGTTGGCGAGCAAGAAAGGTCCACACCTCATGCTGCCAATAGTGAAAGTCTAAGACAATCTCCAGCAGATCCAGAAGAGTTTCAGGCTTCTCAATTGCTTGAAGAAGGACACGATACGTCAACACCAAATCTGCAAGATTATACAGAAGCTCCATCGTCTGCATTCACTCCATCCGAGAAAGCAAATGCAAGTACACAGACAGACAATTCAACAGATTTTTGTCGTATTCTTGATGTTCTTTTGGAAATGCGGGGCCAAATCTATGCTCTGGACTGTGAAATTCAAGCCATAAAGAATGCTGGACAAGCATCTTTGGTTACCCTGGAGGACAAAATGAAAGACCTCGCTCTACAACTTCAAGCCAATGCCAAAGGAGAGGAGGTAGCTAAACTAAGGGAAGACTTGAAGAGGCTAGAAGGCATAGTCCAGTCCATGGGAGATTTCCAGATCGTGTGCATTCCCAAGCAGACCTGACTCATTTCTCACCTTTTTTAATGATGACAAAAAGGGGGCGAAGCAATTTGAACCAATCTGAACTTTAAACTTTGACTTTAAATTTGTTTTTGTGGTTGAATATGTTTGTTTTTAAGTATGACTTGAGTGAACTTGGATGTGAACTTGAATTTGACTGAATTGGCTGTGAATTTTGATGCTTGACTGTTTGCATTTATATCAAGTGTTGTCATATGGTATTACTCATGAAAGACTAACCAATTTTCTATGGATGCAGAGTTTGGTTGTTTTATTAATTTTTATGACATAGCCATATTGCTTGAGAAATGTTTTTGCAGGTCAAAGTTGTTCAAATCTACAGGAAAGTTTTGTCACCATCAAAAAGGGGGAGATTGTTGGAGAAATCTTTCCAGAATATTTTGAAGCTGACAAAACGTTTCTATTAATCTAGTCTAGATATTTGCAGACCGTCTGTTTAGAGTCTGAAGAATTTCTGATCACCAGACTCAGCACTCAAGACTCAAGACTTAAGACTCAAGACTATTCTCATTGACAGTCTTTCGATCCAAAGGACGAAGGAAATCCAGAGCCAAAGTATATGGTTGAGGATTTAATCCTATCCTCTGGAGAAGATCTCTTGGTTGGATAAATATAACGGATTCTTTTATTCGTATCTAGATCGATTGAAGATCCGGTGGTCGACGAAATATTCTTGGAAGGTTCTATTCTTGGAAACCAAGATCCTGATTGTATGGGCGAACAGATTGATGGGCTATCGTCGGTTCCTTTAATAGCTCAAATGATCTTCTTAATTGATTCCGTCCAACGGGTAGATTTGAGGAATTCCTTTGGTAAGTGCCAACGGGTATGATGGCATAAAGGAGTATAAAAGGAAGACGTTCTAGTTGTTTTAGTGTGTGATCGATAGAGAAATTCCAGAGTCTGAAGCACCTTGATTATTAGTCAATACATTTTGAGCGAAATTGTATACACAGAGAGTGTCTATACTTGGTGATACCTTGAGCGAGTGTGGTAGATCATCTACACCGAGAAATCAAGGAAGATCAACGCCGTAACATCTCTTTGTTCATAGTGGAATCCAGCCAATTGGCTGTCGGTGCGAAGAGAGTGGACGTAGGCTTGAATCAAGCCGAACCACTATAAAACCGAGTGTTCAATTCTCTCTTTCCTTTACTCAGTTTTACGTTGATTATTATTTGTCGCAAATCCTTCAACTGTCTAAGTATTGTGCAATTATCAAGAAAAATCTTTTATATACCTATTCACCCCCCTCTAGGTACTCGTACTAGCTATATCATTGTGTCCATTGGACACTGTCCAATTCTGCAATCTTGAAAATGTGAATTTTAGCTTTGCTCACATGCCGGACCATCATTCGGACCTATTTAAGTAAAGTTCATGAATGGGCTCTACGAACTTGCTTGATGCAAATTTGTTAATCCTAAATGCCTTAAGTACCTAAATGTAAAGAAGTGCACTAAAAATGCAAGATGTAAAACAATGCAATATCAAATATTTCTCTCTAGGACTCGAGTTTGATACCTGGTTTCTTATGAAGTGAATGACAAGGTCATGACCCAACTTTTACATGTCAAGAAGGTTCATGGCGGCTTTCTCATGCAGCGGCCGAAGACCAACTTGGTGGCTAGAGTGCCGAACAATATTTTCCTTTAAGGATCGAGCTTGATAGCTAATTTCGTATGAAGTGAACAATAATTCAATGAGCCAAACTTTATGTATCAAGAAGGTTCACGGGCCAGCAAGGTGCACAGCACTCTGAAAAAGTCAAGAGGCCTTTTCATGCAGTGGCCGAATCCCAAATTGGTGGCCACCGCGCCGAAACCTGTTCCACTTTATGTCTGAACACTCATACATAGGCATCTAGGAATGATCCTCAGAGCCCCGAACATCTACATATATGTATCTTGACATTCTTGTTTCAATTCGACCTTCGATTCAAATTAGTTCTTTGTTAGGCCGAATCTCAGACATTGAACACGACACAATGCTCTTAACCATGGAGAAGATATTAAAACTTTGAAAATCAAGCTTACAGTACATCACAACTAGTAGGCAATCCATTTGGCATAAAAACTAACACTACAGAACTTCCTGATTATATCATACTTATTTTTGGGAACTCCATCATCCATTGAAAAGTGAACTCTGTTTCACTTACTCAAACGGTACCTAGGCATAACAATCAGATGTTTGGCTTTAGGAGTAATGAGGCCAAGCTCCTCGGTCGTGTCAAGCTCGCTTGGTGACGTGCCGTCAGGAAGGTCCCAGTCAAAGCAGTGTACAAGCTGAGCAAGCACGAACCCCACCACAGTCAAACCAAGCTGCATCCCAGGGCACCCTTGGCAACCTGTTCCGAATGGCAGGAGGTGAAAGTCCCG
Organism: Eucalyptus sideroxylon; assembly: GCA_014182405.2. NCBI lineage: Eukaryota > Viridiplantae > Streptophyta > Magnoliopsida > Myrtales > Myrtaceae > Eucalyptus > Eucalyptus sideroxylon. The sequence goes on along the minus strand of CM024556.2, from coordinate 33,790,398 downwards.
CCCCTTAACATCCACGTTCAACCCTAAGAATCTTTCAGGCACGAACTCCTCCGGATCGTGAGTGGTCCACATTTTTGGGTCCCTTCCAATGGACCACACCTTCACGATGACCCTCGACTTGGAGGGTATGTGGAAGCCGCTCACTGTGCAGTCCTCGGTCGCCTCGTGGTGAAGCAAAAGCGGAGCCATCGGGTGAAGCCTCATAGTCTCCTTTATGACCATGTCTAAGTAGTCCAAGCCCTCTACATCTGATTCCTCCACTGCTCTATTCAGTCCCACGGCTTTCCGCAGTTCTTCTTTGAGTTTTTTCATTGCACTAGGATGTCTTAAAAGTTCGGCCATTACCCACTTTGTTGCGGTTGCTGAAGTGTCCATTGAACCTGCCAACATGTCCTGCACAGAGAAATATATCGAGATTTATATTAACAAGTATTCCATTGTCAAATATAAGAACATTCTGTTTATTGAAAAACTAGAAGCTTTCGTAATAGGTCACTCAACAAGTGTATTTAGGGCATCTTTGAGGATTAATGAGGTGGCCGACTTGCAAAAACAAGATCATGGGTCTTGAGGAATTGCTCGGCCGCTTCAGGCAATGAGACAACGATCACGAGCACAAGCCCAAGGCGCAAGTACATGAGGGGTCCATATTTTTTAGATAATTTGTGAAGATCAAGGTGAGGTTTTGTTCCAACAAATGGAGGTTTCCAACAAATTGGAAACCCTCTGGGCCCAGGGGGCAATTAATTCTTGGTCTGTGTTTTCCATAGCAAAGCTCGCAATAGGAGATGAGCAATCAAAGCGAAGGTGAAAGTTAGCCATATCCAAGCCATTCGAGGTGGCTATTTGGAACGAACTGCAGTGGAGATGATGTAAGGATAATTTCTTTGCATATATAGATAAAGATATGACAGAGAGATGGGGTTTTCTGGCCAATAATGTGCATAATTTATTACCACTTGCTTTTAACTGGACCGTTCATCTATCGCACACTGCATATTAATTAAGAAAAAGTGAAAAATATATGATCTTATAAAAAAGAACATATATTCTCAAGATGAGGATTGATTATGTAAAGGGAAAAGTGTTAAAAAAAAAAAGTCCTAAACCTTTTTACGTTGTGCCAATTCAATCATTTCTAACCAATTTTGGCTGGATTTTGCTAATTGGACTATAGTCGGCTTGCTGATGTTGACAACTTTTAATAATATTTTAATATTTTTTATTTTTAATTTCATTTTTATTTTTTATTCTTTTTCTTTTTCTTTTTTCCTTCTCCTCTTTCTTCCTCTAGCCGGTTGCGGGATCTCGGTGACCGGCCAGAGGCAACAACCAATGAGGTCGACCTCAACTTGTCGGTTGTCTCGCCAGTGGCTGGGAGGGCAACCTCACGCTGGGGGGCGAGGCTTGCCCTCGCCAGATCTAGCGAGGGTCGAGCCCCGCCCATGGCCGGAGAGGGTGAGCCTTGCCCGCTTGGTGTGAGGCTGCCCTCAATGCCTAGGCGGTAAGGCTCGCCCTCGCCGGATCTGGCAAGGGTAGAGCCTCACCCATGGTTGATGAGGGTGAGGCCAACTCGAGGCCACCTAGGCCGCGAGGGCAGCCTCATGTCGAGCTAGTGGGGCTCACCCTCAACGGCCATGGGCGAGGCTCGACCCTCACCAAATCCAGCAAGGATGAGCCTTGCCACCCAGGCCTCGAGGGCAGCCTCGCGCCGAGTGGGCAAGGCTAGCCCTCGCCAGCCATGGATAGAGCTGGACCTCGCCGGCCATTGCCTTTGGCCGATTGCCAAGGTCCAGCAATCGGCTGGAGGAAGAAGGAGGAGAAGGAAATAAATAAAAATTAAAAAATAAAAATTATCCATGTTAGCACTGATCAGTTAGCCGGCGTTTAGTCAACAAAATCCGGCTAAAATTGGCTGGAAAGGACTAAATTGATACAAATATAAAAGGTTTATGAATTTTTTTAACAATCTTTCCCTTATGTGAATCATATGATTAAAATAAGCGCTTGTAATATTATTATTTGAAACGAGGGTGATATGAAGGATGGAAGAAGCTAGTGATTGCGAAACGGGGGAAGAAACACAAGGAAGTGATGGAGCCTTGGAAGTTGGGAATTTTTTGTTTAAATGTTATGGATTTTAAGAAAAAGTGTTTAATCTCCTCAAATGCATGCAAACCTAGTCTACATGCATCTGAAGAGCGGAAGGCATTACTACACATTTAGAGTATCACTATATGATTATATTTGTTAAGATTTTAAGAGATTTTTTTTTAATTTTCTCTAATCTTGGAAAGAATATAAATATTCGATTCAAAATAGAAGAAAATCATTTCCTTAAAGTGAATGCATTTAGGCTCCATTTATTTTGTGGAAAATGAATGACTTGAAAATTTTTGTATCGATTGAAATAATTAGTCAATTAGAAAATATTTTCAATATCAATAACAATTTATGTCTAAATATTTTTGTGGATGATAACAATAATTTTCGTTTATTGAATTTTGTAAGCTATACAAGTAATCATTTTTTGGAAAATATTTTTCAAATGACTCATTTTTCGCAAACCAAATGAAGCCTTGATGTTAAGAATTCACTTTTACTATAGGGATATGTTCAGCAGAAATCCTAAAACTTGTCAAGAAAGTGTAATTGAGTCCTAAAACTTACAAAAAGTGCAATCAAGTCCTAAAACTTGTCAAGTTGGTTCAATTCAGTCCTAAAGTTAACACCGTCAAAAAAGTTAATGGAATTGCTGATATGGCGTTGACGTGGCGTTGAGATAATATTTTGAATGAATTTTTTATTATATATATGGCTTTTTCAAATTATTTTTCAAAATCTTTAAAAATAAGATAAAAAAATCAAAAAGGAAAAGATAAATTTATTTTAAAAAAAAACTATTAAAAATAAAAATAAAAAAAGGCCGGTGGAGCTTCCGCGACCGCCCATCGCCGGAGGGGCCGGCGACGGCCGCCGAAGGGGCTGGCGACGGCCGCCAGAGGGGACGGCGATGGTTGCCAGCCCTGGCGGGTGGCCGGCCCACGCCTGGACGAGGTCTCGTCGACCCCAAGTGAGGGCCGGCCATCCCCGCCAGGTCGAGCGAGGACGCCCAGATCTGGGCACACCGCCCCCTGCGAGGGCCAGCCAAGCCTCACGGGGGGCCGGCAACCATTGGCCTGGGTCGGCGATGCTTGCCCCGGATCTGGGCGAGCAGGCGTCGTCCAACGAGGCCTTGTCGAACGGGTCCGAGGGGGAGGAGCAGCCGCAAGCTCGATGAGTCGGCCAATGAGGAGGACGAGGAGGAGCTCGAGGCCGTTGCTCGCTCCACCAGCTCCGCCGATGAGGATGACACCGCCCCCGCTACTGACGATGACAAGAATGGCGAGGCCAAGGAGGAGGACGTGACATCCAGCCATCTTCCCCGGGCATTTCATTGACGCGTCTATAGGGTTATTCTCGAGCCGATCACTCTCGAGATAACTAGACTATGACAAGAATGGCAAGGCCAAGGAGGAGGAGGACCATGAGAAATCAGAGATAGACGGGATCGATAGAGATATGTGACTAATCGTGGGTGACGCCACCGAATTAGAAAATTCTCGTTGGCCAACACTAGACTGATTTTCTTATTGTTTTGGTACCATGTGTCCGTAATTGAATCCTCGAGATTTTCACGACAATCAAGAGTTGCCATTGAGTCGAGTGGGTTCATAGTGGCTCGAAGAAAATCGACCACGGGTCATTTGCCTTAAAAAGTTCTGAAAACTACCCGATAGTCTAGGTCACGCTAAAAACGCGCCGAATGAAAATTAACCGCCAATTCGAGTCTGATTTCAGAAATTGAAGTTTTGGCCATGTCACAATAAACTTTAGGAGCATCGACTCAGTCTCAGAAGATTTTCGGAGATTCGGGAAATTTTACGGAAATTAGGTTCGGACGTCGCGGAAAATTGGCAAAAGTTCAGATTGGCTAAATTAATGGGAAATTGGACTTTCAGACTAAGCCGTTGTGTGTTGGGGATTTTCTACGTCGAAATTAGACCTCAATTTGGGAATTTATTGGAGAAATTGAAGTTCAAATGGTGAAATTCGTATCATCCCCTCACCCTAAGATTATTGGGTAGTTGAGAGGGGGGGTCATTTGGATGGTTAATAAAGTAGAAGTGTTTTTACTTGGCTAAGAGTGATTCATGGAGGATATTATTGCAAAATATCAAGCTAAGGCCCACCTCACTCCTCATCTTTATCTTCTTGCCTTCTCCCATCCACGACCATCCCCTCTCTCCCGATTCCTTCGTGCGACACCAGCACCAGCAGAGAAAAAAGGAACCCAGCTTCTCCACTTCTCTGCCCCGTAAACGACTGCAACCCAGCGTCCACCGAAGCCATCTACCGAGCTTTCTTCATGCCGCCACGAGTCCAACGTCTTCAGCCTGTGCATCTCGTGGAGTCCATGAAGACCGAGCAACCCAGTTGCTGATCGCCCCGTCACCACACGTCCATGAAGATCAAAATCCACGAAGCTGCTCCATCGTCCGCACGCCTCTGCCAGCGCCCTACAAAGCAGGACTCCACGCATCCAGGTCAACTGAAGCCGCTCTTTGCCGTTTGTTGACCCTGTCGGCCACTCACGCCACTCATCTCCAGCACCGAACGAAGACTCCACCGTCTCTGCCACGTCCCAGTCAACCGAAGCTACGTTGAAGACCCCTGCAGCTTGTCTCCACGCGGCAGCTCCACCCACTGAACTATTACGCTTAGTTCAGTCAACCAGCGAAGCTGGTGTTGACCGTGAGGCCTCCACTCACGGAAATCCCAAGCAGTTTCTTCGTGCGTCCAGTGAAAACCCCACCGAAGCGAGGCCACGATCTACCGAAGCTCCATCTCCACGCACCCAGTCAACACGGTGATTTCTCTGCTGGGTTTGTTGGCCACCAGCGTTCCACCTCCTCATGCGTGAATCAGCTCCAGTTGCGTGGCCACCTCTAGCTTCGCCGTTGCTCTTCACGAATCAGCCCAATTGAAGTCGTGGGCTTCAGCAACCACAGCCACGAATCTGTCTTGTTCAGCCCAGTAGTTGCTGGAATTCGGGCCCAGCAAGATTCAGTCCAAATGAGGGCCAGTTCAAGCCCGCAAGAGTCCAACAGCCCAGTCTTTTTCAAGGCCCAGTTTCCAGCAATCAATTGAAGTCCAGCCCACAATTTGAAGCTCAAGTAAATTCAGTCCAGAAATTTCAGCAGGTCCAATTCAACTTGGGTCTAGCCCAAAAGCAGGAACAAATCTCAGTTGGGCTGAGATTTGTTGGGCCTAAGCTCAAGGCCCAGTCCAAGTCCGCCGGTGTTGTCGAAAGTCCGATTTCGGCCGCCGTCGCGTCGCCCTCGCGGTGATTCGGTCTCCGCTTTTGTCAAGTGAGTTTTACTCACTAAAGCTTTCTTAGTTTGCTAATTATACTTAAGGTTGGTTAGATTTAATTAAATGCAATTAGGTGGTTAGATTAGTTTATGTCAATTAAATTAGAGACTTAATGATGCATGTTAGGTGATTAGAAATAGATATTAGCAAGTAGACATGCCATGTTATTTATGGAACGAGTCTCGGTAATTTTCCGGGCTTGTCTCGGTATCCAATTCGGCATTATGAGCCTAAATTGGATTTTTATAATTATTTATTTAATTTTCGAAATTAATTATTTAATTATTTATTTTTCCGGAAATTCAACCGGGATGGCCGGTGACCGGAATTTCGTGCTGATTGTCGTGGTGCAGTCCGTTTATTTATTTGAGCTTTATTTGGTGCTAAAGTAATTTATGAGTGAATTTAAGATTTATTCCTAAATTGAATCTGGAGAGGGTCGGGTGGGACCGTAAAGCCACTAAATTTAAGGGATTGCTTGGTGTAGGATGAATGACCTAGAAATGGTCTGTCGGACATGAAATCGACTAAATCGATTCGATCGATGCTTCGATCGGTGATGTGATTATTTGAATGCTTATTGAACTGTACTAATATGCAGATGGAATATAAGGCCAAGGTAAGTCCTCCAACTCATGCCGTGTTTAGGCAGCCTATAGTGTATTGGCTTACTAATCGAGTCTTAGGGGTAGGACTCGCCGAGACGTGGTCTCATTGGTGCCCGAGATCCGGTGAGCATCGCCGACCCTAGGCGAGGGCCAGCGAGGCCTCGCCCAAGGCGGGGGATGGTCGCCTGCCCCTGCGAGGGCCGGCGAGACCTCGCCCGCCTTGGGCCCAGATCTGGGCATCATCGGGCGAGGACGCCCAGATCTGGGCACGCCGCGGGCGAGGTCTTGCCGGCCCTTACGGGGGGTCAGCGACCATCGCCCGCCCTAGGCGAAGATCGGCCACCTGCCCAAGGCCGGCAATTGTCACCGGCCCATTCGGCGGCCGTCGCCGACCCCTCCGGCGATGGGCGGCGGCAAAAGCTCCACCGGCAGCCTTTTTTGTTTTTATTTTTAATAGTTTTTTTTAAAATAAATTTATCTTTTCCTTTTTAATTTTTTATCTTATTTTTGAAGATTTTGAATGAAAATGATTTTAAAAAGCCATATATATAATAAAAAAATTCATTTAAAATATTATGTCGCGCCACGTCAGCAATTCCGTTAACTTTTTTGATGATGTTAACTTTAGGACTGAATTGAACGAACTTGACAAGTTTTAGGACTTGATTGGCACTTTTTGTAAGTCTTAGGACTCAATTGCACTTTCTTGACAAGTTTTAGGACTTCTGCTGTACATATCCCTTTACTATAATATCATCTTCTTTCTTTTCTTTTCTACCCTGAGGCTATCATCCAAATTTTTATTATATTCTATGAAAATCAGGACCACAATGCACAAAAATAATTAGAGGACCAAAGGCACAAATTATAAAAGTTAGAGGGCTAAAACTGCACTTATCCCTACCGAGATGTTTCCTTCTTGTTTACTGGGTTCTTAATGAATACAAGATTGAAACTTTCGGCGCAAATATTCTGTGACAATGTAAGTCCACGCGCATTTGTCACAAAACACAAGTTCGATGTACTTTGAAGGTTGCTTTCAGAAGCAAAATCAATTACTGCCGGCACTCATATAGAAGTCTCGAAACTCAAACTCAAAGTGAATTGACTTTCACTCGAAGATCTTTCCTTCACCCATATAATAAGTCTCGTAATTTAATTTCTTTAACTATCCAATTTGTCTTTGTCGTGTCGTGCCGGCGTTCTCACCTGGGTCCGCCCCAGCAGGAACTACCCCAGCTCGAAACTGTTGAGATCAGAAAGGTATACCTATGCTTATTAATACTAAATTAAGAAGGACATATTATGTGTATAAGAGAACGTGTTGTATCCATCAAACTTCTACGTAGTTTACGGGTGCTATATAAACCCTCGAGATGATATCATATGTTCCGTCGAAAAGCGGGGCCACAGAGAGATGATAGCTTTGACATTGATTGTGGCTTTTACTAATTTGGTGTATTTCCATTGGTTCATACTTCTCCATCGCAAACCCTTAATGTTTTTTTCAGTTTGTCTTTAAATTAATGGCCGGCCATCGAATCTTTTGCCGCCTTCATTAAAGAGCAAAGGTTGATTTGGGATTATTATTTATTGAGTTGTTTCTATTAAAATATGTCTCGAGTTTAAGCTTACAAATTAAATAAATTACAAATTAAATAAATCGAGATGAATTATTCTTGTTTTGCCGACATCCGAAATCAAGTACCAAAAAACGCACGAATTTCCCTCTACGAATTAAAATCACTTTCCTATTTTCACTTAGGAGTCCAACGTCATTATAGACTTTGACCACGGAAAATAATTCTGTTTTGAAACCCATGAAGATTGTCCTCTGTGTTACCGAAGTCAGCCGTGGAGAATAGAAAAGGAAATAATAGAAGTCAACTTTTGTCGGAATTTGACAAAGGGTTTTTAATTATATATAATATTATAGTTAGGGGATGTTTTACAAAAGTCTTGAAGCAGCACCACTTTTGTGAGCGCTTGAAGCGCAGTTGTTGATGTGAGCACTGAAGTGTTGTTATTCAAGCGAGTGCTTGACAGCTGGTTCATCGGGCAAAGTTTGTTGGTGAATGACATCCAAGAAGTTTTAGTGTTTAAGTTTATTAAATTTTGTGGTAAGATTTGTGCATTATTCCCTTATGAAATTGAGAGATTACTTCATAAGAAATTGTGAGGCTAAATACTGCATAAGTTATTAGATATAATTGGGGCTTGAGAAACATCGTGAGTGTTTGAGTGATTTGAGTACAATCATAATCTATCTATATCACTTGATCTATAATGAAATTAATCACTACTCTTCCCATTGATGTAAATCACCTTGACCAAACCACGTAAATTTGTATCCATTTTTTTTTTTTTTGTTATATCTATTTTATTGTTCACCCGCTCGCTTTTCATAAGGAAACTGCTGATTTCCTGATAATTCCAAACTTTGGAATTTGACCAACCATCAAACAATCTCCATTTTATTATGTGTAACTCACCAATTTCATTTGATAATATGTTACTTTAAGGCAATAAAATTTCAATTAATCAATCAATCATAGCAATCACGCATAAGGCTATATTAGGGGTCCGACCTATAGTCTAAAAATTCCAAGCCTTACCACGTCTTAACTGATACGATGGAATAATTACAAGCCTAAGGTTTTATTATCTAACTAACATGCAACAAAACCATGTACTAGATAGATACCAACATAAATTACCAACCTTGTCCCCATCTCGGTTCTTGAATAGCAACAGCACCATCGCAGGTCATCAAGGAAGTGGTGTCGTCTCGGGCGCAAGAGGTGGAGGCACGGGTGTGAGGCAAGCGGCGGCGACATGAGCAGCAAAGAATGGTGGGAGCGATGAAGTGACCAAGGATACGGCGGGAAAGGGCTCGATCGCGGTGTCTCTCTTTCCTCGTGCTCTCTTTCTTTTCTCACCTTTCTCCAAGTGTATGCCAAATTTTCAAATTATCGACCACTAAATTGTGAGACATAAGCTTCTATTTATAATGTCATGAGTTAGGTTTAACTAAATAAATTGGCTCAATTCAACATTATTAAAGGATTAACGGCTATATTTCATCAAAACCAAGGCCTTTATATGAATTCAAGCTCACATGGGCTTAACCCAACTTGATTAAAGTTCAGAAGCCACTTTTCCTCTATGTGAATTTCGGCTGAAAAAAGATCTCCATGGGCTTGGCCTATGGGCTCAATGAAGCTAAAAACCTTAGTAATTTCCGGCCTTAATTTAATGGGCTCAACTCACTTCAATCAAATACAGGAAATTCCCCCTTCTTTAGTGAGTTCGACACCAATGCATTGATGCAATGGGCTCGGCCGGATCCCCTTACCTCATGGCTATAGCACAAGTAATGCAATTAAGTTTGAAACCTTTAATTAAATCCATCCACCCTGGTCCAATTCTTATGTAATTTATAAACTTATCTATTAATGAAATATGCTCGTAATACAACATAATGGATATTATTTTTGTTTAGGAGCCAAGATTAATCCTACTTTTATAAGTAATAAATTCCTTAAATGATTAGTCAAAATTTAGGTGTCAATAGGCCAGTGATGATCACCAAAGCTCACCAGCCACTAGGCAAGAATTGCAAAACCCTTGCCCTACCTACCGCAACAAAGGGTTGCACCCCTTGCTCAAATGTGGGCAAGGCCAAACTCGCCATGGTTTACATGGCCACAATCGAAGATGGCCTTACTAGCTGTGGGCGAGGCCAGAGTCGGGCCAGCTAGGCCATGACAAGGTTGGTTTCACCTAGATCTAAGCAAGCCCGAGTGAGGGCATTCCTTTTGCCGGTGATCGACAAGGACTTTGCAATTCTTGCCTAGTAGATGGCAAGCTCCAACGATCTTTGCTGCCTAAATAGCACCAACACTGACACGACACGACACAATATGACATGACACGGCCCGACACGTCGTTTCTCAAAATGAAGAACTTCGACACGTTGAAACACGTTATATATTAAATATATATTTATATATACATAATAAATTATCCTTTAATTAATTTGAATCAAATTCATAAATAAATAATTAATTAGAAACGCCTAGAATGAATATACACTAAAAACATTAATCCTCCATTTATTAATATCAGCCATTTATTAATATCATCCATTGTTTCAATTTGACAAATTCAACTCTATTTCAATAATTCATAAAACTTGGAGAAAAAATATGCGATCCATATTCTGGATTCACATGTTAGATATGTTGGAAGAGGAGAAAAAACCTAAGGGGTGAATTGTATATCATGGAAAATGGGAGTTCTTTTTATTGACCCGGCGTGCTTTCGTGACCCGAGTCCCTTTATCGAACTGGCGTGCTTCCAGCCCAAAGTTCTTTTCATTGACTCGGTGTGCTTCTGTAGCCCGATGTCCCTTTTAATAGGCTCGGCGTGCTTTTGTAGCCTAAAATCCCTGACCCGGCGTGCTTTAAATAGCCGGTGTCCATTTATATTGACATGGCATGCTTTCGTAGCCCAATGTCCATTTATATCGACTTGGTGTGCTTTCGTAGTCTAGTGTCCATTTTCATTTACTCAGCGTGTTTCCGTAGCCCGATGTCCATTTTTATAGACCCTGCGTACTTCCGTAGCCCGGAGTTCCTGACATGGCGTGCTATTGTAGCTCAGAGTCCCTCTTTATTTACCTAGCTTGCTTTCGTAGCATAATGCCCATTTATATTGACTTGGTGTGCTTTTGTAGCCTAATGTCCATTTATATTGACATGGCATGCTTTTGTAGCCTAGAATCCCTTTTATTGAACCAGCGTGCTTCCATAGCCCGAATTTTCTTTATCGACCCGGCGTGCTTTCGAGCCTAGAGTCCATCTTATTGACATTCGACTGAGCTGTCCCCCAAAGGCTTTTCTCTAAATTCAATCTGATTAAGGCAAATGAAGAAAGGTTTGGGTCCCGGTTAGATGATTCATGCCGCAATGCTAGACGACCGTAGAAAGGTATGGGTCCTTGAAAACTGTTCCTATTCAGGCGGCCGTAGAAAGGGACGGGTCCTGAAAAGTGAATTCACGTTTAGGCGACCGTAGAATGATACGGGTCATAGACAATGTCTGTTTCCCATTCAGACGACCATAGAAAGGTACGGGTCTTGGAAAATCAGTTTTTTCCTCTAAGGCGACAGTAGAAAGTACGGGTCATAGATACAACCAAATATTGCCATACTAGGCAACCGCGAAGGTGCGAGTCCTAGGAAAGCAGTCTCCTTACAAAGTCTTGTTGTTATTCAGGGCGATCCATAGAAAGGTACGGGTTCTGGATATGTGACACCAGCTATCTTGAATTACTATATCCTCCTTGAAGGTAAGTTATTCCAAATAGGTTCATTTATCATTTGCATTAGCATTTCCATGTATCATATAAATTGCATTTTAAAATGGGATTCATTTTCCGAAAAAAATCATTCATTACATGTGTATGATCAAAATTTAGGTCTCAATTTATCTTTAAAGGCAACCTCTACAAGCTCACCTTCAAAGAGGTACGGCTGTTGACACCTAAATTTTGGCGACCTATTTAGTCATTTATGGCATTTAAAATTAGGGATTGATTTTAACCCCCTAAAAACAATTAAATTAATTGCATAGTATGTAGTTTTAGGTACATTTATTCTTAATTTGCATTTATGGTGGGCCGATGACAAATGGGTTCGAATTGATGGTTCAAAATTTTAATTTGATAAATTGGGCTAAGCACGAAGGGAGTAAATCGGCCCAAGCATGTATCAGATTTTACGGATTTATCTTTGTGAGATTTCAATTCAAAAAAATATTGCGTTCGAAAAAATAAATATTGCGTTTGGAAAAAAATATTTGCAGATATCGATTTGAAAAATTAAAATCCTAATTTGCGGTCTATAAAAAGGTTAAATGCGTAGGGTTTTGGAGGGGATGCCACACGTATTGATACACACGGCCGCACATAAAAGGGAGGATTTTCTCGAGATTTTAGGCCAAAAGAACAAGAAGAAAAGTTTTCCTTAGGGGCTTTGGTTTTTTATGGAGTAAAAAAAAAAAAGAGAGAAAAGAAGAGAGTGAGAGAGAACCGTCGGGGAAGTGACTTGAAGCAGGAGGAATAGAGAGAAAGAGAGGGAGAGGGGACGTGCGAACAGAGAGAGGAAAGCAGAGGAGATCGGAAAAAAAGAACGGGGAAAAATGATGTTCATCTTCTTCCTCGCCGGTTCCTCGCTGCTGCAGCCCACATTCGCACCATTGCACCTCTGCCCGCTTTGCCGCTCCGCTCGCTGCCTCCGTGCACCGCCACCCCCGCGCCGTCCGCGTCCGGTCGCCAGCCATCGCCATGCCAGCTCACGACTCGCACGCTCGCAATTCTGTCTCACTTGTGTGACCCGCCGCACCACCGTCATCGCCACTCCACCAGTCGTCCAAAAGTGCCCAGCGAGACCCAATGACCTAATGTCCCGGCTCGCCGCGGCGCAGCCCAGGCCAAGCTCACTTTGCGATTTCGCCTGGCCGCCGTCGTTCCGTCCCTTGTCATCGCAACGCCGGCGGCTGATGTCGCTGTGCGCTAGCTTCGCCTGCGCTCCGGCTAGTGACCGACGCCCCTGCCACAACGCTACCGCTTTGCTCTTCCTGCCATCTCCGCCCGTAGCATCGAGGATCCCGAGCCCCCTCTGCCCCTACCATCGATTCGAGCTCGAGTGACTCCCCGCTGCCGAGCCTTTCGCCAACACTTGTGCCAACAACCTTCCAACGACACCCCGTAGTGCCCATGTTCGTGAAGCCACCACCGATTCGCCTTTGCCTTTGCCCCGGCGGATCCCAAGCTGGCTGGTCGCTACTTTGCCTAGTGACTCCCATTGCGCTCGTACCTTCGAGCACCACCACCGTTGTTCCGCCCTTTGCCGCCGCTGGTTCGCCAGCTGCCACCCCTTGCCAGAGCTCCGACCACAACGCCCTTGCCGGACCAACGACCAGCTGCCCTTACTTGAGTCCCACAAGCTTTGCCAAGCCGTGGGGTAAAAACAAAATAAGAAAAAAAGAATTAAATTAGGTATTTTTTTCTATTTGCTTTTATTTTATTTTTATTTTGTTTTTCAGTGGAATTGTTCCTTATTGTATGATTGAGATTCCGACATGAAATAGTCTCTCATGGATTGCCAGTCTGATTTTCGTGCCCGAAATCCAACTTGCAATCGTTTGCAAAATACGTCAATTGAATCTCACGCCTGAGATTCAATTCGCAATTTATTTAAAAATTGGCCAACCCGATCTCATGTGCGAGATATAGTTCGCCAATTTGTGGATATCAATCCTATTTTATCTGCCATCATGTTGGTTGAACCTTTTCTTTTTGTGAAAGGAAAAATTCAAAAAATATTTGAGTTAGGATTAGGTTTGTTTTAGTATATTTTTGTTATCTTGCATATCTAGTATAGATTTTATTCCGAATTTAAAAAAAAAAAAAATGCATTCGTTTAAGATGTTAGTTTTTCTTTAAATCTAAATTGCATGTTTGATTATGTGGCAAATTTTAAATTTCAATTTTATAAAAAATGATCATGCACGTGTCATATAGAATCGCACGTCATTGCATGTTAGGATTGTATGTTTATTAATTATAGATTTAGATAATTTCTCCTAGATAGATTGCATGTTTATTAAGAAAATAAAAAGCATGTGCACGTCAGTTAATGATTGTTGCTAGGTGCATTTAATTAGAAATTGTCCGTCATTAAGATTAGGTCATTTTAGTTCATTTAGACTGCATATTTAATTATTGCATTTCTTTAAAAATTATTCATGTCATATAATTTAGGTTATACTGTCATGTTATATCATTTCATGTTAGATTATAAGCATTGCATATGGATTATATTTTCATTAAATAAGTGAAAACAAAATTGAGTGATTTGCAGGTTAATTAGAAATCATATCTAAGATTGTCGATATGAATTCTGATCTAACAGATGCTTTTCAATGCCATGAGGTAAGTCTTGCAATTTATTAACTGTTTTATCTGGGTGTTAAATTGGTGGTTTGCACACCCGCGTGATCGACTTTACATGTTAGGGAAATAAATTAAAATTAATTTAAATTTCTTGCCAAACATTTTTCAAAAAATTTATCAAAAATGGTGTTAGTGAAAGCTAGCATAACCAAGTCCTTGAACTTACAATCTCTGGTTCATAGGAATAAAGTAGATCTTCTGTTACTTTACTTGGGTTTCTAACCCACCAAAAATATATTAGTGGCGACTCCTAATTGAGAAATCAATGGCATGTTAAGAACTTGAATATAAGTCACAAATTGATATGGGCTTGAGAAAATTTAGGCTTAGTAATCCATTAGCCAAAACTTAAGTGGTTCACTGGAAATTTGGTCGCGACAGGAGGTTTCCAAGAATGGGAAACCCTCTTGGACAAGAAGACAATTTCTTCTTGCTCTGTGTTTTCCATAGCAAAGCTCCCAATAGGAGATGAGCAATCAAAGCGAACGTAAGTGTTATCCATATCAAACCATAGCAATTGGAGGTGGTTATTTGGAAGGAAGTGCAGCGAAGAGGGTAGTCGGGATCATTTCGGTCCCTATACAGAGAAAGATATGACAGGGAGATGTGTGTTTCTAGACTTACGTGAAATTTATTACCCTTTGTCTTTAGTGGGCTTAACAGTGAAAAAGAAAAAAAGAAAACATATGATCTTATGACACGGATTGATTTTGTCTATCCTATGACCGACATGAAGGATTTTCTTTTTTCTTTTTCTATTCAATTTAAGAAGCTAGTGATTGCGAAATGGTGAAAGAAACATAAATCGAGTCTTCAAGGTGGGGGATTTTTTTATTTTATTTTATGGTTATGGATATTAACATTTTCCGATATATGGACCGTTTAGAAAAATGAATTAAAGAAGATTTTTTTTTTAATTAACGAAAAATCTATTCTTAAATTTTAAAAAAAAAAAACATTTTCCAAAATAAGGCTAGAAATCAATGCTTGAGCCATTGGACGCCAACATTTGTTCTTGGCTCTTTGTAGCAAATTTGAGTCAAGAGGTCAGGGGCAAGTCTATTGAGGTCAAGCCTAAGTCCAAAGAGGTCATGTTCAAAATCCCAATTCCCAAGCTCAAGTCAACAAAGGTGGTGCTTGAGACACTAGCACCCATGCCCGAGTCCTCGACGCCTAAGTGCAGGTCCCCAAAGTCCAAGCCTAGTACCTTTGTACCATTACTCAACTCATTGGTGCCCCGACCCTAGTCCATAGAGGCTAAGCCTAAGAGTCAGGATTTAGCATGTGCTCCTCGGTCCATGAAGGTTGGCCTTGGCTTTACGAAGTTGGGCTCGGGACCTAAAACCCATGCACGAATCCCTAGAACTCGAGCCCAAGTCCAAGTCCAACAATGCCGAGCCCCAAACACTTGCTCATGCTCGGATCTCTCACACTTGAGTCGGGGTCCATGAGGTCGAGGCCCAAGAACCCAATGCCTATGTTTGGGTCACTTGACACTTGGGCTCGAGTCCATCAAGACTAGGTCAAGACTCCCAAGCTCATGCCTTGGTCCCCAAACTCCAACTTGGGATGTTAATGCCCATGTCTTGATCCCCACGCATGAGCTCGGGCCCATCAAGACCAGGGAGCTAAGCGCTTGAGCCCAAGTGTATCAAAGTCAAGCTCGGGATGTCACGCCCGATCCTCGGGCACGCGCCCATCAGCCTACTTGAGTCAATTTTAAAGTGCGATATCCAAGACTAAGTATCGCCTGAGCCTTTTCGTTTATTACGCATGCGAATCGATTATAAATCATCGAACAATAAAATAATGGGATAGAAAAGCGGTAGCCATATTTTTCATATTGAAATTCAGTACCACACTTTTATTAACAGCACAACTTATAGTATATTTACAATATTATTCAACATACTTGTCTCACACCCACTAAGACGGGGTTCACAAAAGGGATGGGATCTCAATCCACATCTGGGTTGTCTTCGAGATCCTCTCAAGATCCTCTCTCGGTCATCTTCTACTTCAAAAACCTTTCTCCTCCTCAAGTTTCATATCAGTGCTCTCCTTCTTAGGTTCTCCTCCATCCTCCGCCCGGTCCTAAAATGGTTATTCATAACCAATGAGATCACGTCTCAGCGAGTTCTACCCTCTAAGACCCAATTAGTAAGAAAATATGTCCTGAGGGCTACCTAAGCACATCATGGGTCAGAGGGCTTACATTGGCCTCAGTTTCCTTCCTGCAAGTAAGTTCAAATAATAAATACGACAATCATAGATCCAATCAACATCGATTTAACGATCAATCGGCGGGTTGATTACCATATGTCATCGACACATCACATGGTCGTCCGACTCTTCATTCTTGACTCTAAATCACGGCCCTTATGGCATAATTTATTTTTAGTGGAATCATGGCCCCACTTGACAAATTTAGACTTAATGGAATCAAGGCCCCACCCAGGCAATTTTTTCAACTTGGTGGCATCACTACATTGGGCAATCTTTAATCCAACTCACAACCTCACATTCTTTCCTTCAAGTATCGACATTTTCCCAATTTTGGGATAAATTCTCATATTCACCAATTTCACTTTCAAATTCATAATCTGATACTCGGATAAATAAATAGAAAGCACCATTGGAATCAGCACAAAAATTCGATCGTTGAGTTATTCCAGCTGATTTCCGGAAAATAATTAATTACGAAAAATATTAAATAAATGTAATAAATCCAACTTAGGCCCGTTATAGCCAATTGGAAGCGTCTGACTTGAGAAAATTACCGAGACTTGCTCAATAAATACCATGACCTATTTCCTTACTACCTACACTATTCAATTGCCTAACATGCATCAATAAGTCTCTAATTTAGTTACTCTAATCTAATCTATCCACCTAATTGCGCTTAATTAAATTTAATCAACCCTTAGGCATAATTCACCGACTAATAAGGGATTAGTGAGCAAAACTCACTTAATAAGAACAAAGATCGGATCGCGATGGCAACGCGACGGTGGCGAAATGGGCTTTCGACGACATCGGTGGGCTTGGACCGGGCCTTAAGACTTGGGCCCCACAAATCTCAGCCCAACTGAGATTTTTTTAGCGTTGGACTAGGCTCGCTCTTGGGCTGATACTTGGGCTTTTCTATTTTGAAAATGGGCTGACTTCACTGGGCTTGAAGACTTCAAATGGGCCGAGAACAGGTTGGGCCCAAAGCTGCAAACTAAAACTTGATGGGCTTCATAGGACTGGGCTTCAAGAGGGCTGAAATAAAATTGAACTAGGCTTGCGAAATTCACTTGGGCCTCAACTGAGCTACTGGGCTCCCAGACGCTGAAGCTACTGGATTTCTCAGTCTACTTCGTGGACGATGGGCTTCTGGCTTCGCTGGGTTGACGGGCGTGGCAAAAAAGGAGAAGCAGCTTCGGTGGTTGCTGTTGATGACCGAAGGAAAGGGCAGACAGAAGACATGCAGATGGAAGTTCGTTCGGTGGGCATGTGGGAAAGGCATCGACTGAAGGCTCACGACCAAATGGCAGCAAAACAAGGTTGCTTGGTCAACCACTGTGTTTCGGTGGGCTTGCTGCTGTTGACTGAAGGAGTTCGGGCCATGGACATGTGGAGTTACTGAGTGGATTGGTGAGTGTTTTGGCGCGGATGGTTGACAGCAGCTTCTGCCGTGAGTTGTCTCGACCGAGTGGAGCTGGACGAAGCGAAGGAACTTCATTCAACACTTGGGGACTTCGCTTGAAGGAATTCACTGCAGTTGACCAAGAAGGCAAAAGATGGTGGAGCAGGGTGAGCTGGCCATGCGAGAGGGGGCAAGTGGCGAAGGAAGAGAGAGGGATTGTGGGGTTGAGTCTTCGATGGAATTGCAGAGAAGTTGGACGCTCAATGGACTTGGAGTTTCGCTGGTTCTGCCCCCTTTTCACTGGTCATGCACGGTTTTGAGGATAAGAGAGAATGGAGGGCTCCACAAAGGCTTGATATTTTCCAATCTTGCTCTCTAAGATTTATCCTAGGCCAAGTATAACCCATGGCCTCCAAGAACCACCAAGACACTCTCCATGACCTTCCAATTGGTCCAAAAATAGCTAGTAGGAGGGGGAGTCACGAATTTTGGTACAATCCTCTCTTAATTGGATACCAATCCTTGCTCGATTAAATCTCAATTGATCTTTACAAAAATCAATTGGTACTTCAATGCTTTAGTTGACAATTTTCCTCATCCAATAATCCATCATACTTCTCAATTTCGAAATCGAAAACTATCTTCGACATTTTCTGCACAAAAATAACCCAAATGACGACTTTTTAAAAGTGTCGGGTGTCAAAAAAATCTTCTAAACCGAAGTCAATACTACTATAATTTATTGTGATATGACGAAACTTGATTTCGAAATCGGACTCGAATTCGCAGTTAATTTCAACATGGCACGTTTTTTTTATGTGACCTCACTACCGGGTAGTTTTTCATAACTTTTTAGGGCAAATGACCCGTGGTCGATTTTTTTTTTTGAGCCACTATGAACCCACTCGACTCATTGGCGACTCTCGATTGTCGTAAAAATCCCGAGAATCCAAATACGGACACGAAGTACCAAAAATAATAAGAAAATAAGTCTAATGTTTGCCGACATGAATTTTCTAATTTAATGGTGTCACCCATGATTAGCCATACATCTCTGTCGAACCAGTCTATCTTTGATTTCAAATCGATTTTTAACTGTGCCGTAATGATCTCTAAAGATGGACACAGTCGAGAAGCCGATTCCTGATCGAGTTTTTAAGTTTATTGCCCTAAAATTCCTTAATAATTTCCCAGATAGTCTAGTGATCTCGAGCGTGATCGGCTCACGAGAATAACCCTATAAGTGCGTCGATGAAATGCCCGATTTATTCAGTAGAAGGTAGGGTTGAAAATTTTGGATGTCCTTTGGGCGCCATTGCTCATGCTCAAGTCCCATGCACGAGATTGGGTCCCTTACAACCAAGCCTGGATCACTAGGCTTGGGTCCATGAGGTCAAATCCAAGACCTCAACTACCCATGTGCAAGTTACCATGGCTCAAATAGTATATTTTTATTTAGGAAAGCCAAATTATATTTTCCTTTCCAAACTTAGGAAAATGCTTTCCAGCTTATTTATTTATTTATTTAGTTTCAGCCAAACCTAGAAAAGTGAAAATGGTTTCTTGAAAAATAATTTTTAGAAATGTAATATTTTTCACAAAACAAACGGAACCAAAATTTAAGATGAGACACATGGAAACATCGTGACGTCATTCAGGTGCTCACCAAGCCAGTCCAAGGTCCAGCCATGCAAATCTGGCGCTCGGCACCCGGCATGTGTGGAGAGGCTTTCTCATGCAGTGGCCCGGAAGCCCAACCTGGTGAACAGGGCGCCGAACCTTGTTCAACCTTCCCACTGGATGTCTCATACATGGGCATCCAGTAATGGTCCTCCAGATCCCCGAAGATCTTGACTATTTTGCTTCAATTCGACCTTCGATTCTAATTGATTCTTTTCCGGAATTGGCGAAACCTCTTAGACATCAAACACAAACATAATACTCTAAACTATAGTGAAGAAATTAAAAAATCCCTAATATCCACGTGTCTCAAATTCCTTTATTTGAATTTCATTCATAAGATAATAATACTTCAAAAATTAAACTAAAACTTCATTGCAAATTTGTATGCAATCCATTTGGTGACTAACGCCTCGAGACTCCGTGATAAAATCAAACTTATTTTCGGGAATTCAATCATCCATCAAAAAGCTTACCTTTCTTTCACTCACTCAAATCAGTGCACAGGCGTGACCACCAAATGGTTAGCTCTAGGAGCAGTGAGCCCAAACTCCTCGGTCATGTCAAGCTCACTCGGTGATATGCCACCAGGAAGGTCCCAATCAAAGCAGTGCACTAGTTGAGCAAGCACAAACCGCACCACGGTCAAGCCGAGTTGAATCCCAGGGCACCCCCGGCGGCCCGCCCCAAAAGGTAGGAGCTGAAAATCATGTCCCATAACGTCCACGCTCAACCCTAAGAATCTTTCAGGTATGAACTCTTCTGGATTGTGAGTGGTCCACACTTTGGGTCCCTTCCGATGGACCACACATTCACAATGACTGTCGACTTCGAGGGTATATGGAAGCCGTTCACTGTGCAGTCCTCAGTCGCCTCGCGGGGAAGCAAAAACGGAGATGCCGGGTGAAGCCTCATGATTTCCTTGATGACCATGTTTAAGTAGTGCAAGCCCTCTAAATCTGATTCCTCTACTGCTCTATTCATTCCCACGGCTTTCTCTAGTTCATCTTGGAGCTTTTTCATTACACTAGGATGTCTTGTAAGTTCGGTTATTGCCCAGTCTATTGTTGTCGCTGAAGTGTCCATCGAAGCCGACAACATGTCCTGCATGTAGAAACATATCGAGGTTCACACACACACATAAATATATATATTTGCTAGATATCAAGATTCATGATAACAAGTATCTTGATGGCACTTATCAGGCATATTTACATGGGACTAAGTCATGGATGTTACAAGAAAAATTAGTGCATTGAAAAGATAAACTTCCTAAATAAGTTACTTAGCAAGCACATTTAAAGAACCTTTCTAACAAAATCGATGTTTCAATTGAATCCATCAAGAATGTACTTATGTGGTCGTAAGTACAAAATTCCAGTAAGAATATACCAAGATAATTTAAAAGATAAACAACTTTTTTTTTCATGTTATATTTGATGTTGTATGATGGAAATTATAATCTCAACTAGCTATTCCCTTCATACACGAATCAACTTATTGAAATCCTAATGGAAATATGGACTATGAATCACTTATTAATGAATAAATTTTGTTGTCTCTAGCACTTTCTGTTTCTTAGTTGACAAAACATTATTAACCGCTCCACCTCTGGTGCTTGAAAGAGACAAGCACATGTAATTTAAGGAAGAGACAATAATTTCTCTGCGGTGATCCTTAACTTCTACATCTTGTATATGACGCACTTTGGCTGACTGGTAGATAGACAACACAAGCTTCCAAGATTCGCTGACACCGTCTGCTCACAACAACATATGAAGAAGCTAACAAGACTATCTGTTTGGGCAAAATTATAGTTAAAACATATGTAATGATTACTAATTATTGTAATAATTTCATTTCGTGTTAACTATGTACAAGAAATATAGACAAATTATTATTGCTTAGAAATGCCATTAGGACTTGCAGATCTTAGATAAAAGAGAGGATGAGAGGAGGAAACCAATTTACATGCTTCATAAAAAAAATTTCGGGACATAACTGTTGAAAAGTTAAAATTCGCCTAAAAAATTTATTTATAAAGTGAAATGACAGATCTTTTCAAATGTTTCAATACGATGGTCCGTAAACTAAAATCTCTTTTTATACTTAATCAGATTGCCTTGGAATCAATTTTGCTCCCTAATTACTGAACTAGTGGGATCCCTGTTCTAATAAATTTTCCACTCCGACGTATGCTTAGATAATTGAACAGTGTTAAGGTTCCAGAGATAATCTTTAATCTAGGTACGAAAAATTGATTAATTACCAGAATTATGGCTTTGATATGGGACCTCTCGATATGGTACTCTCCCTCGTTCAATCCCATGATGCCCAACATAACATCCACAAAATCTTTGCTCTCTCCTTCCTCTTTCTTAGCCTTCATGTGCTCGTCAATAATCTTCTCAAAGAAGGCATCGAACACTTTGCTTACGGCTTTCATGCGTTTCGTCAACCCCTGAAGATCAAATCGTGCTAAATAAGGAACATAGTCACCGATGTTCGGTGTCGCGCCCAACACCACCCCTTCCTGCATCACGGCCATGAACTCGTCAAACTCCTTGTCCATGTACTTCTTCCCGAAGATCATTCGACAACTCATATCGGCACTTAGCGAAGAGATCTTTGCGCTCAAGTCAATGGCTGTGTGGTCGTGAGCCGCGTCTTTGAGAAAATTCACAAGCAAGCCGACCTCCTCTCTTCTCATGGACTTAAAGGAATTGATTTTTGCATTGCTAAGGAGCTCCAAAGTGCACATCTTTCTGATGTTCCTCCAATACGGGCCATACGACGAGAATGCCAAGCTCCTTTGCTCATAAGAGATGTACTTCGAGGCCTCATGGGGTGGCCGGCCTGCGAAAACAATATCATGGGTCTTGAGGAATTGCTCGGCCACCTCGGGCGATGAGACAACAATCGTGTGCACGAACCCGAGGCGTAAGTGCATGAGGGGTCCATATTTTTAGCTAATTTGTGAAGATCGTGGTGAGGGTTTTGTCCTAACAAAGGGAGGTTTCCAAGAATTGGATACCCTCTTGGACCAGGAGGCAATTTCTTCTTGCTCTTTTTTTTTTCCATAGCAAAGCTCGCAATAGGATATGAGCAATCAAAGCGAAGGAGAGTGTTATCCAGATCCAAGCCATTTTGGTGGTGGTTATTTGGAAGGAAGTGGGGTGAAGATGGTGGTGGAGATAAGTTCATTGCATATATAGATACAGATATGATAGGTAGATGTGCTAGATTTATTTTTTATTGCTTTTAGTGGGCCCTTCAACAAGATTCCGAAGAAACATCGTGCACTATATACACTATATATTAATTAAGATATACTGAAGAGTATTTCAACACTGTAAAAGAACATCTTTCCTCGCAACGAGGATTGATTTTGTCAATCAAATAAATAAAATAAGCATGTTTAATATATTTTTTTTCCTGATACGTGAGCGACATGAATGATGAAAAAGCTAGTGATTGCGAAATAGGGGAACATACACAAGGAAGTGATGTAGTCTTCGACGTTATTAGTTCTTTTCATTTTATGTTTACAAATTTTGGGAAACTTTTAGCAACATATGACTAAAATAAATGTGTTTAATCTCCCTGAATGCATGGAAACCTCCTGTTCCGAAGAGTGGTATACGTTGGCCCTAAAGGTTACATTAAATAGGTAAAGAATGATTTAAACATGGAATCCATTTTATCGCATTCAAACCTGACAATGGATTACTTAGCCAATCTAGATATTTTATTTAATGTTAAAATTGTTTCAAGTTTGAACCTAAAAGCCAATCCAAGATAAATTATAGATAAGCATAGACTTAAATTTTCCAGATGCCCCTCGAGTAAGTTCCCTCGAGTAAGTTTTGGACTTTGAATTTTGATGACTTGGGGGACACAGATATATTCTCTTGACTGAAGCGAGAATCGACCAAGGAAAGTTAATTGAAGAAAAAAGTCTCAAATTTGAACTTCATTCCCTGATTCCCCTTGGTCTTGGACTTCCCCTGGCGGTGCTGGTAGTTGATATCACGTGGTGCTGGTAGTTGATGTGCGTGTGTATATATATATCACGTGGTGCTGGTAGTTGATGTGCGTGTGTTTATATATATCACGTGGTGCTGGTAGTTGATGTGCGTGCGCGCGTGTATATATAGGGTTTGTCTTGATATATTACATGGTGCTGGTCGTTGATGTGGGTATACATACATATATATATATATATGTATGTAGGGTTTGTTTTTGTGTGTGTCAAGCGGGAAGTGCTGGTACCTGATGTGCGTAATATATAGTTGATGTGCGTGTGTGTGTATATATATAGGGTTTGTCTTGATATATATTACTTGGTGCTGGTGGTTGATGTGCATATACATACATACATACATACATACATACATACATACATACATACATACATATATATATGGGGTTTGTCTTTTGTGTGTGTCAAGCTGGCAAGTGCTGGTAGCTGATGTGCTCGTGTATATATATATATATATATATATCAAGGGTTTATCCTTTGTGTGTGTCAAGCTTGCGAGTGTCCGGCAAAGGACGTGGTACTAGTACTTGATGTGCGTAGAAAGGAAGTTCGTGAATTTGTCCTTCATTCGAGAAATTTCGTAAAAATGTAGTACAGTAAACGTTAAACTACCATCCAATTTATTTCATTATTCTATCTATTTTTTTATAGAATTCTTGTGATTGTTAAGACAGGACTTACGAGATTAAATATTGTATGCATTATTGGATGTAATTAAAGACAGAAAACCATTAAAAATATTTGAGTGACTCGAATATAGTCATAATCTCCATTGCATCATTTAATTTATGGTAAAATTCTTTATTGTTCTCCCCATTAACATAGATCACATAGTATTCGATTGATTTTCTTATTCCGTCTATTTAATTGTTCCATGCCTTATTTCTACAACATTTAACACTGCTAGTATAAATCTATGAGTACATAGCATTAAATACAACCATATAGAATGATTTATATGCCGTGACAGAAACAAAATGACAATATAGAGACTTGCCTAAAAAATAAAGGAGAAAGAAATAAAATAAAGGCAAATAAAGTTTTTTTAGTGTGCATGTCGAATTAATGGAATCAAGTGAAGGGCAATTTTTTATGAATAGAGTTTCTTTTTTGACACACACACACACACACACACACACACACACACATATATATATATATATAATGTATGTATATATGTATGTATGTATTTTATAACTTTCTTGAAAAACATAATATTTCACTCTATTGCATTGTATATAATAAGTAGTCTAATTTACTACGCATAAAGTGTCCCTACTAATATTTTTCGTTTTATTTGCATCAATGGGACCTCTCTTTTGCTCAAGCTAAATATGTTTACAACCGATCTTCAAGCCTAACAATTGGAAAAAGTTCTTTTGAGTAGGGATCGGCATGGTCCGAGTTAGGCGATCCACCTCCTAACGCTAGGATAAACCCACATAATGTTGGTCCTCAATTTTTGAGACCAAGGACCAACTCTATTGAGCCAAGGACCGAAAACCAGATTAATCCAATGGGTTCATCCAGTTTCAAAGTCAACTAAGAACCAACTGATAATTTTTTTATTTCATTTTTTATCTTCCTAAAAAGGCAAACCTACCCTTTCAAATTGCATATCCATTGACAATGCGGCGTTGTACAACCATACTTTAAATACTAGTACATATTCAATAAATTTAAGAGAAGGCAACCATAGAATTTTTTTTTTTTTTTTTTTTTGGTAAAGTTTTTAAATAGATTTTTTTGGTAAAGGCAACCATAGAAATTTCACACCTACTAAAAGCAAGAAACCAAAAAAAAAAAATGATTAAGACCACTCATAGAGATATGAGACAAGATGGGAAATTGAACGGTGAGCAAGGAAGTTGAGTGGTGATTGGGGAAGTTGCTTCTTTTGATTTTGGCAAATTGAAGACTAAGAAGACAAAAAAGACATAAGAGAATGAGTACTTCAGGAGGATGCCGTGAGGAGCTGTTTAGGATGCCATGAGAAGTTGTTAAATGCTTTTGATGCCAATTGACTTAGGGCTTTCTCTTTAGAATATATGAAAAAAATTATAAATAATATATTAGATATAATATATATATAGTAAGGGTTGGTCTCGGACCCTAAATTCTCAAGACCCGAAACCCACTCGCGTAGTGCTGGCCAAGAATCCCAAGATTAAGGACTGACCCAATCTCTTTGAGAATTGGACAAGGACCGGTAAGGTTGGGTCCGTTCAGGGTTGATCTAGGGTTAACCTTGAAGGTGGCTATTTGAAACGAAGTTGTGGAGATGGTGTGAGGATACTTTCTTTGCGTATATAGATAAAGATATGACAAAGAGATGGGGTTTTCTGGCCAATAATGTGCATAATTTATTACTCCTTGCTTTTAAGTGGACCGTTCATCTATCGTACACTGCATATTAATTAAGAACTAGTGAAAAATATATGATCTTATAAAAAAGAACATGTACTCTCAAGATGAGGATTGATTATGTCAATCATATGATTAAAATAAACGCTTGTAATATTATTTGAAACGAGGGTGACGTGAAGGATGGAAGAAGCTAGTGATTGCAAAACGGGGGAAGAAACACAAGGAAGTGATGGAGCCTTGGAAGTTGGGAATTTTATTTTATTTTTTTTAAGTTTATGGATTTTAAGAAAAATTTTAGCAATATATGACTAAAAAAAAAAAGTGTTTAATCTCCTCAAATGCATGCAAACCTAGTCTACATGCATCTGAAGAGCAAAAGGCATTACTACGCATTTAGAGTATCACTGTATGATTATATTTGTTGAGATTTTAAGAGATTTTTTTTTTTAATTTTCTGTAATCATGGAAAGAATATAAATATTCGATTCAAAATAGAAGAGAATCATTTCATTAAAGTGAATGCATTTAGGCTCCATTTGTTTTGTGGAAAATGAATGATTTGAAAATTTTATATCGATTGAAATAATTAGTCAATTATAAAATATTTTCAAAATCAATAACAATTTATGTATAAATATTTTCATGGATCATAATAATATTTTTCGTTTAGTGAATTTTGTAAGCAATATAAGTAATCATTTTTTGGAAAATATTTTTCAAATCACTCATTTTTGACAAAGCAAATAAAACCTTGATGTTAAGAATTCACTTTTACTATAATATCATCTTCTTTCTTTTCTTTTCTATCCTAAGGCTATCATCCAAATTTTCATTATATTCTATGAAAATCAGGAGCACAATGCACAAAAACAATTTAAGGACCAAATGGCACAAATTATCAAAGTTAGAGGGCTAAAACGACACTTATCCCTACCGAGATGTTTCCTTGTTGTTTAATGGGTTCGTAATGAATACAAGATTGAAACTTTCGGCGCAAATATTCGGTGACAATGTTAGTCCACGCGCATTTGTCACCAAACACAAGTTCAATGTACTTTGAAGGTTACTTTCAGAAGCAAAATCAATTACTGCCGGCACTCATATAGAAGCCTCGAAAATCAAACTCAAAGCGAATTGACTTTCACTCGAAGATCTTTCCTTCACCCATTTAAATAAGTCTCGTAATGTAATTTCTTTAACTATCCAATTTGTCTTTGTCGTGTCTTGCCGGCGTTCTCACATGGGTCCGCCCCAGCAGGAACTACCCCAGCTCGAAACTGTTGAGATCAGAAAGGTATACCTATGCTTATTAACACTAAATTAAGAAGGACGTATTCTGTGTATAAGAGAACGTGTTGTATCCATAAAACTTCTACGTAGCTTACGGGTGCTGTATAAACTCTCGAGATGATATCATATGTTCCGTCGAAAAGCGGGGCCAAAGAGAGATGATAGCTTTGACATTGATTGTGGCTTTTACTAATTTGGTGTATTTCTATTGGTTCATACTTCTCCATCGCAAACCCTTAATGTTTTTCTTTTTTAAGTTGGTCTTTAAATTAACGGCCGGCCATCAAATCTTTTGCCGCCTTTATTAAAGAACAAAGGTTGATTTTGGATTATTATTTATTGAAAAATGTTGTTTTTATTAAAATATCGAGTTTAAGCCTGCAAATTAAATAAATCGAGATGAATTATTATTATTTTGCCAACATTCGAAATCAAGCAAAGAAAAACGCACGAATTTCTGTTGGAGAAATCGTTCCAGAATATTTTGAAGCTGACAAAACGTTTCCTTCAGTCTAGTCTAGGTATCTACAGATCGTCTAGTTTAAAGTCTGAAGACTCTCTGAATACCGACTCAAGAATCAAGACTCAAGACTCAAGACTATTCTCATTGACAGTCTTTCGATCCAAAGGACGAAGGAAATCCAGCCGAAGTATATGGTTGAGGAGTTAATCCTATTGACTGGAGAAGATCTTTTTGGTTGGATAAATACAATGGATTCTTTTGTTCGTATCTAGATCAATTGAAGATCCGATGGTCGACGAAGTATTCTTGGAATGTTCTATTCTTGGAAACCAAGATCCTGATTGTATGGGCGAACGGGATTGATGGGCTATCGTCGGGTTCCTTTTATAGCTCGAATGATCTTCTTGATTGATTCCGTCCAACGGGTAGATTGGAGGAATTCCTTTGGTAAGTGCCAACGGTATGATGGCATAAAGGAGTATAAAAAGGAAGTCGTTCTAGTTGTTTAAAAACGTGATTGATAGAAAAATTCCAGTCGAAGCACCTTGATTATTAGTCGATACGGTCGAGCAAAATTGTATACACGAGAGTGTCAATACTTGGTGATACCTTGAGCGAGTGTGGTAGATCATCTACACCGAGAAATCAAGGAAGATCATCACTTGTAACATCTCTTTGTTCATAGTGGAATCCAGCCAAATTGGCTGTCGGTGCGAAGAGTGGACGTAGGCTTGAATCAAGCCGAACCACTATAAACCGCGTGTTTAATTCTCTCTTTCCTTACTCAGTCTTACGTTGATTATTATTCTTCGCAAATCCTTCAACTGTCTAAGTATTGCGCAAATATACAGAAATTATCAAGAAAAATCTTTGTATACCTATTCACCCCCCTCTAAGTACTCGTACTAGCAATATCAATTGGTATCAGAGCCTGTGTTCTTACTTTGTTTGAAGTGTTTTACTTCAGAGTAAAAGATCCATGGCTAGTATGATAGCACCAGGGCTGATGGAAGGGCAAAGCAATACAAGACCACCCTACTTTGACAGAAAGGATTACAACATCTGGAAGAACAAGATGAAAGCTTTCCTACGATCCAAGGATCCTCTGGAATGGGACGTTGTGGAAAGAGGAATTACTCCTACTGCTGCATCAATCTCTCGAAAGAGGAAAAGAAACTGTTGATGCCAGCGGAATGACTCAGGAAAAGATAAACAAGAGACAAGCACTCGATGCAAAAGCAATTTACTCTTTATATTGTGCCTTATCTCCAACTGAATTTAACAGAATATCTTCTTGTGTTACAGCAAAAGAAGTATGGGATAGATTACACATCACCTATGAAGGGACAGATCGAGTGAAGGAGACTAGAATTAACATTCTCCTCGGTCAATATAAAGCCTTCAAAATGAAACCAGGAGAATCTATAACCGACATGTTTAGTCGTTTTACGAGATATTGTCAATGGTCTTGATAACCAAGGACAAAAAATTTCTGATCCCATGAAGGTGAACAAGCTACTTTGCGTGGACTCTCCAAGGAGTAGAATCATATAAAGACTTCAATAAGAGAAACGCAAAGAATTATGCCTCTATCTGTCGACGAGCTGATTGGAACTCTTCAATCATATGAAGTGGAACGAATTAATGAAGACGAAGATCCAAGAGGTAAGAAATCTATTGCATTAAAATCAAATGATGACTCTGATGATGCAGATTCTAAAGATGATATGGACGATGAGGAGCTCGCTCTCATGATAAGAAGATTTAGAAAACTAAATAGAAAAGGCGAGAAGGTTCAACTCAAAGAAACAAAGTTTCCGAGAGACAGCAGACCAAGTCATTGATGATGAGGAACCAAACAAAGATGTAGTCTCGCCGAATGTAAGAAGAAGGGACACATCGACCCAACCGTCCTCTTCTTCAAGAAGAAAAGAGGAAAAGCTGAGAAGTTTCGAAAAGCTCTCAAAGCCGAAACCTCGGAATGATACGAGAATGTGAAGAAAGTGATAATGAATATGCCAACATATGTTTGATGGCACATTCGGACTCGGACTTCAGTTCTGGATCAAACTCGAAACAGTGAATTTGAGGTAAGTGATTTTAAAATTCCTATCAAAGTCTCTAAATATATTGATGAACTGTGTTTCGGTCTTAAGACTTCTCTCAAAAGGATTTCCGAACTAAAAAAGGAAAACTCAGCTCTAAAACAAAAGGAAGTCATTTTAGAAGAAAGAGTTAAAAGTCTAGACCTAAATGTTTCTGCTCTTAAAGAAAAAGAAGATGATCTTTTGAAAGAAAATGTTTTCTTAAAAACGGACTTATCAAATATTTCAAAGAAGTTTTCGATAGGATCCGACAAGCTTGAAAAAGTTCTTTCGGTTCAAAGACCTTACTTCAATAAGTCTGGTCTAGGCATGACAACGGAAACAATTCCCTTGATTGATTTTCCTAAAGTTAAAGAAAGAATAAAGAAAAGACCGTCGAGAGAGGCTTACAAAAATCATTTCAAGAAAGTTTTTGTAAAGTCTGTTGGTCGAAATGCTCTAAGGTGTTCAAAGTGTAACAGTAAGGATCACTTTGAAAAAGAATGTCCTATGGTTTGGAAACCTGTTAAGAAAGTATGGCCTAATAATGCTTATCCTACTAACACCAAAGGACCCAAAAAGGTTTGGGTACCAAAGAAAACTTGAGACTCTCTTTTAAATGCAGGTCTCCGTCAAGAAAAAGATAAAATGGTATCTTGACAGCGGATGTTCAAGACACATGACAGGGAGACTCAAAGTGTTTCGTAAAGCTTGTTCAAGTAAACGGCGGAAATGTTTCATTTGGAGGAAACGGCAAAGGAAGCATCGTGGGATTTGGAACTGTGAAAATTGGAAATCTCACAATAAGCAATGTTTCTCTAGTGGAAGGACTCAACTATAACCTCCTCAAAGATTAGCCAACGTGTGATACTTTTGGTTTCAAGATCTCCTTTCAAGAAGGAATTTGCTATGGAATTAGTAAAGACTCTACTCAGTCTTTCATGGGTCGAAGACATGGAAACATCTACCTCTTAGACATGAAATTGAATGAATCTCAATGTCTGATCTCAATCCAAGATGAAGCAAGCTTATGGCACAAAAAGCTTGGCCATGTCAATATGAAGCAATTAGCCAAAATCTCATCAAAGCAGCTTGTTCGAGGTTTACCCAAATTACCATATCAAAAGTCCGATCCATGCACACCCTGTATTCTGGGAAAACAGGTAAGAAATTCATTTAAGCAAATAAATCATGTCTCTACTAATCATGTACTACAGTTGCTGCATATGGATCTCTTTGGACCAACTAGAACCCAGAGTATTGGAGGTAAGAAATACTGCCTAGTAATTATGGATGATTTCTCTCGCTTTACTTGGGTATATTTCCTTGCAAGTAAGTCAGAAACCTTTTCATATTTTGAAAAATTTGCCAAAAATGTTCAAAATGAAAAAGGATGTGTTATCTCAAGTATAAGAACAGATCATGGAGGATAATTTGAAAATCAAGATTTCACAAAATTGTGTGATGAATCAGGATTTAAGCATGTGTTCTCCTCTCCATACACTTCTCAGCAAAATGGAGTTGTGGAAAGAAAGAATAGATCTCTTCAAGAAATGGCTAGAACTCTTTTAATTGAAAGCAAAATTTCTTCACGATTTTGGGCTGAAGTCTGTTTCAACAGCTTGCTATATCATCAATAGAGTCTTCCTAAGACCTATTCTTGAGAAAACCCCTATGAATTATTCAAAGGTAAGAAGCCTATTGTTTCATACTTTCATGTGTTCGGTTGCAAATGCTTTATATTGAAAAATGCAAAAGATCGAGTTGGTAAGTTTGAAGAAAGATCGGATGAAGGCATCTTCCTTGGATATTCTACATCAAGCAAAGCCTACAAAGTCTACAATAAGAAGAGCCGGTCGTGGAGGAGTCAATGAATGTCAAATTTCAAGACTCTACGCAAGATGAATCCAGTCGAGACTCAATATGAAGAGTCCGAACCTGCTCCGAACCTTCCAAAGCTTACAACTCAAAAAGTATCTCGGACTGGAAGACCAGCGTCAAGATGTTCATGAAGATTCAAATAAAGAAAGAGATCATCATCCAGGGAAAATCAACCAAGAATGCGGAAACACAAGTCCGGTCATCCTAAAGATCTCATTATCGGCGAAATTAATGAAGGAATTCGCACCAGATCCAAAAGACGTGAAGAGTCTAGTGCTGTTGCTCTCATCTCTGAAATTGAACCAAAAAGCATAGAAGAAGCTTTATCTGATGAAAGCTGGATCGAAGCTATGCAAGAGGAGCTTAGACAGTTTAACATTAACGATGTCTGGGAATTGACGTCTAAACCAAAAGGTAAAACTTTATTGGAGCCAAATGGGTGTTCGAAACAAGATGAACGAAAAGGGAAAAGTCGTACGGAATAAAAGCAAGACTCGTGGCCAAGGGATACACGCAAGAAGAAGGAATAGACTATGATGAGACTTACGCTCCCGTAGCAAGGTTAGAAGCTATTCGTCTATTACTTGCGTTTGCTTGTTACAAAAATTTCAGGTTATTCCAAATGGACGTCAAAAGTGCTTTCCTAAATGGATTTATCCAAGAGGAAGTTTATGTGGAACAACCGCCTGGATTTGAAGACCCAAAGAAGCCGACTCGGTCTTCGAAAAAAAAAGGCCCCGTATGGTCTAAAGCAAGCACCTCGAGCTTGGTACGACAGACTAAGTAAGTTCTTATTACAGAATGGTTTTGTCAAAGGTAAAGTAGATACTACTTTATTTATCAAAAAGGAAAATAAAAGCTTCTTACTCGTTCAAATATATGTGGATGACATTATTTTTGGATCCTCTAATGAAAGTCTATGCAAGAAATTTTCTAAGTCTATGCGGGATGAGTTTGAAATGAGTATGATGGGAGAATTAACATTCTTTCTTGGCCTTCAAATAAAGCAATTGAAGGAAGGAACTTTCATTTACCAAGAAAAATATGCTAATGATCTTGTCAAAAGATTTGGATTGGAAAATTGCAAGAAGACTGATATACCAATGTCAAGCTCGTTGAAGATAGACAAAGATGAGGAAGGGAAAAAAGTTGATCAAAAGTTGTACAGGAGCATCATCGGTTCACTTCTTTATCTTACTTTGCTTCTAGACCTGACATTTTGTTGAGTGTTTGTATTTGTGCTAGGTTTCAATCGGATCCTAGAGAATCTCATCTCGTGCTGCTAAACGTATTATTAAATACGTTGCTTCATGTTCAAGCATTGGTCTGTGGTATCCTAAGAAGGAAGACTTTAATCTTCGGGATATTCGAGATGCGAGATCTGGCCGGCTGCGAGTCGATAGAAAAGCACTTCAGAACTTGTCGGTTGCTTGGAAGCGGGACGGTGTCTTGGTTTTCAAGGAAACAAAGCACCGTAGCTCTCTCAACAATAGAAGCAGAGTAGGTTGCCCTTGGAAGCTGCTGTTCACAAATTTTATGGATAAAACAATAGCTACAAGACTTTGGGATTGAAGACTCATGCACAGAAATCAAATGTGACAACACCAGCGCAATCAATCTCACCAAAAATCCAATTCTTCATTCAAGAGCAAAGCATATAGAAATTCGACATCACTTCATTAGAGATCATATTCAAAGTGGAGAAATCTCGATTCAATTTGTTGATTCAAAAAGTCAACTAGCGGATATATTCACAAAGCCTTTGGAGAAAAATCAATTTGATTTTATCCGGTCCGACTCAACATTTTGAAGCTCGAAGAAGTTAAAGTCTAGAGACTCTCCAACCTTCAGACTCAGAAAGTTGATGACCGTCAGACTCAAATCTCTCAGACTCAAATCTCTCAGACTCAGACGTTGATGACTATAGACTGTAAGTTGTTATCTAAACTCGAAAAGGTATGATCTTTCGTTCAGTCATTTTGTAGTCGTGAAAATTGAAAAACTTGTCTTTTCAAAAGGATTAATTTTGGCAATTATCGATTTCGAAAAGAGGTATTCGTACACTTTCCTTGTACCGATTGAACTTCCCCTTTTCAAAACTGAGTTATATATATACGTTTCACCTTCAATCTTCAAAACCCTAAAAGCATTCTCCTCTCAAACTGGTTTCTACTTCGAATTCATCCTCGAGAAAGTTGTCATATTTTCTTGGGAAAGCAAGCAAAGAAATCTTTTAGAGACAAGAAGGATGTCGTCTTCAAGGAAGTCCTCAAGAATCGCGACAAGGGGACCACAGAGGATGAAGGAGGGACCTACCTACTTCGATCTCACAGAAGAGGAAGAATTATCGAGTCAGCATCAGAACCCGACCCATTCTCCACCACGTCACTCAACGCCTTCTACCCCACAAGGTGCGGGTCAGGCATCCGAAAGAAGAGATAATCGAGGACGCAGACCCAGTAAGAGTCCAAAAACCCTCGTTTATTTACAAACTTTACCGTGCGTTGAAAAGTACTGCGACTCCGATGAAATATGTGGATGACTTTCTTAAAGAAAAGAACTATGGGAATGAGTACACTTTTCTGAAGAAAGTGGAGGATTTGGGAATTGCTCCCAAAGGTAAAGCGGAGGAAGCGCTTGCAAATATTCCGAGTGACCCTCGGATGTCGGGCCCAAATTTGACCGATGGGAACGACGATGACAAAATGTTCACCGATTTTCAACCGAGATTGGGTGTTGCTGCGAAGGTGAAGGGAAAGAGGATGGAGTTATTCAAATCGAAAGAACAGGAAAATTTGTTTTTCAGACTGTTGAAACGAGGGGTGATAAACCCTAAGAGTGTTGACTTCGATTTTTTGGATGCTGTGAATGTGAACTTGAGAGAAAAGTTCGGTCTGCTTCAACTGGAACGTTTTTGCACTGACACCACGGACGGATATGCACAATTGACTACATATTTCTATTCAAATCTTAGCTTTATCGATGCGAATAGAATATCTTTCAGTGTTCGAGATCAGGATTATGTGTTGGATGTGGACATGTTGGCGGACATACTTGGAGTTGAACGGGCACAATATCAACCAGTCAAAGTCTTAGTTGCTCGTGCCACAATGGACCTTGTCGAGGATAGAGATATTGAGGGAAAAATCATCTATTCAAGGATGCGTGCCATCAATATTGTGTTGCACAAAATTATTACCAATTGCATTAGGCCGAAGTCTACATTAAAGACTGATGTGTCTAATTCCGAAGCAAAATTGATGTACGCAATCAATTCAGGGAAGTTCTCTCTCCCTCACACTATTCTCTTTCACATGTACAGAGCAATGTCGAAAGACAAGGGACAATTGCCTTATCCGGGTGCAGTGACCAGGATCTTCAAACACATGAATATTGAACCTCCACACACTCTCTGTGTTCGACCGTGCGATAAGATGGTAGTAGGTTTAAAGATGTTGACAAAGATGCGTCTGAAAGAACTTTCTAAGGCAATGGAGAAATTTAGAGTGAAGACTCCAGTTCCATCTGCTTCAAAAAGAAAGGGAAAGGAAGTCATTGGTGCCCCATCCAAAAAGAAGAGAACTCTCATCTTGGAGGATGAAGATGAGGAGGAAGATCTCACAATCACTTTGCCTTGATTAGGACAAGACGTTACTGTTCCCCAATCAACGAGAACGGCGAAGAAACGAGAGAGAAGAAGAAGAAAAAGACAAGAACGAGAGAAGAAGAAGAGCGAGAGAGAGAAGGAGAAAGAAGCTGAAGAAGAAGGAGAAGAAGAGCAAGAAAAGTCTGCGGCTGAATCTGGAGAGAAGGATACGAAGAGCATGATCATCACTCTTCCCCTCTTGATGTCCTAGAGACGGGGGAGTTGGCGAGCAAGAAAGGTCCTCACCTCATGCTGCCAATAGTGAAGGTCTACGACAATCTCCAGCAGCCCCGGAAGAATTTCAGGCTTCTCAATTGCACGAAGAAGGTCACGATACGTCGAACCAAATTTGCAAGACTATACAGAAGCGCCATCGTCTGCATTCACTCCATCGGAAAGAGCAAATGCAAGTACTCAGACGGACAATTCTACAGATTTTCGTCGTATCATGGATATTCTTCTAGAAATGCATGGCCAAATCTATGCTCTGGATTGTGAAATTCAAGCCTTGAAGAATGCTGGACAAGCATCTTCAGTTACTTTGAAGGATAAAATGAAAGACCTCGCTCTGCAACTTCAAGCCAATGCCAAGGGAGAAGAGGTAGCTCATCTAAGAGAAGACTTGAAGAAGCTAGAAGGAGTAGTCCAGTCCATGGGAGATTTCCAGTTGTGCGCATTCCCAAGCGAGACATGACATCTTTCTCACCTTTTTCAATGTTGACAAAAAGGGGAGAAAAGCAATTTGAACCAACCAACCAACCAACTTTCTTCAAATTTCTTTGACTTTAAGTTTTTTGTTTGTTTATGACTTGAGCAATCTTGGGTGTGAACTTGAACTTGACTGAATTGGCTGTGGATTTTAATGCTTGATTGTTTGAATTCATATCAAGTGTTGTTATATGGTATTACTCATGAAAGACTAACCAATTTTCTGTGGATGCGAGAGTCTGGTTGCTTTGTTAATCTTTATGAGATTGCCATATTGCTTGAGAAATGTTTTGCAGGTCAAAGTGGTTCAAATCTACAGAAAAGTTTTGTCACCATCAAAAAGGGGGAGATTGTTGGAGAAATCGTTCCGGGAGAATATTTTGAAGGCGACAAAACGTTTCCTTCGATCTAGTCTCGGGTATCAAATTTTGACAATCTAAATAAATGGTATGATCCTTTATTCGATTATGCTATCTAGATCGTACACAAAAGTTCAAAATCCTCAGAGAATCTTAAATTTGTTTTACAAGTGTTGGAGGAACCAAATAAAAAAATTCAGATTGCGGACCTCAAGCACGAATTTTAATTTTATTTTTTCATCTTTTAAATATAATAGATTTATATAATGACATTAACGATCTCTTTTTAGTAAGTAATAATATTTTCTAATTGTAATTATTTATATTTCGGAATCTAATTTATTTTTTCTTTCATCGTATTCAAGAAAATTGATTGTGTGGGGCTGGCTTATAATTTTGTCTCTTAGTCTGGCCTTGCAATAAAGGTTAAAAAAAAAAAAGAGTAACAGATGAGTCCGGCTGAAAAAGTCAACCGATTTCCTCAAAATCCTTTTGGGGTCCACTCTTCAAACCACGCTTCAAACGGAGTGACCGTCAGCGGGAGCCAAAGGAAAATTACTACGAATATACAATTCGTAGGTCGAGCAACATTATAACGACAGAATGGTTGACAATCAGTGACATCGGCCAGAAAATTTGTCGTTACCCAGCAAGGGATCTTGCCATTTTTAGGCACAGATCCCGTCTCCTACTCGTATTTATACCTACATAT
Organism: Eucalyptus sideroxylon; assembly: GCA_014182405.2. Classification (NCBI taxonomy): domain Eukaryota; kingdom Viridiplantae; phylum Streptophyta; class Magnoliopsida; order Myrtales; family Myrtaceae; genus Eucalyptus; species Eucalyptus sideroxylon. The sequence goes on along the minus strand of CM024556.2, from coordinate 33,753,493 downwards.
CAAAGTAAAAAACCCATCACCCTCTTCCCCTCCACTTGCTTCCAAGGAACCACATCCAATGGCTTGGATATGGATTGCACTCACCTTCGCTTTACTTGCTCATCTCTTCTTTCGATCTTTGCTGTGGAAAACACAGAGCAAGAAGAAGGAATTGCCTCCTGGCCCAAGAGGGTTTCCGATTCTTGGAAACCTCCCTTCGTTAGGAAAGAACCCTCACCATGATCTTCGCAAATTAGCTCAAAAGTATGGACCCATCATGTACTTGCGTTTAGGGTTCATGCCCACAATCATCGTCTCATCGCCCGAAGCAGCAGAGCTAGTCCTCAAGACCCATGATCTTGTTTTCGCAAGCCGACCGCCACAAGAAGCCATGAAGCACATGCTCTACGAACAAAGAAACTTGTCCTTTTCACCCTATGGTCCGTACTGGAGGAACGTGCGAAAGATGTGCACTTTGGAGCTTCTTAGCAACGCCAAGGTCAAATCCTTTGAATCCATCCGAAGGGAAGAGGTCGGCTTGTTGGTGCGTTTCCTCAGAGACGCATCTCTTGACCGCGCCACTATCAATCTGAGTGGAAAGATCTCATCGCTGAGCACCGACATGAATTGCCGAATGATTTTCGGGAAGAAGTACCTGGATGAGGAGTTCGACCAGAGAGGGTTCAAGGCTTGGATTCAAGAAGGGATGATATTGGCCGCGACGCCTAACATTGGAGACTATATTCCATTCTTTGCTCCGCTTGATCTTCAAGGGTTGACCCGGCGCATGAAAGCTGTGAGCAAAGTGTTTGATACCTTCTTGGAGAAGATCATTGATGAGCACTTGGAGTACGAGAAAGAGCAACGGCAGAGCAAAGACTTTGTTGACGTCATGCTGGGTTTCATGGGATCTAATGAAGGCGAGTACCATATGGACAGGCCCCATATCAAAGCCATAATGCTGGTAATTCATCGTTGTGTTCATTTTCTTTTCTGATGACGAGGTACCCCAGATTATTTCGACACATGAATACTACCACCATGCATGATAGTCCCCATCCCACACGAATTGAGGAACTACTACAGACAAATAGAATTTATCCTAGTTCAACCTATAATCCTCCTGACCTTGCCTTGCTATGTGGAAAAGTTAATTAAAGTGTGGACATGTTACCAAAAAAAAAAAAAAAATTGAGCCCTTTTGTTTTTTTTCCCCTTTCCCGCAATATTTTTGTTTTGTTAGTAGCTTTTCAAAGTTTATGGGACACGTGATCTTATAATAAGATTCTTATGAATGCGGTCCCTATCTTAACTCATTTTTGGGGGTAGATTGGATACGGTGAGCTCATTTTTGGGAGACGTATCGCGATCCACCAAATAAAGGGAGATGAAAGCACCGTTTTGAGGCGAAAGATCATTATTCTAGATACTTGATTTTTGAGATGGATGAACGGTTTAGTGACTTATATGCTTTACAGCTTTTTAGGGCTGTCTTTACATAGTTTATGCAAACAATCAATAGGTATAATATATAATATATTTTTTTAATAGCCTTATGAAGCTTAGCGATTGATCCACCAGTCAATCAAGTAAATGGGAACGGACCAAAAAAAAAATCAAGTGGGTGAGAAAGTTGGTCATCTAGAAGTCTCACATTAGTCAACATTATTGTTTTTTTTTTTTTTTGTGACAGTAAGAACAAACTTGTACCGATAGAGCACCGTAAACCCCCTGGTGACGCCAGTAGGGAACCACCACCCTCTTTGTTAAATCAATCCTTCGAAAGACACACATGGTTTGTCTCCCAACGCAAGTTGAGTAGATGACGTTTTGCCAAGAAGGAAAGTATAAAAATCCAGAACAGACATGGTTACACGTGGTTGATGAGATGTTGATTGTAGAGAATTCCCTTTAATCTTATGAGAAGATGACTTGTGAACCATTCTCCTTTCAACTAACTCCGCACTTACTTAATTTAATATATTTAGGACATGATGGGGGCCTCCATAGACACTTCGGCTACAGTAATAGAGTGGGCAATTTCCGAGCTCATAAGACATCCACAAGTGATGAAGAAACTTCAGCATGAACTAAAGAAAGTTGTGGGCATGAACAGAATCGTGGAGGAATCAGACATAGAGAGCTTGGACTACCTAGACATGGTCGTTAAAGAGACCCTCCGGCTACATCCACCCGTCCCGTTACTTCTTCCACACGAGTCAATCGAGGACTGCACGGTCGGTGGCTTCCACATCCCGCGCAAGTCTAGGGTCATTGTGAATGCATGGGCAATCGGAAGAGATCCACACTTTTGGGGCGACCCCGAAAAGTTCATCCCAGAGAGGTTTGAAGGGACAAGCATTGATGTTCGGGGACATGACTTTCAACTTGTGCCATTTGGGTCTGGTCGTAGAGGATGTCCCGGGATGCAACTAGGTCTAATTGTGATCCGGCTGGTATTGGCGCAACTTGCACATTGCTTTGATTGGGAGCTTCCAGACAATATGTCACCGTCCGAACTTGATATGAGTGAAGAGTTCGGTCTTACGCTCCCTCGAGCCAAACATCTAGTGGCCATACCTTCGTTTCGCCTAACAACTGATGATTAGGGACCATTCCCAATCAGCCTATCTTATGAGCAGGTAAAGAAAGAATTTAAGCGGATTGTGCCAATAAGAGATGATATGAACTTGTCGTTCTTGTATGGTTCACTTTTTCATATTCACTAGATTAGTTTACAACATTCTATATGAAAGGCCTAAGATGCCCTTAAATTATGGTGATCTGGAAAGTTAGTTGATCCTTAAATTATTATGTATTTGCACTGCATAAAGGCTATATATATATAATTATGATCGTATGTTCTGTGCTGCATCTGACCATGCGTATCAGTCTAATTTTTAGACCATTTGTTTCCTTTGGAAATGATTTATTGTGAAGAATGAGTTGATGATTTTTGTGCACGTTTTATTGGTCAAAACATAAAATAGGGCACACAGCATTTATGTAGCATTTATGTTTAAAAAATGAGCCAATGACTCATCATGTTAACAAAAATTCGGACCAACAATTTGGAATTTTTTTAACATTAGAAGCGGAATTCATAACTAGGCTCTACAAATTAAAAATAAGGAAAAATACCCTAAAAAAGTTATAAATCTATTGCATTTGTATCAATTTATTTCTACACATTTCAATCGAACCAATTTAGTTATATACATTTTCACGTTTTACCAATTGAATCCATCGACTACTTTAACATGGAAATTACTGACATGAATACTGGCTGTTTTACGTGGCACAATCAATACCGATATGGATATTTTGTAAAAATTATTTTTATTTTGAAAAATAATAATTTTTTTTTTTATAAATTTACTCTTTTCTTTTTCATTTTCTTCCTTTTTTCTTCTCTTTTCCTTTTTTTTTTTTTTTCATTATGGCCATCTCATAACCTTTGCACAGGGTCAACTACTTATGGTTTAGCCAATGGATTACTAAGCCTACACTTTGCTTTAATTCTCCCAAGCCCACACCAATTTGAAACTTGATTCAAGTTCTTAACATGTAAATCAATTTCAATTAGGAATTACAACTAATGTATTTTTTTTGTGAGTTAATTAAAAGACCAAGTAAAATATGAGAGAATACTTTACTTCTATGAGTCGAAGATTATAGATGCGGGAACTTGATTTCACTCGATTTATTTAATGCCCATTCGGTACATTTTCTCTTTTATTTTTAAAAAATATTTGTTAGACAACTTGAATTGATTTTAACCTAGCCACTAACATGCAAAGGATGATTATGCTTATGCACAACTAATGAAATTAACACTCAATAACCAAAGTAAATAAATTAAATGATAGAAAAAAGAGTCAAACACACCAAAGCAATCAATAATTTTTGGAGTTTTCTTTTATCTTAAAATAAAAACATATATGCAATGCAAATAACTAGAGTCCTAATTATGACCTAATCCAATTAACATAACATTATCCTACATAACATGCAAATTTAATTAAATGAATTTAAACATGCAATCACTAAATGAAATGCAAATAGATTATGACGTGGATGATGACATGGCATATATGTTGTGGCATTAATAACATGGCACATATGAATGACATGGCATATGACATAGCAACATGATGTAGAATCTATTCATCTAATCATATATGACATGTACATTATATTTTTGATATTTTTATTTAAATTCAAAATAAAATAAATTTTAAAAAACCCTAAAATGAAGGTTGTTCTATCGAAACTAGGAAATAATTTAGATTAAATTCTATTCCAACTAGAAAACCTATTCGAAATTTCTAAAATCTATCTAAATATGTAGTCTAATCTAAAACCTACCATAACCTATTAATGGATCTTATCTAGAATCTACTCTAATCCATTCTAAAATTTATTCTAATTTATATGCAATCTTTTTTGTATTTTTTAGATAAGGAAAACAACCACTAAGGTTTGCCCTCAATGGCCACCCTTCCTACATAAGAAGGGAGAAGTGGGGGGTTCGAATCCCCAGCTTTTTAGAAGTTAGAATGGGACAATTCAACTTTAGATGTGAGATTCAACTCCCGTGTCTTACAAAGAGTCATAACAAAAGTTTAGGAGTGAGAATTAGAGTAGGAGTAGAATAAGATGGATAAAAAAAAAAAGATAAGAAAAACAATTAAAAAGATAAGCACTCATTCATACAAGATAAGCTAAAAAATAGCAATAGATATTAATTCAATCCAAATTTGGGAGAAAATAAAATCGACAACTTGATTTTAGGGCTTAATTATCAAATTTACCAATTTTCCATGCAATACATAATCAATATGCATGGCTTAGAGATTAAATTACCGATTATATGCATATTGCAAAGTAGGAAGATTATCCTAATTGGGATAAGCCTATCACTCAAATATGCATGTTAGATTTTGATAAGCACAGATTAGCTAAAATATTCAAATTGAATCAATATCAAATAATAACCTAAATTTGGATATATTGTTTCCAAATTGGACGACAACTAGCAACGGTTCTCGGTGGTGCCTCACAGTGCATGGACTAATGGATCATGGCTAGCTAGTGGTGGTGCTTGTTGGAAGTTTGTTTATAAGACAAAGTGTGCTTTTCCTTATCCCACATGGGAAAGTTGGGAGAAGATAAGCTAATTAATAAGTGTAAGCCTTCTCTAGTGTGTTAAAGAAAAAAGGTTGGGTGTGGGCTAGACCCCACAATATTTGTATGCAGTTTAATTAGCACTAACCTCTTTATTTTTATTTTATTTCATACAGTTATCTTATTAACATTTATTAGTTCAACGTTTTTTTTATTAAGTATATTTGGAAATTATGAAAATTCGGAATTTAATTTATTAAAAAATATTATTTACAATTATTTTTATTGTTCTGAATTTTTTATATATGTGTCTTTCCAAGACAACTTTTGAAAATTATACTCGTTCAATTTGCAATCTTTCCCAAAGAGTTACGTTTGTTTATTTTGCAACTTCTTCCAAGTAGATACCTTTGTTGATTTTGCAACTTTTTTTGAAGAGATACCTTTGTTTACTTTGTAACCTTTCGCGAAAAATTATCTATGTTCTTCAAAACCAATTATATCTATATATATACAACTTGATTACTCTATTGACTCAAAGCCATATGGAGTCGGAGACAATCAAAGTCATGAATCAAGACATGGTCAAATTGGACCAGTTCGATGGAAACAACTTTGCTAGCTAGAGGAATAAGACAATATCTCTACTCACTACCCTAAAGATATCCTACATACTGGATCCTAACTTGGTGCCTATAGAAGATCTAAAGCCTACTACTAAGGGAGAACAACCAACTGTGGAAGCCATTGAGAGGGTTAACAAAGAGAAGAAGAAACATGCAGAGGACAAATTCCTTAGTTGTGGACACATTATGAATACATTGTCTGATCGATTGTACAATTTATTGACTAAAATGAAGTCAGCCAGCGAAATTTGGAATGCACTAGAATTCAACTATAAAGCGGAGGAGCGAGGTACCAATAAATATCTAATCACAAAGTATTTTGATTTCAAGTTTATTGATACCAAACCCTTGTTGGAACAAGTCCATAAGTTGCAAGTGCTAGTGAATAAAATTTTTGTTCTCAAGATTCATATTCCAAAAGCTTTTTCAAGTTGGAGCAATTATTGCAAAATTGCCTCCGAGTTGGAAAGACTATGGAAAAAGGCTGATGCACAGGTCAAAGGACATCACCTTGGAGCAAATACAGAAATATCTTCGTATTGAGGAAGAGTCATGTTTATGTGATAATTCTTCTTTATACAATTCCAAGGAGAATGTTGTGGAAAGAAAATAAAAAGTCAACTAGAATTTTAAAGTAAAGAATGAGCATAAATTTAAGAGAACACAAAAGAAGAAAAGGGATTGTTGTTTTGTTTGTGGCAAACAAGGACACTGTAAGAGCATATCAAATGACAAGAACATTCCAATGGTCAAAGTAGATATGAATTTCGTTGGAGAAAATTATGTGGCCATGATTTCTACTATGTTTTTGAACATGAAAATTTCTGAAATTATTGGTGCAATAACTATGGTTTATGAAATCAACTCTACCACTATTCAATCTGGTTGGTGGTTAGATTCTCCCGCAACTGTTCGTGTGCAAGGACAAATAAATGTTCAAGCAATTTGAAGAGACTGTCAACTCAAATGTTCAAGAGGTCTTTATGATGAATAATACTCTTGCAAAGGTTGCTGGAAAAGGCACAGTGAAGATGGACTTCACTCCTGAAAGAATATTACTTTTTTTAATATGTTATTTATACCCAAAATGAGAAAGACCTTAATTTCTATTGATTTACTTTGTAAGAGGAGGTTTCATATTTTGTTTAATCTGACAAGGTTATCCTATTGAAGAATGGGCTATTTGTAGGAAAGTGTTATGCTAATGATGGCATGTATCAACTGAATATTAATAATAATATTGTTAGTTTTGTTTATATTGTTGAGTCTTCTTTCTTATGGCATAGTAGGTTAGCACATATAAATATTCGTTATTTGAAGAATACTAAGAAATTAGACTTAATAAATTTCAATGGCAAATTTGATAAATGTGAAATATGTTCTATGTTTGAATTACTAAAAAAAACCATTTTCTATTGTTAAAAAAAAATAGAATTTATTGGATTTGGTTCATAGTAGGTCTTTAAACATGTTACTACCTTTTGTAGATAATTACAGTAGGTCTTTATATGTTTATCAAGTGTCGGATAACTCGAATGCCAAAACTTAGCAAGGGAGAACACTTTAGTGATTTTTTTTTTTTTTTTGAAAAATTGGACACTTAAGTACCAAGTCTGACGAAGGTGGCCGAAAATCCAAAATATTTTGATTTTTTAAGTTTATTGATACCAAACACTTGCTAAGAGCGAGTCCATAAGTTGCAAGTGCTAGTGAATAAAATTTATACTCTCAAAATTGATATTCCAAAAGCTTTTCAAGTTGAAACAATTATTACAAAATTGCCTCCAAGTTGGAAAGACTACGAAAAAAGACTGATCCATAGATTAAAGGACATCACCTTGGAGCAAATACAAAAACATCTTCGTAGTGAGGAAGAGTCAAGTTTTCGTGATAATTCTATTTTATACAATTCCAAAGTGAATGTTGTGGAAAGAAAATAAAAAATCGACTAGAACTTATAAGATAGCTAATATAAGCACCTAGAGGGGGGTGAATAGGTGCACAATCACTTTATCGAGATACGGAAGCGATTCTAGGCAGTTGATAGAAAAGAATTCACTAAATGATTTACGATCAAAGTAAAGAGAGTAAGGAGAGAAGATTGAACACAGGGTTTATAATGGTTCGGCTTAATCCAAGCCTACGTCCACTCTTCCGTACTGACAGCCCACTGGCTGGATTTCACTATGAACAAAAGAGAAGTTACAGCTCAGCTTTTCCTTGATTCCACAGTGTAGATGTTCTATCACACCTCCTCAAGGTTTCTCATAAATATAGACTCTCTTTTGTATACAAGTATTCGCTCAAAGGAATTGTCTAAACAACAAGGAGCTTCAGACTTTGAAATTCTTCTATCGCGCACACTTCAACAACTTAGAACATCTTCCTTATATACTCCTTTATGCCATCACACCCATTGGCACTTACCAAAGGAATTCCTCCAATCTACCCGTTGGACGGAATCAATTAGGAAGATCATTCGGCTATTAAAGGAACGTGTCGATAGCCCATCAATCATGTTCGCCCATACAATCAGGATCTCAGTTTCCATAAGTAGAACCTTCCAAGAATATTTAGGCAATCATCGATTCCTTAATCTTCGATTCAATCTCGATCAATCAAAGAATTATGTTGTGTCTATTCCAGCCACGAGATCTTCTCCAGTTGATAAGGTCAAGCCCTTAACAAAACATCCAGTTATGGGTAACCTTTCTTCAACGGACTATAGACTGTCAATGAGGATAGATTTTGAGTCTTGAGTCTGGCTGTCCGGAGGTCTTCAGACTTTAGATGGCAGAGTCTGGAAACTTTCAGACTAGATTGATGGAAACGTTTTGTCAGCTTCAAAATACTTCAAGAGGATTTCTCCAACAATCTCCCCCTTTTTGATGGTGACAAAACTTTCCTACAGATTTGGACAACTTTGACCTGCAAAACATTTCTCAAACACATATGCATATATTATAGAGATAAATGGCTAAATGAATAACACTAGAATCTGCAACCACAGAAAATAGGTTAGTCTAATAAGTGATAAAGCCATCCATAAGATACCAATGATAATTAATAAAAGCAGTCAAGTCCAAGTCTAGTTCAGTTCTCATCCAGACACAAAACAAAGTCAAACAGATCAAAACAATCCACAAAATCAAACAACCAGTCCAACAAACCACACGATTAAAAGTTTAATTTGTTCAAATCTTGCATCTGATACCACAGTCAAGTCTAAGTCTAGTTCAGTTCTCATCCAGACACAAAACAAAGTCAAACAGATTAAAACAATCCACAAAATCAAACAACCAGTCCAACAAACCACACGATTAAAAGTTTAATTTGTTCAAATCTTGCATCTCTCCCCCTTTTTGTCAGCATTAAAAAGGTTGAGATGAAAATGGAATAAAGTCAAGATTGCTTGGGAACACGGACAAGCTGGAAATCTCTTATAGACTGAATGATGCCTTCCAGCCTTTTCAAGTCTTCCTTCAGTTGTGCGATCTCCTCACCCTTGGCATTGGCCTGATTCTGAACAGTGAGGGCTTGGATTTTATCATTCAATGAACATGAAGAAACTTGAACCGCAGTTTGCAAGTTTTGAACCTCGCATCCCAAGGCATAAATTTGACCTCGCATCTCCAATAGAATATCCATGATTTTGCGAAAATTTGCTGCATTATCAGTCTGAGTACTTGCTTCGGCTTGATCCGCATAATCTCGCAGGTTTGGCAATGAAATTTCATGACCTTCTTCTGGAAATTGAGAGGCATAAACGTCCTCTGGGTTTGCAAGAGAGCGACTGACTCCTTCACTTGCATCAGGATATGAGGACTTCCCTCTTTTCTCTTGATCTCCCCCTGTTTCCATGCCTACAAGTGGAGAAGAGTGTTCGTCAGGTTCTCCTTCTTCTCCTCTTTCTTCTTCTTCTTCTTCTGTCTCAACTCTTTCCTTCTCAGCTTCTCTTTCTTCCTCTTCCTTCTCCTCTGCTTCTTTCATCTCTATTTCTTTCGCCATTTGTTCCGATTCTTTCCCTGGAACAGGACGACTTAAGTTCTTCAAAGCCATTGCAGAGATGGTGAGATTTTCATCATCATCATCATCTTCAACAATAAGAGCTCTTCTTTTCGGTTTTGAAGCAACCAAAGGCTCCTTTCCTTTCCGCTTTGATGAAGAAGAGGGTTGATGAGCTTTGAGTGGAGTCTTCTCCTTGAATTTCTCCAACGCCTTGTTCAATTCCTTCAGACGTATCTTGGTCACAATTTTCAGTCCTACCACCATATGATCGCATGATCGAACACAAAAGATTTGCGGAGGCTGAATATTCAGATGTCTAAATAACTTTGTCACAAGACTTGGGTAAGGAAGTTGGCCTCTGTCCTTCATCATGGCTCTATACATGTGGAACATAACAGTGTGAGGAAGAGAAAACCTTTTCCTAGTGAGAATGGCATACATCAGCTTTGCCTCTGAACTTGAAACATCAGTTTTGGAAATTGATTTTGGTCGAAGGCAATTGATCACAATCTTGTGCAGCAAGATATTGAATGCATTCATCCTTAGGTAGGAAACCTTTTCCTCTGTTCTCCTGTCCTTGACAAGTTCCAATGTAGCACCAGCAATAGAAACTTTGATCGGTTGATATCTTCCCCTTTCGACTCCCAACACATCAGCCAGCATATCCATATCCACAACATAGTCTTGATCTTTGACACTGAAGGAAAATCTATTCGCATCTAAAAAGCTAAGATTTGAATAGAAATATGCGGTTAGTTCAGCATAGGCCTCTGTACTGTCGGAGCAGAACCTTTCAAGTTGAAGATATCCAAACTTTTCCCTTAAGTTCACATTTACAGCATCCAGAAAATTGAAATCCACACTCCTAGGGTTTATTACCCCACGCTTCAGCAATTTCGAGTACAAATCCCTTTGTTCCTTCGATTTGAACAAATCTCCTCTTTTTCCTCGACTTTCAGCCGCAATACCCATTCTCGGTTGAAATTGACTGTACAATTTGTCATCATCATTTCCATCTACAGGATTCGGTCCCCAATCACGAGGATCACTAGGGACATTCGCAAGAGTTTCCTCAGCCAACCCTTTACGAGCAATTCCTAAACTTTCCATTCTTCGCAGAAAGATGTATTCATTTCCATACCCCTTCTCTTTAATAAAATCATCGACATATTTCAAGGGAGTACGCGTTGCTTTTAAGGCACGATACAACTTATAAATAGAAGCGGGCTTTTGAACTCTTACAGGGTCTGCATCCTCGATGATTTCGTCCTCTTGTTGATGATCAACGCCTTGAGGGCTAGATGGAGGAGAGTGACGCTGCTGAGAATGTTGTGGGCTGTATTGTTGTTCTGGAGCCACATCTTCTTCAGTGAGATCGAAGTGCGTAGGCCCCTCACTCATTCGCTATGGTCCCCTGCTTGCGATTCTCGAAGACTTTCTTGAAGACGACATCTTTCTTAGTTTTTTTGGAAGATTCCTTGCTTGACTTTCCCAAGAAAGATGACAACTTTTTCGAAGATTAAACAAGGGAAGAAAACAGGAATGGAGGATCGATGCTTTCTAGGGTTTTCGAGAGTAAAGTGAAGAGCGATCAACAGTACAGGATCGATTTAAAAAGAAGGATAAACGAAGCGTCACAAAGGAAAATAAAAAATTGCCTTTTCAACATAACTGTCTTTTTCCGCGAAAATAATCATTTCTAAAATAACTTCCCTTTTTGAAAAAGAAACCATGCAATAATTTCGTCGATTAAATATAGCAACAATTTAAACACAGTTTGACGATCGTACCTTTTCAAGATAAGATTCGAGAGAGAGAAAGAGAGACTTACAGTCTAACGGTCGTACCAAGACTAATTTAAAGTATTGTATAATTGAGTCTGAACGTCTCTAGACTTTCATTTCCTCATACCTCAAAATGTTGAGTTTGGAACGGATAGACTCAAATTGATTTTTCTCCAAAGGCTTTGTGAATATATCAGCCAGTTGGTTCTTTGAATCAACAAATTGAATTGAAACATCTCCATTTTGAACATGGTCTCTTATAAAGTGATGTCGAATCTCTATATGCTTTGCTCTTGAGTGGAGAATTGGATTTTTGGTGAGGTTGATAGCGCTGGTGTTGTTGCAATTAATCTCTATGCATGAGTCTTCAATTTCAAAGTCTCTTAGCTGCTGTTTTATCCACAGAATTTGCGAGCAACAACTTCCGAGAGCTATATACTCGCGCGTGTAGAGAGAGCTACTGTACTTTGCTTTCTTGATAACCAAGACATTGTCCTGCCTCCAAGTAGTTGACAAGTACCCGAGGTGCTCTTTCTATCAACTCTGCATCCAGCAAGGTCTACGTCTGAATATCCAAGAAGAGTAAAGTCTCCCATTTTTGGATACCAGAGATCAAAGCTTGATGTTGATGAAATATACTTGATAATACGCTTCGCATCATTCAAATGTGATTCTTTTGGGTCTGATTGAAATCTGGCACAAATGCAAACACTAAACAGAATGTCAGGTCTAGAAGCAGTAAGATAAAGAAGTGATCCGATGATACTCATGTACAGCTTTTGATCGACTTTCTTTCCTTCTTCATCGTTGTCTATCTTTAAGGAACTTGACATTGGTATGTCGGCCTTTTTGCAATTATCCACTCCAAACTTTTTGACAAGATCATTTGCATATTTTTCTTGATGAATGAAAGTTCCTTCCTCCAGTTGTTTCACTTGGAGCCCAAGAAAGAAGGTTAACTCACCCATCATGCTCATTTCAAATTCATCCTACATAGTCTTAGAGAATTTCTTGCATAGACTTTCATTAGAAGATCCAAAGATAATATCATCCACATATATTTGAACAAGTAAAAAGCTTTTGCTTTCTTTTTTAATAAAAAGGGTAGTGTCTACTTTACCTTTAACAAATCCATTTCGAATTAAAAACTTACTTAATATGTCGTACCAAGCTCGAGGTGTTTGCTTTAAGCCGTACAAGGCCTTTTTGAGTCTGAATACTGAGTCTGGTTTCTTTGGGTCTTCAAACCCTAGTGGTTGTTCCACATAGACTTCCTCACGGATGAAACCATTTAGGAAAGCACTTTTGACGTCCATTTGAAATAACCTGAAATTTTTATGACAAGCAAATGCAAGTAATAAACGAATTGCTTCTAACCTTGCTACCGGTGCATAAGTCTCGTCATAGTCGATCCCTTCTTCTTGTGTGTGTCCCTTGGCCACGAGTCTAGCCTTGTTTCTTATGACTTTTCCTTTCTCATCCATCTTGTTCCTAAAAACCCATTTAGCTCCAATAATTGATTTACCTTTTGGTTTAGGAGTCAACTCCCAGACATCATTAACTCTGAATTGTCTAAGTTCTTCTTGCATAGCTTCAATCCAGCTTTCATTGGATAAAGCTTCTTCTATGCTACTAGGTTCTATTTCAAAAATAAGAGCCACAACACTAGACTCTTCTCGCCTTTTGGATCTTGTGCGGATTCCTTCATTGATGTCGCCAATAATAAGATCTTTGGGATGACTGGACTTATGTTTCCAGTTGCTGGTTAATTTATCAGATTGATGGTCACTTCCTTCACCAGAATCTTCAACAATCACTTGTTGCTGGTTTTTCAAAGTCTGAGCCACTTCTTGAGAATTAGACTTTGTAGAGTCTGGAGCAGATTCAGTCTCTTCAAAATAAGTATGAATAGATTCATTTTATATAGAATCTTAGAATTTTACATTCATTGATTCTTCCACAGTTTGAGTCTTATTGTTGTAGACTCTGTACGCTTTGCTTGTGGTTGAATATCCAATGAAGATGCATTCATCTGACTTTTCTTCAAACTTACCAACTCGATCATTTGCGTTTTTTCAATATGAAACACTTGCATCCAAATACATGAAAATATGAAACAATGGGCTTCTTTTCTTTGAATAATTCATAAGGGGCTTTTTCTAGAATAGGCCTTAGAAAAACTCTATTAATAATATAATATGATGTTGAAACTGCTTCAGCCCAAAACCGTAAAGAAATATTGCTTTCAATTAAGAGAGTTCTTGCCATTTCTTGAAGAGATCTATTCTTCCTCTCCACAACTCCATTTTGCTCTGGAGTATATGGAGAAGAGAACAAATGCTGTAAACCAGATTCGTCACAATTCACCTCCATGGTCTGTTTTTATACTTGAAATAACATACCCATTTTCATTTTGAACCTTCTTAGCAAATTTTTCAAAATAAGAGAAAGTTTCAGACTTACTTGCCAAGAAATATACCCAAGTAAATCGTGAGTAGTCATCCACAATTACTAGGCAATATTTCTTACCTCTAATGCTCTGCGTTCTTGTTGGTTCGAAGAGATCCATATGCAAGAGCTACAGTACACGATTAGTGGAAACTTGATTTATTGGCTTAAAGGAATTTCTTACCTGTTTTCCCAATATACATGGTGTACATAGATCAGACTTTTGGTATGATAAATTAGGTAGACCACTAACAAGCTTCTTTGTTGAGATTTTGGCTATTTGCTTCATGTTGATATGCCCAAGCTTTTTGTGCCATAAGTTCGCTTCGTCTTGGATTGAGATTAGACATTGTGATTCATCTGGTTTCACGTCTAAGAGGTAGATATTTCCATGTCTTCGACCCACGAAAGACTAAGTAGAGTCTTTACTGGTTCCTAAACAAATACCCTCTTGAAAGTTGATTTTGAAACCGGCATCACAAAGCTGACTGATACTGAGCAGATTGTAATTGAGCCCATCAACTAAAGAAACATTGCTTATTGTGAGGTTCCCAATCATTACAGTTCCAAATCCTACTATTTTTCCTTTGTTGTTTCCTCCAAATAAGACTTTTCCACCATTCACTTGAACCAGCTTTATGAAACAATTTGAATCTCCTGTCATGTGTCTCGAGCATTCACTATCCAGATACCATTTCACCTTTTTCTTGATAGTGACCTGCATTTAAAAAGAAACTCAAGTTTTCTTTGGTACTCATATTTTCTTGGGTCCTTTTGAGTTAGTCTGATATACGGTTTTTGCCTAGACTTTATTGACAGGTCTCCAAGCCATATGACATTCTTTCTCAAAATGATCTGCACTATTGCATTTTGAACATCTAAGAGCATTGCAACCTACTGGTTTGACAAAGGTCCTTTCAAAATGATTTTTGTAAGCATTCATTGTTGGTCTTTGTTTAATTCTTTCTTTTACTTTAGGAAAATCGATTAAAGGAATGGTTTCAGCAGTCATTCCTAAACCAGATTTATTGAAATAAGGTCTTTGAACAAAAGTATTTTCTCCAGTTTTCAGATCCTAGAAAAATCTTTTGGAAACATTTGAAATATCATTTTTCAGAAATGCATTTTCTTTCAAAAGATTATCTTCACTTTCTTTGAGAGAAGAAACATCCCGGTCTAAGCATTTCACTTTTTCTTTTAAAACGTTCTCTTGTTGTTTTAAAATAGAATTTTCCTTTTTGAGTTCAGAAATTCTTTTAAGAGAAGTCTTAAGACTAAAACATAATTCATCGATGTATTTTGAAACTTTAATAGGGATTTTCAAATTACTTACCTCGAATTCACTTTCTGAGTCTGAATCAGTCTCGAAGTTTGATTCTGAGTCTGATTGTGCCATTAAACATATGTTGGCATAATCATCATCACTATCTTCACACTCCGTATCACTCCAGGTTTCAGCTTTGAGAGCCTTTCGATACCTTTCAGTTTTTCCTTTCTTCTTCCTCAGAAGAGGACAGTTGGGTCTGATGTGTCCCTTTTTCTTGCATTCAAAGCAGACTATATCTTTGTTTGATTCATCGTCTTCAGCAGACTTGGTCTGTTGCTTTTGAAAATTTTGTTTCCTTGAATTGAATCTTCTTCATTTTCTATTCAGCTTTCTGAATCTTCTTATCATAAGAGCAAGTTCTTCATCATCCATGTCGTCTTCAAAATATGTTACATCAGAATCATCATTAGATTTTAATGCAATTGATTTCTTACCTTTGGGATCTTCGTCTTCATTGATTCGTTCCACTTCATAAGACTGAAGGGTCCCAACCAGCTCATCGACAGACAGTGGCATGATTCTTTGAGTCTCTCTGATTGAGGTCTTAATGTGATTCCAATCCTTGGAGAGTCCACGCAGTAGCTTGTTTACTTTCATGGGATCAGAAATTGGTTGACCTTGATTTTCAAGATCGTTCACGATTTATGTAAAACGACTAAACATGTCAGTTATAGATTCTCCTGGTTTCATTCTGAAGGCTTCGTATTGACCGAGAAGAATGTTGATTCTTGTTTCTTTCACTCGATCGGTTCCTTCATAGGTAATGTGTAATCTATCCTAGACTTCTTTGGCTGTATCACAAGAAGATATTTGGTTATATTCAGTAGGTGATAAAGCACAATATAAAGAGTAAATTGCTTTTGCATCAAGAGCTTGTCTCTTGATTATCTCTTCCTGACTCATTTCGCTGGACTCAACAGTGTCCTTTCCTCTTTCTGAGATAGATGCAGCTTTAGGAATGATTCCTTTTTGTACAACGTCCCATTCCAGAGGATCCTTTGATCTTAAGAATGCCTTCATCTTGTTCTTCCATATGTTGTAGTCCTTTCCATCAAAGTAAGGCGGTCTGGTGTTGCTTTGCCCTTCTACCAGCCCTGGAGCCAACATACTAGCCATGGATCTTTTACTCTAAAGTAAAACACTTCAAACAAAGTGAGTACACGAGCTCTGATACCAATTGAGATAGCTAGTATAAGCACCTAGAGGGGGGTGAATAGATGCACAATCACTTTATCGAGATACGGAAGCGATTCTAGGTAGTCGATAGAAAGGAATTCACAAAATGATTTATGATCAAAGTAAAGAGAGTAAGGAGAGAAGATTGAACACAGGGTTTATAGTGGTTCGGCTTAATCTAAGCCTACGTCCACTCTTCCGCACCGATAGCCCACTGGCTGGATTTCACTATGAACAAAAGAGAAGTTACAGCTCAGCTTTTCCTTGATTCCACAGTGTAGATGTTCTATCACACCTCCTCAAGGTTTCTCACAAATATAGACTCTCTTTTGTATACAAGTATTCGCTCAAAGGAATTGTCTAAACAACAAGGAGCTTCAGACTTTGAAATTCTTCTATCGCGCACACTTCAGCAACTTAGAACATCTTCCTTATATACTCCTTTATGCCATCACATCCATTGGCACTTACCAAAGGAATTCCTCCAATCTACCCGTTGGACGGAATCAATTAGGAAGATCATTCGGCTATTAAAGGAACATGTCGATAGCCCATCAATCCTGTTCGCCCGTACAATCAGGATCTCGGTTTCCATAAGTAGAACATTCCAAGAATATTTAGGCAATCATCGATTCCTTAATCTTCGATTCAATCTCGATCAATCAAAGAATTCCGTTGTGTCTATTCCAGCCACGAGATCTTCTCCAGTTGATAAGGTCAAGCCCTTAACAAAACATCCAGTTCTGGGTAACCTTTCTTCAACGGACTATAGACTGTCAATGAGGATAGATTTTGAGTCTTGAGTCTGGCTGTCCGGAGGTCTTCAGACTTTAGATGGCAGAGTCTGGAAACCTTCAGACTAGACTGATGGAAACGTTTTGTCAGCTTCAAAATACTTCAAGAGGATTTCTCCAACAACTTCAAAGTAAAGAATGAGCATAAATTTAAGAGAACACAAAAGTAGAAAAATGATTATTGTTTTGCTTGTGGCAAACAAGGACACTACGTCTAGGATTGTATTTACTATAAGAGCATATCAAATGACAAGAACACTTCAATGATCAAGGCAAATATGAATTTGGTTATATAAAATTATGTGGTCGTGATTTCAATCATGTTTTCGAATATGAAAATTTTTGAAATTAATGGTGCGATGATTATGGTTTATGAAATCAACTCTACCACTATCCAATCTGGTTGGTGGTTAGATTCTCCAACAACAGTCTATGTGTGCAAGAACAAATACATATTCAAGCAATTTGAAGAGACTGTCGACTCAAATGTTCAAGAGGTCCTCATGGCTAATAATACTATTGCAAAGACTGCTTGGAAAAGTCACGGTGAAGATGGATTTCACTTTTAGAAAGAAGATTACTCTTTTTAATGTGTTATTTATACCCAAAACTAGGAAGAATATAGTTTGTATTGATTTACTTTATAAAATGGGGTTTCATATTTTGTTTGAATCCGACAAGGTTATTGTCGCGACCAATTTTTCAGGTGTGAACCACCTAGGGTTTGGCTAATGGCTTGTTAAGCCTAGACTTAACTCGGGCTCTCCCGAACCCATACCAATTCGCGATTATATTCATCTTCTTAACATGCATAATGATTTTATTTAGGAGTCGCCACTAATATATTTTTTGGTGAGTCAATTAGAAACCCAAGTAAAGTAATGAGAGTTTTACTTTACTCCTACGAACTAGAGACTCTAGGTACGGGGAGGTACCATTCTTTTATTTTCAAAAATGCTTTTGCAGGCAGTTTAAATTGATTTTAAATCGATTTCCCTAACATGTTAGGTTATCATGCGGGTGCACAAACCACCGATTTAACACCCAAAAAAGCAATTAAATAATGCAGAACTTACCTCAAAGCAACGAAAGCATCTGCAATGTTAAATTAAAATTCATATCAACAACCCTAGATATGGTTTCTAATTAAGACGCAATTTCTTTTTTTTTTCACTTAATTAATGAAAATCATGCAATATGCAATGCAATATTAACTAAATGACCTAACTCTAATGACATATAATTTCTAAATGGATGGACCTAGCAACAACTACCACATGACATGCATTTCAATGAATCTAATCCTAATGATGTGCATGTGACATTTTTTTTCTTTCTTTTTCTTAAAGGAATGCAATCTATCCAAAAAAAATAAAACTAAGTCGACTTATGGCATTTTTTGTATTTTTCATGAAATTCGAAATTAAGTAAAATGTGAAATTATCTAGCTAGATTAAGATCCTATTCAATTTACATTAGGAATTAAGGTTAAGCCAAATCCTAATCTAAACTAAAATATTATCTTAACCTAAATAATCCTAAAATGCAATCTATCTAAGAAAATATCTAAACTTATAATAAATTAAAAAATATATCTAGAATTAAACTAAGTGCAATTTTACCCTAATATGCAATGACATACAAAAGATGCCCTAATTCTACATGACATATGCATGATGATTTTTGTGTTTTTTTATTAATTTCGAAATTTAAAATTGCCACATAATTAAACATGCAACTTAAATTAAACAAAAACTAACATCCTAAATGAATGCACTTTTTGGATTTTTTTTTTAAATTCGAAATAAAATCTCTATTCTAAATATGCAAGATAACAAGAAATATTCTAAAACAAACCTAATCCTAACTCAATTTTTTGTTTTTGGATTTTTCCTTTTAACAAAATAAAATTGATTCAACCAACAAGACGGCAAATCAGATAAGACGGGATCGATATCTACAAATTGGCGAACCATATCTCGCGCATGAGATCGGGTTGGCCAATTTTTAAATAAATCGTGAATCAAATCTCAGGCATGAGATTGGATTGTCAATTTTGCAAGAGATTGTGAGTCGGATTTCGGGCGTGAAAATCGGACTGTCAATCCCTAATTTGACGGGCTAATTCAAGTTGGGAATTCAACCATACATCAAGAATAGTTATACTAAAAGACAAGATAAAAATAATAATAAAAATAAAGAAATAAAACCACATAATCTGATTTTCCTTCTTTTTTTATTGCTTTTTCATCCACGACTTGGTAGCTTCGTGGTGGGTCACTGTCGGAGGTTGTAGTCATCAAAGCTCTGGCAAGGAGGACCAGCAGTGAGCAGGGGGACGTCGGACACCGGGCGGAGGCAGGTCACAGGGCTTCAGCTCCGAGCAACAGGGCATCAAGATCAAGGCCATCGGTCGCTAGTCCTTGGGGCAATTGGGCTCAGACAAAGCAACATCTGGTCGGAAGGCTCGAGCAGCAAGGCGATAGTGGTGCGCGATAGAGTGGAGTGGTAAGCTCGCAGGTATAAATGGCACGACGGCGTCGATTGCTGCAGAAAGTGCGGATCATGTGGCACTCTTGCGTGGTTGGGAGCAAGTAGGAGGTCGCGGGTCATAGTAAGCTGCAACAGAGGGCAGATCGGCCCGGCGGTACGGCTGATTTGGGGCTCTGGTGGCATCGGGTCGCAATTGGGGGCAAAGACACGGCGAGGTTGGCGTGAGGCTAACTGAAGCGCGAGACTGGGGACTCGCAGGTTGCTGGTGTCTCGACGGTGGTGGTGCAGTGACTGGCGCAGTGGTGCGACGCGGAGCAGGCAGCAACGTCGGAGATGGCCGACAAAGGCGATTCCGGCGTCAGCTGGTGTGGATGCGGGGCCTACGTGGTCGAAGCCTCCCCGCGGAGAAGACGATCCGTTTTTTTTCTTCTCTCTCTCTCACGTCACTCTCCCTCTGCCCCACTCTGTACTTTCTACAAAAGGCTTTTTCACTTTTCTCAACCGGAGGAGGAATTTCTTCAATTTTTTGACTTCACCCTCAAGAAAAGAACCCCCCTTTACTCCTCGCACACTGTTGCTTTTATAGGGTAGGAGATAGGTTTTCGATTTCCCCTTCAAATCTACATCTGCGATATTATTTTTACCAACTTATCACATATTGATAAAGATTCAAGATTACGATAAGATTTTTCTCTAAATCCAAATCTTGTAAAGATAAATCGCAATTTTTCTTCACACATATGCCCTATCCAAAAGATTCATATCCTGGAAATATTTCAAAATTTCTATTTTCCCACGAGATAAATTTTAATCAATAAAAAGCATGGGCTTGGGCCAACTTGCTCGCTTCGTGGGATTAGTCCAACTAATTTGAACCCATCCGTACCGGTTCAATAAATAAAATGCCAATTAAAATAAAATAATAAAATGCACCTAAATCTATATGCTACGCAATTAATATATATATTTTTGGATAAAATTAAACCCTAATTTTTAATGTGATAAATGACTAAAAGGGCCGTCAAAATTTAGGTGTCAACAATTATCCTATTGAAGAATGGGTTGTTTGTAGGAAAGAATTATGCCAATAATGACATGTATCAATTGAATATCAATAATAATATTGCTAGTTCTGTGTATACTGTTGAGTCTTTTCTTTTTTTATGGCCAAGTAGTAGCACATATAAATATTCACTATTTGAAGAATATGAAGAAATTAGACTTAAATAAATTTCAATGGGAAATTTGATAAATATGAAATATGTGTTATGTCTGAATTTACTAAGAAACTATTTCCTAGTGTTAAAAAAAAAACAGAATTTATTTGATTTAGTTCATAGTAATATATGTGAATTCAATGACATGCTATTATTACCTTTTGTGGATGATTACAATAGGTCTTTATATGTTTATCAAGTGTCGGATACCTGAAATGTCAAAACTTAATACGGAATGATACTTTAGTGCTACTTTTTTAAAAAAAAAAATTGGACAATTAGGTACAAAGTATGAAAGTGGTCGAGAATCTTACGTGATAATTTTTCAAATATAATTCGCCTACATGGCACGCCGGAGAGTTGAATTAGCGACGAAGAACCAAAACAACGTTTGTCTTTTTTAATTTTAATATAAATATTAATTAAGTTAAAATACTTATACTTATAAAAAAATTAAAATAATAAAAAGAGAAAAAGGAGGAGGAGGCGGTGGCAAGGGCTAAGCCCTTAGCCACTTGCAATCTTCATCTTCTTCCTTTTTTAATAAATAATATATAAATACATTTAGTTTTAAATTTAATTTAATTAATTTTATATTAATTATGTAGCCATGTTAGTACGTAAAATGACGTCATTTCACACTTGTTTATTGAGAAATCACCACATTAGTATTTTGGTCAAATTTCCTTGCCATTGACACTTAATTGATCTACTTTGCTCCGATTTTGGCACTTAAGTGTCACTTTCATAACTTTTGGTATTTAGGTATCCCCGTGCTATGTTTTGGCACTCAAAGTATTCTTTTGCCTATGTTTATCTCATGAGATCGAATGATGAAAATTTTATAATGTTTAAGAAATATAAGCCTAAAGTAGAAAATCAATTAGAAAGGAAAATCAAAGTTCTACATTTAGATAGAGGTGAAGAATATTTCTTAAATGAATTCTAGTATTATTCATCAAGTTTCGGTACCGTATACTCCACAACAAAATGGTTTGGCTGAAAGAAAAAAAATCGATCTCTTGGAGAAATAGTTAATTTTATGCTTTCAAATTTAAAACTACTAATTAATCTTTGGGGAAAAGCGTTGTTTACTGCATGCTATATTTATAATAGAATACATTCCAAGAAAAATGACATAACATTTTATGAAGTATGGAAAGGTAAAAGACAAAATTTGTCATACATTAAAGTGTAAGGGTGTTTGACATACTACTGAATATCAAACCCCAAAAGAACAAAACTTGAACCTAAAGCTATCAAACATGTTTCATTAGATATGCTGAAAACAGTAAAGCTTATAGGCTTTCTGACTTAGAATCCAATGTCATTATCGAATCGACAGACGTTAAATTCTTTGAGAATAAATATTCTACAAGTTTTGAAATAATTCAAAATAATTCAAAACCTATGGAAACTTGAGTAAATTCTCAAGAGAAATAAACGAATAATTCTAGAAACATGATTGAACCAAGGAGAAACATTAGAGTCGGGAAACTAAAAGGCTTAAGTCCTAATTTTATTACTTATGTTTTTCTTGTTGAATGAGATAGAGATAATAATGTAATAAATAAAAACCCTTATGTATTAAATTTAGAAGACAATCCTAAAAGCTTCAATGATATATGTCTTCTAAAGATGCTTCTTTTTGGAAACAAGCTGTAAATGATGAAATGGACTCAATTATATTCAATAATATACATTGAACAACCAAAAGGTTTCATTCTTCTTGTAAATGAAATGAAAGTACGTAAATTGATTAGTCTCTTTATGGACTTAAGCGAGATCCTAAGAAGTGGCACATAAAAATTGATTCAGTCATATTGTTTAATGGTTTTATCCACAATAATGTTGATAAGTGTATGTACTCTAAATTCACTAAAGACTATGGTGTCTTAGTGTGCTTGTATGTTAATGATATGCTTATCTTTGGAACGAATATGATTGGAATTATTGAGACTAAGAAGTATCTAACTTTTATGTTTAAAATGAATGATTTGGGTAAAGTAGACAATATATTATGTATTAAAGTTCAGAAACATAATGAAGGTTATTCTTTAAGCCGATGTAATTATGTTGAAAAATTGTTAAATAAATTTTAAAGTTAAATACTTCATTTGGTTCTAGTATTAAATTACATTATAATACCAGTAGAGCGGTAGCACAACTTCAATATGCAAGTGTTATATGATCTTAAAATGTATGTGATGCATTGTACTAGACATAATATTGTGTATATTGTATGCAAGTTTAGTAAGTATACTAGTAATCCAGGTATAGAACATTAGAGGGTTATTATCGAAATTTTTGGTCTTCTAAAAGGAATCAAAAAGTTAGGATTGCTCTATAATAATTATTCAGCTATATTATAAGGATACACCGATACTAGTTAGATTACAAGTGTGAGAGATGAGCATTTCACTTTTAGATGGATTTTCACACTAGGTGGAGGTGTTGTATCTTAGGTGAGCAAGAAACAAACATGTATAACTCACTCAATTATGGAATTGGAATTCATTGCTTTAGCAGTAATTGGAAAAGAGATTGAATGAATTAGGAATTTATTATAAGATATTGAAATATGGCCTAGTCCTATACCTCATATTTTTATCCATTATGATAGTTAGACCACTTTGAAAAGAACTTATAGTAGTACATATAAAGGTAAGCCTAGACATATTAATCTTAGACATGAATATCTAAGACAATTAATGAAAGATGGTACTATGACAATTGTGTGTGTGAGGTCAAGTAATATTCTAGCCGATCTCTTGACAAAGGCTTTATCAAGAGACATGGTTATAATGACCTCATGAGAAATGGGGCTGAAAATTTTTAATTAAAATCACTATTAATGGTAATTCAACATTTTTCTAGAATATCACTAGTTACAAAGTTTAATGGGTAAAAACAAGTTATTGAATATAATTGTTTGATACTGACATAGTCCTAATATGAAAAATCAGTATCATCTATTGCATTTTGTAAGTTGAATTGAATTCTTAATGAAGTATAGCATAAATTTGTAATGTGCTAATAATAACAACAATACATAGTAGATACTTCACCTATATGAGCTTAGAAATAATGTCATTTCTTACAAAAGTTAGGATTACTTTTTAGAGAACTCATGAAACAGGATCAAGTAAAAGGCTATAATAGTATGGAATAATATAGAACTTCTCACTAAAATAAGAGATTAGCATACGTACAATATGTTCAATTCTATTATTTAAAAGTACAAATTTAAAGCTAAGCTACTTATCACTTTGATAGAGCTTCGAGATACTTAACTAAATAAAGGTTTAACTCGAAAAAAACTTTTATATATGTTTATTAATCCCAACGAAATTTTGGCTATATGGTTTTAAAATTTTAAAATTTTTTTATTTGAAATCTTTGTTTTACAAACAAAGATGGGGATTATTGGAAGTTTGTTTGTAACACAAATAAAGTGTGTTTTTCCTTGTCCCATATAGGAAAGTTGGGAGAAGATAGGCCAATTGATATGTGTGAGCCTTCTCTAGTGTGTTTAGAGAAAATGTTGGGTGTGGGATAAACCCCACAATATCCTCATGCAGGTGTGCGAATAATTGTACGATTATTAGGTGCATTTTGCACGCTTACATGCCTGTGGTTTAATTAGTACTAACCCCTTTATTTTTATTTGATTTTTATAGTTATCTTATTAACCTTTATTAGTTCAAAGGTTTTTTTTTTGTTAATTAAGTATTTTTGAAATTATGAAAATTTAAATTTTATTTTTAAAAAATTATTTTTTTTTTTTTATTATTCTGAATTTTTATATGTGTCTTTTGATGACAACCTTTGAAAATTATACTCGTTCAGTTTGCCACCTTTTCCGAAAGGCTACATATGTTCATTTTGCAACTTCTTCCGAAAGGTTACATTTGTTCATTTTGCAACTTTTTTTCAAAATGATACATTTGTTTACTTTACATCCTTTCACGAAAAGTTGTGTGTGTGTGTGTGTGTGTGTGTGTGTGTGTGTGTGTGAGAAACAAATATGTTTATTTTTCGAGTCTTTTTTGCAAAACTACACCTATCTTTTTAATTGTTTCTTAAAGAGACTGTAGATATATATGAAAATTGATATCGAGTATTCTCATTTGAGACTTTATTATATCTTTTGTGTGTGTGTGTGTGTGTGTGTGTGTGTGTGTGTGTGTGTGTGTGTGTGAAACAAATATGAAATAATTTTCGAGTGTTTTTTCCAAAACTACACCTATCTTTTTAATTGTTTCTTAAAGAGACTGTAGATATATATGAAAATTGATATCTAGTATTCTCATTTGAGAGCTTATTATATCTTGGAAGATATTTACCAGTAACTTACCAGTAACCATTAGCAACATTATAGGTAAATAAATTTTAAAAAAAGTAACATCATGCCTCAAAATTCGATTTAATTACTTTATTGATTCAAAGTCATATTTATCCAACAATGCTTGCCTGTTGTTCTTGGCTATGGTGTTGCTCATGGTTGAGGAAGCACTCGCGATGAGGACCATGGCAAAGCTAGAGATCGCCTTGATATGGTTGTCGACGGTGGTAGATCTCGGTAGCTTGACAATGTTGGAATTCATGGATCAGTGATCGATAACCTACAAAACAGAGGGAATGACGGTGTCATTGTCACGAAATAGGAGGTCAGCAGCATGCGTTGGGACATAGAGCAGTATGGATGGTCGCGATTCAGTGCAGGGTGACGGTGAAGAAATAAATTTGTCATCGGGCTCGGTGCAGGGCGGGGCACAATAAAGAATCAGCAGAATTGGCGTCTCGAGGCAACCATAGCAGGGATCGTCATGGTGAAGGTGCAGGTGTCGGAACAAGAATAGCACAGGTTGTCATTGTAGGCAAAGGATAAAGGCAGCGCCATCTCGGTTCTTGAATAGCAACAGCACCATCGCAGGTCATCAAGGAAGTGGTGTCGTCTCAGGCGCAAGAGGTGGAGGCACGGGTGTGAGGCAAGCGGCGGCGACTGACATGAGCAGCAAAGAATGGTGGGGAGCGATGAAGTGACCAAGGATACGGCGGGGAAAGGGCTCGATCGCGGTGTCTCTCTTTTCCTCGTGCTCTCTTTCTTTTCTCACCTTTCTCCAAGTGTATGCCAAATTTTCAAATTATCGACCACTAAATTGTGAGACATAAGCTTCTATTTATAATGTCATGAGTTAGGTTTAACTAAATAAATTGGCTCAATTCCAACATTATTAAAGGATTAACGGCTATATTTCATCAAAACCAAGGCCTTTATATGAATTCAAGCTCACATGGGCTTAACCCAACTTGATTAAAGTTCAGAAGCCACTTTTCCTCTATGTGAATTTCGGCTGAAAAGATCTCCATGGGCTTGGCCTATGGGCTCAATGAAGCTAAAAACCTTAGTAATTTCCGGCCTTAATTTAATGGGCTCAACTCACTTCAATCAAATACAGGAAATTCCCCCTTCTTTAGTGAGTTCGACACCAATGCATTGATGCAATGGGCTCGGCCGGATCCCCCTTACCTCATGGCTATAGCACAAGTAATGCAATTAAGTTTGAAACCTTTAATTAAATCCATCCACCCTGGTCCAATTCTTATGTAATTTATAAACTTATCTATTAATGAAATATGCTCGTAATACAACATAATGGATATTATTTTTGTTTAGGAGCCAAGATTAATCCCTACTTTTATAAGTAATAAATTCCTTAAATGATTAGTCAAAATTTAGGTGTCAATAGGCCAGTGATGATCACCAAAGCTCACCAGCCACTAGGCAAGAATTGCAAAACCCTTGCCCTACCTGCCGCAACAAGGGTTGCACCCCTTGCTCAAATGTGGGCAAGGCCAAACTCGCCATGGTTTACATGGCCACAATCGAAGATGGCCTTACTAGCTGTGGGCGAGGCCAAGTCAGGGCCAGCTAGGCCATGACAAGGTTGGTTTCACCTAGATCTAAGCAAGCCCGAGTGAGGGCATTCCTTTTGCCGGTGATCGACAAGGACTTTGCAATTCTTGCCTAGTAGATGGCAAGCTCCAACGATCTTTGCTGCCTAAATAGCACCAACACTGACACGACACGACACAATATGACATGACACGCTGACACGTCGTTTCTCAAAAAATGAAGAACTTCGACACGTTGAAACACGTTATATATTAAATATATATTTATATATACATAATAAATTATCCTTTAATTAATTTGAATCAAATTCATAAATAAATAATTAATTAGAAACGCCTAGAATGAATATACACTAAAAACATTAATCCTCCATTTATTAATATCAGCCATTTATTAATATCATCCATTGTTTCAATTTGACAAATTCAACTCTATTTCAATAATTCATAAAACTTGGAGAAAAAATATGCGATCCATATTCTGGATTCACATGTTAGATATGTTGGAAGAGGAGAAAAAAACCTAAGGGGTGAATTGTATATCATGGAAAATGGGAGTTCTTTTTTATTGACCCGGCGTGCTTTCGTGACCCAGAGTCCCTTTTATCGAACTGGCGTGCTTCCGTAGCCCAAAGTTCTTTTCATTGACTCGGCGTGCTTCTGTAGCCCGATGTCCCTTTTAATAGGCTCGGCGTGCTTTTGTAGCCTAAAATCCCTGACCCGGCGTGCTTTCGTAGCCCGGTGTCCATTTATATTGACATGGCATGCTTTCGTAGCCCAATGTCCATTTATATCGACTTGGTGTGCTTTCGTAGTCTAGTGTCCATTTTCATTTACTCAGCGTGTTTCCGTAGCCCGATGTCCATTTTTATAGACCCTGCGTACTTCCGTAGCCCGGAGTTCCCGACATGGCGTGCTATTGTAGCTCGAGTCCCTCTTTATTTACCTAGCTTGCTTTCGTAGCATAATGCCCATTTATATTGACTTGGTGTGCTTTTGTAGCCTAATGTCCATTTATATTGACATGGCATGCTTTTGTAGCCTAGAATCCCTTTTATTGAACCAGCGTGCTTCCATAGCCCGAATTTTCTTTATCGACCCGGCGTGCTTTCGTAGCCTAGAGTCCATCTTATTGACATTCGACTGAGCTGTCCCCCAAAGGCTTTTCTCTAAATTCAATCTGATTAAGGCAAATGAAGAAAGGTTTGGGTCCCGGTTAGATGATTCATGCCGCAATGCTAGACGACCGTAGAAAGGTATGGGTCCTTGAAAACCTGTTCCTATTCAGGCGACCGTAGAAAGGGACGGGTCCTGAAAAGTGAATTCACGTTTAGGCGACCGTAGAATGATACGGGTCATAGACAATGTCTGTTTCCCATTCATGCGACCATAGAAAGGTACGGGTCTTGGAAAATCAGTTTTTTCCTCTAAGGCGACAGTAGAAAAGTACGGGTCATAGATACAACCAAATATTGCCATACTAGGCAACCGCAGAAAGGTGCGAGTCCTAGGAAAGCAGTCTCCTTACAAAGTCTTGTTGTTATTCAGGGCGACCATAGAAAGGTACGGGTTCTGGATATGTGACACCAGCTATCTTGAATTACTATATCCTCCTTGAAGGTAAGTTATTCATGTAGGTTCCTTTAGCATTTGCATTAGCATTTCCATGCATCATATAAATTGCATTTTAAAATGGGATTCATTTTCCGACAAAAAAATCATTCATTGCACGTGTATAGTCAAAATTTAGGTCTTAATTTATTTTTGAAGGCAATTTCTACAAGCTCACTTTCAAAGAGGTACGGCTGTTGACACCTAAATTTTGGGGACCTATTTAGTCATTTATGGCATTTAAAATTAGGGATTGATTTTAACCCCTAAAAAACAATTAAATTAATTGCATAGTATGTAGTTTTAGGTACATTTATTCTTAATTTGCATTTATGGTGGGCCGATGACAAATGGGTTCGAATTGATGGTTCAAAATTTTAATTTGATAAATTGGGCTAAGCTTACGAAGGGAGTAAATCGGCCCAAGCATGTATCAGATTTTACGGATTTATCTTTGTGAGATTTCAATTCAAAAAAAATATTGCGTTCGAAAAAATAAATATTGCGTTTGGAAAAGAAATATTTGCAGATATCGATTTGAAAAAATTAAAATCCTAATTTGTGGTCTATAAATAGGTTAAAACGCGTAGGGTTTTGGAGGGGATGCCACACGTATTGATACACACGGCCGCACATAAAGGGAGGATTTTCTCGAGATTTTAGGCCAAAAGAACAAGAAGAAAAGTTTTCCTTGGGGGCTTTTGGTTTTTTATGGAGTAAAAAAAAAAGAGAGAGAAAAGAAGAGAGTGAGAGAGAACCGTCGGGGCAAGTGACTTGAGCAGGAGGAATAGAGAGAAAGAGAGAGGAGAGGGGACGTGCGAACAGAGAGAGGAAAGCAGAGGAGATCGGAAAAAAGAACAGGGAAAAAATGATGTTCATCTTCTTCCTCGCCGGTTCCTCCGCTGCTGCAGGCCCCGCATTCGCACCATTGCACCTCTGCCACTGCCGCTCCGCTCGCTGCCTCCGTGCACCGCCACCCCTACGCCGTCCGCGTCCAGTCGCCAGCCATCGCCACGCCAGCTCACGACTCGCCTACTCGCAATTCCGTCTCACCGTGTGACCCGGCCGCACCACCAGTCATCGCCACTCCACCAGTCGTCCAAAAGTGCCCAGCAGAGACCCAATGACCTAATGTCCCAGCTCGCCGCGCTAACGCAGCCCAGCCAAGCTCACTGCGATTTCGCCCTGCTGCTTCGTCGTTCCGTCCCTTGTCATCGCAACGCCAGCAGCTGATGTCGCCTGTCCGCCTAGCTTCGCCTCTGCTCCGACTAGTGACCGACGCCCCTGCCTACAACGCTACCGCTGCTCTTCCTACCATCTCCGCCCGTAGCATCGAGGATCCCGAGCCCCCTACTGCCCTACCATCAGATTCGAAGCTCGAGTGACTCCCCTGCTGCCCGAGCCTT
This sequence comes from Eucalyptus sideroxylon, assembly GCA_014182405.2. Classification (NCBI taxonomy): domain Eukaryota; kingdom Viridiplantae; phylum Streptophyta; class Magnoliopsida; order Myrtales; family Myrtaceae; genus Eucalyptus; species Eucalyptus sideroxylon. The sequence goes on along the minus strand of CM024556.2, from coordinate 33,723,578 downwards.
TCGCCAACGCTGTGCCAACAACCTTCCAACCCGACACCCCTGTAGTGCCCATGTTCGTGAAGCCACCACCGATTCGCCTTTGCCTTTGCCCCAACAGATCCCAAGCTGGCTGGTCGCTACTTTGCCTAGTGACTCCCCGCTGCGCTCGTACCTTCGAGCACCACCACCGTTGTTCCGCCCTTTGCCACCGCTGGTTCGCCAGCTGCCACCTCTCACCGGAGCTCCGACCGCGATGCCCTTGCCGGACCAACGACCAGCTGCCCTTACTTGAGTCCCACAAGCTGCCAAGCCGTGGGGTAAAAACAAAATAAGAAAAAAGAATTAAATTAGGTATTTTTTTTCTATTTGCTTTTTATTTTATTTTTATTTTGTTTTTCAGTGGAATTGTTCCTTATTGTATGATTGAGATTCCGACATGAAATAGTCTCTCATGGATTGCCAGTCTGATTTTCGTGCCCGAAATCCAACTTGCAATCGTTTGCAAAATCGTCAATTGAATCTCACGCCTGAGATTCAATTCGCAATTTATTTAAAAATTGGCCAACCCGATCTCATGTGCGAGATATAGTTCGCCAATTTGTGGATATCAATCCTATTTTATCTGCCATCATGTTGGTTGAACCTTTTCTTTTTTGTGAAAGGAAAAATTCAAAAAAATATTTGAGTTAGGATTAGGTTTGTTTTAGTATATTTTTTGTTATCTTGCATATCTAGTATAGGATTTTATTCCGAATTTAAAAAAAAAAAATGCATTCGTTTAAGATGTTAGTTTTTCTTTAAATCTAAATTGCATGTTTGATTATGTGGCAAATTTTAAATTTCGAATTTTATAAAAAATGATCATGCACGTGTCATATAGAATCGCACGTCATTGCATGTTAGGATTGTATGTTTATTAATATAGATTTAGATAATTTCTCCTAGATAGATTGCATGTTTATTAAGAAAATAAAAAACATGTGCACGTCAGTTAATGATTGTTGCTAGGTGCATTTAATTAGAAATTGTCCGTCATTAAGATTAGGTCATTTTAGTTCATTTAGACTGCATATTTAATTATTGCATTTCTTTAAAAATTATTCATGTCATATAATTTAGGTTATACTGTCATGTTATATCATTTCATGTTAGATTAGAAGCATTGCATTGCATATGGATTATATTCATTAAATTAGTAAAAACAAAAATTGAGTGATTGCATGTTAATTAGAAATCATATCTAAGATTGTCGATGTGAATTCTGATTTAACAGATGCTTTCAATGCCATGAGGTAAGTCTTGCAATTTATTAACTGTTTTATCTGGGTGTTAAATTGGTGGTTTGCACACCCGCGTGATCGACTTACATGTTAGGGAAATAAATTAAAATTAATTTAAATTTCTTGCCAAACATTTTTCAAAAAATTTATCAAAAATGGTGTTAGTGAAAGCTAGCGTAACCAAGTCCTTGAACTTACAATCTCTGGTTCATAGGAATAAAGTAATTCTTTTGTTACTTTACTTGGGTTTCTAATCAACCCACCAAAAATAGATTAGTGGCGACTCCTAATTGAGAAATCAATGGCATGTTAAGAACTTGAATATAAGTCACAAATTGATATGGGCTTGAGAGAGTCCAAGCTAAATTTAGGCTTAGTAATCCATTAGCCAAAACTTAAGTGGTTCACTGGAAATTGGTCACGACAGGAGGTTTCCAAGAATGGGAAACCCTCTTGGACAAGAAGACAATTTCTTCTTGCTCTGTGTTTTCCATAGCAAAGCTCCCAATAGGAGATGAGCAATCAAAGCGAACGTAAGTGTTATCCATATCCAAACCATAGCAATTGGAGGTGGTTATTTGGAAGGAAGTGCAGCGAAGAGGGTAGTCGGGATCATTTCGGTCCCTATACAGAGAAAGATATGACAGGGAGATGTGTGTTTCTAGACTTACGTGAAATTTATTACCCTTTGTCTTTAGTGGGCTTAACAGTGAAAAAGAAAAAAAGAAAACATATGATCTTATGACACGGATTGATTTTGTCTATCATATGACCGACATGAAGGATTTTTCTTTTTTCTTTTTCTATTCAATTTAAGAAGCTAGTGATTGCGAAATGGTGAAAGAAACATAAATCGAGTCTTCAAGGTGGGGGATTTTTTTATTTTATTTTATGGTTATGGATATTAACATTTTCCGACATATGGACCGTTTAGAAAAATGAATTAAAGAAGATTTTTTATTTTCTAATTAACGAAAAATCTATTCTTAAATTTTAAAAAAAAAAAAACATTTTCCAAAATAAGGCTAGAAATCAATGCTTGAGCCATTGGACGCCAACATTTGTTCTTGGCTCTTTGTAGCAAATTTGAGTCAAGAGGTCAGGGGCAAGTCTATTGAGGTCAAGCCTAAGTCCAAAGAGGTCATGTTCAAAATCCCAATTCCCAAGCTCAAGTCAACAAAGGTGGTGCTTGAGACACTAGCACCCATGCCCGAGTCCTCGACGCCTAAGTGCAGGTCCCCAAAGTCCAAGCCTAGTACCTTTGTACCATTACTCAACTCATTGGTGCCCCAACCCTAGTCCATAGAGGCTAAGCCTAAGAGTCAGGATTTAGCATGTGCTCCTCGGTCCATGAAGGTTGGCCTTGGCTTTACAGAAGTTGGGCTCGGGACCCTAAAACCCATGCCTGAATCCCTAGAACTCGAGCCCAAGTCCAAGTCCAACAATGCCGAGCCCCAAACACTTGCTCATGCTCGGATCTCTCACACTTGAGTCGGGGTCCATGAGGTCGAGGCCCAAGAACCCAATGCCTATGTTTGGGTCACCGACACTTGGGCTCGAGTCCATCAAGACTAGGTCAAGACTCCCAAGCTCATGCCTTGGTCCCCAAACTCCAACTTGGGATGTTAATGCCCATGTCTTGATCCCCACGCATGAGCTCAGGCCCATCAAGACCAGGAGCTAAGCGCTTGAGCCCAAGTGTATCAAAGTCAAGCTCAGGATGTCACGCCCCGATCCTCAGGAACGCGCCCATCCTTCTACTTAGTCAATTTTAAAGTGCGATATCCCAAGACTAAGTATCGCCGACCTTTTCTGTTTATTACGCATGCGGAATCAATTATAAATCCTCAGACAATAAAATAATGGGATAGAAAAGCAGGCCATATTTTTCATATTGAAATTCAGTACCACACTTTTATTAACAGCACAACTTATAGTATATTTACAATATTATTCACAACATACTTGTCTCACACCCATCTACACTAAGACAGGGTTCACAAAAGGGATGGGATCTCAATCCACATCTAGGTTGTACTCAAGATCCCTCTCAAGATCCCTCTCTGGGTCATCTTCTACTTCAAAAACCTTTCTCCTCCTCAAGTTTCATATCAGTGCTCTCCTTCTTAGGTTCCTCCTCCTTGGCTCCCCCTCAGGGTCCTAAAATGGTTATTCAATAACCAATGAGATCACGTCTCAGCGAGTTCTACCCTCTAAGACCCGATTAGTAAGAAAATATGTCCTGAGGGCTACCTAAGCACATCATGGGTCAGAGGGCTTACATTGGCCTCAATTTCCTTCCTGCAAGTTAGTTCAAATAATAAATACTGACAATCATAGCATCCAATCAATCAGATCGACTTAACGATCAATCGACTGAGTTGATTACATGTCATCAAGACCATCACATGGTCATCCCGACTCTTCATTCTTGACTCTAAATCACGGCCCTATAGGCATAATTTATTTTTAGTGGAATCATGGCCCCACTTGACAAATTTAGACTTAATGGAATCAAGGCCCCACCCGGCAATTTTTTCAACTTGGTGGCATCACGGCCCCACCTGGCAATCTTTAATCCAACTCACAACCTCACACAGTTACTTTCCCTTCAAGTACTGACATTTTCCCAATTTTGGGATAAATTCTCATATTCACCAATTTCACTCAAATTTCATAATCTGATACTCGGATAAATAAATAGAAAGCACCATTGGAATCAGCACAAAAATTCGATCGTTGGCTATTCCAGCCTGATTTCCGGAAAATAATTAATTACGAAAAATATTAAATAAATGTAATAAATCCAACTTAGGCCCGTTATAGCCTAATTGGAAGCCGATACGAGCCCAGAAAATTACCGAGACTTGCTCAATAAATACCATGACCTATTTCCTTACTACCTACACTATTCAATTGCCTAACATGCATCAATAAGTCTCTAATTTAGTTACTCTAATCTAATCTATCCACCTAATTGCACTTAATTAAATTTAATCAACCTCTAAGCATAATTCACCGACTAATAAGGGATTAGTGAGCAAAACTCACTTAATAAGAACAAAGATCGGATCACCGCGACGGCGACGCGACGGTGGCCGAAATTAGACTTTCGACGACATCGGTGGGCTTGGACCGGGCCTTAAGACTTGGGCCCCACAAATCTCAGCCCAACTGAGATTTTTTTTAGCGTTGGACTAGGCTCGCTCTTGGGCTGATACTTGGGCTTTTCTATTTTGAAAATGGGCTGACTTCGCTGGGCTTGAAGACTTCAACTGGGCCGAGAACAGGCTGGGCCCAAAGCTGCAAACTAAAACTTGATGGGCTTCGTTGGACTAGGCTTCAAGAGGGCTGAAACAAAATTGAACTGGGCTTGCGAAATTCACTTGGGCCTCAATTGAGCTACTAGGCTCCCGGACGCTGAAGCTGCTGGATTTCTCGGTCTGCTTCGTGGACGGTGGGCTTCTGGCTTCGCTGGGTTGACGGGCGTGGCAAAAAAGGAGAAGCAGCTTCGGTGGTTGCTGTTGATGACCGAAGGAAAGGGCAGACAGAAGACATGCAGATGGAAGTTCGTTCGGTGGGCATGTGGGAAAGGCATCGACTGAAGGCTCACGACCAAATGGCAGCAAAACAAGGTTGCTTGGTCAACCACTGTGTTTCGGTGGGCTTGCTGCTGTTGACTAAAGGAGTTCGGGCCATGGACATGTGGAGTTGCTGAGTGGGTTGGTGAGTGTTTTGGCGCGGACGGTTGACAGCAGCTTCTGCCGTGAGTTGTCTCGACCGAGTGGAGCTGGACGAAGCGCAGGAACTTCAGTCAACACTTGGGGACTTCGCTTGAAGGAATTCACTGCAGTTGACCAAGAAGGCAAAAGATGGTGGAGCAGGGTGAGCTGGCCATGCGAGAGGGGGCAAGTGGCGAAGGAAGAGAGAGGGATTGTGGGGTTGAGTCTTCGATGGAATTGCAGAGAAGTTGGACGCTCAATGGACTTGGAGTTTCGCTGGTTCTGCCCCCTTTTCACTGGTCATGCACGGTTTTGAGGATAAGAGAGAATGGAGGGCTCCACAAAGGCTTGATATTTTCCAATCTTGCTCTCTAAGATTTATCCTAGGCCAAGTATAACCTAGGGCCTCCAAGGAACCACCAAGACACTCTCCATGACCTTCCAATTGGTCCAAAAATAGCTAGTAGGAGGGGGAGTCACGAATTTTGGTACAATCCTCTCTCAATTGGATACCAATCCTTACTCGATTAAATCTCAATTGATCTTTACAAAAATCAATTGGTACTTCAATGCTTTAGTTGACAATTTTCATCCTCCAATAATCCATCATACTTCTCAATTTCGAAATCGAAAACTATCTTCGACATTTTTTGCACAAAAATAACCCAGCGACGACTTTTTCCCAGAAAGTGTCGGGTGTCAGAAAAATCTTCTAAGACTGAGTCAATACTACTATAATTTATTGTGACATGACAGAAACTTCAATTTCTGAAATCGGACTCGAATTCGCAATTAATTTCAACATGGCACGTTTTTTGCGTGACCTACACTACCGGGTAGTTTTCATAACTTTTTAGGGCAAATGACCCGTGGTCGATTTTTTTTTTGAGCCACTATGAACCCACTTGACTCATTGGCGACTCTCGATTGTCGTAAAAATCCCGAGAATCCAAATACGGACACAGGGTACCAAAAATAATAAGAAAATAAGTCTAATGCTGGTCAACATGAATTTTCTAATTTAATGGTGTCACCCATGATTAGCCATACATCTCTGTCGAACCAGTCTATCTTTGATTTCAAATCGATTTTTAACTGTGCCGTAATGATCTCTAAAGATGGACACGGTCGAGAAGCCGATTCCTGATCGAGTTTTTAAGTCTATTGCCTTAAAATTCCTTAATAATTTCCCCAGATAGTCTAGTGATCTCGAGCGTGATCGGCTCTGAGAATAACCCTATAAGTGCGTCAATGAAATGCCCGATTTATTCAGTAGAAGGTAGGGTTGAAAATTTTGGATGTCACACGGGACCTCATTGCTCATGCTCAAGTCCCCATGCACGAGATTGGGTCCCTTACAACCAAGCCTGGATCACTAGGCTTGGGTCCATGAGGTCAAATCCAAGACCTCAACTACCCATGTGCAAGTTACCATGGCTCAAATAGTATATTTTTATTTAGGAAAGCCAAATTATATTTTCCTTTCCAAACTTAGGAAAATGCTTTCCAGCTTATTTATTTATTTATTTAGTTTCAGCCAAACCTAGAAAAGTGAAAATGGTTTCTTGAAAAATAATTTTTTAGAAATGTAATATTTTTCACAAAACAAACGGAACCAAAATTTAAGATGAGACACATGGAAACATCGTGACGTCATTCAGGTGCTCACCAAGCCAGTCCAAGGTCCAGCCATGCAAATCTGGCGCTCGGCACCCGGCATGTGTGGAGAGGCTTTCTCATGCAGTGGCCCGGAAGCCCAACCTGGTGAACAGGGCGCCGAACCTTGTTCAACCTTCCCACTGGATGTCTCATACATGGGCATCCAGTAATGGTCCTCCAGATCCCCGAAGATCTTGACTATTTTGCTTCAATTCGACCTTCGATTCTAATTGATTCTTTTCCGGAATTGGCGAAACCTCTTAGACATCAAACACAAACATAATACTCTAAACTATAGTGAAGAAATTAAAAAATCCCTAATATCCACGTGTCTCAAATTCCTTTATTTGAATTTCATTCATAAGATAATAATACTTCAAAAATTAAACTAAAACTTCATTGCAAATTTGTATGCAATCCATTTGGTGACTAACGCCTCGAGACTCCGTGATAAAATCAAACTTATTTTCGGGAATTCAATCATCCATCAAAAAGTTACCTTTCTTTCACTCACTCAAACGGTACCTAGGCGTGACCACCAAATGGTTAGCTCTAGGAGCAGTGAGCCCAAACTCCTCGGTCATGTCAAGCTCACTCGGTGATATGCCACCAGGAAGGTCCCAATCAAAGCAGTGCACTAGTTGAGCAAGCACAAACCGCACCACGGTCAAGCCGAGTTGAATCCCAGGGCACCCCCGGCGGCCCGCCCCAAAAGGTAGGAGCTGAAAATCATGTCCCATAACGTCCACGCTCAACCCTAAGAATCTTTCAGGTATGAACTCTTCTGGATTGTGAGTGGTCCACACTTTTGGGTCCCTTCCGATGGACCACACATTCACAATGACTGTCGACTTCGAGGGTATATGGAAGCCGTTCACTGTGCAGTCCTCAGTCGCCTCGCGGGGAAGCAAAAACGGAGATGCCGGGTGAAGCCTCATGATTTCCTTGATGACCATGTTTAAGTAGTGCAAGCCCTCTAAATCTGATTCCTCTACTGCTCTATTCATTCCCACGGCTTTCTCTAGTTCATCTTGGAGCTTTTTCATTACACTAGGATGTCTTGTAAGTTCGGTTATTGCCCAGTCTATTGTTGTCGCTGAAGTGTCCATCGAAGCCGACAACATGTCCTGCATGTAGAAACATATCGAGGTTCACACACACACATAAATATATATATTTGCTAGATATCAAGATTCATGATAACAAGTATCTTGATGGCACTTATCAGGCATATTTACATGGGACTAAGTCATGGATGTTACAAGAAAAATTAGTGCATTGAAAAGATAAACTTCCTAAATAAGTTACTTAGCAAGCACATTTAAAGAACCTTTCTAACAAAATCGATGTTTCAATTGAATCCATCAAGAATGTACTTATGTGGTCGTAAGTACAAAATTCCAGTAAGAATATACCAAGATAATTTAAAAGATAAACAACTTTTTTTTTCATGTTATATTTGATGTTGTATGATGGAAATTATAATCTCAACTAGCTATTCCCTTCATACACGAATCAACTTATTGAAATCCTAATGGAAATATGGACTATGAATCACTTATTAATGAATAAATTTTGTTGTCTCTAGCACTTTCTGTTTCTTAGTTGACAAAACATTATTAACCGCTCCACCTCTGGTGCTTGAAAGAGACAAGCACATGTAATTTAAGGAAGAGACAATAATTTCTCTGCGGTGATCCTTAACTTCTACATCTTGTATATGACGCACTTTGGCTGACTGGTAGATAGACAACACAAGCTTCCAAGATTCGCTGACACCGTCTGCTCACAACAACATATGAAGAAGCTAACAAGACTATCTGTTTGGGCAAAATTATAGTTAAAACATATGTAATGATTACTAATTATTGTAATAATTTCATTTCGTGTTAACTATGTACAAGAAATATAGACAAATTATTATTGCTTAGAAATGCCATTAGGACTTGCAGATCTTAGATAAAAGAGAGGATGAGAGGAGGAAACCAATTTACATGCTTCATAAAAAAAATTTCGGGACATAACTGTTGAAAAGTTAAAATTCGCCTAAAAATTTATTTATAAAGTGAAATGACAGATCTTTTCAAATGTTTCAATACGATGGTCCGTAAACTAAAATCTCTTTTTATACTTAATCAGATTGCCTTGGAATCAATTTTGCTCCCTAATTACTGAACTAGTGGGATCCCTGTTCTAATAAATTTTCCACTCCGACGTATGCTTAGATAATTGAACAGTGTTAAGGTTCCAGAGATAATCTTTAATCTAGGTACGAAAAATTGATTAATTACCAGAATTATGGCTTTGATATGGGACCTGTCGATATGGTACTCTCCCTCGTTCAATCCCATGATGCCCAACATAACATCCACAAAATCTTTGCTCTCTCCTTCCTCTTTCTTAGCCTTCATGTGCTCGTCAATAATCTTCTCAAAGAAGGCATCGAACACTTTGCTTACGGCTTTCATGCGTTTCGTCAACCCCTGAAGATCAAATCGTGCTAAATAAGGAACATAGTCACCGATGTTCGGTGTCGCGCCCAACACCACCCCTTCCTGCATCACGGCCATGAACTCGTCAAACTCCTTGTCCATGTACTTCTTCCCGAAGATCATTCGACAACTCATATCGGCACTTAGCGAAGAGATCTTTGCGCTCAAGTCAATGGCTGTGTGGTCGTGAGCCGCGTCTTTGAGAAAATTCACAAGCAAGCCGACCTCCTCTCTTCTCATGGACTTAAAGGAATTGATTTTTGCATTGCTAAGGAGCTCCAAAGTGCACATCTTTCTGATGTTCCTCCAATACGGGCCATACGACGAGAATGCCAAGCTCCTTTGCTCATAAGAGATGTACTTCGAGGCCTCATGGGGTGGCCGGCCTACGAAAACAATATCATGGGTCTTGAGGAATTGCTCGGCCACCTCGGGCGATGAGACAACAATCGTGTGCACGAACCCGAGGCGTAAGTGCATGAGGGGTCCATATTTTTTAGCTAATTTGTGAAGATCGTGGTGAGGGTTTTGTCCTAACAAAGGGAGGTTTCCAAGAATTGGATACCCTCTTGGACCAGGAGGCAATTTCTTCTTGCTCTTTTTTTCCATAGCAAAGCTCGCAATAGGATATGAGCAATCAAAGCGAAGGAGAGTGTTATCCAGATCCAAGCCATTTTGGTGGTGGTTATTTGGAAGGAAGTGGGGTGAAGATGGTGGTGGAGATAAGTTCATTGCATATATAGATACAGATATGATAGGTAGATGTGCTAGATTTATTTTTTATTGCTTTTTAGTGGGCCCTTCAACAAGATTCCGAAGAAACATCGTGCACTATATACACTATATATTAATTAAGATATACTGAAGAGTATTTCAACACTGTAAAAGAACATCTTTCCTCGCAACGAGGATTGATTTTGTCAATCAAATAAATAAAATAAGCATGTTTAATATATTTTTTTTCCTGATACGTGAGCGACATGAATGATGAAAAAGCTAGTGATTGCGAAATAGGGGAACATACACAAGGAAGTGATGTAGTCTTCGACGTTATTAGTTCTTTTCATTTTATGTTTACAAATTTTGGGAAACTTTTAGCAACATATGACTAAAATAAATGTGTTTAATCTCCCTGAATGCATGGAAACCTCCTGTTCCGAAGAGTGGTATACGTTGGCCCTAAAGGTTACATTAAATAGGTAAAGAATGATTTAAACATGGAATCCATTTTATCGCATTCAAACCTGACAATGGATTACTTAGCCAATCTAGATATTTTATTTAATGTTAAAATTGTTTCAAGTTTGAACCTAAAAGCCAATCCAAGATAAATTATAGATAAGCATAGACTTAAATTTTCCAGATGCCCCTCGAGTAAGTTCCCTCGAGTAAGTTTTGGACTTTGAATTTTGATGACTTGGGGGACACAGATATATTCTCTTGACTGAAGCGAGAATCGACCAAGGAAAGTTAATTGAAGAAAAAGTCTCAAATTTGAACTTCATTCCCTGATTCCCCTTGGTCTTGGACTTCCCCTGGCGGTGCTGGTAGTTGATATCACGTGGTGCTGGTAGTTGATGTGCGTGTGTATATATACATCACGTGGTGCTGGTAGTTGATGTGCGTGTGTTTATATATATCACGTGGTGCTGGTAGTTGATGTGCGTGCGCGCGCGTGTATATATAGGGTTTGTCTTGATATATTACATGGTGCTGGTCGTTGATGTGGGTATACATACATATATATATATATATATATATATATATATATATATATATATGTATGTAGGGTTTGTTTTTGTGTGTGTCAAGCGGGAAGTGCTGGTACCTGATGTGCGTAATATATAGTTGATGTGCGTGTGTGTGTATATATATAGGGTTTGTCTTGATATATATTACTTGGTGCTGGTGGTTGATGTGCATATACATACATACATACATACATACATACATACATACATACATACATATATATATATATGGGGTTTGTCTTTTGTGTGTGTCAAGCTGGCAAGTGCTGGTAGCTGATGTGCGCGTGTATATATATATATATATATATATATATATATATATATATATATCAAGGGTTTATCCTTTGTGTGTGTCAAGCTTGCGAGTGTCCGGCAAAGGACGTGGTACTAGTACTTGATGTGCGTAGAAAGGAAGTTCGTGAATTTGTCCTTCATTCGAGAAATTTCGTAAAAATGTAGTACAGTAAACGTTAAACTACCATCCAATTTATTTCATTATTCTATCTATTTTTTTTATAGAATTCTTGTGATTGTTAAGACAGGACTTACGAGATTAAATATTGTATGCATTATTGGATGTAATTAAAGACAGAAAACCATTAAAAATATTTGAGTGACTCGAATATAGTCATAATCTCCATTGCATCATTTAATTTATGGTAAAATTCTTTATTGTTCTCCCCATTAACATAGATCACATAGTATTCGATTGATTTTCTTATTCCGTCTATTTAATTGTTCCATGCCTTATTTCTACAACATTTAACACTGCTAGTATAAATCTATGAGTACATAGCATTAAATACAACCATATAGAATGATTTATATGCCGTGACAGAAACAAAATGACAATATAGAGACTTGCCTAAAAAATAAAGGAGAAAGAAATAAAATAAAGGCAAATAAAGTTTTTTTAGTGTGCATGTCGAATTAATGGAATCAAGTGAAGGGCAATTTTTTTATGAATAGAGTTTCTTTTTTGACACACACACACACACACACACACACACACACACACACACACACACACACACACACACACACATATATATATATATATATAATGTATGTATATATGTATGTATGTATTTTATAACTTTCTTGAAAAACATAATATTTCACTCTATTGCATTGTATATAATAAGTAGTCTAATTTACTACGCATAAAGTGTCCCTACTAATATTTTTCGTTTTATTTGCATCAATGGGACCTCTCTTTTGCTCAAGCTAAATATGTTTACAACCGATCTTCAAGCCTAACAATTGGAAAAAGTTCTTTTGAGTAGGGATCGGCATGGTCCGAGTTAGGCCGATCCACCTCCTAACGCTAGGATAAACCCACATAATGTTGGTCCTCAATTTTTTGAGACCAAGGACCAACTCTATTGAGCCAAGGACCGAAAACCAGATTAATCCAATGGGTTCATCCAGTTTCAAAGTCAACTAAGAACCAACTGATAATTTTTTTATTTCATTTTTTATCTTCCTAAAAAGGCAAACCTACCCTTTCAAATTGCATATCCATTGACAATGCGGCGTTGTACAACCATACTTTAAATACTAGTACATATTCAATAAATTTAAGAGAAGGCAACCATAGAAATTTTTTTTTTTTTTTGGTAAAGTTTTTAAATAGATTTTTTTGGTAAAGGCAACCATAGAAATTTCACACCTACTAAAAGCAAGAAACCAAAAAAAAAAAAAAATGATTAAGACCACTCATAGAGATATGAGACAAGATGGGAAATTGAACGGTGAGCAAGGAAGTTGAGTGGTGATTGGGGAAGTTGCTTCTTTTGATTTTGGCAAATTGAAGACTAAGAAGACAAAAAAGACATAAGAGAATGAGTACTTCAGGAGGATGCCGTGAGGAGCTGTTTAGGATGCCATGAGAAGTTGTTAAATGCTTTTGATGCCAATTGACTTAGGGCTTTCTCTTTAGAATATATGAAAAAAATTATAAATAATATATTAGATATAATATATATATAGTAAGGGTTGGTCTGGACCCTAAATTCTCAAGACCCAGAACCCACTCGCGTAGTGCTGGCCAAGAATCCCAAGATTAAGGACTGACCCAATCTCTTTGAGAATTGGACAAGGACCGGTAAGGTTGGGTCCGTTCAGGGTTGATCTAGGGTTAACCTTGAAGGTGGCTATTTGAAACGAAGTTGTGGAGATGGTGTGAGGATACTTTCTTTGCGTATATAGATAAAGATATGACAAAGAGATGGGGTTTTCTGGCCAATAATGTGCATAATTTATTACTCCTTGCTTTTAAGTGGACCGTTCATCTATCGTACACTGCATATTAATTAAGAACTAGTGAAAAATATATGATCTTATAAAAAGAACATGTACTCTCAAGATGAGGATTGATTATGTCAATCATATGATTAAAATAAACGCTTGTAATATTATTTGAAACGAGGGTGACGTGAAGGATGGAAGAAGCTAGTGATTGCAAAACGGGGGAAGAAACACAAGGAAGTGATGGAGCCTTGGAAGTTGGGAATTTTATTTTATTTTTTTTAAGTTTATGGATTTTAAGAAAAATTTTAGCAATATATGACTAAAAAAAAAAAAGTGTTTAATCTCCTCAAATGCATGCAAACCTAGTCTACATGCATCTGAAGAGCAAAAGGCATTACTACGCATTTAGAGTATCACTGTATGATTATATTTGTTGAGATTTTAAGAGATTTTTTTTTTTTTTTAATTTTCTGTAATCATGGAAAGAATATAAATATTCGATTCAAAATAGAAGAGAATCATTTCATTAAAGTGAATGCATTTAGGCTCCATTTGTTTTGTGGAAAATGAATGATTTGAAAATTTTATATCGATTGAAATAATTAGTCAATTATAAAATATTTTCAAAATCAATAACAATTTATGTATAAATATTTTCATGGATCATAATAATATTTTTCGTTTAGTGAATTTTGTAAGCAATATAAGTAATCATTTTTTGGAAAATATTTTTCAAATCACTCATTTTTGACAAAGCAAATAAAACCTTGATGTTAAGAATTCACTTTTACTATAATATCATCTTCTTTCTTTTCTTTTCTATCCTAAGGCTATCATCTAAATTTTCATTATATTCTATGAAAATCAGGAGGACAATGCACAAAAATAATTAGAGGACCAAATGGCACAAATTATCAAAGTTAGAGGGCTAAAACGACACTTATCCCTACCGAGATGTTTCCTTGTTGTTTACTGGGTTCGTAATGAATACAAGATTGAAACTTTCGGCGCAAATATTCTGTGACAATGTTAGTCCACGCGCATTTGTCACCAAACACAAGTTCAATGTACTTTGAAGGTTGCTTTCAGAAGCAAAATCAACTACTGCCGGCACTCATATAGAAGCCTCGAAAATTAAACTCAAAGCGAATTGACTTTCACTCGAAGATCTTTCCTTCACCCATTTAAATAAGTCTCGTAATGTAATTTCTTTAACTATCCAATTTGTCTTTGTCGTGTCGTGCCGGCGTTCTCACATGGGTCCGCCCCAGCAGGAACTACCCCAGCTCGAAACTGTTGAGATCAGAAAGGTATACCTATGCTTATTAACACTAAATTAAGAAGGACGTATTATGTGTATAAGAGAACGTGTTGTATCCATAAAACTTCTACGTAGCTTACGGGTGCTGTATAAACTCTCGAGATGATATCATATGTTCCGTCGAAAAGCGGGGCCAAAGAGAGATGATAGCTTTGACATTGATTGTGGCTTTTACTAATTTGGTGTATTTCTATTGGTTCATACTTCTCCATCGCAAACCCTTAATGTTTTTTTTTTAAAGTTGGTCTTTAAATTAATGGCCGGCCATCGAATCTTTTGCCGCCTTCATTAAAGAACAAAGGTTGATTTTGGATTATTAATAAATATGTTGTTTTTATTAAAGTATCGAGTTTAAGCCTGCAAATTAAATAAATCGAGATGAATTATTATTATTTTGCCAACATTCGAAATCAAGCAAAGAAAACGCACGAATTTCCCTCTACGAATTAAAGTCACTTTCCTATTTTCACTTAGGAGTCCAACGTCATTATGGACTTTGACCATGGAAAATAATTCTGTTTTGAAATCCATGAAGATTATCCTCTGTGTTACCGAAGTCAGCGTGGATAATAGAAGAGGAAATAATAGAAGTCAACTTTTGTCAGAATTTGACAAAGAGTTTTTAATTATATATTATACTCGGGGGATGTTTTACGAAAGTCTTGAAGCAGCACCACTTTTGTGAGCGCTTGAAGCGCCGTGGTTGATGTGAGCATTGAAGTGTCGTTATTCAAGCGAGTGCTTGACAGCGGGGTCGTCGGGCAAAGTTTGTTGGTGAATAACATGCAAAGAAATTTTAGTGTTTAACTCTATTAAATTTTGTGGTAAGATTTGCGCGTAATTCCTTTATGAAATTTAGAGATTACTTCAAAAGAAATTGTGAGGATAATTACTACATAAATTATTAGATATAATTGGGGCTTAAGAAACATCGTGAGTGTTTGAGTGACTCGAGTACAATCATAATCTAAATAATTGGTATGATCCTTTATTTAATTATGTTATCTAGATCATACACAAAAGTTCAAAATCCAGAGAGCATCTTAAATTTGTTTTGCTTGGAGGAAGCAAATAAAAAGATTCAGATTGTGGACCTCAAGCAAGCATTTTAATTTTTTTTTTCATCTTTTAAATTTAATAGATTATATAATGACATTAACGATTTCTTTTTATTAAGTGATAATATTTTTTAATTGTAATTATTTGTATTTTGGTATTTAATTTATTTTTCTTTCATCATATTCAAGAAAATTGATTGTGTGGGCTGGCATATAATTTTGTCTCTTAGTCTGGCCTTGCAATAAAGGGAAAAAAAAAAATAAAAAGAGTAACAGATGAGTCCGGCTGACAAAGTCAACCGATTTCCTCAAAATCCTTTTGGGGTCCCCGCTTCAAACCATGCTTCAAACGGAGTGACAGTCAGCGGGAGCTGTAGGAAAATTACTACGAATATACAATTTGTAGGTCAAGCAACGTTATAATGACAGAGGTTGCGTTTGGGAACTGCATTCCCAAGTAGCTTTAGACACCTAAAGGCCTTTTGGCCAAGTATTTGCTGTTTGGGAAAAATTTTGCTGTGGAAACACAGAGCAAGAAGAAGGAATTGCCTCCCTGGTCCAAACCGATTCTTTTCAGAAACCTCCTTCGTTAGAAAGAACCCTCACCATGAAAATTAGCTCAAAAGCCCATCATTTGCGTTTAGGGTTCATGCCCACGATCATCGTCTCATTTCCTCAAGACCCATGATTTTTCGCAAGCCGACCGCCACAAGGCCATGAAGCACATGCTCTACGAACAAAGGAACTTGTCCTTTTCACCCTATGAAAAAAGGGAAGAGGTCGGCTTTGTTGGTGCGTTTTCTCAAGACGCATCTCGTTGTCAATCTGAGTGGAAAGATCTCATCGCTGAGCGCCGACATGAATTGCCGAATGATTTTCGGTAAGAAGTACCTGGATGAGGAGTTCGACCAGAGAGGGTTCAAGTTTGCAAAGCTTGATCTTCAAAGGTTAACCCGGCGCATGAAGGCTGTGAGCAAAGTGTTTGATACCTTCTTGGAGAAGATCATTGATGAGCACTTGGAGTACGAGAAAGAGGAACGGCAGAGCAAAGACTTTGTTGACGTCGTGCTGGGTTTCTGGGATCTAATGATGGCGAGTTCCCATCTTGCTTCATCTTGTGTCTCTTCTTTTCTGCGAGTGGTACTGTTCATCTTCTTCGCATGATACAACATGCCCGATAGTCCCCATCCCACACGAATTGAGGAATTACTACAGACAAATAGAATTTATCCTAGTTCAACCCATAATCCTCCTGACCTTGCCTTGCTTGTGTGGAAAGTTAATTAAAGTGTGGACATGTTACCAAAAAAAAAATGAGCCCTTTTGTTGTTTTCCTCTCCCGCTATATTTTTTTTTTTTAGTAGCTTTTCAAAGTTTGTGAGACAATTATTAAGCCGTGATCTTATAATAAGATTCTTATGAAGAGGCGAAAGATCATTATTCTAGATACTTGATTTTTTAGATGGATGAACGGTTTAGTGACTTAAATGCTTTACAGCTTTTTAGGGCCGTCTTTACATAGTTTATGCAAACAATCAATAGATATAATATTTTTTTTTTTAATAGCCTTATGTAGCTTAGCGATTGATCCACCAGTCAATCAAGTAAATGAGAACGGACAAAAAAAAGAAAGTCAAGTGGATGAAAAAGTTGGACATCTAGAAGTCTCACATTCGCCAACACTATTCTCTTTGTTAAATCAATGCTTCGAAAGACACGCATGGCTTGTCTCCCAACGCAAGTTGAGTAGATGACGTTTTGTCAAGAAGGAAAGTATAAAAATCCAGAACAGACGTGGTTACACGTGTTGATGAGACGTTGATTGATAGAGAATTCCTTTAATCTTATGAGAAGATGACTTGTGAACCATGCTCTTTCAACTAATTCAGCATCCACTTAATTTAATATATTTAGGACATGATGGCGGCCTCCATAGACTCTTCGGCTACAGTAATAGAGTGGGCAATTTCCGAGCTCATAAGACATCCACAAGTGATGAAGAAACTTCAGCATGAACTAAAGAAAGTTGTGGGCATGAACAGAATCGTGGAGGAATCAGACATAGAGAGCTTGGACTACCTAGACATGGTCGTTATAGACCCTCCGCTCCACCGCCCGCCCCGTTACTTCTTCCGCACGAGTCAACCCACCTGCACGCGGTGGCTCCACATCCCGCGCAAGTCTAGGGTCATTGTGACATGGGCAATCGGAAGAGATCCACACGTTTGGGGCGACCCCGAAAAAGTTCATCCCAGAGAGGTTTGAAGGAACAAGCCCGTTCGGGGACATGACTTTCAACTTCTGCCATTTGGGGTCTGGTCGTAGAGGATGTCCAGGGATGCAACTAGGTCTAATGTGATCCGGCTGGTGTTGGCGCAACTTGCACATTGCTTTGATTGGGAGCTTCCAGACAATATGTCACCATCCGAACTCGACATGAGTGAAGAGAGTTTGGTCTTACGCTCCTCGAGCCAAAACATCTAGTGGCCATACCTTTCTGCTTCGCCTAAAACTTACCACCATTCCCAATCAACCTATCTTTTATGAGCAGGTAAAGAAAGAATTTAAGCGGATTGTTAATAACAGATGATATGAACTTGTCGTTCTTGTATGGTTCACGTTTTCATATTCACTAGATTAGTTTACAACCTTATATGAAAGGCCTAAGATGCCCTTAAATTATGGTGTTCTGGAAAGTTAGTTGATCCTTAAATTATTTTATGTATTTGCACTGCATAAAAGGCAACATATATATATGCAATTATAATTGTACGTTTTGGTGATGCATCTGACCATATGTATCAATCTAATTTTATTTATTGTGAAGAATGAGTTGATGATTGATAACTCTATGAAAATAGAGTTCTTTTACCTATTTTAGGTAACAATTAATGCAATATCTATGAAAAATATTTGATTTAATCGATTTTTAACTGTGCCGTAATGATCTCTAAAGATGGACACGGTCGAAGCGATTCACGATCGAGTTTTTAAGTCTATTGCCTTAAAATTCCTTAATAATTTCCCAGATAGTCTAGTGATCTCGAATGATCGCGAGAATAACCCATAAGCGCGTCGATGAAATGCCCTTGAAAAATGGATGTCGCACGGGGCATTGCTCAACATGCTCAAGTCCCCATGCACGAGATTGGGTCCCTTACAACCGAGCCCGGATCACTAGGCTTGGGTCCATGAGGTCAAATCCAAGACCTCAACTACCCATGTGCAAGTTACCATGGCTCAAATAGTATATTTTTATTTAGGAAAGCCAAATTATATTTTCCTTTCCAAACTTAGGAAAATGCTTTCAGCTTATTTATTTATTTATTTAGTTTCAGCCAAACCTAGAAAGTGAAAATGGTTTCTTGAAAAATAATTTTTAGAAATGTAATATTTTTCACAAAACAAACGGAACCAAAATTTAAGATGAGACACATGGAAACATCGTGACGTCATTCAGGTGCTCACCAAGCCAAGTCCAAGGTCCAGCCATGCAAATCTGGCGCTCGGCACCCGGCATGTGTGGAGAGGCTTTCTCATGCAGTGGCCCGGAAGCCCAACCTGGTGAACAGGGCGCCGAACCTTGTTCAACCTTCCCACTGGATGTCTCATACATGGGCATCCAGTAATGGTCCTCCAGATCCCCGAAGATCTTGACTATTTTGCTTCAATTCGACCTTCGATTCTAAATGATTCTTTTCCGGAATTGGCGAAACCTCTTAGACATCAAACACAAACATAATACTCTAAACTATAGTGAAGAAATTAAAAAATCCCTAATATCCACGTGTCTCAAATTCATTTATTTGAATTTCATTCATAAGATAATAATACTTCAAAAATTAAACTAAAACTTCATTGCAAATTTGTATGCAATCCATTTGGTGACTAACGCCTCGAGACTCCGTGATAAAATCAAACTTATCTTTGGGAATTCAATCATTCATCGAAAAGTTACCTCTCTTTCACTCACTCAAACGGTACCTAGGCGTGACCACCAAATGGTTAGCTCTAGGAGCAGTGAGCCCAAACTCCTCGGTCATGTCAAGCTCACTCGGTGATATGCCACCAGGAAGGTCCCAATCAAAGCAGTGCACTAGTTGAGCAAGCACAAACCGCACCACGGTCAAGCCGAGTTGAATCCCAGGGCACCCCCGGCGGCCCGCCCCAAAAGGTAGGAGCTGAAAATCATGTCCCATAACGTCCACGCTCAACCCTAAGAATCTTTCAGGTATGAACTCTTCCGGATTGTGAGTGGTCCACACTTTTGGGTCCCTTCCGATGGACCACACATTCACAATGACTGTCGACTTCGAGGGTATATGGAAGCCGTTCACTGTGCAGTCCTCAGTCGCCTCGCGGGAAGCAAAAACGGAGATGCCGGGTGAAGCCTCATGATCTCCTTGATGACCATGTTTAAGTAGTGCAAGCCCTCTAAATCTGATTCCTCTACTGCTCTATTCATTCCCACGGCTTTCTCTAGTTCATCTTGGAGCTTTTTCATTACACTAGGATGTCTTGTAAGTTCGGTTATTGCCCAGTCTATTGTTGTCGCTGAAGTGTCCATCGAAGCCGACAACATGTCCTGCATGTAGAAACATATCGAGGTTCACACACACACATAAATATATATATATTTGCTAGATATCAAGATTCATGATAACAAGTATCTTGATGGCACTTATCAGGCATATTTACATGGGACTAAGTCATGGATGTTACAAGAAAAATTAGTGCATTGAAAAGATAAACTTCCTAAATAAGTTACTTAGCAAGCACATTTAAAGAACCTTTCTAACAAAATCGATGTTTCAATTGAATCCATCAAGAATGTACTTATGTGGTCGTAAGTACAAAATTCCAGTAAGAATATACCAAGATAATTTAAAAGATAAACAAATTTTTTTTTTCATGTTATATTTGATGTTGTATGATGGAAATTATAATCTCAACTAGCTATTCCCTTCATACACGAATCAACTTATTGAAATCCTAATGGAAATATGGACTATGAATCACTTATTAATGAATAAATTTTGTTGTCTCTAGCACTTTCTGTTTCTTAGTTGACAAAACATTATTAACCGCTCCACCTCTGGTGCTTGAAAGAGACAAGCACATGTAATTTAAGGAAGAGACAATAATTTCTCTGCGGTGATCCTTAACTTCTACATCTTGTATATGACGCACTTTGGCTGACTGGTAGATAGACAACACAAGCTTCCAAGATTCGCTGACACCGTCTGCTCACAACAACATATGAAGAAGCTAACAAGACTATCTGTTTGGGCAAAATTATAGTTAAAACATATGTAATGATTACCAATTATTGTAATAATTTCATTTCGTGTTAACTATGTACAAGAAATATAGACAAATTATTATTGCTTAGAAATGCCATTAGGACTTGCAGATCTTAGATAAAAGAGAGGATGAGAGGAGGAAACCAATTCACATGCTTCATAAAAAAAATTTCGAGACATAACTGTTGAAAAGTTAAAATTCGCCTAAAAAATTTATTTATAAAGTGAAATGACAGATCTTTTCAAATGTTTCAATACGATGGTCCGTAAACTAAAATCTCTTTTTATACTTCATCAAATTGCCTTGGAATCAATTTTGCTCCCTAATTACTGAACTAGTGGGATCCCTGTTCTAATAAATTTTCCACTCCGACGTATGCTTAGATAATTGAACAGTGTTAAGGTTCCAGAGATAATCTTTAATCTAGGTACGAAAAATTGATTAATTACCAGAATTATGGCTTTGATATGGGACCTGTCGATATGGTACTCTCCCTCGTTCAATCCCATGATGCCCAACATAACATCCACAAAATCTTTGCTCTCTCCTTCCTCTTTCTTAGCCTTCATGTGCTCGTCAATAATCTTCTCAAAGAAGGCATCGAACACTTTGCTCACGGCTTTCATGCGTTTCGTCAACCCCTGAAGATCAAATCGTGCTAAATAAGGAACATAGTCACCGATGTTCGGTGTCGCGCCCAACACCACCCCTTCCTGCATCACGGCCATGAACTCGTCAAACTCCTTGTCCATGTACTTCTTCCCGAAGATCATTCGACAACTCATATCGGCACTTAGCGAAGAGATCTTTGCGCTCAAGTCAATGGCTGTGTGGTCGTGAGCCGCGTCTTTGAGAAAATTCACAAGCAAGCCGACCTCCTCTCTTCTCATGGACTTAAAGGAATTGATTTTTGCATGGCTAAGGAGCTCCAAAGTGCACATCTTTCTGATGTTCCTCCAATACGGGCCATACGACGAGAATGCCAAGCTCCTTTGCTCATAAGAGATGTGCTTCGAGGCCTCATGGGGTGGCCGGCCTGCGAAAACAATATCATGGGTCTTGAGGAATTGCTCGGCCACCTCGGGCGATGAGACAACAATCGTGTGCACGAACCCGAGGCGTAAGTGCATGAGGGGTCCATATTTTTTAGCTAATTTGTGAAGATCGTGGTGAGGGTTTTGTCCTAACAAAGGGAGGTTTCCAAGAATTGGATACCCTCTTGGACCAGGAGGCAATTTCTTCTTGCTCTTTTTTTTCCATAGCAAAGCTCGCAATAGGATATGAGCAATCAAAGCGAAGGAGAGTGTTATCCAGATCCAAGCCATTTTGGTGGTGGTTATTTGGAAGGAAGTGGGGTGAAGATGGTGGTGGAGATAAGTTCATTGCATATATAGATACAGATATGATAGGTAGATGTGCTAGATTTATTTTTTATTGCTTTTTAGTGGGCCCTTCAACAAGATTCCGAAGAAACATCGTGCACTATATACACTATATATTAATTAAGATATACTGAAGAGTATTTCAACACTGTAAAAGAACATCTTTCCTCGCAACGAGGATTGATTTTGTCAATCAAATAAATAAAATAAGCATGTTTAATATATTTTTTTTCCTGATACGTGAGCGACATGAATGATGAAAAAGCTAGTGATTGCGAAATAGGGGAACATACACAAGGAAGTGATGTAGTCTTCGACGTTATTAGTTCTTTTCATTTTATGTTTACAAATTTTGGGAAACTTTTAGCAACATATGACTAAAATAAATGTGTTTAATCTCCCTGAATGCATGGAAACCTCCTGTTCCGAAGAGTGGTATACGTTGGCCCTAAAGGTTACATTAAATAGGTAAAGAATGATTTAAACATGGAATCCATTTTATCGCATTCAAACCTGACAATGGATTACTTAGCCAATCTAGATATTTTATTTAATGTTAAAATTGTTTCAAGTTTGAACCTAAAAGCCAATCCAAGATAAATTATAGATAAGCATAGACTTAAATTTTCCAGATGCCCCTCGAGTAAGTTCCCTCGAGTAAGTTTTGGACTTTGAATTTTGATGACTTGGGGGACACAGATATATTCTCTTGACTGAAGCGAGAATCGACCAAGGAAAGTTAATTGAAGAAAAAAGTCTCAAATTTGAACTTCATTCCTGATTCCCCTTGGTCTTGGACTTCCCCTGGCGGTGCTGGTAGTTGATATCACGTGGTGCTGGTAGTTGATGTGCGTGTGTATATATATATCACGTGGTGCTGGTAGTTGATGTGCGTGTGTTTATATATATCACGTGGTGCTGGTAGTTGATGTGCGTGCGCGCGCGTGTATATATATAGGGTTTGTCTTGATATATATTACATGGTGCTGGTAGTTGATGTGGGTATACATATATATATGTATGTATGTATGTAGGGTTTGTTTTTGTGTGTGTCAAGCGGGAAGTGCTGGTACCTGATGTGCGTAATATATAGTTGATGTGCGTGTGTGTGTATATATATAGGGTTTGTCTTGATATATATTACTTGGTGCTGGTGGTTGATGTGCATATACATACATACATACATACATACATACATACATACATACATACATACATATATATATATATGGGGTTTGTCTTTTGTGTGTGTCAAGCTGGCAAGTGCTGGTAGCTGATGTGCGCGTGTATATATATATCAAGGGTTTGTCTTTTGTGTGTCACGCTTGCAAGTGTGCGGCAAAGGACGTGGTACTGGCAGTTGATGTGCACGGGTGTGTTCATACATACATACATACATACATACATACATACATACATATATATATATATATATGTATATATATATAAATATATCAAGGGTTTATCCTTTGTGTGTGTCAAGCTTGCGAGTGTCCGGCAAAGGACGTGGTACTAGTACTTGATGTGCGTAGAAAGGAAGTTCGTGAATTTGTCCTTCATTCGAGAAATTTCGTAAAAATGTAGTACAGTAACCGTTAAACTACCATCCAATTTATTTCATTATTCTATCTATTTTTTTATAGAATTCTTGTGATTGTTAAGACAGGACTTACGAGATTAAATATTGTATGCATTATTGGATGTAATTAAAGACAGAAAACCATTAAAAATATTTGAGTGACTCGAATATAGTTATAATCTCCGTTGCATCATTTAATTTATGGTAAAATTCTTTATTGTTCTCCCCATTAACATAGATCACATAGTATTCGATTGATTTTGTTATTCCGTCTATTTAATTGTTCCATGCCTTATTTCTACAACATTTAACACTGCTAGTATAAAATCTATGAGTACATAGCATTAAATACAACCATATAGAATGATTTATATGCCGTGACAGAAACAAAATGACAATATAGAGACTTGCCTAAAAATAAAGGAGAAAGAAATAAAATAAAGGCAAATAAAGTTTTTTTAGTGTGCATGTCGAATTAATGGAATCAAGTGAAGGGAAATTTTTTATGAATAGAGTTTCTTTTTTGACACACACACACACACACACACACACACACACACACACACACATATATATATATATATATATATATATGTATGTATATATGTATGTATGTATTTTATAACTTTCTTGAAAAACATAATATTTCACTCTATTGCATTGTATATAATAAGTAGTCTAATTTACTACGCATAAAGTGTCCCTACTAATATTTTTCGTTTTATTTGCATCAATGGGACCTCTCTTTTGCTCAAGCTAAATATGTTTACAACCGATCTTCAAGCCTAACAATTGGAAAAAGTTCTTTTGAGTAGGGATCAGCATGGTCCGAGTTAGGCCGATCCACCTCCTAACGCTAGGATAAACCCACATAATGTTGGTCCTCAATTTTTGAGACCAAGGACCAACTCTATTGAGCCAAGGACCGAAAACCAGATTAATCCAATGGGTTCATCCAGTTTCAAAGTCAACTAAGAACCAACTGATAATTTTTTTATTTCATTTTTTATCTTCCTAAAAGGCAAACCTACCCTTTCAAATTGCATATCCATTGACAATGCGGCGTTGTACAACCATACTTTAAATACTAGTACATATTCAATAAATTTAAGAGAAGGCAACCATAGAATTTTATTTTTTTTTTTTTTTTTGGTAAAGTTTTTAAATAGATTTTTTTGGTAAAGGCAACCATAGAAATTTCACACCTACTAAAAGCAAGAAACCAAAAAAAATGATTAAGACCACTCATAGAGATATGAGACAAGATGGGAAATTGAACGGTGAGCAGGAAGTTGAGTGGTGATTGGGGAAGTTGCTTCTTTTGATTTTGGCAAATTGAAGACTAAGAAGACAAAAAAGACATAAGAGAATGAGTACTTCAGGAGGATGCCGTGAGGAGCTGTTTAGGATGCCATGAGAAGTTGTTAAATGCTTTTGATGCCAATTGACTTAGGGCTTTCTCTTTAGAATATATGAAAAAATTATAAATAATATATTAGATATAATATATATATATATATATATATATATATAGTAAGGGTTGGTCTGAACCCTAAATTCTCAAGACCCAGAACCCACTCGCGTAGTGCTGGCCAAGAATCCCAAGATTAAGGACTAACCCAATCTCTTTGAGAATTGGACAAGGACCGGTAAGGTTGGGTCCGTTCAGGGTTGATCTAGGGTTAACCTTGAAGGTGGCTATTTGAAACGAAGTGTTGTGGAGATGGTGTGAGGATAATTTCTTTGCGTATATAGATAAAGATATGACAAAGAGATGGGGTTTTCTGGCCAATAATGTGCATAATTTATTACTCCTTGCTTTTAAGTGGACCGTTCATCTATCGTACACTGCATATTAATTAAGAACTCGTGAAAAATATATGATCTTATAAAAAGAACATGTACTCTCAAGATGAGGATTGATTATGTCAATCATATGATTAAAATAAACGCTTGTAATATTATTTGAAACGAGGGTGACGTGAAGGATGGAAGAAGCTAGTGATTGCAAAATGGGGGAAGAAACACAAGGAAGTAATGGAGCCTTGGAAGTTGGGAATTTTATTTTGTTTTTTTTTTAAGTTTATGGATTTTAAGAAAAATTTTAGCAATATATGACTAAAAAAAAAAAAAAAAAGTGTTTAATCTCCTCAAATGCATGCAAACCTAGTCTACATGCATCTGAAGAGCAAAAGGCATTACTACGCATTTAGAGTATCACTGTATGATTATATTTGTTGAGATTTTAAGAGATTTTTTTTTTTAATTTTCTGTAATCATGGAAAGAATATAAATATTCGATTCAAATAGAAGAGAATCATTTCATTAAAGTGAATGCATTTAGGCTCCATTTGTTTTGTGGAAAATGAATGATTTGAAAATTTTATATCGATTGAAATAATTAGTCAATTATAAAATATTTTCAAAATCAATAACAATTTATGTATAAATAGTTTCATGGATCATAATAATATTTTTCGTTTAGTGAATTTTGTAAGCGATATAAGTAATCATTTTTTGGAAAATATTTTTCAAATCACTCATTTTTGACAAAGCAAATAAAACCTTGATGTTAAGAATTCACTTTTACTATAATATCATCTTCTTTCTTTTCTTTTCTATCCTAAGGCTATCATCTAAATTTTCATTATATTCTATGAAAATCAGGAGGACAATGCACAAAAATAATTAGAGGACCAAATGGCACAAATTATCAAAGTTAGAGGGCTAAAACGACACTTATCCCTACCGAGATGTTTCCTTGTTGTTTACTGGGTTCGTAATGAATACAAGATTGAAACTTTCGGCGCAAATATTCTGTGACAATGTTAGTCCACGCGCATTTGTCACCAAACACAAGTTCAATGTACTTTGAAGGTTGCTTTCAGAAGCAAAATCAATTACTGCCGGCACTCATATAGAAGCCTCGAAAATTAAACTCAAAGCGAATTGACTTTCACTCGAAGATCTTTCCTTCACCCATTTAAATAAGTCTCGTAATGTAATTTCTTTAACTATCCAATTTGTCTTTGTCGTGTCGTGCCGGCGTTCTCACATGGGTCCGCCCCAGCAGGAACTACCCCAGCTCGAAACTGTTGAGATCAGAAAGGTATACCTATGCTTATTAACACTAAATTAAGAAGGACGTATTATGTGTATAAGAGAACGTGTTGTATCCATAAAACTTCTACGTAGCTTACGGGTGCTGTATAAACTCTCGAGATGATATCATATGTTCCGTCGAAAAGCGGGGCCAAAGAGAGATGATAGCTTTGACATTGATTGTGGCTTTTATTAATTTGGTGTATTTCTATTGGTTCATCCTTCTCCATCGCAAACCCTTAATGTTTTTTTTTTTTAAGTTGGTCTTTAAATTAATGGCCGGCCATCGAATCTTTTGCCGCCTTCATTAAAGAACAAAGGTTGATTTTGGATTATTATTAAATATGTTGTTTTTATTAAAGTATCGAGTTTAAGCCTGCAAATTAAATAAATCGAGATGAATTATTATTATTTTGCCAACATTCGAAATCAAGCAAAGAAAAACGCACGAATTTCCCTCTACGAATTAAAGTCACTTTCCTATTTTCACTTAGGAGTCCAACGTCATTATGGACTTTGACCATGGAAAATAATTCTGTTTTGAAATCCATGAAGATTATCCTCTGTGTTACCGAAGTCAGCGTGGATAATAGAAGAGGAAATAATAGAAGTCAACTTTTGTCAGAATTTGACAAAGAGTTTTTAATTATATATTATACTCGGGGATGTTTTACGAAAGTCTTGAAGCAGCACCACTTTTGTGAGCGCTTGAAGCGCCGTGGTTGATGTGAGCATTGAAGTGTCGTTATTCAAGCGAGTGCTTGACAGCGGGGTCGTCGGGCAAAGTTTGTTGGTGAATAACATGCAAAGAAATTTTAGTGTTTAACTCTATTAAATTTTGTGGTAAGATTTGCGCGTAATTCCTTTATGAAATTTAGAGATTACTTCAAAAGAAATTGTGAGGATAATTACTACATAAATTATTAGATATAATTGGGGCTTAAGAAACATCGTGAGTGTTTGAGTGACTCGAGTACAATCATAATCTAAATAATTGGTATGATCCTTTATTTAATTATGTTATCTAGATCATACACAAAAGTTCAAAATCCAGAGAGCATCTTAAATTTGTTTTGCAAGTGTTGGAGGAAGCAAATAAAAAGATTCAGATTGTGGACCTCAAGCAAGCATTTTAATTTTGTTTTTTCATCTTTTAAATTTAATAGATTATATAATGACATTAACGATTTCTTTTTATTAAGTGATAATATTTTTTAATTGTAATTATTTGTATTTTGGTATTTAATTTATTTTTCTTTCATCATATTCAAGAAAATTGATTGTGTGGGCTGGCTTATAATTTTGTCTCTTAGTCTGGCCTTGCAATAAAGGGGAAAAAAAAAAAAAAGAGTAACAGATGAGTCCGGCTGAAAAAGTCAACCGATTTCCTCAAAATCCTTTTGGGGTCCACGCTTCAAACGGAGTGACAGTCAGCGGGAGCTGTAGGAAAATTACTACGAATATACAATTCGTAGGTCAAGCAACGTTATAATGACAGAATGGCTGACAATTAGTGACATCGACCGGAAAATTTGTCGTTACCCAGCCATTTTTAGGCACAGATCCCGTCTCCTACTCGTATTTATACCTACATATCAAAGGAAAAACCCATCACCCCCATCCCCTCCACTTGCTTCCAAGGAACCACATCCAATGGCTTGGATATGGATTGCACTCACTTTCGCTTTACTTGCTCATCTCCTATTTCGATCTTTGCTGTGGAAAACACAGAGCAAGAAGAAGGAATTGCCTCCTGGTCCAAGAGGATTTCCGATTCTTGGAAACCTCCCTTCGTTAGGAAAGAACCCTCACCATGATCTTCGCAAATTAGCTCAAAAGTATGGACCCATCATGTACTTGCGTTTAGGGTTCATGCCCACGATCATCGTCTCATCGCCCGAAGCAGCGGAGCTAGTCCTCAAGACCCATGATCTTGTTTTCGCAAGCCGACCGCCACAAGAAGCCATGAAGCACATGCTCTACGAACAAAGGAACTTGTCCTTTTCACCCTATGGTCCGTCCTGGAGGAACGTGCGAAAGATGTGCAGTTTGGAGCTTCTTAGCAACGCCAAGGTCAAATCCTTTGAGTCCATCCGAAGGGAAGAGGTCGGCTTGTTGGTGCGTTTTCTCAGAGACGCATCTCGTGACCGGGCCACTGTCAATCTGAGTGGAAAGATCTCATCGCTGAGCGCCGACATGAATTGCCGAATGATTTTCGGTAAGAAGTACCTGGATGAGGAGTTCGACCAGAGAGGGTTCAAGGCTTTGGTTTCGAGAAGGGAATATATTGGCCGCGACGCCTAACATTGGAGACTATATTCCATACTTTGCTCCGCTTGATCTTCAAGGGTTAACCCGGCGCATGAAGGCTGTGAGCAAAGTGTTTGATACCTTCTTGGAGAAGATCATTGATGAGCACTTGGAGTACGAGAAAGAGGAACGGCAGAGCAAAGACTTTGTTGACGTCATGCTGGGTTTCATGGGATCTAATGATGGCGAGTACCATATGGACAGGCCCCATATCAAAGCCATAATGCTGGTAATTCATCGTTGTGTTCATTTTCTTTTCTGATGACGAGGTACCCCAGATTATTTCGACACATGAATACCACCAACATGCATGATAGTCCCCATCCCACACGAATTGAGGAATTACTACAGACAAATAGAATTTATCCTAGTTCAACCCATAATCCTCCTGACCTTGCCTTGCTTGTGTGGAAAAGTTAATTAAAGTGTGGACATGTTACCAAAAAAAAAAAAAAAAATGAGCCCTTTTGTTGTTTTCCCCTCTCCCGCTATATTTTTGTTTTTTTAGTAGCTTTTCAAAGTTTGTGAGACAATTATTAAGCCGTGATCTTATAATAAGATTCTTATGAAGAGGCGAAAGATCATTATTCTAGATACTTGATTTTTTAGATGGATGAACGGTTTAGTGACTTAAATGCTTTACAGCTTTTTAGGGCCGTCTTTACATAGTTTATGCAAACAATCAATAGATATAATATTTTTTTTTAATAGCCTTATGTAGCTTAGCGATTGATCCACCAGTCAATCAAGTAAATAAGAACGGACAAAAAAAAAAAAAAAGTCAAGTGGATGAAAAAGTTGGACATCTAGAAGTCTCACATTCGCCAACACTATTCTTTTTGTTAAATCAATGCTTCGAAAGACGCGCATGGTTTGTCTCCCAACGCAAGTTGAGTAGATGACGTTTTGTCAAGAAGGAAAGTATAAAAATCCAGAACAGACGTGGTTACACGTGGTTGATGAGATGTTGATTGATAGAGAATTCCCTTTAATCTTATGAGAAGATGACTTGTGAACCATGCTCTTTTCAACTAATTCAGCATCCACTTAATTTAATATATTTAGGACATGATGGCGGCCTCCATAGACTCTTCGGCTACAGTAATAGAGTGGGCAATTTCCGAGCTCATAAGACATCCACAAGTGATGAAGAAACTTCAGCATGAACTAAAGAAAGTTGTGGGCATGAACAGAATCGTGGAGGAATCAGACATAGAGAGCTTGGACTACCTAGACATGGTCGTTAAGGAGACCCTCCGGCTACATCCGCCCGCCCCGTTACTTCTTCCGCACGAGTCAATCGAGGACTGCACGGTCGGTGGCTTCCACATCCCGCGCAAGTCTAGGGTCATTGTGAATGCATGGGCAATCGGAAGAGATCCACACGTTTGGGGCGACCCCGAAAAGTTCATCCCAGAGAGGTTTGAAGGAACAAGCATTGATGTTCGGGGACATGACTTTCAACTTCTGCCATTTGGGTCTGGTCGTAGAGGATGTCCAGGGATGCAACTAGGTCTAATTGTGATCCGGCTGGTGTTGGCGCAACTTGCACATTGCTTTGATTGGGAGCTTCCAGACAATATGTCACCATCCGAACTCGACATGAGTGAAGAGTTTGGTCTTACGCTCCCTCGAGCCAAACATCTAGTGGCCATACCTTCGTTTCGCCTAAAAACTGAGGATTAGGGACCATTCCCAATCAACCTATCTTATGAGCAGGTAAAGAAAGAATTTAAGCGGATTGTGCCAATAACAGATGATATGAACTTGTCGTTCTTGTATGGTTCACGTTTTCATATTCACTAGATTAGTTTACAACCTTTTATATGAAAGGCCTAAGATGCCCTTAAATTATGGTGTTCTGGAAAGTTAGTTGATCCTTAAATTATTATGTATTTGCACTGCATAAAGGCAACATATATATATGCAATTATAATTGTACGTTTTGTGATGCATCTGACCATGCGTATCAATCTAATTTTATTTATTGTGAAGAATGAGTTGATGATTGATAACTCTATGAAAATAGAGTTCTTTTACCTATTTTAGGTAACAATTAATGCAATATTTATGAGAAAATATTTGGATTTCCTTCTGATTATTCGAATTTTCCTTATTTATGCAGAATAATGAGATATGGAGAGGATAAGGAAAATAATGGTAAATATAAAGAATTTAAATAAAAAAAAAGCAATAGAAAATGGATATCAAATTAGGAAATTCTTGATTTTGTTCCCTAATGTTATCTGCAAGCATTGAGAAATAGATATCTGAGAATATATCTTTTGAAGAGGAGAACATGAAGAGCCAGAGAGAGAAGTTAGGTTTTTGTTAAATCGTTTTTCATTCTTCTGAGAGATTTTCAAGTATTTTGAAGAGATAACCAAAGTGGTGACAAAATTCTTGTTTTTTTATGCAAGATGCTGAGCTTGATTTATATTTTTATTTCTTATTCTACTATATTTTAATTTTTCTTTTGTTAGGGCTACAATGTAGTCTAACCATAATGATGTGAATTTCATGATTTTTATGTTTTACAATTGATTTCATTCATGTGAGTTATATATAATTGTGTTTAATGCTTCTAAGTGACTGACCACCACTTGAATGATCTAATGTGCATATTTAAGACTAAGAAGTGATAATATGCAATGTTCATTATAATGTATAATCGTGAATTAAACGTTGATAGAGATATACCACGTTATTTATGTAGCTTTCGGTAATAAAATGATCCAAAAAACTCATTGTAAGCTGGGAATATTCATAATTTTTAATGCACTTATGTTTATTTTAATTTACATAGAAATATAATGGATGAATAAACTGAGTAGGTTTGTTATTCCTAGAGATAAAGATAGTAAATAGATTAGGAAATTCCTCTATCACATATTTGATATCGTTCTTGTATTGACAACAATCTGAAATTCATATCTAGTGTGTTATGGTGAAATCGAATGTTCTAACATATTTATCTGATTGATTTACTGCATTTAGTCTACAAATTTCGTTTTTAATTTATTATTAATTATATTTTGATTTGTTAGATAAATTTTAGAATTAGTCTATTTTAGTATTTAATTGGTTACTAATCATCGATCTCCGTGGGGCGATACTTTTTCTCATCATTATATTACTTATTTGACACGTTCACTTGCGTTTAAAATTTTACAAGCAAATTTTTGGCACCGTTGCTAGGGATCATTTGTTTAATACTAATTAATATTGATACTAGATAATTCTAAGTTTAATCTAGCTTTTGTTTTGTTTTATTTTTCAAGGGTGTACATCGATTTATGACATGTAGCCAACAAGGGAAACTTGTTGAGCTTGATCCAAAAATCGAGTGTACATTCAAAAGGCGACTAAGAGAACAGAGAAATCACGCTAAGAAGACGGCAGATGGTGAGAATGAAAATCAATGTAGACTCTTAAGAGATTATGCTACGCCAATAGTTCAAGGCACCACATCAAGTATCAGAAGACCTGTAATTCAATCAAACAACTTTGAGATCAAGTCGTCACTTATTTAAATGCTTCAACAATCAGTGCAATTCAGTGGACTACCAATCGATAATCCAAATGCTCACATCGATGCTTTTCTTGAAATATGTGACACCATTAAATATAATTAAGTTATAGATGATGCTATTAGATTGAGATTATTTTCATTCTCTCTTAGAGACAAAACTAAGAGTTGACTTTCTTTTCTTCTTGCAAGATCAATTATTACATAAAATGATATGTCTCATAAATTTTTTGGTAAGTTCTTTCCACCTACAAAGTCTGCGAAAATGCATAACGATATTACTAATTTTATGCATATGGATAATAAATTATAATTTTATGCATATGGATAATAAATTATAATTTTATGCATATGGATAATAAATTATTATATGAAACATGGGAAAGATTCAAAGAATTTCTTAGGAGATGCCCACATCACGGACTACCCGTATGGATGCAAATACAAACTTTTTATAATGGCTCCAGTACAAATCTTCGTTCTATGATTAATGTAGTTATAGGGGAAAATTTAAATAATAAAACACCAAAAGAAGCCTACAATCTATTAGAGGAGATGGCATCCAATAGTTATCAATGGCCTACTAAGAGATTACCAATGTGAAAAGTTAGCGGAGTTCATGAAGCGGATGCTTTTGCTACAATTGTTGCACAATTTGAAGCACTCAACAAAAAGCTTGATAATATGAGTGTTTCAGTCATGAAAATTCATAAATTGACATGTGATTTTTGTGATGAAGGACATGTTAGCACAGAATGTCAGGTAGGTAATATTTTTAAATAATCTAGTGAAAATTCTAACTTTGTTGAGAATTTTAACAGGTCACAGAATAATCCCTACTCCAACACATAGAATATGGGATGGCGCAATCATCCAAATTTTTCATTGAATAATCAGAATATGACGAGACTACTAAGATTCAAACAATCAAAAGAGACAAAGTCAAATTTGGAAGACATAGTCACGAAACTTGCTAACACAACTCATGACTTCATCAAAAGCACAGATGTGAGATTTCAAAACCAAAAGACTTCAATCAAAAATCTGGAGATGCAAGTGGGTCAGTTAGCAAGCATGATGTCAGGGAGACAACAAGATTCTTTGCCGAGCAATACAGAGAAAAATCCAATTGAAAACATAAAAGATATTACCCTAAGAAGTGGTAAACAAGCAAGAGAAGAAGAGATTTTCAGAGACAAGGAAGAGGTGGTCAATAAACAATCAAATGAGACAAGCAAGAGTAAACTTTTTTCAAATAATCCTAAGCCACATGTATTGCCAATTCCATTCCCTCAGCGACTTCAGCAGCACAAAATAGATAAGAAATTTTCTAAATTTCTTGATGTATTTAAAAAATTGCACATTAACATTCCTTTTGCAGATGCCTTAACGCAAATGCCTAGTTATGTAAAATTTTTGAAAGAGATTTTGGCAAACAAAAGAAAACTTGAGGATTATGAAATTGTGAAATTAAACGAGGAGTGTTCAGCCGTCCTACAAAATAAATTGCCTCCGACATTAAAAGATCTATGAAGTTTTATTATTCCTTGCACTATTATGGATTCTTACTTTAAAAAAGTATTATGTGATTAGGTGCTAGTATTAATTTGATGCCTTATTAAATTTTCAAGAAATTAGGATTGGGCGAGGTAAAAGCAACCATAGTGTCACTTCAACTGGATGATCGATCAATTAAATATCTAAAAGGTATTGTGGAAGATGTTTTGGTAAAAGTTGACAAATTTATCTTCCCTGCAAATTTCATAGTTCTTGACATGGAGAAAGATTTTGAGATACCACTTATTTTAGGCCGACATTTTCTAGCAATAGGAAAAGCTCTTATTGATGTACAACAAGGGAAGTTGATTCTTAGAGTTCAAGATGATCTTGTTTCATTTAATATTTTTAAAGTAATGATATATCCATCTGATGATAATTCTTGTTTTAGAGTTGAGACAGTTGACAAGCTGGTGAATAAGGTTTTTCAAGAAAATATTTTTAACAATTCACTTGAAGCATGTATGATTCGATCAAGGGACAAAGATATTCAGAATGAGGAGATAAAGGAGTACACAAATTTCATGGAGGCAATTCCACCTTATTCAAGGCAAAAGCAATTAAATTTGAGGAGTTGGAACAACACATTACAAAGTCTAAACCATCAATTGAAGAGTCTCCAATTCTTGAACTCAAACCCTTACTTTCTCATTCGAATATGTTTATTTAGATGGAGTTTCTTCTTTACCGGTAATTATATCTTCTTCTTTGATAGATTTGATGGAGGAAAAATTGCTCAGAGTATTAAGAGAGCATAAATGTGAAATCAGATGGAAAATAGCTGATATCAAGGGAATTAGTCCTTTAATTTGCATACACAAAATTTTAATTGAGGAACAATATAAACCCACTATCCAACCTCAGAGGCGTTTGAACCCGAACAATATAAACCCACTATCCTATCTCTAATAGTTCTTGGGTAAGTCTTGTAAAAGTTGTGCCAAAGAAAAGCGGTATGACTGTTCAAAAAAACAACAACAATGAATTGATTCCAACTAGAACAATTACTGAGTGGCGTGTATGTATGGATTATAGAAAATCGACTGATGCCACTAGAAAATATCATTTTCCTTTACCATTTATTGATCAAATGTTAGAAAGAATTGCAGGACATGAGTTTTATTGCTTTCTTGATGGATATTCAACGTATAATCATATTCCTATTACACCAAAAGATCAAGAGAAAACTACTTTCACTTGTCCCTATAGTACTTTTGATTTTAGAAGAATACCCTTTAGTCTTTGTAATGCACCAGCTACTTTTCAAAAATGCATGATGACTATTTTTTCTGATACGGTTGAAAAATATATTGAGATTTTCATCGATGATTTTTCCGTTTTTGGTCTATTATTTGATTCTTGTTTAAATAATTTGGCTTTGGTCTTACAAAGATGTGAGGAGACTAACCTTATTTTGAATTGGGAGAAGTGTCACTTTATGGTGCAGGAAGGAATAGTGCTCGGGCATAAAATTTCTCAAAACGGAATAGAAGTCGATTGAGCCAAAATGGAGGTCATTGCAAAATTGCCTCCGCCAACATCTGTGAAACTTGTCAAAGGATTTTTGGGACATGCGGGATTTTACAGGTGATTTATAAAAGATTTTTCAAAAATTGCTAAATCTCTTTCTAATCTTTTAGAAAAAGATGCTCCTTTTAATTTTTCTGTTGAATGCATGCAATTAACACTTTAAAGGAGAAGTTAATATCAACACCAATTATGGCAGCACCAAATTGGGATTTACCTTTTGAACTGATGTGTGATGCTAGCGATTCTGCAGTAGGAGCTGTTTTGGGACAAAGGAAAAATAAAAATTTTCGAACCATATACTATGCCAGTTAAACCTTGTCAGGTGCACAATTGAATTATTCAACAATAGAAATGGAACTCTTGGCGGTAGTTTTTTCTTTTGATAAATTTTGTTCTTATTTAATTGACTCAAAAGTTATAGTTTATTCTAACCATTTTACTCTTAAGTATCTGCTAGAAAAGAAAGAATCAAAACCCAGGTTGATCAGGTGGATTCTATTGCTGCAAGAATTTGATTTGGAAATCAAAGATAAGAAGGGGATTGAAAATCTAATTGCATACCACTTATCAAGAATTCCAAATTCAAAGGAAGAGTTCCCTAATGAGAAAATTTTTTCTATAAAGTCCAAAAAAATCCCTTGGTACACCGACTTTGTAAATTATTTGGTAAATAATGTTCTTCTTCCTAAATTATCATATCAACAGAAGAAAAAATTCTTTTCTGATGTTAAAAATTACTTTTGGGAAAAACCTTTCTTGTTTAAAGTATGTACAGACCAAGTCATAAGAAGATGTGTTCCAAACAAAGATAAGGCAGATATTCTACATCATTGTCATGATGGAGTGGCAGGTGGCCATTTCGGTGCCACTAGAACTATAGCTAAGATTTTATAATCTGGATTTTATTGGCCTATACTTTTTAAAGATGTATACTCCTATGTAGCTTCATGTGATAGGTGTCAGAGAAATAAAAATATTTCAAGAAAAAATTAGATGCCTTTAAATAACATTATTGTGTGTGAATTATTTGATATTTGAGTATTGATTTCATAGGACCCTTTACACCTTATTATGGAAATTTTGTACATTTTAGTAGCTGTGGAGTATGTGTCTAAGTGGGTAGAAGCTGTAACATTGCCAACAAATAATGCTAAGGTTGTGGTTAAATTTTTGAAGAAAATATTTTTACCCGATTTGACACTCCTAAGGCAATCATAAGTGATAGGATGACACATTTTTACAACAAACAATTTGAAGCACTTTTGAGTAAGCACGGAATTACACATAAAATTGCAACCCCTTATCATCCTCAGACTAGTGGTCAAGTAAATGTTTCAAATAGGGAAATCAAGAGAATTTTAGAAAAAACAGTGAATGCCTCTAGGAAAGATTGGTCAATAAAACTCGATAATGCACTTTGGGCCTATATGACAGTTTTAAAACTCCAATTGGGATGTCTCCTTTTAAACTAGTGTTTGGAAAAGTTCGTCACTTACCAATGAAATTAGAGCATAAAGAATATTGGGCATTGAAATTTTTGAATTTTGATATGCAATCTGCAAGTGAAGAAAGATTATTACAACGGAATGAATTTGAGGAATTTCGCAATGAGACCTATGAAAATTCTAAGTTGTACAAGGAACGTACAAAAAGATGGCATGACAAACACATATTCATAAGAGAGTTTAAAATTGGACAAAAAGTCTTACTTTATAACTCTCATCTTAAACTTTTTCCAGGAAAGTTGCGGTCTTGATGGTCTAGTCCTTTTACAATTACACAGGTATTCCCATATGGAATAGTTATGGGAATAGTTGAAGTTGTGCATGACACTAAGGGTGCATTCAAAGTGAACAGTCAACGTTTGAAGCCCTAATTTGAAGGTGGTTACAATAAGCAGAAGACCACCATTAAACTCCATCCTCCATAATAGCAACATCTGAGATAGTTTGGCTAAAAATTATAAAGCAAGAACTTCTTGGGAGGCAACCCAAGCATTTTAATGATGTTTTTATTTATTTGTTTTTACATTTATGTTTTGCAAAAAAAAAATAACTTTTCTCTGTTCTATCCAAATTAATTTTTTTTAGGGATCCCATTCAAGAGTTTAATTATCAAGATCATCTACAAACTTATCCTACAACCAAGGGAATTTTCTTCTTCCTATTCTATTTTTTACATTGAGGACACTACTTCATTCAAGTTTGGGGGATGAGACAAATTTATTTTTTGGATAATTTTTTTTATCATGATTGTTTTCCTGGTTATGAATTTTTATGATTCTTAGGAAAATTTAAATTTTATTTAAACTTGCAATTGATTTGTGAGTTAATCTTAATTCTGATTATGTCGATCCACTTACTGAGTACTAAAAGTCCTTAATTTTTTAATTGTGTGTAAATCTAGAGAACATTCATGTGAAGTATGTGATTTTCTTAAATTTCACCCAAATCTTAGAATTTGTTTGATTTTCTCTTGAAGTGAAATCCTAAACTAAATCTAACTGAGAAAATGATTTAGGCAATTTTTGGATCGATTGAGCCTTTCAAGCTAATCCTATTTATTTATCCCTAGTCACCCTGTTGAGCCTTAATTATTACTCAATTTTTCATTGGCACCCATATATATTTAGCCTAACTGCTATCAAATTATATCATTATCTCATGTCCTATGAACACGTTGATTTTCTTTTGGGATAAAAAATTATTTGAGCTTGATAGAAATTTGGGAGGAATGATGGAGTAAAAAGAAGCAAAAAAAAAAAAAGTGATTACAATGGTTGTTTGGGGTGTACTGTCAAAAAAAAATTGCTTTTATGGTTCCCTATCCAACTTTCAATTAAATGAGCCTTTTGGATATTCAATGGGATGGAAATTTTCATGTTATATTAGGAGGGACTTTGGGAGAAACTCCACCATAAAGCAATTCAAAAAACAAAAAAGAGAAAGGAAAAAAAAAAAAAAAAAAAAAAAAGGAAAAAAAAATTAATGATGATATATGGTGACAGAAAAATTATCTTGAAGAAGTGAAATTGAATAGTGACATTGGCTCTAATTAGATCCTAAAAATCAATGTGTTGATGGGTGATTTGAGTTTAAAATTATCGTTATCTCACCTTTAGCCCAGCCTTATATTACAAACTGAGAAAAGTCCTATTGATTTTTAGTTGGATAATTAGCTTACATTAGTGGAGAGAGGAATGAAAAACAAGCATATGAGATTTGGTCATAATTATTGAGAACTTTTTAGAGGTTGCATGTCAATGTGAATTTATTTAGCTTGCATATAATTCGACAAAGATGGGACTCTCACACATACACTTAGATCACATAGTTAAAATTGGTCTTAACTTATAAATCAATTTCAATGTTTGGATGGAATTTGTGTTTTTCTTTGAATTGTGAATTTGAGCAATTATGGAAAGATGTCATGGAGGAGGTTGTTAGCTTGAGTATGTGTTATGTCTTGATTTTGCTCAAGGAATAGCAAAATGTTAAGTTTGAGGGTTTGATAACTCTATAAAAATAGAGTTATTTTACCTATTTTAGTTAACAATTAATGCAATATTTATGAGAAAATATTTGAATTTCCTTCTGATTATTCGAATTTTTCTTGTTTATGCAGCATAATGAGATATAGAGTGTATAATGAAAAGAATGGCAAATATCAAAATTTAAAGAAAAAAAAAAGCAATGAAAGATGGATATCAAATTAGGAAATTCTTGATTTTGTTCCCTAATTTTATCTGCAAGCATTAGGAGATAGATATTTAAGAATATATTTTTTGAAGAGGAAAACATGAAGAGCAAGAGAGAGAGAAGTTAGGTTTTTGTTAAATCATTTTCATTCTTTTGAGAGTTTTTCAAGTATTTTGAAAAAAAAGACCAAAGTGATAATAAAATTCTTATTCTTTGATTCAAGATGCTAAATTTGATTTATATTTTTATTTCTTATTCTACTATATTCTAATTTTCTTTTTATTAGGGCTATGATGTAGCATAATCATGATGATGTGAATTTCATGATTTTTATGTTTTACAATTGATTTCATTCATGTGAGTTATATATTGTTGTGTTTAATGCTTTTGAGTGATTAGCCACCACTTGAATGATCTAATGTACATGTTTGAGACTGAGAAGTGATAATATGCAATTGTTCATTATAATGTATAACCATGAATTAAACGTGAATAGAGATATACCACGTTATTTGTGTAGCTTTCAGTGATAAAGTGATCCAAAAGACTCATTGTAAGCTAGGAATGTTCATAATTTTTAATGCACTTATGTTTATTTTAATTCACATAGAAATATAGT
The DNA here is from genome assembly GCA_014182405.2 of Eucalyptus sideroxylon. Lineage (NCBI taxonomy): Eukaryota > Viridiplantae > Streptophyta > Magnoliopsida > Myrtales > Myrtaceae > Eucalyptus > Eucalyptus sideroxylon. Next base: position 33,683,453 of record CM024556.2, on the reverse strand, counting down.
GAATTAATGAGCTGAGTAGGTTTGTTATACCTAAAAATAGGATAGTAAATAAATTAGGAAATTCCGCTATCACATATTTGATATCGTTCTTGTATTCACAACAATCTAAAATTCATATCTAGTGATTATGGTGAAATCGGATGCTTTAACATATTTATCTTATTGATTTATTGCATTTAGTTTACAAATTTCATTTTTAACTTCTTTTTAATTATATTTTGATTTGTTAGATAAATTTTAGAATTAGTCTATTTTAGTATTTAATTGGTTTATTAATCATCGATCTCTATGGGATGATACTTTTTCTCATCATTATATTACTTGTTTGACACGTTTACTTGCATTTAGAATTTTACGAACAATGATTTATGTGCACATTTTACTGGTCAAAACATAAAATAGGGCACACAGCATTTATGTAGCATTTATGTTAAAAAATGAGCCAATCACTCATCATGTTAACAAAAATTCGAACTAGCAATTTGGAATTTTTTTTAACATTAGAAGTAGAATTCATAACTAGGCTCTACAAATTAAAAATAAGGAAAAGTACCCTAAAAAAGTTATAAATCTATTATATTTGTATCAATTTATTTCTAAACATTTCAATCGAACCAATTTAGTTATATACATTTTCACATTTTACCAATTGAATCCATAAACCGCTTTAACATGAAAATTACTGACATGAATACTAGCCGTCTTACATGGCACAATCAACACTAATATGGATATTTTGTAAAAATTATTTTTATTTAAAATATAATAATTTTTATTAAATTATTCTTTTCTTTTTCATTTTCTTCCTTTTTTCTTCTCTTTTCCTTTTTTTTTTTTTTTTTTTTTTTTTTCATTATGGCATCTCACAACCTTTGCACAAGGTCAACTACCTATGGTGTAGCCATGGATTACTAAGCCTACACTTTGCTCTAATCCTCCCAAGCCCACACCAATTTGCAACTTGATTCAAGTTCTTAACATGTAAATCAATTTCAATTAGGAATTACAACTAATCTATATTTTGTGAGTTAATTAAAATGACAAGTAAAATATGAGAGAATACTTTACTTCTATGAGTCGGAGACTATAAATGCGGGAATTTGATTACACTAGATTTATCTAATGCCCATTCAATACATTCTCTTTTATTTTTTAAAAATATTTGTTAGACAACTTGAATTGATTTTAACCTAGCCACTAACATGCAAAGGATGATCATGCTTATGCGCAACTAATGAAATTAACACTCAATAACCAAAGTAAATAAACTAAATGATAGAAAAAAAGAGTCAAACACACCAAAGCAATCAATAATTTTTGGAGTTTTCTTTTATCTTAAAATAAAAACATATATGCAATGCAAATAACTAGAGTCCTAATTATGACCTAATCCAATTAACATAACATTATCCTACATAACATGCAAATTTAATTAAGTGAATTTAAACATGCAATCACTAAATGAAATGCAAATAGATTATGATGTGGATGATGACATGGCATATATGTTGTGGCATTAATAACATGGCACATATGAATGACATGGCATATGACATGGCAACATGATGTAGAATCTATTCATCTAATCTATATGACACATGCATTATATTTTTGATATTTTTGTTAAAATTCAAAATAAAATAAATTTTAAAAAACCCTAAAATGAAGGTTATTTTATCCAAACTAGGAAATAATTTAGATTGAATCCTATTCCAACTAGGAAACCTATTCGAAATTTCTAAAATCTATCTAAATATGTAGTCTAATCTAAAACCTACCATAACCTATTAATGGATCTTATCTAGAATCTACTCTAATCCATTCTAAAATTCATTCTAATTTATATGCAATCTTTTTGTATTTTTTAGATAAGGAAAACAACCACTAAGGTTTGCCCTCAATGGCCACCCTTCCTACATAAGAAGGGAGAAGTGGGGGGTTCGAATCATCAGCTTTTTAGAAGTTAGAATGGGACATTTTAACTTTAGATGTGAGATTCAACTCTCACGTCTTACAATGAGGCATAACAAAAGTTTAGGAGTGAGAATTAAAGTATGAGTAGAATAAGACGGATAAAAAAAAAAAGATAAGAAAAAAATTAAAAAGATAAGCACTCATTCATACAAGATAAGCTAAAAAAATAGCAATAAATATTAATTCAATCCAAATTTAGGAGAAAATAAAATCGACAACATGATTTTAGGGCTTAAATATCAAATTTACCAATTTTTCATTCAATGTGTTGACACCTAAATTTTGGCGATCCGGTCATTTATTTATTGCATAGAAAATTATAGGTTAATTTTATCCCTAAAAATATATTAATTGCATAGCATATAAATTTAAGTGCATTTGTTTTTAATTTACATTTTTTGTGCATTGGACCGATGGCAGATGGGTTAGAATTAGTGGTTCTGAACCTTAACTTGGCGGGCCAGACTAAGCTCATGAAGCGAGCAAATTGGCCCAAGCTCGTTTTTTTTAATGATTGAAGATTATCTCGTGAAAAATGGGAATTTAAAATTTTTCTGGGATGTGATTAATTTTTTGAATATGGCAGATGTGAAAAGCAAATATTGCGTTTGACAAAACAAATATTGCATTTGGAAAAAAAAAAAACTTCATGGATATCGATTTGGAAATATTAAAAAAAAAAAAAAAAAAAAAAAAAACCTAAGAGATAGCCTATAAATAGGTTAAAACGCGTAGGGTCTAAGGAGGCCACACATTGAATATACGGCCACACAAATGGGGGTTTTTCTTTTCATCACTTCGTAGGGGTTTTATTTTCTTGGGGGGACTTATTTTTTATCACTTCGTAAGAGGGAGACCACACGGTGGAGATACACGACCATGTGTTGGGTTGCATCTCACGTTGCTGGCCTAGGCACCTTCATCAAAACGTTCTTGATTGGCGCGCCTTCACTTTGCAAGGGACAATCCAGAGAGAGGAGGGCATGAAGCATTGAGACGCCATTAGTGAGTGGAGGAATAAAAAAAATAAGGAATTAAAGAGGAATTGTGAGTAGTGATTTGTGGAGATTAATTCACGCAATTCTCACATCTCGAACGCCGCTTTTCCTAGACCAACATCAACGAAGCCAATCCTCGCCCACTCTGCAACTTTCCGGTGTTTCATCCAACAATTCCAGGCGGTGAGCAACGTCCAGCAAAGCCCAAACACTGCTCAGCGAGACCCAGATTCCTCACTGAATTTCATCCGAATCTAGCGAGCACAGCACAACTTTCAATGTCCACAATCTTCAGCTACCTTGGCCAATTTTGCAACACCGGCCCGTCCCTTTCTGACATGCGCATGCAGCTTGGCCGCACTTGACGACTTTTTTGTAGATTTTCCAGGCATTCTTGATGTGCCCGAGACCTCCACCGATCCAATTATTTTGTTTTCGTTTGAATTTTTATTAGTGCAGGTCTTCCTTGACCGAATCCAGTCACCGCCCCGGCAATCCTAGCAAATCTCCGAGCAATACTTGTCCTTCGGCACCTCTAGCAACAACCTCTCCTCGATCGAGCTACCACCATGCTGTCAAGGACCCCACACCGCTGAGCACCTCCATACACCGTCAGTCACCTGTTGAGCGGAGTCTGTTCGGTTCAAATTCGGTAACATTATTTGCAGAATCAAGTAATTATCTTATCTAAATTTGATTTTGATATTTTATTACCTAAAACATGCTTTTCAATATCTTACGTGCATATTTGAATTATGGACGTATTTCCGATTAGGATTTATTGCCTAATTCACAACCGCACGAATTTTTATTCCATATATAAGACTTTAGATGGAATAATTAATCACACAGGAATGAAATTGATATTTTGATATCTAAGGCTTAAGAGCAATTTATTAATTTTATTAGCGAAATAATCAAGTTTGGATTTCAATTCGAATATGGATAACATTTCTCATGACCATGGATGATTTAGTATTTATCTTTTAATTGTTTTGTTTATCCCGAAAATACAAAAAAAATTGCATTTGCATCCCATGTAGGTTAGAACTAATTGCATGATAGGTTAGTTAGATTTTTTTTTAAATGCATGTATTTAGAATAGATAACATTTCATTTTAGTTTTCACTTTAGTTAGACTTTATTTGTAGTGATTTTAATTACGAATTTTCATGACAAAAAATACAAAAAAAAAAAAAAAAAAATCATGTGCATATCATATGGAATTAGTTTCATGAAATGCACGTCATTTAGTGTTTGTTGCTAGGTCCATTTAGTTGAAAATTGCCTGTCATTAGAATTAGGTCATTAGGTTAATTTAGATTGCACATTTAATTATTGCATTTCTTTAATTTCGAATTTCATGAAAAATACCAAAAAGAATTGTCGTAGAATTAATTTTATTCTCTAGGATAGATTGCATACTTAATAAGAAAACACAAAAACATCACACTTGCATCATATAGTTTAGGTCATATTGCCATCTCATATCATTTCATGTTAGAGTAATAGCATGCATTGCATAAAGCATGATTTTCATTAAATAAGCGAGAGCAAAATTAAGTGATTGTGTGTTAATTAAAAATCATATCTATGACTATTGATGTGAATTCTAATTTAATATTGCAAACGCTTTCACTGCTATGAGGTAAGTCCTCAATTTATTCATTGCTTCATTCGGATGTTAAATTTGTAGTTTACACACCCGCATGGTCACCTCACATATTAGGGAAATATGTTTAAATCAATTCAAGCTACCTGCAAAACATTTTTTTCAAAATAAAAGATAAAGGTACCTAAAGGGCGTTAGAGAAATCTAATGTAATCAAGTCTCCATATTCAAAATCTCTTGTTCATAGAAGTAAAATAATTCTCTTATTATTTTACTTAAGTGTCTAATCGACCTATCATAAACTGATTAGTGGCGACTCCTAATTAAAAAACATTTTGCATGCTAAATATTTGAACCTAAGTCGCGAATTGGTATGGGCTTGGGAGAACCCGAGCTAAGTTAGATTTAATAGTCCATTAGCTTAATTTTAGGTGGTACAACCAAAATTTCTATCGCGACACAATACATAATCAATATGCATGGCTTAGAGATTAAATTACCGATTATATGCACATTGCAAAGTAGGAAGATTATCCTAATTGGGATAAGCCTATCACTCAAAATATGCATGTTAGATTTTGATAAGCACAAATTAGCTAAAATATTCAAATTGAATCGGTATCAGATAATTACCTAAATTTGGATATATCGTTTCCAAATTGGACGACAACTAGCAACAGTTCTCAATAGTGCCTCACGATGTATGGACTAATGGATCATGGCTAGCTAGTGGTGGTGCTTGTTGGAAGTTTGTTTATAAGACAAAGTGTGCTTTTTCTTATCCCACATAGGAAAGTTGGGAGAAGATAAACTAATTAAGTATAAGCCTTCTCTAGCGTGTTAAAAAAAAAAAGTTGTGTGTGGGCTAGACCCCACAATATTTGTATGCAATTAAATTAGCACAAACCTCTTTATTTTTTTATTTTTTTATTTTTTGGATACCTTAGGAATTTCGTACAACCGATAGTCGGCGAGTAGACCCTGGAGTGATGCTAACGAAGGGCCCATCACCCCGACGTCACACTTAGGACACCAAGTGCCTTCATTGGGTTTCGAACCCCTCACCTTTGGGCAAGGATCAATGAAGCTTTTATCTAGCGAAGCCACCATGGCCAATGGTAATCTCTTTATTTTTATCCTCTTTATTTTTTTATTTCATACAGTTATCGTATTAACCTTTATTAGTTCAACGTTTTTTTTATTAAGTATATTTGGAAATTATGAAAATTCGGAATTTTTATTATTCTGAATTTTTTATATATGTGTCTTTCCATGACAACTTTTGAAAATTATACTCGTTCAATTTGCAATCTTTCCCAAAGAGTTACGTTTGTTTATTTTGCAACTTCTTCCAAATAGATACCTTTGTTGATTTTGCAACTTTTTTTAAAGGGATACCTTTGTTTACTTTGCAACCTTTCACGTGTGTGTGTGTGCGTGCGCACGCGCGCGCATCAATTTTTGGAAGAACGAGTATGAAATAATTTTCAAGTCTTTTTTCCAAAACTACAACTATATTTTCAATTGTTTCCTAGAAAGACCCTAAAAATATACTAGAATTGATATTTAATATTCTCAATTGAGACTTTGTTGTATCTTGAAGGATATTTGCCACTTACCATTAGCAACATTGTGGGGCAAATAAATCCTTAAATAAAGTGATATTACGCCTTAAAGTACAACTTGGTTACTCTATTAACTAAAAGCCATATGGAGTCGGAGACAATCAAAGTCATGAATCAAGACATGGTCAAATTGAACCGATTCGATGGAAACAACTTTGCTCGCTAGAGGAATAAGATGATATCTCTACTCACTACCCAAAAGATATCCTACATACCAAATCCTAACTTGGTGCCTATAGAAGATCTAAAGCCTACTACTGAGAGAGAACAACCAAGTGTGGAAGCTATTGAGAGGGTTAACAAAGAGAAGAAGAAACATGTAGAGGACAAATTGCTTAGTTGTGGACACATTTTGAATACATTGTTCGATCGATTGTACGATTTATTCACTAAAATGAAGTCAGCCAGCGAAATTTGGAATGCATTAGAATTCAAGTATAAAGCGAAGGAGCGAGGTACCAATAAATATCTAATCACAAAATATTTTGATTTCAAGTTTATTGATACCAAATCCTTGTTGGAACAAGTCCATAACTTGCAAGTGCTAGTGAATAAAATTTATGCTCTCAAGATTCATATTCTAAAAGCTTTTCAAGTTTGAGCAATTATTGCAAAATTGCCTCCGAGTTGGAAAGACTGGAAAAAGGCCGATGCACAGGTCAAAGGACATCGCCTCGGATCAAATACAAAAATATCTCCGTATTGAGGAAGAGTCATGTTTACATGATAATTCTGTTTTATACAATTCAAAAGTGAATGTTGTGGAAAGAAAATAAAAAGTCAACTAGAATTTTAAAGTAAAGAATAGGCATAAATTTAAGAAAACACAAAAGAAGAAAAATGATTGTTGTGTTGTTTGTGGCAAATAGGGACACTATGTTTAGGATTGTATTCACTATAAGAGCATATCAAATGACAAGAACATTCCAATGGTCAAAGTAGATATGAATTTTGTTGGAGAAAATTATGTGGCCATCATTTCTACTATGTTTTCGAACAAAAAAATTCTGAAATTAATGGTGTGATAACTATAGTTTATGAAATCAACTCTACTACTATTCAATCTAGTTGGTGGTTAAATTCTCCCGCAATAGTTCATGTGTGTAAGGACAAATAAATGTTCAAGCAATTTGAAGAGATTATCAACTCAAATGTTCAAGAGGTCCTTATGGCGAATAATACTCTTGCAAAGGCTGCTGGAAAAGACAAGGTGAAGATGGACTTCACTTTTGGAAAGAATATTACTCTTTTTTAATATGTTATTTATACCCAAAATTAGAAAGAATTTAATTTTTATTGATTTACTTTGTAAGAGGAGGTTTTAGATTTTGTTTATTTGACAAGGTTATCCTATTAAAGAATGGGCTATTTGTAGGAAGGGGTTATGCCAATGATGGCATGTGTCAACTGAATATTAATAATAATATTGCTAGTTTTGTTTATATTGTTGAGTCTTTTTTTTTATGGCATAGTAGGTTGGCACATATAAATATTCGTTATTATTCATATTTTTCTTGTTGAATGAGATAGAGATAATAATGTAATAAATAAATACTTTTATGTATTAAATTTAGAAGACAATCCTAAAAGCTTCGATGATACTATGTCTTCTAAAGATGTTTCTTTTTTTTTTTTTTTTTTTTTGAAACAAGCTGTAAATGATGAAATTAACTCAATTATATTCAATAATATACATTGAACAACCAAAAGGTTTCATTCTTCTTGGAAATTAAAGGAAAGTATATAAATTGATTAAGTCCCTTTATGGACTTAAGCAAGATCCTAAGCACTAGCATGAAAAAATTGATTCAGTCATATTGTTAATGGTTTCGTCCACAATAATGCTGATAAGTGTATATACTCTAAATTCACTAAAGACTATGGTGTCGATGATATGCTTATCTTTGGAACGAATATTACTGGAATTATTGAGACTAAGAAGTATCTAACTTGTATGTTTAAAATGAATGATTTGGGTGAAGTAGACAATATCTTATGTATTAAAGTTAAGAAACATAATGAAGATTTAAGCCAATGTAATTATGTTCAAAAATTGTTAAATAAATTTTAAAGTTAAATACTTCATTTGATTCCAGTAGAGTGGTAGCACAACTTTAATATGCAAGTATTAATCTTAAAATGTATGTGATGCATTATACTAGACATAATATTGCTTATATTGTATGCAGGTTTAGTAAGTATACTAGTAATCCAGGTATAGATCATTAGAGGGTTATTATCGAAATTATTGGTCTTCTAAAAAGAATCAAAAAGTTAGGATTGCTTTATAATAATTATTCAGCTATATTAGAAGGATACACCGATATTAGTTAAATTACAAGTGTGAGAAATGAGCATTCAACTTCTAGATGGATTTTCACACTAGGTGGAGGTGTTGTATCTTAGGTGAGCAAGAAACAAACATATATAACTCACTCAATTATGGAATCGGAATTCATTGCTTTAGCAGTAATTGGAAAAGAGATTGAATGAATTAGGAATTTATTATAAGATATTGAAATATGGCCTAGTCCTATACCTCATATTTTTATACATTATGATAGTCAAGCCACTTTGGAAAGAACTTATAGTAGTACATATAATGGTAAGTTTAGACATATTAATCTTAGACATGAATATATAAGACAATTAATGAAATATGATACTATGACAATTGTGTGTGTGAGGTCAAGTAATATTCTAGCCGATCTCTTAACAAAGGCTTTACCAAGAGACATGGTAATAATGACCTCATGAGAAATGCAGCTGAAACTTTTTAATTGAAATCATTATTAATGGTAATTCAACATTTTTCTAGAATATCACTAGTTACAAAGTTTAATGGGTAAAAACAAGTTATTGAATATAATTGTTTGATACTAACATAGTCCTAATATGAAAAATCAGTATCATCAGTTACATTTTGTAAGTTAAATTGAATTCTTAATGAAGTATAGCATAAATTTGTAATGTGCTAATAATAACAACAATACATAGTAAATACTTTACTTATATGAGCTTAGAAATAATGTCATTTCTTATGAAAGTTAGGATTACTTTTTAGAGAACTCATGAAATAGGATCAAGTAAAAGGCTATAATATTACGGAATAATATAGAACCTCTCGCTAAAATAAAAAGTTAGCATATGTACAATATGTTCGATTCTATTATTTAAAAGTACAAATTTAAAGCTAAGCTACTTATCACTTTGATAGAGCTTCGATATACTTGACTAAATAAAGGTTTAACTCGAAAAAGACTTTTATATATGCATATTAATCCCACCAAAATTTTGGCTAAATGGTTTTAAAATTTTTAAAAAAAATTTATTTGAAATCTTTGTTTTACAAACAAAGATGGGGATTATTGGAAGTTTGTTTGTAACACAAACAAAGTGCATTTTTCCTTGTCCCACATAGGAAAGTTGGGAGAAGATAGGCCAATTAATATGTGTGAGCCTTCTCAAGTGTGTTTAGAGAAAATGTTGGGTGTGGGCTAATCCCCACAATATCCTCATGCGGGTGTGCGAATAATTGTACGTTTTTAGGTACATTTTGCACGCTTACATACCCGTGGTTTAATTAGCACTAACCCCTTTATTTTTATTTTATTTGTATAGTTATCTTATTAACCTTTATTAGTTCAAAGGTTTTTTCTTATTTATGAAGTATTTTTGAAATTACGAAAATTTAAATTTTATTTATTAAAAAAATATTTTTTTTTTTTATTCCGAATTTTTATATGTGTCTTTTGAAGACAACCTTGAAAATTATATTCGTTTAGTTTGCCACATTTTCCAAAAGGCTACATTTGTTCATTTTACAACTTCTTCCAAAAGGTTACATTTGTTCATTTTGCAACTTCTTTCAAAATGATACATTTGTTTACTTTACATCCTTTCGCGAAAAGTTGCCTATGCTTTTTAAGACCGGTATATATATATGTCAATTTTTAGATGAACAAATATGAAATAATTTTCGAGTTTTTTTTTCCAAAACTACGCCTATCTTTTTCAATTGTTTCTTAAAGAGACTGTAGAGATATATGAAAATTGCTATCTAGTATTCTCATTTGAGACTTTATAATATCTTGAAAGATATTTACTAGTAACCATAATAATATTATAGGTAAATAAATCTTTAAACAAAGTAACATCTCGCCTCAAAATTCGACTTGATTACTTTATTGATTCGAAGCCATATTTATCCAACAATGCTTGCCCGTTGTTCTTGGCTATGGTGTTGCTCATGGTTGAGGAAGCACTCACGATGAGGACCATGGCAAAGCTAGAGATCGCCTCAATATGGTGATCGATGGTGGTAGATCTATGTAGCTTGACTATGTTGGAATTCATGGATCAGTGATCGACAACCTACAAAACAGGGGGAATGACGGTGTCATTGTCGTAAAATAGGAGGTCAGCAATATGCGTTGGGACATAGAGCAATATGGATCGTTGTGGTTTGGTGCAGGGTGACAGTGAAGAAACAAATTTGTCGTCAGGCTCAGTGCAGGGCGAGGCACAGTAAAGAATCAGCAGAATCGTCGTCTCGAGGCAGCCATAGCAGGGATCGTCATGGTGAAGGTGCAGGTGTCGGAACAAGAATAGCACAAGTTGTCATTGTAGGCAAAGGATAAAGACAGTGCCATCTCGGTTCTTGAATAGCAGCGGCACCATCGCAGGTCAACAAGGAAGTAGTTGTTAGGGAAATCCCTTATGATGTTTTGAAGATGACAAAATAAATCAAAGGCTACTAACATGTTTAATGGTTAAGTAATAGACCATGCAGATGATAGAACATGTAAAGGATATTGTCAAAGTGAGAATACGACCGGAAGACCGAACGTAACATATGTCCAAAGTATATTCTCAAGATTTCCAGACTGCGTGTCAAAGTCCGAAGACCGCGGACTCAAGACTCAAAGTCGAAGACCGCGACTTTAGTGTCAAAGTCTGTTCTATATCGAAGTCTGCTCACTCGACAAATTCCGGGCGAACGTGAATGATGAACCGAAGACGGAGACTCTATCTTTGAAGCTGAACTAGAAGACAGACTCTATGCTGGCAAGCCGAACCGAAGAAGCTGAACCGGGTACAGACCTTAAAGTTAAATCTGTTCGAAGCGAGATATGTTCAGACCCGTTGTAAAGTCTACGAGACTCGAGACTTTACATCCAAATTCGATGAATCGTAACTCAAGCCCAATCATATAACGGCTAGTGATCTGGTTTGGATTCCACATCAAGATTGATTTGATTGATTCAATCTAATTGATTGACGATTGGATCTTGAAGACAAGAACTTTCTACACGAAGAAGCTTTACTTATGGAAACCAAGATTTCGTTTGTATGGGCGATCGGAATCAATTTGGGATTTTACCTTTGTCACTCAACGGCTACCAAATCTTCTAGATACAGAGCTGTCAAATGGGTATATTGGAAGACGATTCTCTGGGATACTGTCCAACGGGTAGTTTGGAAGTGGAGGAGTATTTAAGGAGATGAAGGACCGATGAGCAAGTAAGAGACGAAGCGTAGAATTTACAATTCCAAAGTCTGAGCGACCTTCGATCATATACTTGTCTTTGGAGAGCTTAAACGTTTGTAATCATGAGAGAAATACCAAAAGAGTGACTTAGTGAGATAGTGTGATCTACTACTAAGTGTTTGCACTCGAAGTTGTAATCTCTTGTTGATTGCATAGTGGAATCCAGCCAAGAAGGCTGTTAGCGTGGGAGAGTGGACGTAGGCTTGGATTAAGCCGAACCACTATAAATCTTGTGTTCTTATTCTTTTCCCTAATTCCTTTATTTTGTTCATACTAGCACTCTCAATTGGTATCAGAGCTCGTGTACTCACTTTGTTTGAAGTGTTTTACTTCAGAGTAAAAGATCCATGGCTAGTATGTTGGCTCCAGGACTTATGGAAGGGCAAAGCAACACAAGGCCACCATATTTTGATGGAAAGGAATACGACGTATGGAAGAACAAAATGAAACCATTCCTAAGATCCAGAGATCTCTTACAATGGGATGTTGTGGAAAGAGGAATCAACCCCATTGCTGCGTCTATATCAAATAAGAATGGCAAAGACAAAGAAAGCAAACCCCCCGCTCCTATATCTCGGATGGAGATGTCCAAAAGAGAAGCGCTTGATGCAAAAGCCATTTATTCTTTATATTGCGCTTTATCTCTTACTGAATATAATAGAATCTCTTCATGTGAAACAGCAAAAGAAGTTTGGGATAGACTTCATGTTACATATGAAGGGACCGATCGTGTAAAAGAGACAAAAGTAAACTTTTTGCTTGGCCAATATGAATCATTCAAGATGAAGCAAGGAGAGTCAATTGGAGATATGTTCAGCCGTTTTACAGAAATTGTAAATGGTTTAGCATATCAAGGTCAGCAAATTTCTACCCCGATGAAGGTCAACAAACTCTTGCGAGGTCTCTCAAAAGATTGGAATCATGTCAAGACCTCAATCCGAGAGACTCAAAGGATTATGCCACTCTCTATTGATGAATTGATCGGCACTCTTCAATCCTATGAAGTGGAACAACTCAACGACGAAGATCCTGAAGGTAAAAAGTCCATTGCTTTAATATCTAATGCTGTTTTTGATGAAACAGATTCAGAAAATGACATGGACGACGAAGAACTTGCCTTTATGGTCAAGAAATTAAAAAGCTGAGTAGAAAAGGAAGGAACTTCGATGGAAGAAGTCAATACAAGCATAATGGCCATAAAAGAATCATGAAAGAAGATGATGATCAAGAAAATATATGCTTGATGGCACATTCAAAATCCAAGTCTGATTCAAACACGGACTCGGAATCAAAGTCGATTCGGACACGGACTCGGAATCGAGTCGACTCGGATACGAGACTCGAATCCGATGAGGAAATCGAGGTAAGCAATTCAAAAATTCCTCTCAAAGTTTCAAAGTATATAAATGAGCTTTGTTCAAATCTCAAATCTTCTCTTAAAAGGATTTTCGAACTTAAAAAGGAGAATTCTCGACTTAGGCAACAAGATCTTTCTCAAGTCTGGAGACCTATTAAGAAAAATTGGATAAAAGCAACATATTCTGCTAACTCTCATGGACCCAAGAAAAAATGGGTACCAAAGAAAAGATAAGTTATTTTTGCAGGATATAAAGAAGAAAGAAGAAAGAGGATTTGGTAAGGAATTTTTATTCTCAATTTGATTTGGGCAATAATTCTCATTATGCTTGATATTCGATATATCCTTGGTTAATTGAGATTTTATAATGATCATATTTTGCTTTATGGAAGAAAGAATCGTACGATTTATTTTTGTGATTTGTGAGTTAAGATTTGATTTAATACGTGTGATTATTTGAGATAATTCAGATTATTTGGTTTAATTTTATGCTCTCAAATTGTCATATTTTGCAAAGTAAAAATCCGATTCTACGTTATACTAATTTTGCAAGATATTTTTTTGAGATATTCAAGGATTTTATTCTCTCTGATTTTATTGTACTATGACTAAGTGAGAATTTATTTTTCAAAATATCATTGTGCATAATATTCTTTCTTTGGATACTTTGTTACGATGAATTAAGAAAGAATATTTGTTTATGGAGATTATCTATTTTACTCTAACGTCAAGGAAGGATCCAAATTGAAGGATACCAAAAAGGGAAATGAGTTGATTGCAGGAAATTCTTTAAGGCAAGGATGATAGCGAATCTACGCAGATTTTAGTGCAATCAGAAAATATCTCCTGCGACAATTGCAACAATTGTTTCTATTCGCAAATATTGTCATGATCACAGGGGGAGAAATCAAATCCAAAATAAAATGAAAAGAATCGTGATCACCTCAAAAAGGCAACAAATTGAGGGGGAGCATTGATCAATTATGGAAAAATCTTTTTGAATTGATCGTGATCTTATTATGGATGGAATGAAAGGTAAATGTGTCAGAATTTGTTCAAAAAAATCTGGTTAGTGCATATTTTATTACCTTTTGTCATTAACAAATCTCTTATTGATATTATCAATTTATTATGACAAAAAGGGTACGTGAATTTCATGCAAGATATTTATTGGATATTTGCTGATATAATCGAAGTGAGCTATATTACATATCTTTAATATTCGATAAAAGCTGATTCTTGGAAATTTTGATTCATGCAAAATATTTGTTATTATTCTCTATGTGAATCCATTATTATCGCTTTTTGATTATGACAAAAAGGGGGAGAATATATGAATATGCATATGTGCTGATTGGTTGATATTATATTATCTATGGCATAATATTGAGCTGCGATTATTTTTCTATATATTCTTATGCTCAATCTATTTGTTATCTTCTGATATCCTTTGATTTAAAAGTATGTTTACAAATCTGCATATTCAGAGATTGTTTTGTCATCATCAAAAAGGGGGAGATTGTTAGGGAAATCCCTTATGATGTTTTGAAGATGACAAAATAAATCAAAGGCTACTAACATGTTTAATGGTTAAGTAATAGACCATGCAGATGATAGAATATGTAAAGGATATTGTCAAAGTGAGAATACGACCAGAAGACTGAACGTAACATATGTCCAAAGTATATTCTGAAGATTTCCAGACTTCTGTGTCAAAGTCTGAAGACTGCCAGACTCAAGACTCAAAGTCTGAAGACTGCCAGACTTTAGTGTCAAAGTCTGTTCTATATCGTAAATCCGCTCACTCGACAAATTCCGGATGAACGTGAATGATGAACCGGAAGACGGACTCTATGCTGAAGCCGAACTAGAAGACAGACTCTATCTTGAAGCCGAACCGAAGAAGCTGAACTGGTACAGACCTTAAAGTTAAATCTGTTCGAAACGGATATGTTCGGACCCGAGATTGTAAAGTCTACGACTCGGACTTTACACAAATTCGATGAATCGTAACTCAAGCCCAATCATATAACGGCTAGTGATCTGGTTTGGATTCCATATCAAGATTGATTTGATTGATTCAATCTAATTGATTGATGATTGGATCTTGAAGACAAGAACTTTCTACACGAAGAAGCTTTACTTATGGAAACCAAGATTTCGTTTGTATGGGCGATCGGAATCAATTTGGGATTTTACCTTTGTCACTCAACGGCTACCAAATCTTCTAGATACGAGCTGTCCAATGGGTATATTGGAAGACGATTCTCCGGGATACTGTCCAACGGGTAGTTTGGAAGTGGAGGAGTATTTAAGGAGATGAAGGACCGATGAGCAAGTAAGAGACGGAGCGTAGAATTTACAATTCCAAAGTCTGAGCGACCTTCGATCATATACTTGTCTTTGGAGAGCTTAAACGTTTGTAATCGTGAGAGAAATACCAAAAGAGTGACTTAGTGAGATAGTGTGATCTACTACTAAGTGTTTGCACTCGAAGTTGTAATCTCTTGTTGATTGCATAGTGGAATCCAGCCAAGAAGGCTGTTAGCGTGGGAGAGTGGACGTAGGCTTGGATTAAGCCGAACCACTATAAATCTTGTGTTCTTATTCTTTTCCTTAACTCCTTTATTTTGTTCATACTAGCACTCTCAGTAGTGTCATCTCATATTGGCGCAAGAGGTGGAGGCACGGGTGTGAGGCAAGCAGTGGCGACCGACATGAGCAGCAAGGAATGGCGGGGAGCGATGTGACCAAGGATACGGCGGGGAAAGGGCTCAATCGCGGTGTCTCTCTTTTCCTCTTGTTCTCTTTCTTTTCTCATCTTTCTTTAAGTGTATGCCAAATTTTCAAATTCTCGACCACTAAATTGTGAGACATAAGCTTCTATTTATAATGTTATGAGTTAGGTTTAACTAAATAAATTGGCTCAATTCCAACATTATTAAAGGATTAACGGCTATAATTCATCAAAACCAAGGCCTTTATATGAATTCAAGCTCACATGGGCTTAACCCAACTTGATTAAAGTTCAAAAACCACTTTTCCTCTTTGCAAATTCCGGCTGAAAAGATCTCCATGGGCTTGGCCTAAGGGCTCAATGAAGCTAAAAACCTTAGTAATTTCCGGCCTTAATTTAATGGGCTCAACCCACTTCAATCAAATACAGAAAATTCCCCCTTCTTTAGTGAGTTCGACACCAATGCATTGATGCAATGGGCTCGGCCAGATCCCCCTTACCCCATGGCTTTAGCGCCAGTAATTCAATTAAGTTTGAAACCTTTAATTAAATCCATCCACCACCGGTCCAATTCTTATGTAATTTATAAACTTATCTATTAATGAAATATGCTTGTAATGCAATATAATGGATATTATTTTTGTTTAGGAGCCAAGATTAATCCCTACTTTTCTAAGTAATAAATTCCTTAAATGATTAGTCAAAATTTAGGTGTTAATAGGCCAATGATGATCACAAAACTCGCCAGCCACTAGGCAAGAATCACGAAACCCTTGCCTTGTCTGCTGCAACAAGGCTCACACCCTTTGTCCAAATTTGGGCAAGGCCAACCTCGCCATGGTTTACATGGCCACAATTGAAGATGGCCTTACTAGATGTGGGCGAGGCCAAGTCAGGGCCAGCTAGGCCTTGACAAGGTTGGCTTCACCTAGATCTAAGCAAGGCCAAGTGAGGGGCATGCCCTTTGCCAATGATCAACAAGGAATGAAGAAAGAGGAGGAGGAAAAGATAAGAAAAAATAATAGAAAACATTAAGAAAAATTCAGAAAAATATATTCACATAATAGAAAACATTAACAAAAAATTTGTGTCATATTGCCTAAATTAGCCGAATCGACTCAATTAGCAAAACATAAAAATGTCTATAATTCAATTGGTCCAACTAAAGGGTTTATAACTAAATTGATACAAATGCAATAGGTTTATGACTTTTTTTTTTGTTTTTTCCCTATTAAAATAGAAAAAATTATCGCATAAAATTCATATAATGGTTTGTTTGTCTTCTAGAAAACTAATTTCCGACTTTTCATCATTTGAATGATGGAAAACGAATCAATATACAAAAAAATCATTTTTCATATATTGAAAACAACAAGCTTAGATTGGGAGAAAAACGACTTCCTTTTCGACAAAAGAAATCATTTTCTCTAAAGCATCAAACAAATAAAAACTACATTTTTTCCTTGAAAATGATGCTTATTAAAATAAATTATCATGAAATTTTTTCAATGAAACAAATGCACGTAAATCTCAAATATCACTGACTTACATCATTTATATGGCCTAGCTTAGATGCTTCATTTAAAATGGAGATTGGAGAATTATAAAACAAGAAAGGGTTTCCTTTATTAAATCGAGGACTGTAAATGATCGAACTCCTTCGAAGAATGCATACAGGAGAATCTTGGCCGTACTTAAGCTTTAGCTTACGTACTAGGAACCAAAATTTTAACTAGGTCTTAAACTACCCAAATCAGATACTAATCCTCGTAACATTTTGTTCAGGGCTTGTTTATACATGGCCCATTTTACCCCTTTGTTGCATGGACATGAATCTTTTCAAATGTCTTTTAAGCATATTTCATATGAATCTTCCTCTTTTAAATAAAATTAATGCAATTCTTAGTTCATATTAAAATAAGTGATTCGATAAAAGTTGGAAAATTCCTAATTATTGTCATTATATGATATGGGAGAATTTTGATATGTAATTAACAACATTAAATTGAGAGAAATAATAATAATAAAATCTTATAAGGAAATACTACATATGAAAGGTTAAAACAAATGTTTTAAAACTTTCAATAATTGCTCATTTACAACATTAAAACTCATTAATAATAGGATTATTATTTGGTCCACTCCCAGAATTAAGAAATCCTTACACGTTCATTGTAGAATGAGTAATGCGTGTCTTTCTAAGGAGTTTTCTAACTGAATTTAATTGGAAGCAAAATAAGTGGGGAGTGCAAAAAAAGGAAAATTATTTCTCGAAAGGAGAATGTCTAATTTCGCAAATTAAAGTCCAACGTGTTACTCTTACGAGCAAATCTCTAATAAAGAAATCGTGATTATATATGTATTTCCTTGAATTTCTTTCAATTTCCATACCAACAAGTTCCAAATCCCCATTCATTTCTTATCCTTCAAAGGATAAGAGGAATCACAATTCTATAATGACACAAATAATTCCCAAATTTTAACTGAATATGTAATGTAGTGTTTGAATTTTAGTCTAATAATGACACAAATAATTCTCAAATTTTGACTGAATATGTAATGTGATGTTTGAATTTTAGTCTAATATATAATATAATTTTTAAAATTTTAAATTTATTCAATATAATCTCCAAAAAATATGAAATGTATAATTATATTCTTGAAATGACATTGTCCGATATGAGGTTGGTCTCTCCTACTTCTGAGCCGTTCAGAACTGGAAGTCCTCTCTCCTCACCATTCTTCCCCACTCCGCTGAGGCCACTCTGCTTCCTTGACCTTCCTTCACCCACCCGCGACATGCCCCTTAGCTTGTCACCGCCGCTCAATTCCGTCACCCTCTGCTCACCTTCGTCTTCCTCTCCCTCTCGCACCCAGAATTCCTCGCGCAATTGCAAGTTGACCCATCAATGGGTTCGCACGACGGTCGGCCCGCGGGGACCGGGAGGCCGCGTGTACTGCTTGTCGGCGAGGCCCAAGAGAAAAGCGAGCGCGACCGGAGGAGAGGACGACTGGGGGGCAGAGGATCTGGTGAGGGTTTTGATGAGGAAGTTCGGCGACAGGGAGCCCCTGGTGAAGACTCTGGATAAGTACGTGAGGGTGGTGAGGACTGAGCACTGCTTCCTCCTCTTTGAAGAGCTTGGGAGGACCGACAAATGGACCCAGTGCCTCGAGGTCAGTGGCGGTGCTCTGTCTCTCTTTCTCTCTGACTTTATAATTGATGGGTAAAAGAGACTCTTTTTATGCAATTTCAGCTTCTGGGTATTCAAAGTTCGTGTTGGAGGACAAGAAACTAGAATGTAATCTGTATTAATACGGTCAAATCGCTTAATGTTCCTAGAGCAAGTGGGGTGGCGTTTCTCTGCACAATAGGTTTGTGATAAATGTCCTATGTGAATGTTTAGTGCGCAAACAGATGTTTTCACGCTGGGTTCCCGCTCTTAGTCCTTATATTTAGTCTGTAAAGAAGGAATGCGAATTATGTGGCCTGTTGCAAAGCATGTCATCTCCATACATAATTGGCCAATGTAGCTTATGTGACTAAACAAATTCCCATCTGATGAAATGGGAGCAAATGGTTTGCCCTTATCCGGGCATGGTGCTAATGACACAATTTCATGAAGAAATTACATGATGAATTTTGGACTTCTGTAAGGATTTAAGCTTAGCCTGATTGATCAGTTTCTTTGCACTACATGCGTTCAGGTGTTCAGGTGGATGCAGAAGCAGCGCTGGTATGTAGCCGACAATGGTGTATATTCAAAGCTTATCTCAGTCATGGGTAAGAAAGGGCAAACTCGAATGGCCATGTGGCTGTTCTCAGAGATGCGAAACAGTGGGTGCCGGCCCGACACTTCTGTTTACAATGCACTCATTACTGCCCATCTTCACTCTAGTGACAAAGCAAAGGCGTTGGCCAAAGCTCTTGGTTATTTTGGCAAGATGAAGGGAATGGAACGCTGTAAGCCCAATGTCGTGACTTATAACATCCTTTTGAGAGCTTTTGCCCAAGCTCGAAATGTGGAACAAGTCAATGCTTTGTTCAAGGACCTCAATAACAGCATTGTCTCGCCTGACAAATACACTTTCAATGGCGTGATGGATGCATATGGAAAAAACGGGATGATCCAAGAAATGGAGTCTGTGCTTTCTCGTATGAAAAGCAATCAATGTAAGCCAGACATTATCACATTCAATTTGCTGATTGATTCTTATGGGAAGAGGCAGGAATTTGAGAAGATGGAACAAGTCTTCAAGAGCTTACTGCGCTCTAAGGAGAAGCCAACATTGCCTACGTTTAACTCAATGATCATAAACTATGGGAAGGCAAGACTTAAGGACAAAGCAGAACATGTCTTTAAAAGGATGCATGATATGAAATACACACCAAACCATATCACATATGAGAGTCTGATCGTGATGTATGGGTTCTGTGATTGTGTTTCTAAAGCTCAGGATATATTTGATGAGTTGATTAATTCTGGGAAGGACATAAAAATATCAACCTTAAAAGCGATGCTTGATGTTTATTGCATGAATGGTTTACCAATCGAAGCGGACAAGCTTTTTGAGACAGCAAGAATTGCTGGGGTCAAACCTGATTCATCAACATATAAACTTCTGTACAGGGCATATACTAAGTCTCAGAAAAAAGAGCTTGTTGACAAGCTGCTGGAGTATATGGACAGAGATGGCATCGTCCCCAACAAAAGATTCTTCCTTGATGCACTGGGTACTTTTGGGTCTCTTCCTGCTTCTCCAGAATCTAACAGTGCAACAAGTTCAAGCAGACCAGAAGTGACTGTTAAGGCTTGAGTAGATTTAGCTCGTGAATTTGGTTATATGGGTTAACTCTCTCCATTCAAATGGAGCCCTCCAAGAAAGACACGTAATACAAGAACAGAGCAACAATTCTTCAACCAGTCCACTGAGACGTGACTTGCCCTTTTAGTATTGGTATGCATATCTTGCCTTCATATGAATATACATTGCATTCCTTTGTCTTTCATGGTCCTTTCATCCTGAAAGTTTAATCAAATACGGTTATCCTTGTGGTAGATATTTGTGTTTTTAAAATGATCTCCTTTTCTTGAATCAATTAGTGTAACAGTGCCTCAAACTGAAGACATTTACTCGATTTTTGAAGTACTCATGGTTTAGGCACTCAGTTTTTCGTTGCGTTGTTTCTCTTTTGGATCTTGTGTTGGTTGACACCAACATAAAGTTGAGGACACTCGTAAGTCTTGTGTGCCCATTCTTTCAATTTTCACCAACATTCTATAGTATTTTCATGCAGTTAAAATTCAGTGGTGAATGCCAAGAAAGGTTTTGAAATTATGACTGAACTAGAGTGGGGAATAGGTGTTTTAATCTTGATTTAGCTCTTCATGAACGTTTTGACCAAACAAATTTCCACCAATATGTGGGACTGTTTAAGTGTACATCTAGATATCCAAGTTTATCAATCTACTCCATTCCATGTCAGAATATAAGCATCTAGTGTGGCAGAATCCTAGCCTAAACATCCGGTTCAGCTGAACTTGACCTGAAGTTTGTTTATTGGTTTCTGGTTCTTGTAGCATTAGTTGACACAAAATTTACAAAAACAGTCTATTGTCATCTGGAGCATAGCCAGAGAATACCAAGGGCTTCTAAAAAAGCATGCTATTGAGAAATCTCAATGGCCCTTTTAAGTGGCTCAAAATTTGGGCTTCTCTTCATGCTAATAAGACAGTCATGTGACCCTCCTTTTCCTTGTTTTTCAGCTGGCGAGCTAATCTCATATCAAAGCTCAACCATTATCCTGGTCAAAGTACATACACAATCCTGCTCCTAATGTAGATTGGATACTAAATTATGTGTTTTGGCCCATATGGACTGTGTGTGGTACCTTTGCACATAATTTATTCACACAATTAGTCTGTCCATTGTCCTTGACTTTAACTGATAATCTTATCTCAAGCATTTGCCACAATTTGTTGAGTTGAAGCTTTAGCGTGTATACTTGACTTCAATTTGAGGTCGGTTGACATCAGTATATAAACATTAATTAGCACAGGACTCTTTTCATTTTTGTGCTGCCCTTCCGTTGAGAAAATCCAGTTTGTGCCGTATCACATATTTTTGACATACCGACTAACCCAGATTAAATTTATCACAGGAAGTTCCTTGTCTGACCATAGTCCTCAGAATGACCTCAATGTAGTTCCGTTTGTACGAATCATGCTGCCATCACTTTGTATGACCATCATTTGAGCTTTTTCACCGCAGAATGTTGCTCAGCGACGACTCACGGTGCTGCTCGGACCTCCATCGATGAAGTAACCTTTTTTTCCAATGGGTTCAATGGTACAAAAGCTATTTCGGATGTTATCTGGTCTGACTGGACTTGGGAGGATCTAGCAGCTGCTTTTCCTACTATATGTATCATTAGTTTGCAAAATCCTGGTAAAATTCCCTTGGAGAAGGTAAATCCAAGAGAATTTCATGCTTCCATTTTTTATCCATTAGTACTGGGATAATATTAAGAAATCCATAGGATGATCCATGTTGTGCTTTATGTTCTTATGTTTGATTATAAGCTAACACCTTGTCCATTTCTTGTTCTTGTATATTCCTGATGTACTTTCGAGAGAAGTGACTAATCAAATGGAATGGGTACATTTTATGTTGAATTACGAGAGAGAAATCATATGTGAATTTTCGAACGTCGAATACATGTCTGAATAGAAGGGAACCATTGCATGATGGAATCTAAAGCTTATTGCCTGAAGTACAAGCGAGTCATAGGCATTTCGTTTTGTGTTCTAAAACAAGGAGAACTACTAAAACAGTCTCACACGTGTTACAATTATGTGAATTCAACTGTAAATATTTTTGTCAATTCAATTTTAAACATTTTGCAGTAGTGCCAAATCAGTCCATTTAACCAATTTTGGCCGGCTAGCCTCAGCCATCTTGACAACGTTCTTTTTTTATTTTCTTTTTTTCTGGTAAGTATCTTGGCAACGTTGATTTGGCTTTTAAAAAAAAAAAAAATTACTTTTTTTTTTTTTTTTTATCTTTATTTTTATTTTATCTTTTACTTTTCTTTTTTCTCTTCTTCCTCCCCTGGCTTCTTTTCCCTGCAATGGTTGGTGAGGCTCTGATGAGGCTCACCCAAATTTGACTGAGGCCAGATAAGGAAAGGAAAAAAGAGAAGGTAAACGAAAAATAAAATAAAATAAATTACTTAACAAAAGTCACATCAAATATGGACCGAACAGTCAATGATGGCCAATCAAAATTTTAATCGATGAACTAAATTGACACAATTGTAAAAGATTTATAATTGAATTGATAAAAAATAATAATTAAGTACTAAATTCATATAATTATAATAGATTTATGACTTCTTTAGTAATTTTCCTCTCTTAATCAAAATCCTTTTGTTAACTCCAATACAGAAATCCCACATGATGGTCCCACGTGGCATCATGTGGACCGGTAGCTTGTAGAACTCGATTGTATTTTTAGTCAATGGACTTGATTGAATATGTACTAGAAGCTCGAGAATTTGAAAGATTTAATTGCACTCAACTTTCTAGGATTGGCGTCCCTTTTCCCATGCGGCGGTCATGGATCCTTTCCACGTGTAGGAAGGGTCAGTTTCTTTTATAAATTAGAGTGCTCGTCTCCATGAATTTGTTTAGCTGTAGAGATGCAACACGGATGCCCCTCGAAGCTTTTTGAGTATTTCCTTTTGCGGGGCCATGCTAGATCTTAGCAGTTGATACGTGATACAATGAGAGTTGGGAACCGAATTGCATGCATTCAGACCCCAAGTCTATGTACAACACAAGGGCACAGTAAATGGGATTTGAAGGTTGTGTCCAATGAGCCGGGATGATTATGATAAAGACAGGTAACATGACATCGTACTTCTGAATTTGTAACCGTTTTAGCATGTCATGTCAAAAACAATCACCAATCACATCTAGCAGTCCACACAGAGGAGCCTATGAAACTCGCAGAAAACAAGATTAGATAGGCTCGGTGTTCGATATTAGAGGTCTAAAAAACTCGAAATCAATTGGTGTAGGATGGTTTCGAAAGTATGAGACCATAGCACCGGCATCTTGTGCAGGGTGCCTTCTCCCTGCAAAATCCCTAATTCTCTTCTAGGTACTCCCTAATATAATTTCTTCATCAAAAGGGATCCGAAGCCAAGAGCACAATAAATAGAGATAATCATATGCTATCGAAGAGTATACTACAGGAGAACACAACAAATTTTAGACTTAAGTTCTCGACCATGGCATTGACTTGATGCTCATAGTATCTGATAAATTGATGCCAGCAACGATCCTAACTGATCAACAAGGGTAGACGTAACTCGAGTACCGCATTATCTTGCCGCCTCTCTAAGAAGGATGCCAAATCCAAATGACAACTGAATGAACAAGAACAAAATTCCTATGGAATTCGACAGGTTCATCCAACCAAGAATCTGAACAGTAACTGTTTCATTGGTACCAATATTATGGACTTTATCAAAATGTCTCCCAGTCCTATCAAGCAATTATGACCAGTCATAGGAAGCATTCCCTCCGATGAAATTGCTCAGATTACTGGATGCTCACTCGTAAGCAAACTTGACTAAGTTTTCAACGTACAGAACAACCCAATCTATCCCCTGAGATTGCTCTAACCAGCAGGAGTCCAGCAAAATAGGAATAGCAATTCCCGGTAATAAACAAAATATGACATCATACATCATTACTAAGCAAAGTTCCCATGCTTGGATAAAGCATGCGCCTTCATCCACAGAGCGCCTAATTCGCATTCTAAAAGTACATAGGTAATTAGTTGTAGGCTACAAAAGACTTTGTTATCCTATTGTTACATCCACTACAATCTTTCACTGAGTATCAAACCCTTGTTTAACTAATCTCTACAGCTCCCCACCAATCAGTATTTAACATTTTCGACCCAAATAAGTAAATCCCTTGACACGAGAAATGACCCATAAATGAAGGAGAAACAAACAAGCCAGTTTCCAAATGGGATCCTGCGTCTTGAAAACACAGGTGTTGGGAGAATGCCTCTCCCTGTAACAGAACGCTAAGTCCATGAAAACAGACTTCAGACAATATAACAACAGTGGTTTCTCCCTTGAGGGACTGGAAAATACCTGAGTTCTAGTGTTGCTACATGAGGAATGTTCTCATTTGAGAGTTGGTAGAGCATTTGCCAGATTTCCCAATTGCAGGAAAGCATACGGTACCATCCCTCCCAGGGAATGTTAGGATCATTAAGGAGTTACTAAGAAGTCCCCACAGAATGCTTGCACGCAACTTCAACAAAGCAAGTCTAGTTCTAAAAACACTTTATTCAGTCTTACTAAACTCTAAAATGAACAATGTCATTGTATGTAGCATTTTCCCATCACTCTATTGTTTGAGGAGTCTTTTGGAAAAGATTGACAAACAATTGCTGGAGAAAAAGCACATTATTCTTGAAAGTTTTGTTCAAGTTTCTATTCATTTTGCAGTAGTTTTTGCAAATTTACCAGATGAGAAGCTTATAAAAGATGCTCATGATCTATGGCTGGAATTTCTGTTCTAATACCTAAAAGTTATTCAGGTCACAACAAACCACAGCTTAACACGCAAAATTTTTCCAGAGAACTTTATTTCTAGAACTTTCTACAAAAGCTTTCACACCCGACATTCCAACCCCCCCCCCCAAGAAAAAAAAAAGAAACAAACATTGCTCTTTTTATGACTACTTGCTAAATCCTTCTTTCTTTAATGCTCCCAACCGATAAGCAATATTCACAAAGAAAAGGAGAGGGGGGAAAAAGGCAATGTTGACCCTGCAGGAGTCTATAAACCTCGCAAGTATGTATAAACCATGGACGGGAGAGGTTTAACACTTAATAGCACTCCAGTTTAGACCAAAAATATTGTCTTCACACCACCTAAAAGGACAAACTTAGCTTTCTCACAGCACGTGAACACACTCAACCAGCAATGACCAACAAGCAGTCAGCCAACCAAAAAAAGCAGGACCCACCCACATCCCACTGCCTGATTAACCTTCCATTGGATTTATCATTGTCCTGATTCCATTAGCTGGCAAGGAATACAGGAATTGCATATCACAAAGAAAGGTGTTTGAATCGGTTTTAGTTTGGTCCAAAAACACGTATTTGTCTTTTTGACCAACCAGCAAGGAAATTCTCCATTTTTTAATATTCAATGTGAGCATCTGACTTCTCTAGTCCTCAATCTACTGAAGCATAACACCATAGTATAACCAAATACCTCCTACTTCTACATCCCAATTCAACTATAATAAGGAAATTCTTAACTTCATATTCACTTTGATTTCAGTCTGGAAGCAGCACAACTCCATATAGTCCTTACTAAGAGGCATTTTCACAATAAGTAATCCATCAAGCTAAAAAGGCATTTTAACAATTATCTGAAATCAATAAACAGGGAGCTTCACCTGTCCATCCAAAATGTCAGAATTCTCCAAAAACTATAATGCAGATTAGGTCTGCACAATTTAAGGATGCTCAGATTGTGACTCAATACTCCTTTTCTGGTTTTTCATAGACTAGGTCTTATATAACAACTATTGATTTGTACTTGGCAAAGAGAATTAACTGAAAGTTTCATTTTCAAATAACAAATTAAAAATGAGCGCAGCCATACAATCCTAAAGAGTGTAGTCAAACAATTCTAATGTAAAACTATTTCTTACTTCAACCATCCTTTCCCGAATATATGTATGTAAAGTGATAACACCTTGATACAAAAGGCAACCCGAATATCTGTGACAGAGCTTTAGTAGCTCATTACCGATCAGTTCAAGACTTAATTTTCAATAAGACTTCGAGACACAGGTAACTTAAATAATCATATGATAATCTAAATTATCAAGTACCCTCAAGTACGGTACCGGTATTCATAATTTTAATGGGGAAAAAGTATATAAAGTCACATATTTTGCAGATTGCTATATGGACATGTAGAATATGCATGGATAAAAGATAATATAGCCGTAACCAAATTCTCACCTAAGCTTTACCTCTTATATATTAGGTAAAGAAAATATTTCTTCAATAGTCCTATTTACTTGCCCATTAAATGCTGACCGTTACTGTGCATAGTTGCAAGATTTATCTAAAAAAAACTACTCAAGAGTATGAAATAGCAAAATAAGTAGCCAGGATGAAATTTCATGACCAGCATCAATATCTAAACAAAACAAGTAACATAAATAGCAAAATCATCTTAGGAATTGTTGTTGAAAAGAAAATGGGTGTACTACAAAAATAATAGGAAGTTGATTTCCTTTAAAAAGTGAAGATGAGTCTTACACAATAGAAATATGAGACAATTTATCCACAAGAATGGAGGGGGGAAGGAGAGAAAAGGGGGGGAGGGAGTGACAATGAGCATTAAGTTCTACGAAGGAATGTGAAAGGCACTCTGCCCACCGATCATGGAAGAGCAAAATCATTCCTCAAGTTCAGCCGCACTTTCATCTGCATATGGAAGTCCAATAATGTAAAGACAATAAAAAAAGACAAATTCTCCCTTAAATATAAAATAATCAAATCAAAACTGTATAACTAACATAAAAAACAGAAGCAGAAACAACTAACAAGAATCCACAAGGCAGCCCAAAAAAGGAAGAATCATGCCCAGGGAGAGCAAGAAGAAAGCCATTGCTGCTTTCCTCAAGTAGGCACGCCAAAAATTTCAAATAATATGGCACATAAATTTGGAGGCAGAAGAGAGAGAAATTGCATATTGACAAATTTGGGAGAAGAAACAACAAAACCGGAAAAGTTTATACCATAAAACGCACTGACTGTGACAAAGAAAAAATGACCCTTCAAGCAAGACCCCCCCCAAAAAAAATAAAAATAAAAAATAAAAAATAAAATAAAGGTTGGGCACAGCCATTTAGAGAAAAAGCACAAAAAGATGTTCACTTCATGGACTTAGTAATTACTATACTACAAGCAAAATATATTTTCAGGGATCAAAACTTTTATCGTATATGCAGTGAATAAAGTCATTCTTGACAAGATCACTTGATACTAGAAATCCAAGAGATTATATGATAATTAAACATGTAATAAGACTGTACTATTTTTTAGAACAGCATCATAAATGATGAAAAACTTCAGACTGAGGAAAGTAATCTTAAAAAGATTTTCAAATTGCATAATTTTTTCAAAAAGAAGCTATGACATCATCAAGAGGTCAAGTCAAAACCTATTGTTTATGCTGACAATTGAAAGACATATACTAGGTCACAAAATATCGAAATTAAATAAATGTCAGGGCAGACAAATTGATTGGTTTAAGGTACCAAATAATTGGACAGAAGAGAAAACTCCAGCAGAGGGGCAAAAATGAAATATACAAACCCTACCCATCATTAACAAAATTAGTAGAGGTTAACGGATGGTTTAAAATACAAGTGAGGATACAAGAAATTCAATGGAAACTAAGAACTATGTACAAGAAATAGATATAGGTCCATAGCTATTGCTGTCAAAAAATTTCAGAGAAGAAGGCGTCAAGACCATGGAGAACCATGCCCAACATTATAAAATACTCTAATTATGTTTAAAAAAAAAAGAAGATATCCACCCTTTCCAGCAAAATAAAATTGTTTAATGCCTTTGAAAGAGCAAACCGGACATATAATTCATCCTTAACCAATCATATGGTTATCATAGGAAAGGATAAATAATAATACCCCCATGGTACATGATTCCTTAAATGTATACGAGGGGATCCTCATAAACCAAGTCACCTGACAAATCACTGAGTACAATGCATGCAAGATACATATGAAGGGAAAAGACCTACTAATTACTCAAGTAAACAATATGAAGTGTATCCTGGGAAGAAATAAGTTCTTTGATATAATCATATAATCCTAGAAGTGCCGAAAATGAATAACAGAATTCATGGGGAGACCAACATAAGAATGACATGGCCCAAAATATCAAAAGCAAACAGGGAAACACATATTAAAGGTGCAAAGGAAAAACTAGCCTGAAAAGCACGTTCTAGCAAAAAGTAAGCATCTCAACACTATATAAACATTTTTAAAAAAAAAAAAACTATATAAACATACAATCAAATGTCTGACCAAAAAAAGAACACCATACAATGAAGGCTAGACATGGTAAGAAACTCTAAGAATAAGTTCCTCGGAAGATTGAATAGAAGCAGTGATGTTATAGAACAAGGCAGTAAGGCTGCAATCAATGAAAAATAATTTCAATAAGCTTAGTAACCA
This sequence comes from Eucalyptus sideroxylon, assembly GCA_014182405.2. NCBI lineage: Eukaryota > Viridiplantae > Streptophyta > Magnoliopsida > Myrtales > Myrtaceae > Eucalyptus > Eucalyptus sideroxylon. Next base: position 33,654,282 of record CM024556.2, on the reverse strand, counting down.
GTACATAATATGCTCTGACAACTTTTCACTTCTCCATTAGTATCCCTGAGAAGAACATCCTTACCATACAACGGAGCAAGAAAATTTTAGCAACTAACATGACCAGATATACTCTGGTTGATTCATTAAGAGTATCAGCAACAAGACCAAATGATATGCATTTTCAGCATAATTTAGCAACTTGGACCACAAGGGCCCAAAAGAAGCAGCTTAATGATATGCAGCACAAGAACAGAATCTTCATCTCCAAGATAGTTAAGTTTGCTTTAATATTGCTATATTCAGAGCAAAATAATCACTTTTTCTTTAAAATAACAAGCATGTAACCATCTGTTCAGCATATTTATAAAATTGGATTTTCACATGAAAATCGCACTGAGGAGTCAATTATATACCAAACTATGGCAAAGTTTTCCTTTTGCCTATGCAAAAGAAAACCAAAGGAGCCACCTAACAAACAAAACATCATAGCATGACAAGCAGCTAACTTGGTTAATCCCACCCTATGGTACTCCAGAGGCTATTGTAACAGTGTTTTTGGAAAACCAACGAGGGTGAGCTCATTGTCTAACATATTACTGCCACAAAGGAAAGACGGCCTTTTTTAGTGTTTTGGTTAGAATATCTTCTGTCGCCAGCATAATGGAGTGGCAAATTGTATTGCCTTACATATCTTGCAGCTAATTCAACTACCCTAGATGTTTCAGAGCTTCATAATGAGGGGACATAATGCGTTAACTAAAATAAGAACAGAACATACTCTTTCTTCCACTCTATAAAAAATCCTCAACAAGAGAAAGAACTTGACTTGAGTATACATAGGCATAGAAAGAGAATGTACAGAAGGTAAAGAAACTACTTGATATAATTCATACCAAGTCTGTGAGGGAAACCCACTGAAAGATGCACCGCCTCCCTTAGCCCTAACCGGAGCCGTTTGCTGTCCACTCTGTGGCATATTTGCTGCATAAAAATGCTGCAGGCCTAGCTGCGGTGCAGAGCTCGACCCACCATAAGCTCCAAGCAATGAACCTCCAGCTCCACCACCACCACCCCCGGCTTGGCTCGTTGCCGCCATTCCTTGACCTAAATTTCCCTGGCTCAATGCCAACATACTTTGATTCAAAGCACCGGCTATTGCCGGATTGACAAACCCTAAGGCACCAGGGTTTGCTAACAGCCCTCCGTAGATCTGGTGCAAGCCAGGATACTGATTCAGCATAGACAAATTCTGAGAAGCAGCGAATGCGGGAGCCGGAGCCGGAGCCGACGCCGGAGCCTGAGGCTGCCCCTGCACCTGATTTTTCCCTTTCACCTCAGCGCCGGCGCGATTCCCATCGACCTTCTTCGCTGCCGAGTTCGAATCCCTCGACCCAGCCGTGCCGCCACGGCCGACCGAGGCCAACTGGCACGACACGACCCGATTGTCGATCTTCTTCTTCGGATCCTTCAACGCCTTGACGGCCCCTTTCCGCGTCCTGAACTGGACGAACCCGTACCCCTTGGACTTCCCCGTCGCCCGGTCGGTCACCACGTTGCACTCCTCGATCTCGCCGAACGACTCGAAGGCGGCGGTCAGGGATTGCGGCGTCGCCTCCCAGGCGAGGCCGTACACGAAGATCTTCCGGTGGGCGACGTCGTGGTCGGCGACGCCCCGGATGTGGGCGTACAGAGAAGGGTTGGCGAGGGCGGAGGCGGTGATGAGGTCCACGAGCTGCTCCTTGGTGTAGGGCTCGAGGAGGGTCGGGAGCTTGTCGGCGTCGGGCTCGGAATCGGAATCCGGCTTGGGTCGAGGGCGCTGCTTCTTGATCTTCTTGACCTTGAGCTTCTTGGGTGCCTTCTTGGTGGGGTCTTGGGAGAGCTTGGGCTTCTGGGTCTTGTTCCCCGTCTTCGCCATTGAAGAGCAGATCGATGGCGACCCACTTAGCAGCTCCCGACGTCGATGGTCACCCTCGTCTCAAGCGTGGATGGATTCTTGTCCAAGGCGCGATATTTACCGCTCACCACGCCATGAATTGATCCAAGATTTCGCCAAGCGATCGACTTTTCATCGGCCGACGACCTTTATAGATGGATACTCGATACCCGACAAACGTACGGCGAGTTACTGCACACGAGTGTGTCTGAGGTTTTTGGGTGTGGAGCCCGACCGGGTTGACGCTGACGTGTGGTTGGAAGGGTTATGTGAATTTATCGTGCTTTTTGAAAACGGGTTCTTGAAGATTATCGAACGTGTACGCTGAGCGAATGCTGGGAAAGTATGCGAGAGGCTCTTGGGTAGCGGAGGAGAAAGAGAGAGAGAGAGCGAGCCAGAGGCGGAGGAGAACAAAGAGAAAGAGAAAAGGAACAGTGGGATCCACAACTTGAATTGCTTTGTCATTATGTGTAAATATACCATAATTCTTATGATGAAAGGGCAATTTAAGTCGTTCCGTTGAGTATGACCTTTTCATTATTTTCATAAGAGACTTGGAGACATCATATAAGGGGAAAAAAAAACTTAAACTTGCAAAAGATTAAAAAAAAAAAAAAAAAGACTGAAAAGATGATAAGAAATGGAAAAATTAAAAATGGGGAAAATGTCATAATTAGGAGGTAAGTACACTAGAAGTGCCAAAATTGTATATGGACTCACATTGATGTCAAAAGTTTTCGTCGAATAAAAAAAAAACGATCACTTTAGTGTCACCGGCAAGAGATTCCGATTAAAATGATTACGTAACTTTTAAATAATGTCGTTTTCTGTCCTCCTTAAGAAAATAATATTATTTTGCCAACATATGTGGATTGCCTCACAAAAATGATGCCACACAACTCATATGGGGATGAAACAAGGAGGGCACATATAGAGATGGTGGATTGGACTCTGTAGCTCTGCTCAAGGAGCGGCTGAAGTGGGTCCTTCTGAAGGGGAACTGGAGGCGCAGGTGAATAATGGTCCCGTTTGGTTCGACTTTGGGAACAGGTTTTGGGATTCTAAAGTCCTTTGGCCAAATGCAAACGAGTTTGATTCGATGTTTTGGATAACTTTGGCAAGATGCAATTGCATATCCAAATGGCTCTAAAGGCCTTTAGCCTAGTGCAGCTCTAGAGATACTTTGAGAAGTTGTATCTTCAAAATGCAAATCCAATAATGTTCATCTTCTTCTTGGTATTGTTCATCTTCTTTGGAGAGACAAACGGAGGCCGATGACTGCCCAAGGAGTGGCCCGCTCCGGCAATCGTCGCCTAAGGCGTCACCCAACCCGGTGACCGCCGCCTGAGGTCACACAACCTTAAGTGTTGCCTGGGTCGTGCGACCCAAACGTCGCTTGAGGTCCGGTGACCTCAAGCGATGGTCGTCTAAGTTCAAGTGACCCAGGCGACAGAGGCTTGAGGTCGTCGGACCTCAGGCGACGCCTAAGTCGCCAAACCTTAGGCAACGATGTGTGGGGTTTGTGATCCAGGTGACCGTCGCTTGGGTCACGCAAATCCTGAGGTCACCAATGGTCAGATCTGGCCCCTGGTGGCTACATTTAAAAAAAAAAGTTAAAAACTCTTTTTAAATATAAAATTTAACAAAAATCCTTTACAAAAATGTAATTTTTTCCAAACAATGTTTAAGCTAAAGTCCTTTCACAATGTACTTTAAAACTACAATTTATCAAACGCTATTTGCATTTACACAAACCCCTTTAACTCAAAGGTATTTGCATTTTCCCAATAACATTTGCCCAAAGCCGAACCAAACGGGCCCAATGTCAGACAAACCGAAGGTGGAGTTATGCTAGTGTCGCTGGTGGTGGTGGTGCTAATGTTGTTTTTCGGGGAAGAAGACGACATGGAAGTCCATGCCATGCCTTCTCTCTCTCTCTCTCTCTCTCTCTCTCTCTCTCTCTCTCTCTCTCTCTCTCAATTATTTAGATGCTAACTACACTCTCCAGCGAGCCACATCAGCTTCAAAAATTAATAAAAAAAATAGTTACGTCGGATTTCCAGTCAATCAAATTGGCATTAGCACTAAAATGATCGTTTTTCAAACTTTTTAGCTTTTAAGTGATCCAAAATAAATTTTTGGCACCAAAATGAGTGCCGTACACAACTTTTAATACTTTTAGTATACTTATCCCTAAAATCAGCTTTATTTTCTTTTTTCCTTCTCTTTCCCATCCACCATCCCTTCTACCCTTCGATTCCCCATGGAACCCACCATGCCAAACGACGATGAGACTCGTCATCTAGAATGACATTTATCATCAGATTGTCCCTCAAAATGATTAGGTTTTTCTTGAATTTTATTGTCATTGGTGCTCCCCTATCTAAAGTTGGGCCATAATAAACTTGGACATAGTGGACCTAAATTTGGCTCTACCCTTGTCAATGGAGTGAGATTTGTCTCAACTAAAGGCCGCATAACCATACTTGGCTCCTTCATAGAGTTGGTTATGGTGCACCTAAATCTAGCTTAGAGCTTATCGGGCATGGCTCATCAAGCTTCTAGACTTTCCTCTCTAAATCACCAATGCTTTGAGTTCTTGCTTCTCACATGTGACAACCGAGAACGTCAAGCATGACACGTGTTTCTTATAATATTATTCTCTTTTAGCATGCGAAAGTGTAATCAAACTTTTTCAAAAATCCCTTTACAAAGAAAGTCATATAAGAATAAATAGCATATTCATACTTCTTGTATTTATACCTAATTTTTAAGTTCACAACTTTACTACGTTACGAGTAAAATACAAATATATATGTAGGGGTTGGGGAGACATATCTCCATACTACACTGTACTTCAAAAGTCTACTTGTACATACATCCAAACTAACGTCAGGAATCGATAATTTCTCCCTCTGTTGTGTCACCGCCATCATCAAGGTCAAAGGCCCTCATTAGACCAACCAACACGCCATCCAAGTTCTGGTACTAGGCAATAAAATAATAGGAAATCTACTCCATAAAACCTACATTTACCCGCACAATAGAACTACCCTTTGTATATAATATTCTAAACTTAGGTTCAAACACACTTTTATAAAGACCTTTGTAATGCATAGAAACTTTGTAGCGCAAAGGTTGAGGGGTGTTCATTTTACACATGAAATATAAAGGAATGAGCTAAAGCCTAATAAATGAAGTATTTAATTTTAAGTTGGAAGAATCATCCCACCACTTCACATGGTGCAAGGAACACAAATAATAACAACCAATAATGAGACGAGAATATGAGTAGACTTTACATTTCCCATTTGTATATATCACAATGATCCACACAATATTTCTATCCTAACTCATGCATATATCATACCATGCTTCAATATAAGGTAATCAATTTAAACAATATTTGAATCTCCATATGGTCATGCATTTTATTCATTATTATTACAACCTCCCTAATACTCTCGGGAACTCATGGGGCATTCCAACTCATGGGCATCTCAACTCTGAGACATCCCACACCATCTACCAACGGGGCATCCCAAATAATGGAGTATCTCGACTCCCAAGGCATCTTGAAACAATTCCCAAGACATCCCACACCATCTACCAACGGGGCATCCCAAATAATGGAGTATCTTGACTCCCAAGGCATCTTGAAACAATTCCCAAGACATCCCAACTCATGGAGCATCGTCATACACCACTATATGGACGGCGAAAATACATTAATCTCAGGCAAGCCATAATATATGCACATTTATAAGCATAACACAATTTTTTAACTCGATTTAATACGTTGTCAAGTAATCGAATGTTAAATTCTAACTCTAAACAATAAATAAGCACATTATGATCATTAAAATCTAAACAATCAAATGGGTTGAGTATGCTCTCGATGTTAAAGTATGGATAATCAAATGAGTACATTCTAAGTCAGCATAATCATACATGTGCCTTCTAAGTTTGAACAAATGAGTATATTCTAGTTATTAAATTTTGAACAATTAAATGAGTACATTTTGAGTCTGAACAATCAAATGGGTACATCCTTAAGTCCGAACAAATGAGTATATTCTAGTCATTGAAGATTGAACAATCAAATGGGTACATTAAGACTCGGTGAAACTAATAGAACAAAAGAAAATATTCAATAAATAAACATATTTACAAATAGACAAGTTTAAACTTAGTAAAAGTCCAGTCGGACAAACAAAAATATTTTGACTTAATAAATTCTAGTAGATCAAGCGAACAGATTCAGACTTAGTAATATCTTGTAGAATGAATGAACATATTGTGACTCAATAAATTATGGTAGGATGAAGGAAAAGATTCAGACTTAGTAAAATATACTCAAACGAACAAATAGATTTTGTGACTTAATAAATTTTGGTAATATTAAGGAATGGATTCAAACTTAGGAAAATCTAGTAGAACGAACAAACATATTTTGACTCAATAAATTATAATAGAACAACAAACAGATTTAAACTTAGTAAAATTTAGTAGAATGAATGAACATATTCTAACTCAATAAATTTTGGTAGAACGAATGAATAAATTCAGACTTAGTAAACTTTGGTAAAACAAACGAATAGATTCTTACTCAATAATTCAAGTAGAACGAATTAACATATTCAAACTCAATAATTTATATAGAACAATTGGACAAATTTTGATTTAGTAAAATCTAATAGAACAAACATACATGAGTTGGATAGTATCAATAGCGGTTGAGTCTAAAACTCCAAAAATGACATTTCACGATCAAATTCATAAAATTTCAATGGATACAAGTGTATATGACTGAAAATATAAATTAGATCACCAAGTCTTCATCCATTATTCCTACTTACCAATTATATCTCTCCATAAGCAAATCAATCGCACAACTTTTTAAACATGCACAAGATCACTGAAGAAATTTAACATCTCAACCAACCCGCCAAAATAGAATTGTCAAGTAGATTGAACCAACTTAATGTTTAGAAACTTCACTTACCTCGAGCAAACACGAACAAGCAAGGGTTGTAACCACCTTGTAGCTCTCGAACAAGAAAGTTTAGTTCTCTAATTCTAAGATCGAAAAGTGTGAATAAAACATGAAAGTTCATTTTGAGGTTTTGCAAAGTGAAAAGGGTTCTACAGCCAAAGTAAAAGAAGTTCTAGTAAAAATCTATCAAGATAAAAATGATGTCTTCAATGCTAGGTGGAACCATATATGCCAATTACCCCTTTGATGTGGCACAATTACAAAGCATAATCTAGTATGTGGGTAAAGGACATGCAAGAGGGAATGACTCATTTTGGAGGGAAATCATGACTTAATCTAGGTGTCAAATTAGTGATAAGGTCTTGTTTTGAAGGAGCACATGGTCATGTGAAAAAGAATACAAGGACGAGTGGCTTAATGAGAGAGAGGCTTGTGGACTATTGTGGTACTAAACAAAATCCTTATTTCCTTGGCGCCAAGCGAAATTAATTAACCATTAATACTAATTAACTACATTTTAAACAAATAATACTACCAATAACAACTAAGTTGACGTCAACATTACTTTAATCAGTCCATTCTACTATTAATGCACATATTGACGTTAATTAAATTGATTCAATACGTCGGACATGGGACGATTACGTTTTTAGAAGATTAGTCTCCACGCTTCGTAAAATTTACGGTTCACTAAAATTTCTACGTTTCCATCCAAATTCTAAAGTAAATAATAGTTACCTTAATAATCTAAATATTATTGTCACATCATGACAAGGACTTTTCAAACAAATCCACCTCATTGTTTGAACAATTCACACGGACATGCTCCTCGTTCTTTATTTTTATTTTCTCATTTACTTTTTTTCATCTTTTTATTTCTAATCTTTTTAAATTATAAAGTTTTTTTCTCAATGTGGCACGTGCCAAATGTCTAAAAAAATGATAAAAGAATCATATCAACATTTTCCATTACCAAATTTGATGTAGCCCCAGGTTGGCCACTTAGGGCGCGTTTGGTAACGATTATGTTCCCGAAACCGATTCGACCAGAAATGATTATTTATGATTACGTTCCCTGAACCGATTCTGAGTAAAAAAACGCATTTGGTAGCAAATAAAATTTCTGATTCGGAATAGAAAAAGAATAGAAACGCGTTTGGTAACTATATAAAATTTCTATTACAATTCTTTTTTAATTACCTTTTTAGATTAAAATAAATTTGATATTGAATTTTCATAAACCATTCACTGATTAATTATATTTTTATACTAAGTAATAAAAATATTAACTAATCAATTTTTATTATATAGTAAATAATAAACCATAGTATAAACTATACTAATATCTCTACAATATGTAATAAATAAAAATACTAAATTATAACATAAAATTAAATATGTATTCTATATACAACAAATATATATTTCATACTAGGAAGAAATAAAAATAAAATATAGAAATAATTTTTTTATTCGGCACTTTTGATTCTCTTTTTTGATTCTCGGACGGAGAATCATATTTTTCGATTCTCGAATTCTTGTCCAAACGATTCTGGGAGTAAATTTGTTCCCGTAATCGCTTTTGGACAAAAATTTGCAACGCGATTACTCGTTCCCAAACCGATTGTGGGAACAAAAATCGAAATTAGACACTTTGTTTGGATGGTTGCCAAACAGGGCCTTAAACAATAGGATGGGGAGAGGGACTTATACATGTGAAAAATTAGTAAAAAAATCAAGTAGGAATTGCAGTTTTACATTACCTTGGAAAATGGGCATAACTTTGTCAATTTAAATCAAAATGACTTGATTCCAAAGCCAAAATGGTGGAAACTCTTGGATCTACAACTCTTATGTTTTGAGTTTTCTCAAAAAAGCATTGTAGTCTTGTTGATTTTTGAAGGAAGTGAACGAAATAGGATCAGACATAATGAAGAAAAGGATAGGAACTTCAATGGTTATTCTTCTAGGCCTCCAAAGAAGTTGAAACAACATCAATTCTTCGAAATTAATGGCTGCAGCTCTTTATGGGTGCAGGCTTTAAAAGCTCTGGCTCTTCAAGGACACTCTTTTAGGTTTTTGAGTGCTACACTAAGTATATTTTCATTAATCAAATTCGATGCGTGTTTTAAAGAGACTCGATGACCTTTTATAGAAAAATAAAAGAAGAGCAAGGACTAAGGTCAAGTCTAGAAACTAGAAGCTATTAAAATTAAAACAATATTTCCAATGCTTCTACTTTTCCCAAAGTGCCTTGATACAAGCTTTAATGTATGTCATGATAAATTCAAAGATGAGGCCTTATCGATAGGGACTTTTCGATCACAATGTTGTTGATCTTGAATGCATGCCGATCTTCTTGGTTGAGAAAGCTAGTCTTGGATATAGGTTGCATCAAAATTGGACTAAGTGTACAATAGACTTCACTTTCATAATTTGGGATTCCTAATGCTCTTATCCCTTGTTAGTTTAACTTTCAAGGGCATGCATGGAGCCAAAACTAAAGTGAAAATAACAGTAACCTAAATCTTAAATACCAAACACATTTTTGAATGTTCTCAATTTTTGATATAAATAGATAAATGGACGGACTGGTCTTAGTAATAGACCTAAATGACTTAGCCAAACACATCCGTATTTTAAGAATTACTAAAATTCTATATGAAATTCATCAAGTCAGATGAATCATATTTAAAAAAAAAAAAATCATATTTGGACCTAAACAATATTGTTTTAGCCTCATCATTCATGTTTTAGTCATGTTAGCACCATGCAAGAAAAGAAAAATAGAAAAAGTCACATTAGCATTTTTTGTTAGTCAAATTAGACGGAATTAAGTGAATGATTTGATTGCACCAATTTAATAAGTTTTAAAACTTAATTGTACATTTGTAAGTTTTAAAATTCAATTATACTTTCATAACAAATTTTAAAATTTGTAATACACTCATCTTTTTTTCTCTCTCTTAGAGCAATTATGCCAAGGAAGGCCTAGCCGGCTACATCTCGTTGATCAAGTTAACAAGTGAGTCTTATGTTATTCAATTGTCGCAATCAATTTGTTTCCAAAAAATGTAATAAAGTCCTGATTCTTTTATTAATGCAATCATACCATAAAATTTTATCCAAAACTAATAACTAAAACGAACCCTTAAAAAATAACAAAATCTATGAAATTTAAAAAAAATTTAAAAAATAGAACTTAAAAAAAAAAAAAGAAACTAACTTAAAATTTATGTTACTATTAATAAATTCTGGAAAAAAAAAAAAAAACCCAAATTAAAACATGGAGTAAAAGGTACTTCCACATTAAAATAAAAAAAAAAAAAAAAAAGAAACTCCTATAAAATACCAATTTCAGAGGATAAAAACAAGTCAAATACGAAAGACAAAAAAAAAAAAAAAAATCAATATCGAAATGTAAAAATAAAAAATAAAAAACAAAATAAGAAAGAAAGAAAGAAAGAAAAAAAAAGATTAATGGTACGACGACCACATCATGGTACGACAACAATTTCCTTTTCATCCGTGTCCTTCTCTCTCTGCAACTCTCTCTCTCTCTCGCGGAAATGGAGGCAATGGAGATTCACAGGAGCAACCGCGACGAACAGTGGTAGCCCCAAAAAAAGGCAGATTCCCGAAGTGAGGAGGGAGAGATGGAATCCTTCTCCTAGGGTTCCTCCGCCTTCCTCGAGAATCCTCCCCCTTCCCCCTCCCCTCCCTCTTAAAGCCCTAGAAATTCCGCAGTAACCTCCCTTCCTTCCTTCCTTCCTTCTTGCTCGACGCCGATGGCCGCCGATCGCGCGGAGTCCTCCGCCCTCATTGCTCCGACGCCGCTGCGCGAGCCGAGCGAGGTCGACCTCGAGGCCGGCCCCGGGGAGCAGATTCAGTGCCGGATTTGCCTCGAGACCGACGGTAAATTTGCTTCCCTGGACCGCGAGCCGTGCCGTGCCGACTGTGTGGGGTTTTTGGGGGTCGCGGTCGTTGGGTTGGGGGTGCTTGCGTTGCTGTTCTGGAATGCTGGGTTTGCGGAATTGGTGGTTGATTAGGTCTGCCCGGGGGGTCAATTCGGGGGAAATGAGGTTGGTCGCGTCTGAAATCGGTCGAAAAGATCGTGCTTAGCAAGTTGACTGGTGGGTCGTTCAGCAAGTGATCATTCAACAATTCAATCACTTGCTGCGTGATTGAATTGTTGAATGAGGGATCTTTTGCTAATTAGCTTGGCCTCAGTTCAGTTGTGCTTTCGGTTTAGGTTGGAGAGTTCCGAATTGGGTGATTAGAAGGAGATGGCGTGTGTTTTGCGATCTCCCATTTTGAAGTTTGTTTTTTTCTGCAGGCAGAGATTTTATTGCTCCTTGCAAGTGTAAAGGGACGTCGAAATATGTTCACCGTGAATGTTTGGATCACTGGCGAGCGGTTCGGGTATGATCAAAATGACAGCTTCTGTCAAATTCCGTTTACTACATATTATACCATGATGCTGTTGAGATTCTGACATGTGTGCCGGAGGGACAAACTGAATGAGATATGGTGTTTTGCTTTGTTTTTTAATTTGTTGATACCTGGCACTTAATACTACTAAGAGTTTCTGTATAATGTGCTTGCAGTTTTTCTTGTGAAGACATGATTAGTGTAGGCTATTGGCTTTTAGTCTTTTCGCCTGTTTTTCTTTGAAACCAAAAGTTTGTACTCTTAAAGATGACTCTTTTGAAGGCCTGTTGTCTTTATTGAAATGGTAGTGGGATCGCTTGCTTAATCAAATCCTACTTTTCATAATCTTTTGTAGTTTATTTTTGTGCTTTTGTGCTGAAATGTATGACCTTTTAGTTTTTGTTTATTTGTCTCCTGGTTCTTTTGGTTAGTTTCAGATGTTATTCAGATCATTTTAGGCTTTATTTCTCCCTTGAGATAACTAATCACAAAGAAGGTTGAAAGTTGGGACATTGGCTTTAGTGGAAAACAGTTCAAAGAGCATGTTCTAAGGTTTTAGATTTGAAATTAAAAAGTCCAGTGGGGTGACAGTGGTCTGCTGTTCTGTGACCCAGGATTTGGAGTTTACATTTTAGATACTTACACTTGTATTTTGTATCTGAAAACCTCGAAAAGGTATTGCTTTTTTTCTTTTCTTCCAAGCCATTTACTCTTCTTCACAACTGTCTCTCTATTTCCTGTTCTCCTCACCTTCCCTGCTTTGATTTATTTCATAGTCAGATTGTTTCTCCTGTTTCTGATTTGTCTGAAAACAACCAGGTGAGCATGGTTTTCTCTTTTTCTGATCTTTTCTGGTTGATCAGCATCCCTTCTTTTGCTTTCTCATCTTCCATTGTTCCTTTTCTTTCTTTGCTGTTAATCCTTTTCTCTTTCCCTGGATTTGCTCCATTTTGGCTTTGTCATGGCTTTTTTATGCCTCATTTTCTCAATTATTAGCTAGATGATGATTTTTATGAGCACGTATGCAGTGAAAAATGCCTGGCTGTTTCTCAAGCAAACAAGTTTTCAATTTTTCAACTATTTTCGGCATATATCTTCATGTGAATTCAATTGAAACTTCATGCTTTTCCCTTCAAGTTCTTATTGCAAGTGCTGATATCCAAATGTATTTTTCAAGAGGAAGAATCTCAATATTGTTTCTGAAATGTAACATCTTCACGAAATTATAGAAGCTGAACAGGAAAGGGGCTGAGCTGACTGATTAGAGCCTTTTTCTAAAGGCTAAAAATTCGAATCATTGCTATTTGACTTGGACCTATTCGGAAAAAGTTGAGGCATTTCAAATTGTTTGTTGACACAGACAAAGTCAGGGAAAATAACCTCTGAATTATCTGAATATTGTACAATGGACATGTAATAAAGCTAGTGCAAAGCATGCTGCCTTCATTTATGTATATTTTAATTATGTGTCTCTTTATTGCTGCATGAGCATAATGTGCATACTGCATAGCTTGCTGCCTGGCCACTTCTTGTGTCCTACTTATAATTTCTTTTAATATGTCACTCTATTTCTGCAGGAAGGGTTTGCATTTGCTCATTGCACCACTTGCAAGGCCCCCTATCATTTGAGAGTTCATGTTGTAGCTGATCGAAAGTGGCGGACTTTGAAATTTCGGTTCTTTGTTACTAGAGACATCATATTTATTTTTCTGGCCGTCCAGCTTGTAGGTCATTGATCTTTTTCTCCATTATGCAATTTTATGTTGTTGGGTCTTTGAGTTTACTCATTCCCCTCTAATATCTTACAGGTGATCACTTCTCTAGCATACTTGGTGTATTTGATGGATGGCTACCAGCAGTTCTGGCTTCGGCATGCATGGGGTTTTGATGCTGGAGTTAGCTTCTACTACATTTGTGGTAATTTCTTATAAGTCTTCACCTTAAATTTGTGCATTGTGTTTGTATGCTTGTACATCTTCAGGATAAATGTTAATAGCCATTCAACTTGTTATCGGTTCTGCAAAATTTTATGGGTTGGGTTCTGGCTATATATTTTTTGGTGTATTCCTTCTTTGATCTTATGAATGGTTGAAGAAAAAGTGTAGATCAAGGAAACTGTGATGGAGAGAATCATGATGAAGCTTCTGCTTTTGATCAAGATGATTCTGGCTCAGTTTAACGCTGTACTTAGCAGGGCAAGGTTTGTGTAGTGTTTCTCCAGAGAGAAACAGAGAGAGAGTGGGGTTTTCTTTTTGGGGCAGGAGTTGGAAGGAGATGCTGCGAATCCAATTTAAAAAGAGGGAGCTGCTGCCACCTAAGTGCTTTGCACCCCCAATTGATTTAGTAAGAATGGATAACCCCTTCTGGATAACCCCTTCTATATTTCTAATCTTTTAACTTGATGCAGGAGCATTATTATTCTTTGCTTTGCTGGGGTTGTCTGGGTGCTTCATCACTTGCTACGACCGGAGAGTGCGAAATGATTTGGCTCAGCCTTGTCGAGAACTCTGTCTATGTTGCTGTCATCCTGGGTATAGTTTTGCAGATTATTTCTTTCACTTTTTAGTGCAGAATATCTTGAAGCTTCCTTTTGAAGTAAATCTTAGCCTGTTGATGCTATTTTCATTGCTGAGTGCCGTAGTTGCTAATACAGGATCCAGAGTGGATCATCTCATGGATAGTCTAATCTTAAAGATAGATTTTCCTAGTAAAATTGGTAGTTCCATGCAAAGTTAATCTATGGATTAGAAGAAAATGACAGAGGAGCGAAAGGAAGGAAGAGCCATGTTAATTAAGTGCTCAAATTATGTGTTTTGTAGGAAAAGGTACATTCTTTAGCTGTGTAGATGGTTCCCATGCTGATCATACAGTTGTAGCTTGTGCAGTTTTTGCTTTCCCTCAATTTCAACTGATCCTCTGTGAAATATATGATAATCATTCACTTTGTTGTCACAGGATTTGTGCAGATTGCCATTTACCTGGCACTCTCTGTATGTGGACTGATTGTACCACATGTTTTGAGAGCTGTGCAAGTTCAGCAGCTGAGTGTGGATGTTTAGGAGGTGCTGGTGAAGCGGGGTTACCTCTGTTGTTTATTATGGCTCTGGTTGTTCTTGGACTGTTTACTGTGATTGGCATATTCTACAGTGTTTTAGTTGCCACAATGGTTGGACAGCGGATATGGCAAAGGCATTATCACATACTTGCCAAAAGGATGCTAACTAAAGTAAGTGGATGCCACTGCTTTGTCTGTATATGTATTTGTGAGAGTAAACAAGTGAAAGATATTCGAGTCACAATAATTGGTTCACAGCCCATGGAAAGCTGAAAAACAAACCAGAGCATATAACATGATTTGTTTCTTTTCTGTGCTATTGTTTTTTAAGCCTAGAGAGCATTTGTGATTTTCCAGATGAAGCATGTCGAAAATTTAAAGCATGTTTAGATTGACTTTACTCTTTTTCTTTTTTTTTTTTTTTTTAAAACTTTCTCTAAATCTCATGGTGCATGTGATGAGTTTTTCTTAAACACTTAAGCTTTCATAACATATAGAGTAATATTTTACATTTTGGTGAGAATGTAAAACTACTTTTTACTCTTCTTGAAGTGGAGCAAGCCCTTAATTATGTGACTTTTACTCCTAAGTTCGCTCACTTGCATGCTATGTTTGGAAACAGGGGTTGAAGAAACTTGGGAGAAATTACTCCAAATTTTAATATTCCCTCCACCTGTGTCTCACAAAATTTAAATTTTTTTACCAATTTTCTAAATTAAGCCCTAATGGATAAGTTACTGGAGACCACTGATGTTTTGCATGCCCGTCAAGAGATCTATACTTTCAATTTGCAGAGTTTGAGCCCAATTCTTGCTTAAAAGAAATCAAGTTGAGCTAGAGTACGTGTGGTTTGTATCTAGCCAAGCTCAAACATAGAAAATGATTCTGGATCTGGCACAAGTCAAATATTGAGTATTTTCAAGCAAGTTGAGTTTGGGTATCATATGGTATCAACTCCAGTTGGCTTGATTACAGCTCTAATCTTCAGCAATGGAGATAATGATGAGGGTCTTGACCTATGCATCTTGAGTTGCTTGCTTTGACGTCCTCTGGCTATGCATT
The DNA here is from genome assembly GCA_014182405.2 of Eucalyptus sideroxylon. Lineage (NCBI taxonomy): Eukaryota > Viridiplantae > Streptophyta > Magnoliopsida > Myrtales > Myrtaceae > Eucalyptus > Eucalyptus sideroxylon. The sequence continues at coordinate 33,638,823 of CM024556.2, read as the reverse complement.
GAGCTTCAATTATTTCCATTGTGTTCCAGTCTTAGCATTTCCTCTCATGCATTTTGTCTCTGTCTCTTGTGTCTGTCATTTTCTCTTGCATTTTTATGTGGTTTTCTGTCATGTTGAATTGGTTCTATTGCAAGTTCACATGATCTGCTTTTTTCTTCTTCTCAATTTTAATATGATTTGCATCATGTGATAGGAATATGTGGTAGAAGACGTTGATGGTGAGATGACAGGATCTGATTGGTCTCCCCCACCTCTCCCTCCCGATCACGTTCAGCAGCTGAAAACGCTTGGCCTCCTCTAGTAGTGGAGTCATTATACGGTTCATGAGAATAACCAATACGATTCTAATAACCCTCTCTGTATCATTGCCTTTGTATGTGGTAAATCCCCGAAGGAGGAGATTGGCCAAATCCCTCTTCAGAGCCCAACCATGAAGAGACTAAATGTCACAATGCTCTAGTGTTTTCATTTACTAGTTCCGGGCACCTACCTTTTCCGTTGAGATTTACTGCAATATGAGATGCATAAGACCAGATCCAAATATTGTAAATGAAGTGACTGTTGACGGCTGTAGTACCGAAGCTTCCTTTCCTTAGCAGAAATGAAGCCTATAGATTTACAAAAGCTAGTAAATTTCGCATGAATTTCATCCTTGGTAACACTTTCCGGTATGTTTTTGTATCTTTGTATTGCATTTTATCTATTATCACTACCGGTCATTGTCCAAATAAATACTTCAGGGTGAAGCTTTTGAGCTATCATTTTGGATTGCAATGCTGCTGAATTGGTACTCAAGTCATTCCTCGAAGTTTGATCTATCTCTTTGTTTTGATGGTTATTTTGGATAGAAGAAACTTCTGTGGCGGATCCAAAATGATGTTAGCATCACAGAATCAACAGAGGATTCTGATACGATGACATGATGTGGAGAGTCAAGTCTTGAGTTTGGTTTAGCAACTTAGGAAGAATGATTTCAATTTGGTAAGTATCTCACGGTTGAAGGAGCTTCAAGTCTGCAAGGCCAGCTACTTATCTCCTCCTAGGGAAAGCTTCAAATTCAATTTACACCGACTATTAACGAGAAAGAATAATGGTATACGGGCTTTTGTTTTTCCAAAAATCTCCGAAACTTGAATGATATTTGTATCATCAACTCTTTTAGGGAAGGTGAATAGAAGTCGAAAGCAACTGATCATATGCAAGCGAACAGGATAGAGCACTGGCTAGTAGACGCTTCATCATGAGCTCGGGGGGGAGTGTTGCTCGGCTAGGAGATAGACGAGACAAATTCATGATCAAATCACGATGTCTTCAGTTCCATTCAATTGCCAAGAGCCATGTGAATTGCCACGCAAGCAAAGCATGAACACGCATGATATTCATGGAGATTAATCGGAACGTTCTGGAAAGAAAATATGTTAATCAATATTACAAGCAGGCAACCATCTAAGTTGACATACCTACATGCTCACCATGTGCAATTGCGGGCTACTCTCTTGGTCACTCTAATTTAATTACAAGTTCTCATGTTCTTCGGGAAAAATAAAAATAAAAAATCCCCTAAATAATTGGCTGTTTAGCAAGACTTGATCCTATTAAAATATTGACCGGCGCCATCCAAACAAATTTGGATTCGGTGCTTTGGATTTTGACGTGTCACCTCAGATTTTTGGTAATTATTTGATACTTAGTTGAATGTGCAACAACCCAATGAACCGGACGTTGGATAGAGAAAAATTGAAGTAGGTTTAAAAAAATGCATCAAATCCACCTACTTCTCATCTACCAAGATTTAGTCCCTCATGTTATTTGTGAAATTATAGCAGGAGTATTAGCAACAGTTTGAAGAGAAAACCTATCCGGTCTTAATGAATTTCAGATCGCAATTGAACCTGAGCATGGGGTGCAAAATGTTTGATCCTTGCCGACTTAGCCAACCCACTTTGGTTATTTACTATTATTTATTATCTAGTACATACACCTTGTCTGTCTCAATAGTTTTTGCTATTTGTGTGTGTGTGTGTGTGTGTGATGCATGTGTGGTGTGCGATTAGATGTTGTTGTCAACTTTTATAAGTCAAAAGAAACGGGTAACTTATTAGTTAAGGTAGCTAAGCTGAAATATATAAGATTTTTAATGAAACCATCTCTCCTTGATGATAAAACAATGACCGAAGGTCCACTTGATTTATTTTTTCTTGAACTCCATCATATTCCAATAAAAACAATGACCAAAAGTCTTCCTCCTGTGAAATAAGAGAGTGATTAGAGAGAGAGAGAGAGATGAGGATTGGAAACATGTTCATTTACTAAAATTTTGATTTGGAAAGTGAAAAATGTTAATAATCCCTTCCTTGGGAGTTAGTTAAATACATAATTTCGATGTAGTATATTTAATATTCAAATCCTTGGGAGTTAATTAAATACATAATTTAAATGTATATTTAATATTCAAATCACATAATGTCTCATTAAAATAATGTTAGGGGCCACATCCATCTCTATATGGAGGGAGGCCAATTTGATGCACCAAATGTAACAATTTGCATACATTCATGAGATTTACTTAAGTAGGACTTCTACTAGCTATATCATTTCATGCAATAAATAAATAAAATTATTAGACAATTTGTTGAAATTACATGATAATTTTCTGTTTTCTAAATAGCATGCTGAGTCAGATTGAGAATTGAGTATACTTACGGAATAATTCCAAACATGTCTTGGACCCTATGAATCTTTTACAGTGGGTGCTCTATCACAATGTGATGCTCATAATCCAACTAAGAGTCATGAAGTTGGGATTTTAGGAGACTCAAACATGTGTCAAAGCTTGCCTAATGATTAGTTTTACCCTCAAATTATTAATTGAATGGTATTTATATGTCTATAACTTTGTTTTGTCACATTTTCTTATCCTTTTCCAATTGACAATATTGATACATATCTATAAAATGTAGATTACCCATATGGACAACTAACATTGCCCAATAATTTACTTCTATTTTTAGTATTTGAAGTTGTTGACACTTAAATCTCGATATCTAAGTTTTCAATTCTTCTTCTTAGGTTTTACCAAATGAAAAAGTACTTTTTTGGGGGACCGGGGGGGGTGTGAAGAGGGGAAGGGAATCTTAGAAAATAGCAACTCTACTTTTTTGTGCACATAGATCATGCTATATGACAAGACTAAATTTTGAATCGTTTTATAAACAAGTGTTTTTTTATATATTATTTAACTTTATATTGATTTAAAAAAGATTTAATGAGCTTATATTTAATTTTCAAAGCGTCGATTGCATACATCACAAAAAAAATCTATAATGAGGCCATATTTGATTTTCTTTCAGAGTGTAGTTTTCTGGACTTTAATCTAATGTTGACTATGATGGATCTCAGGTTGACTATTTCGAAGAAGTGGAGAAATGAAAATTCCAAGTGGGCTGTGGGCCCTCAAATGTCCGAGCGTGAAAATCAACGTGTCCGAAAGTTAGTGGCGGTGATGGATGAATCTGGAAACTCCATTCCCAGATGACGGAATACGTAACGGGATGATGAAACCGCCCTTGGTATCTCTTCATTTTGAAAACGGATGGCCACCGACAACGCAAAGCTATTGGCCGTTCATTCCGTTGGTTTTGGTCGGGGGAAACCCGTCTTTGTCGAGAAAAGTTTCAATGAATAATTCAAAATTGAATTGTTACACGAATAGTCACCAAACTTTTTAAAATTACAAATCACTCCTATAAATTTCAACAATGCAGCATAATAGTCCAAGAGCTTTGAAAAGTAACTTATTACTCTCGTAAACTCCAATTATTGATGTAGTATATCCTATCTTAAATTACATATTTATCAACACATATGAATCCTTCACGTAGAATTTGTCACTCTCAATGTTAGATTTGTTGATTTGCATGCATTTTAACATGATAGTAGATAAAATGCTAGTGGATAGCAGATTTGGATAATGAAATATCCATTTAGATTTTTTCATATTTTTTTCTTAGGAAATGAAAATTTGTTTGAGATAAATGAAGTATTGGTTTGAAATTTTATTTTTTTGAAATTTTTATTTTTTTGAAATTTTTAATGACGTTAACTCTAAGGCGAGCCAAGGGCCGACATATATGCAGGTTCTGCCTTGCAATTATTGGTTCAATCAGTATAAAATATTAAATATCTGAATCATTCATTCCCCAAGTGCACAGCACCCGGAACCGACCCTAGGAGGAAGAAAGGAAAAACAATGTCCAAAACCATCTAACCCCACAAGAAAACCAGCAAAGAAAAGATAGAATATTCCCAACAACAGTGGTGCTAATAATAATAGGAAAACCATTAGCGATCTGGGAGCCTTATCCATTTCCCTAACTCACACCTCGAGTCTTGCCCACTATATAAACCTACCTCAAGAATCCCTTGCCCACCAAGGTTTCAAGAAAAAAGGAGGAAAAAGACCATAGTTTCAAACCCAGAAGCTGCCTGTCACAGAGAGAGAAGAGGGAGAGAGAGAGAGAAAGCATCAAGAATGGCGGACATAGCGATCCTGGTGGCGGAGGAGTACGAGAGGAGGACCAAGAATTACCCGAGGATGAAGCTGAAGGCCGACAAAGGCGGCGTCGGCGGTGATCGGTTTGAAGGTCTGAGCCTGAGGCTGGTTTCTTCTTCTGTGTCCTCGTTTTCGGAGCGAGTGAAGAACAAGATGGTGGGAGAGGAAAAGAAGCTGGAGATGGTGAAGTGGGTGCTGGAGCCCAAGTGCCCCTTGAGTCTCGCAGCCTCTGATGGGGTCTTCTCTGCCTGAGCCTTCCACCTCTTGTTTGAATTTGTACGTCGGCTAATCAACTAAAGATTGTAAATTAACCCTAATTTGGGAGGAACTGTTTATATTTGAGCTCCATTTCCCAGGAACTAATTGAGGTTCTTCTCTTTTCGTATTTTTCTTTTGCCTTGTCTGTAATTTCGAAGTATGTAAAGATTTTCATATTTTTTCAGTCTGAATTGGTTCAACTCTATATTGCCATTTCCCCAGACCGACTGTCGAAGACGAATTCTCGACCCTCGAGCCTTTGCTACTTTGACAAACTACGGAAAGAGGAGGGAAAGACAATGGGCGAGGAAAGTACAGAATGATGGTAAACCGGTGGGCTCGTTTCGTGCCTACAAAATGGTAGTGGTTGTCCGTCTTAGTTCGAAAGATTGTTCACGAAATAAGATTTAAGTTACTTTATGCTCATTCTGAAATATCATATTTCATCTAAAATTAATTTTGCTTTAGCAAATTATATATTATTTCACACCTTAAATCAGGCTATAAGAACAAATTCGAAGAACATCCAATGACATATCACCTCGAAACAAAAAAAGAGAAAAATTCTCAAAAAGAAAATATGGGGCCACATTTTCCCAACTTCAGCAAAACGAACAGCAACCAGCATAATAAAACTCTGGGCCCCCATGGACGAACATCATAACATCCATAATTATCGGAGATAATCCCTTTATTAAATCAAAACCATCATACAATTAAAACATGTAAAAGCATATGGGCAGATGGCAACATGTCTCCGACGCCAAAAGTGACCTTAATCATCATGCTTTCATCCCCTCAAAATCTATCTTTCAGGCCCAGGAAGGGATTGTAATTTAGTTCAGAACATAAACAAACCCAAATAAAGAAAAAAAAAAAATTGAAATCCAAATCCCTGACAGATGGGCCCACGTTTCCTTTCCGCCAACTCAAGAGTTCAAAGATGCTCGCCGGTCAAACATCATCGGACGTCGGTGGGAGCAGCGGCTGAGCAAGGGACGGCGCGATGTGGCTGGAAGTCCTGTTGTTCCCGTGGTCCTGAGTGGACTGGATCGCGACCTTTGGCTTTGCGAATTTGCGCTCTTCGCTTTTACCCCACAGGACCAGGTAGAGGCCTGCTACGATGAACACCGCACCAATAATCCTGTGGAAGTCAGAACTGATAAAGTCAGTATACTTTCATCATCCTTCCATAGCCAAAAAGAACCTTAAATTCTCAGAACTTATCCACTGAATATGATTCCAGACACGTAAATAGTTAAGGGATGATCATATCTTCATGTTTATAACTTGAGGAGGAGTCACTAAGGCGACTGTCTTCCAAAGTTGGCTCGGGAAAGTTAATACTAAGTTTTGATGAACAAAACATGGATCATTCCATTGTAGGATTAGGGATGATGGCGCACGCTGGCCCCATCGATGCATGATTGAGAAGAAAGATGAGATGGGAGAGAAAGAGACTGATGAATACCCTCCCAAATGGAACTCCTCGCCTAAAACGATGGAGGCCATAATTGCTACGATGAGCGTCTGCACAGGTTGGTACACAGCGACGAACACCGGCCCACCTTTGTCTATGCACCATATCTGCACTGCAAATGCTATTCCTGATGCCACCACTCCCTGCACATTTATATTTTCCATTAACAAAAAGCTTGATCTTCCCAATATTTGTAATTTCAAAGCTTGTATAAGCTGAGAGATGTGCAACACAAAAGTATCACCAAGTAATTTTCAGTATGAGCAAGCAAAGAAAAAAAATTTCACTAACAAAACTACTTTCATCTTGGGCTTTTTGAACTGCAATTGTATTTCCTCGTATAGAACCCTGCATATGCTTTCTCAAACTATTCAAAATGAAACAGCCAACTTAGTAAACAAATGCTGAGGTTCCTAAACGTCATTGGGATTGCAGATGTGCCCAAACAAAGAAGAAATTGCTTCTATAAAGAAATTTCCTGCAAGCCCTAACATGTTGCAACAAAATCGTGCATGCTTGTATGCTTGGTTAACTCACCGCGTAGAAGATGCCAAAGAGCTCTCCACCGCTGTGAATGAGCCATTCATGCGGGTCTCTCTCCGTGAAAGCAGCTATGATCAAGAACTGTATGAGCCCGAAGAAGCAAGTGTATGATGTCACCGAGAGCCGAGCTGGGTATTTCTTGAGGACTGGGGCCTGCAGCACGAGCCAAGCAGACCAGGAGAGGCAGTGTCCAATCAAGAAGACACAGCCCAAGGTCCAGTTCTTGCCTTTCGCGTCACCTAAGGAGAGGAACATGCTTGTGTATTTTGTGGGCTCGTGAAGTGGTGGTGCCGGAGTGAATATCGCTGGTCCCTTGAAGAGGATGATGACTGATGCTCCGGCAACACAGACGATGGTCCCGACGACCTTCGCAATGCCATCTTTTCGGTCGAGCCGAACTTGTTCTATTCTGAATGTCACGTCAGTGTTTTTTGCCAAAAAAATGTGTTAGCTGACTCAACTATGTGACTTTTCTTTATCTCATGGATATTACGTATGGTAAGTGTTAAGCCAATTGAACTCAAATGATGTTGATGAGAATCGAGATTCCTATTTCCTAGAAGCATTATCAACAATTATGTACTTTTTCGCGTTCTTTTTGTAGTTCCTTTTGAAGAATTTTTAGTGACTGGCTTAATTGAGGAGGCTTCCACAGATAGAACTTCATGTATGCGGACATGTGAGCTTAATGATGATCACCTGAGTAGGGCAGCCATGAGGAATGTAATGGCTGGGGTGGAATTCTGGATTGCTGAAGCAAAGGTGGGTGAAGTGTTGTCCAAACCCAAGAAGTAGAATCCTTGGTTTGCCGTTATTCTGTTTTGATATATTGACAACACATAAATAAAATGAAATCGTCCCCTGTAAACTAGAGAGCAATTTTATATGCCAAGAGAAAGGTAAAAAACAACTCTACGGAGTATGTTAATATTGCCGCAATCACAAAATTGGGAGAGAGAAAAAAAAAGGCCGTACCCGACGAGGGCAAGGATAAAGAACTGCACCAAGAATTTGAGAGTGATCCGAGGCCTCTCTTTCCTGGACACCAAATAAATTGTGATAAGCATGTGAATGAGTCCTAAGTACGTATAAAGGAGGTGTAAAAATGTGGGATTCATCACAAGCGCATCCAAAATCTGAATTGATAGAGAAAAAAGGGTGTTCGTTGAAATGCTTTTACGAGTATCACAAGAAAGGAGGAGAGAAAATTCAAGAAAAGAGGCCTTTAAATGACATGAGCACGTACTTTTCAAGAAAATAAGCGAAAGGCACGAGGAGGAGAAAGGCGATGATGTTCCTGTAAACGATGAAGACGATCTTGCTGATGCCCATGTTGAGGGCGGCTCTGGACACCACATGGAACCCAGCGTAGCCGAATTGCATGGCCAACATGGCCATGTGCAGCTGGAGCCGCTCCGGCACCGAACACCACATTCTTCTAGAACCACCGGGCACCGGGTCGGCCATCGAAACTGGGCGGCTCGACAAGCTCAACTGAGAAGGATCAAGTGAGAGTGGGGTGATGAAGAGCAGGAGCTACGTAGATATATATACTGCGGTGCATATGTGAGAGAGAGAGAGAGCAAGTCTTTGTGTGAAGACTTGGTCCGACACGCATGGGGCCTATAGATGGATGTTGTGGGTCAGTCTAAGGAAAGCAATCTCCAACTAATAAATGGGCACATTTCCTATGTGACTACCATTTTTTGTCTTGTAATCATCCTCCTGAAATTTAATGATGTGACCCATATTTAATTACTTTTCTAATTGAAGGTAGTATTTGTGCCATTTTTCCTTTTTTACATTGGGACTTACTAGCATTAGGGGTGATTAGTTCTAACATGGTAGGTTTCACCAACATGGATAGGTTCCACAGCTGGAACTTAGAATCTATCATGTAATAATTGGTTTTCAGTTTTTGGATCCTGAAACCTACTTTGTTTGTCTAGAACCATGGAACCTACCTTGTTTTCCTAGTCCGATTCCAATGTTTAATGAAGAACTTGTTTTCTTTTGTTCTTTTTTTCATATTTATAGAAAAATCATTAAGATAATGAGTAACAAAATGGTTCAAAGTAAAAGATGAATAACAAAAATCAATACCCCCAAAAACGACAATCCATGAAATGAACACGTAGTTATGAATAATTATAAACAATAAAAAGTTCAAACATGTAACATGAAACATAAATTATAAAAATCCATTCCGTATTCATCCATAAAAATTTAGGAGAAGAAGAAAAACTGGCGAGGAATTTTGAGGAAGCATGAAGTGTTGAGGTTAGAATTTAGGGAAAAAGAAATTACGGTTTTGGCTTTTTAGCTTATAAAACCAAAACTAGTTTCAAAACAAGGCAATTTGGTCTAGTTTTGAAGTGAGTATTTACTTGAAACATGTTCCCAGACCGTTTTCAATCAATTCCAAAAATTTGGAACCTGTTCTTGGACCGGTTTCAACAGGAATCAATTTTCGGACGTATTTTTGGGTGGTCCGATATGGTTCCCAACTAGCATAACAATTTTTGAGCTATTGTGAGAGTAACAACATATTTTGAATCATAAATTTTTAAAGAAATAGATCCCACAACAATTTCTAATTAATTTTTATTTATTTTTTATTGCCCAAAACAGGTTGTTAATCTCACAATAGATTAAAGACAGTCACAATAGCATTTTCTTTATATTTTATCTCTGCACTAATGAAGAGAGAAATTTTCAAAAAGCTAGTCCTCTTCTACACAATTGAGTAAATTAGGATTGTCAAGGAGAATCTATTAAATTTTTACATAGATAACTTTTTAACACATATGTTTGTAATCTTTGTTTTCCTTGCATATATCACTATCAAACTCTTTCTTATCATGTCTTTTATATATGTATAATGGGATGATTGGATAAAAAAAAAAAACCCTTTTAAATATTTGCTAAAACAAAATGACAATGGCATTCCCCAAAACGACGTTCTCCAATATGAAAATTTAAATGATGAAATTTAATTAAATAAAAAATTTGCATAAAATGAAAAAAAAAATAGTTAAAATTGATATATTTTGGATTGACAAATACTAACATCATTCATGGTATGTTTAGAAAAATAAAATCAAGATGCTTTAATGTGCATAACTATTTTTTTGCTATTTTTTTTTACATGTACTAGGAAAATTTCAAAAAAAAAAAAAAAAAAAAAAGGCCTCAAATGCTCTCATTTTTTCAAATAAGAGTGCAAAGTGAACTTTACTTCAAATAAGGGTTTGAAGTAGATCTTGTTTAAGATAAGTGCTCATAATAGTTATGTTTGTTTCAATTAAAGGCTTGACTTTCAGGTGATCAAGAACATTTTTGTCATTTTCCCTTTTTTTTTGTCTTTTTTTTCTTCCTTTTTTATTTTTCTTTACTCTTTTCTAGTTCTTCTTCCTTCTTTGCTAGTGGCCTGTTGGCTATCGACAATACCCATAAAGGGCTACGTGAGGGTCACCCTCACTCAATCCAACGAGAGCCACCCTCATTGGCCATAGGCAAGAGACGGCCTTGCTTGTGTGAGGCCACCCTCACCCTAGGGGAGGTCACCTTGGTGAGGATGGCCTTGCTTAATACCGATGAGGGCTTGTTGACCTTGCAATGAGGGATCCACGGCTCTCCTCGGCTATCAATGAGGCCACCCTTGACAAAGGCAAGGGTCAGGCTACAAGCCTTTGCCTATAGCCAGCGAAGGCTCGATGACCCTCACTTGTTGCCAGTGATAGTCGCAAGCTCTTGCCGGCCTTTGCTAGTGTTTGCTGGCTGACATTGGAAAAGAAAAAAAGGAAGATAAGAGAAAAAAGAAGATTTGGACGAAAATGCCCTTGGCAAGTCGAAAAATTTAGCTGGTCAGTGACTAGTGAGGTAAGGCCCTTATTTGAAACAACTATGGCCACTTTAGGCTCTTTTTTAAAACAAGATCCATTTTAGGTCTTTAGTTGAGGAAATGAAGGCATTTGGGGTCCTTTTTTGGAAATTTCCCTAGTGTACTTCTAGATAAACCTATGAAGCCTTACATGTGTTTTGTGTAAATGTGTCTCACCAATAGTAGGAAAAAGCATCAATTTTTTTGATAAAGTAAATGAAGAGATTTGATTTTTTTTTTTCTTTAAACTACATAAATCAAAGATAACAAATTTGCCTTGAAAGTGAGCTTTTGAGGTAGGAATGATGAAGATCGGATAAATTGTTATAAGTGCAATAATAAAGAAGATATTAGTTTTTTTTTTAAATACCATTAAGTTTAAATTCAAAGGAAAACCCCACTAGGAAAATAACTAAATTGAAGAAAATTGTGCAAATATGGAAACAATTAAAGACAATTTTTTTTTTTTTAATCTAGTGAAAAATGAGTGGATTTAGTTATATACGGGTGGAAATAACTCTACCCTAAATAAATCAAATATCTCATATGTCAAAAAATAGTGATATTCACCCGACGTCTAATGTTAAAAAACAATGGCTTACACATGTTTTGGACTGTCTGTGATTCCATTCAATCTAAGGTTTTTGGTTTCAAGGTGATAAAGTTCCAAACTTAGAACCTGTAACTTATCATGTTAGGGTTAGTTCCCTATTTTCGAAATCGGGAATCAACTTTATTGACCCTGAAGCTAGCCTAGAATAGAACTAGTCGGTTCCAAACCCTTTTTAGGCTCAATTGGGGAATAAATGTATAAAGATTTTAAATAGTCAAATAAGGGCTATATTTTCCACCATCTTTAGTTCAAGAATTTTTCTAATTAATAGATTGTAACTACACATCGCTCATAATTGTTTAGTTGAGTTTGCATCCTGTTTCAAATCATGGGCTCGACTCCTCTAATCAAGAATGAAGAAAAATAAAAATTGTTTATAATCACATAAAATTCTAATGAACTATATCAAACTAGTATTGCATGTTTATTTTGGAGAATTCTTTCGTCAATTTTTTAAAGTTGGTCGGGAGATATTTTAACCCTTTATAAGAAACACACTTGTTGATCATGTTATCATAATATGCAATTCCTTGCCTTGCCCAATGAATTGAGGCATGGGCGGAGGTACCGCTTCATTTCCACCTTCGGGCACTGAGTTCAAAGTTCATTCGCACATGGACAATTTGACTTACCTAGTATCAAGAGTCGGACTCTACTGATACATCATAAGAGGTTTACTCGTCATGATCAGTGTAAATATGGGGGATCCTAATTTTCCTCAGGACCGTTAGGTGGAACAATCTATAATTATTAAAGAGAGGAAAATCCCATGGTATTATCGCGATTCAGCTCTCGATAGTAGCATTTCAGTCTCACGGAATCAGCAATAAATTGAGACATTTCAACGTGAGCAGCTTTTCAATAGAAAATTACCAGAAAATATTTTTGCGGCATTTTGCCCCTGACACGAACCCGTGGCCGTACGAGTACGAATCATCTTTGCCATTTCCGTTCTTGTTCTTTCGGTCAAGAACATTATTGCACATGCATGCACATTGCCCTCTATAGTTGCATTTGGGAAGACTTTTGGAGAAAGTTCTTAAGAAAATATAAAAATACTTGAGTTAAAGGAGTTTTTCAAAATGCAAATTATGTTTGGTAAATGGTGCTTGTGAAAGTCTATTGTGAAGTATGTTTGAGCAAAATAGTGTTTGGATAAATTAAATTTGCAAAATGCTTTTATTATTAAAAAAAAAAGGAAAAAATGAGAGTTGGCCGGCCAAGGGCTGGTTACCGTCGGCAAAGGATTACCACGGGGAAGCCCCGAACCTCAGCGCGCACACACCCCACAGCGGTCGATCAAATATGCGACATCCCGAGCCGACCCATTCATTTATTTACGCATGCGGAGGAAACAAATCCCCTGACAACATTTAACTTGGGATAGAAAAGCGGAAACAAAACCTCAACATAACACTTTCGTAAATCAACGGAATTACAACGAGAGATCTACGGCCAAAAGTCTACAAAAGACGGCTCTTAAAAGAGGTTATCCTACGACCTACAAGACGTACACGATCTCCAATCCTTATGACTTCACTTCTCCAACTCTTCAAGGCCAACCAAAGCTATCGCCGCTCCATCCATCGGGGACCTGAAATGGTTATTCAATAACCATCGAGACCACGTCTCGTGCAAGTTCAACCCCCTAAACCTCTATTAGAAAGAAAATACGCCCCCGTAGCGTAGCCACAACATCAAGAAGACTTACCTCGGCTTAGCCCTCATCTGCGGGTTGGCACAAGTTATATAATTCAACCACGTACAATTATGATAACCAACATGGCACAATCACATCATCAAAACAATTCAACCATTTGGATCGTCTCGGCGATCAATCGACTCGGCGATTACATGTCATTCTAGCAAATCATCATCGCTCTCAATCACGGCCCTACTCGGCGCGACCTTTAATAGGTGGCAATTCACGGCCCCATCGGGCGCGACCTCTAATAGGTGGCATATCACAGGTGGCATATCACGGCCCCATCGGGCGCGACCTCTAACAGGTGGCAATTCACGGCCCCATCGGGCGCGACCTCTAATAGGTGGCATATCACGGCCCCATCGGGCGCGACCTCTAACAGGTGGCAATTCACGGTCCCATCGGGCCTCAATTTCCACATTTAGGATTTTATAATGAATCCTCATAAATCGAAATCACATTCAATTCGCCACAACCAATCATCAATTTCAAAATTCTACAAGCACAGCAATGATCGGCACGAAATTCTGAGTAAATAAGGTCTCAACGAAATTTTCGAATTTGAATAAATAATTAAATTTATTCCGAAAATTAATTAAATAATAATATTCATATTTTTCGCAATCCACCTTCAATTTATAATATCCGACCATCAATTTCAAAATCCGAGTACACAGCGACGACCGCACGAAATTATGAGAATTTAGGGTCCCGACAAAATTTTCGAATTTAATAAATAATTAAATTTATTCCGAAAATAATTAAATAATAATATTTTAATAATTTCGAATAATGATATATTATTAAATAATTAAATAATTTCGGAATATTTAATTAATCAAAAGGAAATTCTTTTATGTCACACCAAGCTTTACATTAATGTAAACCTTCATTTAGCCTTAAATTAAACTCACTTTAAGCTAATTAAACACATTAATATAATCCACACTTAAATAAATTAAACTAAGCACCTAATCACACTTAACATAAACTAAGCACACCTAAAGCATAATTAACCCTCTAAGCGAGGTTTAGTGAGTTAAACTCACTGGATTAACGAACCGAGCGGACCAAAACCACGGGGACGCCGAGGAGAACAACTTTCCTCAAAGCGGGCCGAGCATCCGGGCTCGGGAAGGCGGCCAAAACGGGCCACGAAGCCGCTGCATACCCATTTTCTGCAACTTCCGGTTGAGGCCGAGAAGAGGCGGATCCGGCGCCGGGATGGGCGGAGGGACGGCGGAGGAGCTACGGCGATGGCTGGCGGCGGCGAACGGCGGTTCACGGCGGCGGGGGCGAGCTCCGTAGCTCTCGCACGAGCTGAACAGCAGCTCGGGATGCCGGCCAAGCGGTGAAGGGTAGGCTGGTCGGCGAGCGAGCGGACGGCGAGGACGGCGTGCGGCGGCGTGAGGCGGTGACGGGTGGCTCCGGGCGGGCTGCTCGACGATCTCCCTTGCTGCTGGTGGTGTGCGAAGAAGAAGAAGAAGATGGAGATGGAGTCGCACGGTTGGGGAGGAAGAAGAGAGGGAGGAGAGAGAAGAAGGAGAGAGAGAGAAAGATGGGGGCTTTTTCTTTTCTTTTTCCTTTTCTTTAATCCCCAAAAATGGCCCACCACCATGACATCATGGGTGACATCACACGGTCCACTTCCATTTTCCGCCGGGAGGTGAATCAAATTGAAGTCGTAAAATAAATTCAATGTCACCACACTTCAATTCACATCTTCACTTGTCTATAAAATCAACTTGAGTCCCAAAAGTACGACCAAAAGCGGGCTTACTAATCTCTCGAGCCAAATTAGCTATTTCTTGATTATTTTGCTGAAAAGCTCGTGAAAAATTTTCCCAAAGATGATTCAATGATCTTGAAATGATTTGTGACACACCCAGACTTCCAATTTCTGTGATTTCAATTCCACGGTTAATTTCACTTTGGCACGATATACTTAGCCGGCCCAACCTCCTGGTAGCCTTTAGAAATTTTCATGCATTTGACTATCATCTCAAGCCACAATGTACATCTTTGAAACATTGTGTCATAATCTCAAGGTTTGGAGATAGAAAAGTCGGTCTAGTGCCGATCGGTGGTGGGGCCTTTGTCGGTCGACCTATCTCGATCTCTAATCGATTTTTAATTGATCTCGCGATCTAGGTTGCATTAGAAACGACCACTAGTTTTGACATGAGTAGCCGACTCAAGGAGACCTCCGCACGAAATGCCCGTCTCAATTTATTGAAAATAGAATTGGAAAATCGGGATGTCACGCGGCGGGGGGAGGCGCGCAACCTTCCAATGAGGGGCTCGGCGAGGTCGCGGCGATTGAGATCCCTCTGCCGCCGTGACCAGATTGAGCGGTCACCTTGACCCGCCGTGCCGTGACCTTCCAACGTGTGGAGGTCGCCTCTCGACCCGCCGTGCCGCTCATGCGGAGGTTGCTGGTGCCGCTCGATCTGGTCGTCGC
Source organism: Eucalyptus sideroxylon (assembly GCA_014182405.2). Lineage (NCBI taxonomy): Eukaryota > Viridiplantae > Streptophyta > Magnoliopsida > Myrtales > Myrtaceae > Eucalyptus > Eucalyptus sideroxylon. The sequence continues at coordinate 33,623,328 of CM024556.2, read as the reverse complement.
GACCTAGATCGCAAGATCTCGGTTGCCGCGACCCTCGTTGAGCCGTTGTGCGACCCACCACGCCACGGAGGTCACCGACGCTCGTGATTTGGTCTCTGCAACCCAGATTTGTGTGACTAGATTTGTGCACGATTTGGGTTGCTGGCATCCTCCGCGCGGTGACCCTCATCGGAGGGTCGTGGGACCTTGGCCGGACCACCTGCCCTTCGCCACATCGCCTGCCCTTTGCCGGAACACCTGCCTTTCGCCGGTGATTGCTCGCTGATGTTGGTCGTGTTCTAAGTAGAGAGAAGGGAAGGATGAAGACGATGAACAGTAGTCGGGGTAAAGCCAGAAAAATGAAAAATTAACAAGGACAATTTCGGAAGAAAAAACTTATTATCCTCAAAGGCAACATGCTGAGAATGCCCAAGGCAGCCCCCAACTTGCCTTGGGCTTTCAGCCTTAGAAAGGCTTTGCCTTTGGCAAAAGCAAGTGAAAAGAAAACTGCCAAACATTCAACATTTGGCCCAAAGGCCTTTAGCCCCTCAAAGATCTTTGGGAAAGCCTATTCCCAAATGGAGCAAATTAATAAGTGGATATCTAGAAAAAATGCATCACTTTTCTCTCATGTACCGCTTACATGTCTCTATTTTAGAAAGTACATCTTGCACAACTCCAAGCTAAACACAAAAACAAAAAGGCCAAACTACCCTCTCTTTGGAAAATCCTCGAGCTGCCCCAAATTTCCATTATATCCTTATCATACCTCCATCGCCCACCCCATCGGCCATCACATCACCAAACTCAGCTGACTTACACCATTCTTGAAGCTCGACAGTGCTATTCATCATCTTTTTGGTTCAGCATTTTGAAATCCTATTAGGAAAATGCAAAAAAGTTTAGCTTAAAGAATTATAGCAATATACAAAGATCATTTGGTAAACTATATTTGAGAAGTAATTTTAAGAGAAATGTTATTTGGTAGTAAACACATTTGAAAAGTTCTTTTGGTGATTGATATTAGTTTTTTTTTTTTTTTTTTAATTTATTTAAAATTGAAAAAATAATGTATGTAACTTTTTAAATATATATTTTAAAAAAAAGACCAAACCCTTCCTCGAAATTTTTCAATTTTTATTTGTTTAAAATTGAAAAAATAATGTATGCAAATTTTTAAATATAAATTTGAAAATAATGCTAAAAAATCAAATACATATATATATATATATATATATATATATATATACATATAATAAAAAAAAAGACTAAACCCTTCATCAATATTTTAAAGTTTTTAATGTTTAAAATTGAAAAAAAAATAATCTATGCAACTTTTTAAATATAAAATTTTTCACAATAATGTTAAAAAATCAAATACATACATACATACATATATATATATATATATATATGTATATTTTAAAAATGTATACTATATTTTTAAAAAACTTTTAAATTTTTTTTTTTTTTTTTGTTTAAAATTGAAAAAATAATGTATGCAAATTTTTAATATAAAATTTGAAAATAATGCTAAAAAAATCAAATATATATATAATTTTTTTAAAAAATAGATTAACCCTTCATCAGAATTTTTAAATTTTTAATTGTTTAAAATTAAAAAAAATAATGTATGCAACTTTTTAAAAATAATTTTTTACAATAATACTAGAAAAATAAAAAAAATATATATTTTTGAAAAAGACCAAATCCTTTTTCAAAATTTTTTAATTTTAATTTTTTAAAATTTGTAATATATGTGACTTTTTAAATATAAATTTGAAAATAATGCTAAGAAATTAAATATATAAAATTTCTTTTAAAAGAAGGCCAAACCCTTTGTCGGAATTTTTTAATTTTTATTTGTTTAAAATTGAAAAAAATAATGTATGCAACTTTTTAAATATAAATTTTGACAATAATGCTAATATATATATATTTTTTTTTTAAAAGACAAAATATATTTAAGTTTTTTTAGCATTTATATATATATGAAATTTTTTAGCATTATTTTGCATTTAAAAAAATAATAATGAGGGCAAAATCAGAAATTTGAAGAATGAGTAATGAAAGTTTAGAAGGAAAAAAAAAGTTTTAGCATTTAGCTAAATGCTGAAAACTCAAAACTAGTCCCTACTAGCATTGTGCTTTTAGTTTTCCCAATGTTAACTTTCACTTGAAAGCTACTTCAAAATGACTATCAAACGGTCTAGCATTTCACCAAAGGGCGTTAGAGGTTGAAAGCTCCTACGGAATGCTGAACAAAATGGACCTTAGAATCATGAGTTAATGTAGTCTGAGAAATTTGGAATTATGAGTTAAGGTAACTTTGTAGTTATATAGGCCAAATCCTTTTGCACATTTGATAATCTAAGAATGAATAAACTACTTATATAACAATAGCACTAGAACAAGATATGTCTATTTAATTGCTTATACAATTTCTCTTAGGACAAAAGCAAAATTATGCTTTGCTACTTTATAACCCTACCAAATGTACAATTGATGATGATCATTGTGCAAGATACCATGGAAATGATTCCCATTCTAAGAATTTTCAAATTAGGGAAATTGAGAGATACAGAATTGATGCACTCTTTAAGTTTTTTTTTCTAATTAGGAAGTCTGAGGATATCTCTCCTATATTTGAAAATGGGGAAATGTGATTATAGTCCTATTGGACTGACCCATTGTTACTTCTTCTGTCAATCTTAATTAGGTAAGTCGAATTGGATGGATAAGTTTGACCACATGCCCCCCATAAAACCTACTCTGTCAAGACATCACAATCTCCTCTGCTAGTGCAACTTCTGGGTTTCTGGTACTTCTATCCTCTCCCTATCTCTTCATTTTCATGATCAAAATTGATGCCATGAGACTCTTCGATCCTTTCATCGTTATTTTTTCCCCAATTTTCTTTGGCTTAATTTTCACTTCGTAATATTGGGGTTTCTCTCTACTTTGGTAGGTACAACTTGGTAGCTGAAGATATCACGCAAGAATGTTCGGGACTAGGAGAGAGCTTCCCCATGGGACTGTCACCGAAATTTTCAGGTTTGAAAGTGCTTCGCTCGTTGTGATGATGATGGGTCATCGCGATAAACACTTACTCCCAGTTTGGAGAGCAGGGGAGTTTGTGGTCGAACTGTACGTACAGGCTATCACTCACATCATGATGACCACCTGCCGCATTAGTGACCTCCAATGGCCAATCTCGAGAGATTCCATGGTGATTCGAGTTGGAAAGAGAAGCTTTGCATTCGTGACACTGGGGCTTCTATATGGCCTCCAATTCCCACCAGTTTGTGATGAAGATACGGTGGACACTCTCGAGAGGGCTTTCATCAAGTTTTGTGACTACACCAACCTCGATCAAGGAGGAAATGGTAAAAGTCATTCCCTTGCCTAGCTTCCATCTTTTGAATTTTAGGACTTCATTTAGTTTTCTTGAGCATAATGGTACATGTACATTTTTCATTGAAATGCTCTTTCTTAATAACAAGAAAATTCATCGTAGAAGAAAACTTGGGTGCCGTCAAATTGTATTCTGTTGGTATCATGGATATAGGATGGTTGACCAAAATGTTATAAATATGTTGTACGGAGGTCCATTCAATCACGAACTTTTTAATTTAGTCAATTCAACTCTAAACCTTTTGATAATTTGCCGATGTAATCACATCGAACAATTTTTGCTGGTAACTACTAAAGTGGATGCTAGTTGTCATATGTGGTACGACTAATGCTAAAGTTAACAATTTTTGCAATTTTTAAAAGAATTGTATGATTTTTTTTTTTTTTTCTTCCTTTTTTCCTATTTTGTTCCATTGATCGCAACAACCTCAACAATGGCCGACAAAGATCTCTAACCATAAGTACAGTCACCAGCCCTTGTCGACCATAGTGTGGACTTGTAGGCCTTATCCAAATATAGCAAAGGTTGGCGAGGGCATTGCAGCCCCTCACTTGTGGTCAACAAGTTATTGTTGAGGCTTGATGATCAATGGAGGGAAATAAGAGGAAAAAAAAAAAAAAAAAAGAAAAGAAGAAGAAATTTGAAAAAAATCTTAAAAAATTGTAAAGGATAGTTCATGTTAGCGTTGATCATGCATGTAAAATGACTAAGCTTGACTAAATTGCCACATCAATGGTAGCTAGATAAATTTGGTTTGGATGGCTACGTTGGCAAATTGTCATACAATTTAGAATTAAATTACCCAAATTAAAGAATAAATAATTGAATTGGTTGTTGCACGATAGGTTTAGGACTTTTAGGATAATTTCTCCATGGAAGTGAAGTATGAGCTGGAATCTTGGTGAATAATCTAAACTTGAGATTGGTCGATGCTGATAGTACAAGGGGAATGAACACGTGTCGTGCCTATCTATTTCTTGGTGGGCAGCACCTTTTGAGGAATTTTAATAGAACTTAAATTTTAATTTTCTTATTGGCTTTTGATTTGGTATGTTTGGACATACGTAAGATAATGTCAATAATTATTGTCCACTCTGAAGGCATTCATATGTATTTAATAAAATGATATGAGCTTACTTTAATTGATTGTCCTTTGGAGTAGACTTTTGTTTCTTACTGTCCGTGAATCTTGCAACTCACGCAATTTGACTTTATTTTTAAATCCAAAACTCATAACTAAAATGTCAACTTCAACTCTAGACAAAAAAAGATAAGACTTTTATCTTTCAAATTCACATAACGAATGGATATAAGGACCCTAACGACTCTAAAATTCTCACAGGTTATCCATGTCCTGAAAACAGACCAACGTTTTGGGTAGCAGTACGACCGTTCATCGAGAACATCGCGCTTGCGAAGCTGGGAGAGAACTGGCGACTGATGGAAGGGAATGAAGCAACTAGCTTGTCAAAGGTTGTCAGAACATCGGCGACCACCGAGACGGTGAGCAATGCTGTTGTCACCGGCTTCTTGAGGCCCGCGCACGTGGACATCTTCGCCGTGAAGGTGCAGGACCGACACGAGAGGTACACAGATTCCGAGGAAGCATTTTCTTCCATTGCAGCCATAACCGACATCGTCAATTCCTTGGGACGGTCGGGAAAATCACAGTCGCCGATGGGCAAGCTGTTGAAGCTGCTGGCGGAGAAGATGGTTCAGTGAGGACAGCGCGAATCAGATTATGGAAGTTGAACCAGCTTGGCCTTTCCTTTTTCTTGCGTCAAAATTCCTAATTGCTTTGCCAGGCCAATTTGAGATTTAGTGAGGAATATGGAACGAAATGATGATGGAACATCCATCCATTGGAATCAAATAAGTATATTCATTCATGCAATTATGCTTTTGATAAAGAATTTAGTAGGTTATCTGTGTCGATTAACATAATTTTATGTGATGACTCTCGGACTATTTTTTTTTTGCTCTACACCAGGATTTAATCATATTAATTATTGATGTATCACGAAATGTCCTAAACATCCCAAAATTTCTCTTTGATATGAGCTATTGTCTTTTGCATATTATTATTCTTTTAGGTCGCATTTAGTCATCTAGTCATTTTTCTGTTGGATATAATAAGGTCAAATGAGTTAAAGGTCGGATAGGATAATGATGAGATTTGTAATATCTAATACACCGTTTAGTAAATGCTTGGATATAATATGGATATAACACAAATTCTTCTCTTGTCCCCCCCTTCCAGCTTTAAATTGTCATCAACCAACCCTGTGTTTGCCGCCGCGGCCTGTCAAGCCGCCGTTGACATTGCCTCATATCGTCGTGCCATCACCAGTGGTCATATCTTGCTCCTTATGGTCGCCTGGTCAACGACTCATGGCGCCTGATCAGCCACCATCGCCATCCCATCTCGATCCTTGACAATACGACCCTTACGGCCAAGATCGCATTTGATGGTGTCATCGGCCTTGGGTAAAACGAGATGATCTTGGAACCTCCCGTTGCACTCCATTATCTCCTCCAGCCCCGTTCAGCCTTCACTGCGAGTCAGCATAGTTGTCGGTGAACAAGGGGAGGGAAACCCTCGTTGCACAAGATCGTTGAAGTATAGAAAAAACTAACCTAGGTAGCCTTAAAGCCATCAAATAAGAATTCTCTTTTCAGGCCTTAGTTTTCCTCAATTTTACTCCGAGCAATTTTCTCGTGGATAAATCGGACAAACTCCCAAGCAAAATTACAGGCTACATCCACAAATAGCATCAAACAACACAAACTATATCCAAAATCGTCTTCACTGATTCAATCACATTAGTAACGAAGTTGTACATACAAGCGTTGGTATGAGTTCAAAACTGGGCCAACCTCCAAATTTTAATTTTCTATAATGTCTACAACATCCATATTGTGAATTTAGGCAAAAGCGTCGGGTGAATTTGGGCGAAGGTGTCTAGCCAGCGTTGAGGTTGGATTTGGCACAAAATTTGAGATCAGTTTGAAAAAGATCTCAATTAGGGTTCGTAGGGTGATGTGGGCGACTTCTATTGAATTTGAGGCGACAAGGTCATCGCATGACATCATTTTGGGGGACTTCAATTTTTTTCTCTTTTTTTTCAATTTTGGCACGACGTCAATTTTTGAGAGGGAAATGATGTTATTTTGTTTTATGGCATCCATGTTACTATCAATCGTGCTACATAGAACGGCCATTTCATGTAGGATGACCATGCCATGCAAGACGGCCAACGCTGACTAGTTATCCACATCAGGCTTTTTTGAGAAAAAATGGCAGGATTGACTCAATTGGAAAAAAAAAAAAAGAAGATACAATAGGTTTATGAATAAATTGGTTAAATTGAAAAGTTTAGAATTAAATTATTATCCACAAAATAAGTTCTTGATTTTTTTGGTGATTTTCTCAACTTGAAAAGGGTTGAAGAAAATTAGAAGACATATTAATCGGTCAAATGAGATGGGAATAGTTGTACAATCGTCTTTTTTCGTTTGAATTTTGCTAGCCTTATTACATATTATCCACGATCGGATAAAAAGGTATTGACATTTTAATAATTTTGATTTCATCTTTTATATGATTATGATGAATTCACTGAAAAAAATTATGGCTAATAACTCTGTTACTAACAATTGCTATACGTTTCTAATTTCAAATTCAAACTCGCTTTGCCTCAATAAAATTTGTCATTTAGTCCATAAATTTTATCTTCCTGTAACTTTGTAGATTTGCGGTTGTTACAGTAACTTCCTTGTTCGTCCGTGGAAGATTTACATGAAATTCAGCATCAATTGCTCTTGCTAGTGTTGTAACCTTTGAAAAATGAATAGGAAGGGAACTTGCGGACTAAGGATATGTTAGGTAACTTATTCATTCTCGTCTATTTTTGCTCTTTTGTTCTCTAGAAAAAAAAAATAATAATAAAGAACAGATTTTATTTGATAATGTCAGCTAACTTGTCTACTCCCAAAAACAATTGTTCTTTGGAATATAATTAAAAATAGAAAAAAGTTATTTCTTTATTCCCGAAAACAATTCCATAATCAATCATTTTTCTTTTCTTTCTTTTTCTTCTCTTCCTTTTCCTCCTCTAGCTAGTTGCCAAGCTTGGCGATGGCTGTCATCTAGCTAGAGTCGAGGTCCGATGACCTTGCCATGGCTGGGCGAGGTTGAGCCTCATCAAAGACTAGTGAGGTCGCTGACTCTTGTCTAGTAAGTTGCTGGTCATCGTCGAGGCCCGGCAACCGGCTAGAGGAGGAAGAAGAAGAGAAGGAAAAAAGAAAAAAAAGAAAAAAAAGAGAAAAATATCATTAAATTATAATAAAATTAAAAGAAATTCTACATCCAAAAAAAAAAAAAAAAAAAAACTTGAGGGTTGTACCAAACACATTCATGTTATTTTTCTATTTTAAGAATGTAATTTTTGTGCAGTTACCAAATGTGTTCGAATGCTTGGAAACTCGTTTAGGGAAGAAAATCGAAAAAATTATTTGTGAGTGGAAATTGTTCTTGAGAACAAAATAGTTACTAAATACACTCTAATGGGGAATGCAAACATGTAAAATTTGGAAAGATGTGAAGATCCATGAGTCAGAAAATTATTTTGGAGCACGTGGAAAGCCTTAAAAAGCCACCGACTTAAGTGACATGAAGAGAACCTAATCGATGTTACAGATTACTTACTCTTAAGTGAGATTGGATGTCGAACTAAGTCGGCAAGAAGACAAATTTGAAAGAGGCTGACGAAATTAGAAGCATGAGTTAATGTAATTATAGAAGGCAAATCTTTTTGCTCATTTTGATAATATATGAGTGAATAACCTATTTATATATATATATATATATAAACTAGACCAAGACATGTGCCTATTTAATTGCTTATACAATTTCTCATAGGACAAAGCAAAACTCTGTTCTGCTACTTTATAAAGCCAACAAAAAGATGCCCATCCTATAAATTTTCTAATTAATAAATTAGAGAGAAGTAAAAATGATGCCCATTATAGGAATTATCTAATCAGGAAGTTTGAGGATATCTCTCCTATATTTGAAAATGTGGAAATGTGATTATTGTCCTATTGGACTGACCCATTGTTACTTCTTCTGTCTTTTCTAATTAGGCAAATCAAATTGGAAGAATAAGTTGAACCGAATGCACCCATAAGTGATGCCGGGGTGCGACTCTTAAAACCTACTCTCTCAAGACTTTACAATATCCTCTTATAGTGCAATTTATGGGTTTCTGGTACTTCTGTCCTCTCCGGTCTCTTCATCTTCACGATCAAAATTGATCTCGTGAAACTCCTGTATCTTTTCGACCTTTTGGATTTTTAATTTCATTCTTCTCTACTTTGGCAGGTGCAAGATTGGTAGCTGAAGATATTGCGCAAGAATGTTAGGGACAAGGACAGAGCATCTTCGTGGGACTGTCACTGAGATTTTCAGCCTTGAATATAGTAGATTGATCGTGATGACGATGGGTCATGGCGTTCGACTGTTAGTCCCAGCTTGGCGGGTAGGGATATACTTCGTGGTCAACCTCTATGTTCAGGCTATAACTAACATCATGATGATCACGTGTTGCGTCGGTGACGTTCAGTGGCCAACGTCGAGAGACTCTCGGTGATTCGAATTGGAGAGAAAAGCTTTGCATTTGTGATGCTGGGGCTTATATATGGTTTCCAGCTTCCTCAAACTTGTGATGAAGATACGGTGGACACTCTTGAGAGGGTTTTCATGAAGTTTAATGACTACACTCTCATCGACAATGGAGTAAAAATTCTCCTTTGCCCTAGCGTCCATCTTTTGCATTTTCGGACTTATTTTGGTTTTCTAAGCACAAATGTTAAATGCCCGTTTTCCATTGACATTGTTTTTCTTAATACCGAGAAAATTTACTGTAGAAGCAAACTCTAGTGCCATAAAGATTCCATTGGTCTCATGGATTGTGACATCCCGATTTTCCAATTCTATTTTCAATAAATTGAGACGGGCATTTCGTTGGCACGCATATAGTTCTTTTCCTTGAGTCGGCCACTAATGTGAAAACTAGTCTATCGGGTGAAGCTGTTAAGAGTTTCTAATGCATCAGACTCGAGAATTTGACCAGGAAGCGACTTTTCGACCGAGCTAGTCTGCAAGGGTCATTACGGCACAATTCAAATTGATTAGAGATCGGAGATAGGTCGACTCGACAGAGGCATGTGATCAGGTGTGGGTGATTCCACCAGATCGCACAATTCGTGTCGATCGGCACTAGACCGACTTTTCTATCGATTGGGTACCCTGTGTTCGTATTTGAAACCTTGAGATTACCCCGATAACCGAAAGTCGCCAATGTTTCAAAGATGTACATTGTAGCTCGAGATGATCAACCACAGGTCAAATGCATGAAAATTTCTAAAGGCTATCCGGTAGGTTGGGCCGCGCTAGTATCGTGCCAAAGTGAAATTAACCATGGAATTGAGATCGAATTCAGAAATTGGAAGTCTGGGTGTGTCACAAATCATTTTAGGAATATTGACTCATCTTTGGAAGATTTTTCATGTAAGCTGAGTTTTTAGCAAAATAATCAGAGAATGACTAATTCGACCCGAGAAATTAGTGAGCCCGCATTTGGTCTTGCTTTCAGGACTTAAGTTGGTTCTATGGACAAGTGAAGATGTGAATTGAAGTGTGGCGACATCGGATTAATTTTATGGACTTCAATTTGATTCAGTTGGAAGAAAATCAAGTGGAATTGAAGAATTGGTTGTACAAAGTTTCATGCCCCGGCGGAAAAATAAAATGGACCCATTGGAGAATTGTTGTGGGAGATTTGAAGTTAGTGGAATGTGAGGTCAGCTTATGTCATGGTTGGGGCCAAAGCAAATGAGGTGTTGACAAGTGTCAAATGCTCATTGGTCCCCAAAAAGCACCTCTCACTTCAATCTTCATCTTCTTCCTTGGGTTTTGGAGAGAGAAAGGGGAGTGCGAAGCTTCAAGGAGGAGCTGCGTCCGCCCGACCACCGCTTGGCCATCCGCTCACCCGTCGTCGGAGCCGTCGCCACCGCGCATCGTCGCCGCTCCGCCTTGTCCGTCGCCCTCCGTCTTTCCCCTTTCTCTTCCGTCGGTTCTCTCCTCCATTGTTGTTGTGCGAAGATTGGAAAAATGGCTGAGAAGAAGCTGGAGTAGCCATGGCCGTCGGCCCCCTTTGCCGTTCGCCTGTCGCCGCCAGCTCACCGCTAGAGCCGCCGTGGTCGTCGCTGTCGCCGTGCGTCCGCGCGAAGTCGCGCGCCAGCTCGCCGGCCGGCTCGTGCTCAGCCCGCGCCTCCAGCTCGTCGACCAGGCCGTCCCGAGCTGCCGCTGCCGTCGAAGACCCGTTGGAGCCGCCGCCTGCACCACCCGAGCTACCGCCGCCCCTCTCCACCGGTTCCGCACCCGAACTGACGCCGGATCAGCCCTCCTCCGCTGTGAACAGCAGCTGGAAGAAAATGAGTATGGCAGCCCCGTTTTGGCCCGTTTTGGCCTCCTTCCCGAGCCCGGATGCTCGGCCCGCCTTGAGGAAAGTCGATCCTCGCGTCGTCCTCATCGTTTTGGTCCGCTCGGCTCGCTAATCTAGTGAGTTTAACTCACTAAACCTCGCTTAGAGGGTTAATTATGCTTAGGGAGGTTTAGTTTATGTTAAGTATTATTAGGTTGTTAGTTTAGTTTAATTAAGAGTAGATTTGATCAAGGTTGTGGTTTAATTTAAAGTGTGCTTAATTAAGGGTAAGTAGGTTTATTTAAAATAAGCCTTGATTTGACATAAATGAATTTACTTTTGATTTATTTAAATGTCTCGAAATTATTATATAATTTAATAATATATTTTATTCGAAATTAATAAAATATTATTATTTAATTATTTTCGGAATAAATTTAATTATTTATTAAATTCCGAAAATTTTGTCGGGACCCTAAATTCTCAGAATTTCGTGTCGGTCACTGCTGTGTAGTCATATTTTGAAATTGATGATTGGATATTATAAATTGAATGTGGATTGTGAAAAATATGAATATTATTTAATTAATTTTCGGAATAAATTTAATTATTTAATAATCCGAAAAATTATTTTGGGACCCTAAATTCTCAGAATTTCGTGCTGATTGCTGCTGTGCATTTAGAATTTGAATTTGATGAATTGATGTGGCAAATTGAGTGTTGATTGTGATAAATATGGATTTTATTCATAAAAACCTAAGTGTTGGGTTTTGATGCAAAAATTGGATTTTAATTATTATATTAAATAGTGGGGTTTGAAAAAGTGAGATATTGGCTTTTTGATTCGAAATTAGCGTGTCCCCACACACGTGAGTAATTTCTGGAATACTTTTAATATGGAGAAAAATGGCCGGGATCATTATTTTAAGTGGAAGCATTGATTGAAATATATAGTGTCCTGGGGCCGAGTATGTTTTGACTGTGTGATAATTAAGATGAATCGTCCTGAGCTGTTGAGCCGGACTTGCCCCTATATGGGATGCCCATGCGGTGGATGCGGGTTGTAGTAGATTCTAGGCCCATGCTCCTTTGGGAATGCCGTCGATGTACTGACGAAGCCGGGCTCCAAGGGGGGAGGCGATGCCTGGCTATATGCCAGTAGATAGCCGAATTGCGAGTAGGCTATGCCCTTGTGTGGCAGTGAATAATAATTGGAATGCGTGCTAAGTGCGATTGTGATTTATATGAAAGTGATGGCGTTCCAATTGTTTGAGTTCCTATTACTATCTGCGATTGAGTGATTTGAATTGTGCTAACCTGCAGGAAGGAATTGAGGCGAGGTAAGTTCTCTGTGTGATGTGGCTAGGCCACCCTTGGGCGTATTTTCTTTCTAATAGGGGTTTAGGGGGTTGAACTTGCTGAGACATCATCTCTTCCCGGTTGTGGGATTAAAATTTCAGGTCCCTAGATGGCGGTCGTGGAGGGCCCGAAGCCATAAGTCTAGAAAGGTGGTGACTGAAGTATCGGTGAACATGTCATGTTAGTTGGTTTTAGATAGTTCCCCTTTTGTCGAGCTGTCTATTTTGTAGACGGTTCAGTGTTGTATTTAAAACCTATGTGTTTGTAAATGAGTGTTTGGTATTGTGATTGATTGCCTGCTTTTCTATCCCAAGTTAAATGTTGTCAGGGGATCTGTTTCGCTTCTGCATGCGTAAATAAATGAATGGGTCGGCGACGTATCCTGGGATGTCGCATATTTGATCGACCGCAGTGGGATGTCCGCGCGCTCGGGGTTTGGGGCGTGACATGGATTGTGTTTAGTTAGACGTGGGAGAATTGGTGGGGAACAATCAATATATTTAAGTTGGCTCATCACTTATTGATTTAAGATAAATCCATCTAGATATGTTGATGGGCATGGATTTGGGTCCACTCTTGGCAATCTCCTTAAATAAAGGTATTGGGTGTCTATTGTAAGCTCCTAACAAATAGAGTCAATGTTGATGGTTGATTGGTGGCAACTCCCAATTTATATTGGCATTGTTTGGTCTAGAGAAAGAGATATGGAGTGAACATGGGCGACAAGGATTCAAGTTGAGATATCTTATTGCCAAATGACACTTTTATTAAGGGGTAGTGGACCTAACACTAAAGATTAGTGAGATACACATTAGAAAAAGTCTCATATCAAAGAATTGATGTGGTATGAAGTACTTAATATATCCAAATTGACCCAAAATTCGTTAGCATAAACTTTTGAGTGAAGATGGATCTAATTAGATATGTTAACCAAGTGAGAGTTGGCTCCCTCTTTGTGATGTCCACTCTACTCTCCTAATAGATTGGAAGCATGAGGCCAATATTCGAGTAAATAATCTAAACAAAGATTGGTCAATACTAATAGTATGAGAAAATTGAACACCTATTGTGCCTAGTTCATTCGTTTATAGTTAAGCTGGTTCATAGATTTTTGTATTTTGAAGTCGGTTTTCGATGTAGGCACATTTTTGACATAAAATTGTCCATCCTTTAAGGCATTCATATATATATATATATCATAAATGGGAGACATCAAATGAATCATGAGGAAAAACAATCTGTGATATCATTACTCTGACAACATTTTGCTTATTCGTAGCCTAATAAACTTATCCCTTCTAGATGTCAAAAAGATGTTTGTTTGCACTTAAATTCTTAGGATTTGTGAGAAATAGGTTCTGTCGGAAAACTATAATTGATCGCAATCTTAGTGGACTTTTATTTCTTACTTTTTACTTAATTTTAATCTTGTATCTCATGCATTTTGAGTTCTTTTCATACCCGAAACTCTTAAAAACCTCTAGAACTCTGAAATGTCGATATACTAATTCACGTATAGTATTTTCATAACTTTATGAAATTTTAAGTTCACATATAATTGAAAACCCGAAAGGAAAGCAAAAAAGTGCTTTTCGCTTGATATTTTTTTACACATAATTTCTTTTTTATAGTCTACTTTTTATTATTATTTAAATTCACTTTATAAATGGATATAAGGACTCTAATGATTGTAACATTGTAACAGGTTATCCATGTCCTGAATATGAACCAGCTTATTGGGCAACCGTACGACCGGTCGTTAAGGGCATCGCACGGGTGAAACTGGGAAAGAACTGACGACTGATGGAAGGGAATGAAGCTACAAGCTTGTCAAAGGTTATGACAACATCGGCCACCGCCAAGACAGTAAGCAATGCCATGGTTGCCGGCTTCTTGAAGCCCATGCATATAGATAGCTTCGTGGTGAGGATGCTGGACAACACAAGAGGTACACAGATTCTGAAAGAGAATTTTCTTCCATTTCAGCCATAACCGATATCGTTAATTCCCTGGCGGCGGTCTGGAAGACTACGACTGGCGATCGACAAGCTATTAAGGATGGTGACAGAGAAGATGGTTCGGTGAAGACATCGTGGATTAAATTATGGAAGTTGAACGAGCTTCGCCTTGCCTTTTTCTTGTGTCAAAAGCCAAAATTGCTTTGCTAGGTCAATTTGAGACTTGGTGATGAATTTGGAAGGAAATAATGAAGGATCATGCATGTGTCACGGGTTGGTAATTCCTTGGCCGCGGAATAATCTGTGTGGCGCTTGGCGATCAGAATTCGCCAGGCCAGCCCTCTTTTGATAGTTGTTCCAGTAAACAATACAACATTTGTTGTATCATGCTCCTTATGGTCGCCCAGTCGTTGACCCGTGGTGCCCAGTTCGCTGCCTTCTTTGTCCCGTCTGAATCCTCCACGTTGCGACCCTCAAGGGCTCGTTTGTGTAAGACGGCGTCATTGGCCTTGGGTGACACCTGATGATCTCTGAACCTCCTGATGCACTCCACGATGTCCATCAACCCGTTCAAGCATCACTGTGAGGTCGGCGTAGTTGTCGATGAACACAGCAAGGGAAATCCCAGTGGAGCAGCTCGGGCTGCAAGAAACCTGGTTTCCACTTTGTCATTGTCCCTAAAATAATTACTCCCCAGCACTTGGAAGAGGTCGGCCGCAAAGGTCTTCTAAACATCCTCATCTTTGAAGCTTACGAACACGTCATACTTCTATTGATGAATCAAAGTAGAAGACCCAATGCGTCACTTGGTTTCTTCGAGTTCCGTGAGGACAATGCATGATTGAGTGGAAGACTGCAAAAGAGGTGGAAACTTTTCCTCGCAGGTGAAGTGTTTTATGCAACAGAGAGGACGTGCAAGTTGTCAATCAGAAGAGGCAATGAATGAAAGTTGCGCCATCAAACCAGATTTGCGCAAAGGTGGAGATGTTGATTGGGAAGCTCCGATTGCCGAACATGATCGGCTGGCTGGTGGTGACGGTCAGTTGGTCGACAATAATGAGAGCCAAAAGCTTCTCACTTGACTCCATGTTTGCTTCCAAAGCTCATTGTTGAACTGTCAACTGTTAGGATTTATTTCACATCTGTCGTAGAAGGGGCAGGCAGTTAATTTATAAATGTGAGGGAAAGTCTCACTATTTAAGCTAGTTTTCGAGGTGAGAGAGGCTTAAGACAAGACTTAACACTGGTATCAGAGTCTAGGTTACCAACAGGACCCAACAGTCATTTAGAGAATTGTTGCAACCTCCGACCTAAGTCTAATGTGTGAGGGGGAGATTGTTGGGGTTATTCCTATATTGATTGTAGAAGGGGCAGGTGGTCAGTTTATAAGTATGACGGAAAGCCTCACCTCTTAAGCTAGTTTTCAGGGTGAGGGAGGGTCAAGACCATCCAACTTCTCTTAACCTTGGGGAGACTCGCTCGTACACAGTTAAGAGCATATCAACCTTGTTTTCCTAGGTGGAAAACTGGTTGCGGGGACATATCCCGCGTCTGATGCCAAAATAGGCTCCTACGGCACATAGGTTCGCAGCGTAAGGAGGGTCCAAAATGTAGATGAGGAGCAAGGGAGTTACTGGGGATATGTTGGATCAGCAACGTTGGTTGATGATATTTTCCTTTATTGAGAACTTCGTAGGAAGAACAAGATAGCTATGCTCTTTCCGGCCAATGGCGTCAACGTTGAAGCTGGAAAACTAAAGAATCAATCTGCACCAAAACAAAAGGCGAGGCGTGGGGGTCTTGTTGTTGGATTGGTCCTTCAATGCTTAAGTTGGCATTTGAAATGAGGAAGATTCAGAGGCAAAGGAGAGGATTCAGAGCTTGGAGATAAAGGGAGAGGTGTTTTTCTATAGAGGAGTCAAAGATAGTATATCTTAGCATTAAAATCACTCTATTTGTAAGAACATTATGTTCGAGCACGTGGAAAGCCATGAAAATCCACCGACTTAAATGACGTAACGAGAACTTAATTGATGCTACAGATTACTTACTCTTTAAACAAGACTAGATGTCCAACGGGACAAGACAAATTTTAAAGAGGCAAATGAAATCAGAAGCATGAGTTAATGTAGTTAAGTAAATATAGAAGGGCGAATCTTTTTGCCCATTTTGATAATCTATGAGTGAATAACCTACTTATAAAACAAAACTAGACCAAGATATGTGTCCATTTAATTGCTTATACAATTCTTCATGCGACAAAGCAAAAGCTTGTTTTGATACTTTATAATACTAACAAAATAATGCCCTTCCTATAATTTTCTAATTAATAAATTAAAAGATGTAAAAATGATGCCCATTATAGGAATTATCTAATTAGGAAATTTAAGGATATCTCTCCTATATTTGAAAATGTGGAAATGTGATTATTGTCCTAATGGAGTGACCCATTGTTACTCCTTTTGTCAATTCTAATTAGGCAAGTCAAATTGGACGGATAAGTTTGACCGATGCTCCTATAAGTGGTGACCGCGTGTGACTCTTAAAACCTCCTCTCTCAGGACTTCACAATCTCCTCTTATAGTGCAATTTCTAGGTTTCTGGTACTTCTGTCCTCTCCCTTGTCTCTTCATCTTCACGATCAAAATTGATCCCGTGGAACTCCTGTATCTTTTCGACCTTCTGGACTTTCAATTTCATTTTTGCCTCTACTTTGGCAGGTGCAAGATTCGTAGCTGAAGATATTGCGCAAGAATGTCAGGGACAAGGACAGAGCATCCTCATGGGACTGTCACTGAGATTTTCAGCTTTCAATATAGTAGATTGATCGTGATGACGATGGGTCGTGGCGCTGAACAGTTAGTCCCAGCTTGGCGAGTAGGGAACTTTGTGGTCAACCTCTATGTTCAAGCTATAACTCACATCATGATGACTACATGCTGCGTCGGTGACTTTCAATGGCCAGTGTCAAGAGACTCTCTCGTGATTCGAATTGGAGAGAGAAGCTTTGCATTTGTGATGCTAGGGCTTATGTATGGTCTCCAGCTTCATGAAGATTGTGATGAAGATACAGTGGACACTCTTGAGAGGGTTTTCATCAAGTTCAGTGACTACATTAATCTCCTCGACGATGGAGCAAAAGGTAAAAACTCTCCCTTGCCCTAGCTTCCATCTTTTGCATTCTAGGACTTAATTTGGTTTTTTGAGCACAAATGTTAAATGCCCGGTTTTCATTGGGAAAAGTACACTATCGGTGCCATAAGTTGTGTATGGCGCTCACTTTGGCGCCAAAAGTATCAATTGGATCACTTAAGTGCCAAATTAGAGAAAAACGATCACTTTGGTGCCACCGGCAAGAGATTCTGGCCAAAATGATGATGTGGCTTTTATATTTAAAAAAAAAAAAAATCGACATGGCTTGAGAAACGACGTCGTTTTCTATTCTCCTTAAAAAACGACGTCGTTTTGCCATCCTAAGTGGATGGTCTCACAAAAATGATGCCGCACAACTCATTTTGGGTTATTTTTTATTTTTTATTTGGAGATTGAAATTAGGGTTCCGATCCTCGTTAGCCGTTGACCTAGCTCGCTTGGCCGCCATCGCTTGGTGATATGAGGTTTGCACTTGAGCGAGATCACGGCCTTCTACTTGGCCGTCGAGTGGCCAAGTCGGGGTCGAGGTTGAGGTCGGAGCTACGGCTGTCGAGCGCGGGGGCCGTCAAGGACGGTGACTGGCCCATCACCGACGGAGGCAGAGGCGAGGGATGTGGGCGGTTGAAGGGGGAGGAGGAGGGAAAACCATCAACGCCAGTGATGGTGCGGATGCCGGGATTGTCAGGGGCGGGGGAGCATAAGACGTTGGAGTAGCCACGGATGTCGGGGCTGACCTAGTTGGCGGTGAAGTTGTTGGGGTCGGAGAGGATGGCTTGCTTCAGGGCCTAGAGGGCGACGTAGGTGTCGCGGAGGCACGGGTTCTCGAAGGATGCGGAGGGGTCGATGGCGACTTGCTCGTTGCAGTCGCCGAACTCGTCAAGGTAGTGGAGGAGGTGGTGGTGCTTGGCGGAGCCATGGGCGGCGGCAGAGAGGACGACAAGGGAGGAGAAGAGGATGAAGAGGGCGGCGGTGGCCGAGATTATCCAGCATATTTAGGGTTTAGGGTTTTGAATTGGGGGAGAGGCATCAAACGACGTCGTTTTGTGGTTTACATGCTGACTGTACTCTCCGGTGAGCCACATTGGTATAAAAAATTAATAAAAAAGCGCCACGTTGGATTTTCGGTAAATTTGATTAGAGTTGACACCAAAATGATCGTTTTTCAAACTTTTTGACACTTAAGTGATCCGACGGAAACTTTTGACACCAAAATGAGCACTGTACACAATTTATTGCTTTGATAGTGTACTTCTCTTGTTTTGATTGAAATTATTTCTCTTGATAACAAGAAAATTTACTGTAGAATAAAACTCTAGTACCATAGAGATTCCATTGGTTTCAAGGATTGTGTTAATGTACACTTGGGTGAATTCATGGGAAACAATCAATATATTGAAGTTGGCACATAACTTATTGATGTAAGGTAGATCAACCTAGATATGTTAGTAGGCATAGGCTCGGGCTCACTTTTGACGATCTCTTTAAATAAATGTATCAAGCTTCTTTTGTATGCCTTGATAAATGGTGTCATTGTCGATAGTTGATTGGTGGCCAATCCCAATGGATATTGGCATTGTTTGGTTTAGAGAAAGAGATTAGGAGTGAAGGTGGATGATGGAGATTCATGTTAAGATATCTTGATGTAGAATGATAACTTTTTTTTTTTGTTGGGGGGGGTTCTTGACATTGGAGAATATTGAGATACACATTATAAAATGTCTCATATTATAAAATTGATGTGGTATGACGTAGTTAATATATCTAAATTGGCCAATAATTCGTTAGTATAAACTTTTAAGTGAAAATGGGTCCAATTGGATATGTTGACCAGCTTAGAGTTGGCTCCCTCATGACGATCTCCCCATATAAAGATCCGGATCTTTGCTCTCATAATAGATTGGAAGTATAAGGCCAATATCTGGGTAAATAATCTAAACATAAGATTGATTGATGCAAATAGTATGGGAAAATTGAACACCTGCTGTGCCTATTTCATTCCTTTATAATTAAGTTGGTTCACAAATTTCTATATTTCGATGTAGGCACATTTTTTTTTAATAAAAAAATTATTGTCCATCCTTAAAGGATTTCATACATATATATATATTCAAAAATAGGACACACTAAATATGTAATCATGCAAAAATAGGACAAAAAAAAAAAAAAAAAAAAAATGCACGAAGTCATTGACTACTCTAACAACATTTTGCTTATTGTAGCCTTATAAACCTATCCCTTCTAGATGTCAAAAAGATGTTTTTTGCTCCAGAATTATTAGATTCCGTGAGAAGTTAGCTCTGTCGAATAAACAATAATTAATCGTCAGTCTTAGAAGATTTTCATTTCTTATGTATTTATTTAATTTTAATCTTGAATCTCATGCATTTTGACTTCTTGTCATACTCGAAACTTTTGAAAACCCCCACAACTCTCATATGTTGATATACTAATTCACATATTATATGAAATTTTAAGTTCACATATAATTCAAACATATAATTCAAAACCTGAAGGGAAAGCAAAATAGTGTTTTTCGCTTGAATTCTTTTGACGTGTGTGTGTGTGTTTTTTTTTTTTTTTTTTTTTAAGTCTGTTTTATTTTACATCCACTTTACAAGTGGATATAACAAGGGGCGTGGCCGGGTAGGCAATGGGGAAGGAATCTTTTTCGAGCCCCTACCTGGCTCTATCTCGTCTTTTCCGAGATGTCAAGATCTTTTTAAGGTGAGATCTAACACCTGGGTGAAGGTTTTAGAAGTTCCTTCAACTTCAAGTAGTTTTAGGACTTGCTTAGGTCCAGGATATAAGGACTCTAATGACTGTAAAATTGTAACAGGCTATCCATACTCTGAATACGAATTAGCCTATTGGGCAACAGTACGAACAGTCGTTGAGAGAATCGCACGGGTGAAGCTAGGCAAGAACTGGCGACTGATGGAAGGGAATGAAGCAGCAAGCTTGTCAAAGGTTTTGAGAACATCGGCGACCACCAAGACTGTAAGCAATGCTATGGTCGCGGGCTTCTTGAAGCCCATGCACGTAGACAGCTTCGTCGTGAGGATGCCGGACCGACGCAAGAGGTACACAGATTCTGAGAAAGTGTTTTCTTCCATTTCAGCCATAACCGACGTCGTTAATTCCTTGGAGGGGTTCTGGAAAATTATACCCGGCGATCAACAAGCTCTTGAGGATGCCGACAGAGAAGATGGTTCGGTGAAGACATCGCGGATCAAATTATGGAAGTTGAACAAGCTTGGCCTTACCTTTTTTCTTCCGTCAAAAGTCAAAATTGCTTGGCTAGGCCAATTTGAGATTTGGTGATGAATTTGGAAGGAAATAATGATGAAACATGCATGTATTGGAGTGACATACGTGTTTTCATTCATGCAGTTTTTTTTTTAGCAGGGAATCAGTAGGTTCTTTCGTGATGGTTAACATAATTTATCAGGTATTAATCGCTTTAATTATCGATCTAACACGAAAGGCCCCAAACATCCCAAAATTTATCATTGAAATTGAGATATTGTCACTTGGATATTATTACTCTTTTAGGTTGCTTTTGGCGGTTTGGCTTGTTGGATAAAATAAAGTTGAAAAAAATAAATATCGGATATGATACTGATGAGATTTGTAATGTCTTATAAGTGTTTAGTAAATGCCCTAGTAACACAAATTCTCCCCTCTATCCCTCCACCATTGCATTGTCATCAGCCCAACGTTTTCACTGGGTTCACCACGGCTTGTCAAGCTGCCGGTGACATTGCCTCATCTCGCCGTGCCATCACCAGTTATAGTATCGTGCTCCCTATATTGGCTCAATCAACGACCCGTGTTGCCTAGTTGGCCACTATCTCTGTCCTTTCTCAGTCTTCGACATTGCGACAGGAAACCTGGATTCCACTTTTTCACTGTCCCTAAAATAGTAGTTCTCCAGCATAATGAAGAGGTTGCCCGCAAAGGTGTTCTAAACGTCCTTATCTCTGAAGCTCACGAACACGTCATATTTCTAGCAATGTATCAAAGTAGAAGACCTGCGTCGCTTGATTTTCTTCAAGTTCCATGAGGACAATGCATGATTAAGTGAAAGACTGCGAAAGAGGTGGAAACTTTTCGTGGCAGGTGAAGTAACTATGCAACAGAGAGGACGTGCAAGTTGTCAATGAGAAGGCACAATGAATAAAAGCTGCGCCATCACACCAGATTCGCACAAAGTTGGGGATGTTGATCGGGAAGCTCCGATTGGGGAACATGATCAGCTGGCCAGCGAAGATGGTCAGTTGGCCAACGATGACGAGAGCTGGAAACTTCTCCCTTGACTCCATGTTCACTTCCTAAGCTCATAGCTGAACTGTCAACTCTCCTCCCTAGGCAATGCCTGTCGCAACTTAACCTTTGGAAAAACCCGCTGGTACGCTTCTAAGAGCATGTCAACCTTGTTTTCAAGGTGGAAAACTGGTTGCAGGGACATATCCTGCATCTGATGTAAAAATAAGCTCTTGCGGCACATGGGGTTTGTGAGTGAAGGGGAGAAAATATTCAGCGACGGAAGAGGGTATGAAGTGGCGCATGCTTGTAGCCAAAATGACCATACATTCGAGGAGGAGTAGGGAATTGTTGAGGGTAAGAATTGGGCATGTGACATGGAGGCATGAAGGGGTACGGGGCAGGAGTCTGGGCCGCATAAGGAGGCTTCAAAATGTAGACGAGGAGCAAGGGAGTCATTGTGGATGGAGTCCGGCTAGTCTAATGGTAGGGCTTTTGTTACGGTAGGAACGGTCTAACATCAGCCACACTTTATATATATATAAGGAAATAGGGAGACTGGTTTTAGTGATTTTTTCTTTTCTTTTTGACTTTTTATGGCTTCCTATATTCTTGGCTTAATTTAGGATTAGGTTAGAGGAATTGAAAAGGGAAATTATTAGCTGACAACTAACAGTACCAAATCACAAGTGGAAAAATCCTAGTAAGTGGAACATGTCACAAAACTAGGTGAAGGAAAGCGAAAGAAAGGATTTTGTCGAGGAAAATGTATTCTGTGTACAGGAGTGTATATAATACAAAGGAAGAATCAATAAAAAGAAAGTAAATATTCTCTAATCTTTCTAATCCTAAAATAAACACAATCCCTATCAATTTACAATTGATACAGATCTTTAAATCATATCTTCCAACACTCCCCCTCAAGTTGGTGGCTTGTATATGTCCAAGACGCCTAGCTTGCTTAGAAGATATGTGTGTTGTCTTTGATAGAGAGATTTAGTGAATATATCCACGGGTTGCTCCATGGTTTTGATCCCTCTTGTCTCGATAACTGCTTCTTGAATCTTCTTTCGAGTAAATTGGCAATCAATCTTTATATGCTTTGTCCTCTCATGTACTATAGGATTTGCTGCAAATTTGAGTGCTGAATCATTGTCACAAAAAAGTGAAGTCAGTCCCTTAACTTGTGCCCTAAGATCTAGTAGTAAACTCCTCAACCAAACTATTTCACAAACAATCTTGGCCATAGATCGATATTCAGCTTCAGCTGAAGATAAGGACACATTGAGAGTGCTATTATGAACACCTAGAGGGGGGGGGTGAATAGGTGTTTAAGATAAATCTTGTCAAATATATGCGGAATAAAATAAACTTTAAACAAAGGAGTTAGGGAAGAGAATAAGAACACAAGATTTATAGTGGTTCGGCTTAATCCAAGTCTACGTCCACTCTCCCATGCTAACAGCCTTCTTGGCTGGATTCCACTATGCAATCAACAAGAGATTACAACTTCGAGTGCAAACACTTAGTAGTAGATCACATCACACTATCTCACTAAGTCACTCTTTTGGTATTTCTCTCACGATCACAAACGTTTAAGCTCTCCAAAGACAAGTATATGATTGAAAGTTGCTCAGACTTTGGAATTATAAATTCTACGCTCCGTCTCTTACTTGCTCATCGGTCCATAATCTCCTTAAATACTCCCCCACTTCCAAACTACCCGTTGGACAATGTCCCGGAGAATCGTCTTCCAATATACCCATTGGACAACTCTGTATCTAGAAGATTTGGTAGCCGTTGAGTGACAAAGGTAAAATCCCAAATTGATTCCGATCGCCCATACAAACGAAATCTTGGTTTCCATAAGTAAAGCTTCTTTGTATAGAAAGTTTTTGTCTTCAAGATCCAATCGTCAATCAATTAGATTGAATCAATCAAATCAATCTTGATGTGGAATCCAAACCAGATCACTAGCCGTTATATGATTGGGCTTGAGTTACGATTCATCGAATTTGGATGTAAAGTCTGAGTCTGTAGACTTTACAATCTGAATCTGTAGACTTTATAATCTGAGTCTGTAGACTTTACAATATGGGTCTGAACATATCTGCTTCTGAACAGATTTAGCTTTAAGGTCTGTACCCAGTTCAGCTTCAGCATAGAGTCTGTCTTCTGATTTAGTTTCAGCATATAGTCTGTCTTCTGGTTCATCAATTACGTTCAGTCTGGAATTTGTCAGAGTGAGCAGACTTCTGATGTAGAACAGACTTTGACACTAAAGTCTGGCAGTCTTCAGACTTTGAGTCTTGAGTCTGGCAGTCTTCAGACTTTGACACAGAAGTCTGGAAATCTTCAAAATATACTCTGGACATATGTTACGTTCAATCTTCTGGCCGTCTTCTGACTTTGATAAAATCCTTTACATATTCTATCATCTACATGGTCTATTATTCAACCATCAAACATGTTAGTAGCTTTTGATTTATTTTGTCATCTTCAAAACATCATAAGGGATTTCCCTAACACACATTAGACTACCTCTTTGCCTTCCATGAAAGTAATGATTCCCCAAATTTGATACAGAAGCTAGTGATAGATCTCCTGCTCATAGGACATGTAGCATAATTTGCATCACAATAGGCCATCATTTTCCACGTTGCACTTCTAAGAAAGGAGTATCCCTAAGCCTAGACATTCCTTCAAGCATCTCACAATCTTCAAAGCTACATTCATGTGAGAGTGTTTTGGACTGTGCATGAATTGACTAAGAGTCTGTACTACATAGCAAATGTTTGGCCTAGTCATGGTGAGATAGATAAGTTTTCCTACAAATCTCTAATAGCCTAACGAATCTTTTAATAACGGATCTTCAAAAGAAGGAGGTATGCTAGCATCATAATCAACATAAGTCAGCTTGGCATTTTGCTTGATAGGAATAATGGCTAGTTTGCAACCTGACAATCCTGCTTCTGATATAATTTCCATTATAAATTTTCGCTGGCTAAGAGAGATTCCTTGATTTGAACGAGCTATCTCAATTTCAAGAAAATATTTAGGTGAGCCTAAATCCTTGATGTAAAAAGTGGAATATAGATACTCTTTAAGTTTTTTCACAACAGAATCATCTTCTCATGATAAGTATGTTGTCAACATAAATCATCAAGTAAATAGATGACATACCTTTTGTTCAAGTAAATAAAGCATAGTCATATTTAGACTGTTTGAATCCAGTGGCAGTAAGTGCATTAGTAAATTTGGCGTACCATTGTCGAGAGGCTTGTTTTAGTCCATAAAGAGATTCACGAAGACGACATACCTTAGACTCCCCTTGTCTTCGTAATCCTTGTGGAAGATCCATGTAAATTTCTTCATCCATATCACCATGCAGGAAGGCATTATGGACATTCATTTGGTGTAGTGGCCACTCACAAAAAGCAGCAAAATAACAAATTGTAACGTCCTTTGCCACAAGAGAAAAAGTTTCGTGATAATCAAAACATTCTCACTGTGTAAAACCTTTGGCTACCAACTGCGCCTTGTATCTTTCTACAGAACCATTTGCTTTGTATTTAATCTTATATGCCCACTTGCATCCAATTGGTTTGTGATGAGTAGGTAATGGTACGACATCCCAAGTATGATTTTTTATCAAGGCTTGTAGTTTTGCCTCCATAGCCCTTTGCCAATGAGGATCATCTTTTGCCTCATTATAACTAGAGGGCTCTCGTTCCTCAGAGATACGGCTTATGCAACATAAATGTTTAGATGATAGCTAATCAAATAAAATATAAGAGGAGATAGGGTAACAAGTACCTGATGATCTCGAGAAACCACATACATAATCCTTTGTCCGGGTTGGTGGACGAGTAACTTGACAAGAACACCGTGGTGGCTCATGTTGCATCAAGGATGATTCTTTAGTAGTGCTTTCTTCTGAAGGAGTTGTCATCTGCGTTTGCTCTTCTATAGGAGGGTCTTCAATTGAATAACTCGTAGAAATGTCATTAGGAATTGGAGGCAATACACTAGTTGGTCTCTAATGTCTTGGAGGAGAAGCAATAATATATGTTCCTCTAGAAGATAAATCCTCTTTCGATAATAATTGCTTATTAGTTGTCTTCTCATCTTCAGATAAAGAAGTGAAATCTTGGAAAGGAAAAATATCTTCATGAAAAACAACATCCCTACTCACAAAGAATTCTCTTGTGGATGGTTCATAAACCCGATATCCCTTTTTTAGGGTTGGATATCCCATAAATATGCATTGACGGGCACAAGGTGCCATTTTATCCCTATGCCCAACTGTAATCACATAACATAGACACCCAAAAAATCTGAGATGATTTAGATCTGGTTTCCTGCCATAAGACAAAAATGCCATTGATGGGGGTAAGTGTGTCACAATTTGAAAAGTTTGGGATTTTTCACGTCACAAAAAAAGTTTGAGGTAAATGTGTCACTTGAAGCAAAGTTTTTGGTTTTTGGTGGTTTTTTTTCCTAAAATAAAATAGAACGAATACTAGAGGAGGATGCCATAAGGAGTTGTTTATATCTTTTTGGATGCCAGGAGGATTTCTCACAAAAACATTTTCCTTTTTCGTAAATTATGACTATTGATGTCGTAAAAGACATTAAAAATTGAAAATATTAAAGAATAATGTAAAATTACTCGAATTCCTCACTAAAGAGTCGTTTAATGTTGTTGAAGCTGTTTATTTTAAGGTTTTCTCTATAAAAAAATTATAAATAATATATTAAATAAATATATTCAGGGTTGGTCCGAATTGGATTGACCTGAAATTCTCAAGACCGAGAATCGACCCACACAGTGTTGGTCCAGAAATTCTAGGACCAAGGACCAATCTAGTCTCCCTGGGAACCGGACCAGGACTTGTAGGGTTGGGCCGCTCTAGGGTCGTTGAAGATTGACCCTGGACCGATGCTCACCCCTAGTAGAAAGCCACTAACTTAAGCCACGTGGCAAAAATTAATTGACGTTACGGATTACTTACTTTTGAATAAGACTAGACGTCGTGATAAGGCAAATTTGATAGAGGCCGACAAAATTAGAACCATGAGTCAATGTACTTAAGTACTTATATGACAGCAAATCTGTTTGCATGTTTTGATTGAATCTATGAACGGATAACCTACTTATAAACCGAAAATGGACAAGATCAAGTTATGTCTATATAATTGCTTATACAATATCTTATAGGAGCAAACAAAATTTGGCTAGCTACTTTATAACACTTAACATATGATGCCCAACCAATGAACTTGTAATTAGGGAAAATTTTGAGAGACCTTAAAAAATGATGCCCATGTTAGGAGTTTTCCTAATTAGGACGTTTGAGGAGATATTTTTCCTTATTGGAAAAATGTGAAAATGTTGACGGGTCCTATTGGACCGACCAGTTTTTACTTCTTCTGTCAAGTCTAATTGGGTAAGTTAAATTGGATGGATACGTTTGACGAAATGTGATGCGACTCATGAAATTACTCTCGAGACTTCACGATCTCCTCCTCTTCTCTGCACCGAAATCAAACTAAACCCCAGTCCATCTACTAGTTTTTTGAACTTCTATTCTCTCCCTAGTCTATAAATCTTCGTGATCCAACGTTGATCCTATCGAATTTTTCAAGAATGACAGGGACAAGGAGAGAGCACCCTCATGGGATTGTCACTGACATTTTCAACTTCGATTGTGCTTCCCTGGTTGTGATGGAGATCGGCCAGGGCGATGAACAGTCATTCACAGTTTTGCGAGCCGGGGCCTTTGTGGTCAACCTCTATGTGCAGGCCATGACCCACGTCATGATGACGACGTGCGCCGTGCGTGACGCGCAGTGGCCACTTTCGAGAGACTCCATGGCAATTCGTGTTGGAGAGAGGAGCTTTGCATTTGTGATGCTAGGGCTAATGTATGGCCTCCAGCTTCCTCCGCTTTGTGATGAAGACACGGTGGGTTTTCATGAAGTTCAGTCATTACACCGCCCTCCACAATGGAGAAAATGGTAGAAATTCTTCCATGCCTAGCTTCCGTCTTTTGCATTTTCAGACTGGATTTTAATTTTCTTGAGCACAAATGGTAGATGCACATTTTTCATTGAGATGGATTTTCTCAATAATGGTCAAATTTATGGTTTAAGAAACTCAGATGTTGTTAAATAGATATTCCGCTAGACATTAGATTAGTCAATACCGATAGCATTAGGGAATTTGAGCACATGTTGTGTGTATCCATTCCTTGACGGTTGAGTTGGTTCATTTTTTTTTTTTTTTTTTTTGTTTGTGAAAATTACAGTCGCAAAAAGAGAAGGAAGAACTTGGAGCATTGAAATCGTTGGAAACCTCACGACCAATCGTAATAGAAATTGATTTTTATTTTCTTAATTGTCTTTGCGTTTTCGATTTTTGACCTTTTTGACATACCTCAAAGTGGTCATTACATAATCATAACGTTAAAATATCCCAATTGCTTGATTACGATGTTGTATATTCTTTGTTTATGCAGTTTTGGATTGGAATTTCGTACAATAAATATGATAAGAGTTGGATACAAGAACTCTAATGACTAATATTTACAGGTTATCCATGTCTTGACAACGAACCAACTTTCTGGGCAACAGTACGACCGGTTGTTGAGAACTTCGCACGGGGGAAGCTCGGAAATAACTGGCGACTGATGGAAGGGAATGAGGCGACGAGCTTGTCAAAGGTTTTCAGGACATCGGCAACGACCAAGATAGTGAGCAACGACCAAGATAGTGAGCAACGCTATTCCCACCGGCTTCCAAAAGCCAGTCCATGTAGAGACCTTCATCGTGAATATGAAGGACCAGGGAAGGAGGGACGTAGATGCTGAGGATGCGCTTTCCTCCATTTCAGCCGTAACCGATATCGTTAATTCCTTAGGGAAGGTTTGGGGAATTACAATCGGCGATCTACAAGTTCCTGAGGATGCTCGCAGAGAGGAAGGTCCAGAGACGATGTCGCAGATTAAACTTTGGAAGTTGAATCAGCTTGGCGTGGCACTTCTCTTGCATCATAACTCGAAATTGCTTGGCTAGGCTGATCTGAATAAGGAAGGAAATGACGGTGAAACATCAAAGCATTGTGGTCGTACTAGTATGTTCGTTCATGCAATGATGTCTTTATCGGATTTTTTTTTTCGTGCCAGTCAATAAATTTTATGCAATGAGATTTAGATTTGAAGATTTTTTCTTTTCAGCAAATAATTCTGACTATCCTCTAATTGCTTTTTTCCATATACCAGGATTTAGTCATAGTAACTGATCACATGTAAGAATCTTAGCTTATGACAGTAGAGATGAATACTATATGGTAGCAATGGGAAATTCTTTACCGCTAACTAATTCACAGTATTCATGAAGAACAGGTTGTTCTAGCTTGATACTATCAAGAATTCCTAACCATGCTCGATATTATCAATAATTCCTAACTATTGCATGGGTTTCGCAGCACTCCCAGTCTCAATTGAATCATCGGACAAGAATCGCCTGTTTTCGTCTGTCACCATGGAGAGAGCTTTCTTCACCCTAACCTTTGTGGTAGTTTTCTCTATGCCCCATCTCCCCATCTTCAACCTTTTCTCCACCATCTACCTCTACCGATGTATCCCAAGACTCTTTCTCTCCTAGAACGCCTCCTTTCAACATCCTTTCTTACCCCTATTTTGTTATCCTAGGACGATAATGACCGGGAAAAAGTTGCTGCTCTTTATAAAGGAAGGAGCAACCTCTGGCCTCAAACGCAAGCCAGACAAGTTGATGATACTATATCCGATCAATCTATCAGAAACTGTGAACTTACCCAACAGCTCTTGTTGGGTAACCTTTAGCCAGCCCCGCTCTAGACTTTCATGCCTTCCAATCTCCAATGAAAAGGTGTGGAAGTTGGAAAACTTAATAATCTCCCGACTTGATAGAGTTCTTTCTTGCATTCCAGTTCTCTGATGAGAGAGAGAAGAAACGAATCTAGGATGCAGCACCATAGGCCTTTGCAAATCATCTTCTTATTTTGAAAAGGTGGGAACAGAGCACGCCATCCAAAGGTATTCGTTTGATTGCTGCTGCTTTTGGATTCAGCTCCTTGTTTTATCTATGGACTGGTTCTCTTAAGTTTGTGTTTGGTCATCTGGATATAAGTCAGATTATAATATGTTTTATCTTATCTTGTGCTTTGGTAGCAGTGAAGGACAAGATAAAGATGCATATAGCCTGAATAAAAAAATCCTAGAGGAGGTGAGATAGGCCTGAATATGATTTCTCGTATCTAACTATTTTTGAAAAAACCCCGTGCTCTCCTTTTTGGTCTCCTTTGTTCACACGCCGTGACTCCTCTCACATTGAAGTTTCATGAAAACAGTTCACGAAAGCAGCGGGAGTCTTCTTCTCCATAGCTCTAGTCCGACGAATTCAAGCTCCATCTCCAGCGAGTTCAAGCTTCAATCTGCAAAATCTTCATCTTTCCAGCTTGTTTCTTTGATTTCTAGCAGTGGTCTTTGAATTCCAGAAGCTCCAGCAGTTATACATCTTCAGCTTCCAACCAAAAATATCCGACTTTAAATTAGTAATTCACTCTACAAAGAATAGGATATGAAAAAAACCCAATATTTTGTATCATATTTTATTCAATTCTATCCTGACTAGAAATCTAAACAATTAAACACAACCTAAAGAGTTAGTGGGAAAACTAGCATCTCAGTTTAGGACGGTGTTAATGGTGAATACTAGTTATGATATGGGAAAGTTTGCTTGAAGGTCAATCTAGATTGAATGCCACTTAAACCCAAAACATTGGTCACGGAGGAAGAAGCGATTGTTTAGATAGACGTTAACTATGATAGTCTACTACATTTGTATTATTTATGTGGTGGTATCGGTCATTACCCAAAATGTTGTAATTATGGGGGTTGCCCAACCCCTTACTTCCATAAAAATTTGTTAGGTCATGTATAAAGAAACAATAAAGCAAATGGCCATAGACTTACTATAAGAATTTGTTTCCACCTTTTAAGAGGTTGAATTAGTCGTTTTTTAAATAGTCCAACGAACGCTTCTCGATCAGATGGCATGAATGGCCTTTTCTATCAGGAGCATTGGGAAATTTTGCAAGATGACATCTCAACCGAGCTGCAAAATATGTTTTTGTATGGCCTTTTATATCCAAATATGAGCCCCACACACTTGACTCTGATTCCCAAGGTCCCTGTCCCAAAAGACTTGTCTAAGTTTGGAACTGTAAGTCTATGATTTTTTTTTGGTAATGTAAGTCTATGTATTTTTTTTTTTTTTGGTAAAGGTAAGTCTATGTAATTTTAGCTACAAAGTAGTAGTTAAAACTCTAGCTAATAGGTTCCAACCGTTACACCCCAGTTCATTTCCCCATTGCAAAGTGCTTTTGTTGAAAACCGAATGATCAAGAACAGCATTTTAATTGTCTAGGTAGTGCAGCATTGGATTACATGTCCATAGTGGCATAAGAAAAAGGTAAGGGTTTTAAAACAGGATATACAAAAAGCCTATGATTGAGTAAAATAAGATTTCCATAAAACATGTTTTTACAAATTGGGCTTCCAAGAAATATCCGTGGCCCGGATTATGAAATGCATGACAATAGGACCATCTGAGGTCAAATTCAATGGAGTTGTTGGAAGACCTCATGCGAACTTCAACAAGGTGATCTAGTGTCCCCATATCTATGTATATACTTGCAAATACCCTTTCTATTTTATTATCAATGGTGTAGATAGTTGCTTTGCTCAAGGGTCTAAGGCTCGCCAATTCATGTCTAGTACTCGCATACCTACTATTTGTAGATGACTTAATTTTATTTCTGGATGGGTGAGCGAAGGAGAGTCAGAATCTTGCTGCCGTGCTTAACCAGTACCGTCATGCTTCCGATCAGATTATCAACTTAAACAAATTTGGCATCTATTTTAGTAAAGTTGCTTAAAGAATCTACAAGCAATAATGGCAGATCATCTATGCATACAGATTCTCCGAAATATAGAAAAATAGTTATACCTTCAAATTGGGACATGTTAAAAAGGGAAATGTTTGCTTAGATTCTAGAATGAGCTAATAGCAAAGTTAAAAGCTAGAAGGAGAATATGCTGTCTAGAGCTAGAAAGGAAGTGCTCATACACGCCACGATGCAATCCATCCCCACTATGCAAATTCTGTTTTTGAAGTATGTAAATCTATCTGCAGATTGATTTGAGGAAAAAATTTGCGTCATTTTGGTGAAAATCTACAGGACGTAAAGGAATTCACTGGAAAAGACGAGATGTCTCAACAAGAACAAAAGATAATGGCAACTTAGGCTTCCGAGAGCTGCACGACTTGAATGCTTCCATATTAGGGAAGCAAACTTGGAGAATGCACTCCCAACCGGAGTCTGTGGCACAGGGTTTTAGAGCCATCTATTTTGCTAACACGGACTTCTGGAAAACAAAGTCATGGATGATTTTGGGGTTGGCAAAGTTTACTCATAGGAAGAGATCTACTAGAACCACAATTGAGATAGACGATAGCTAACGGCTCAAGAATTCACATATGGGAAGATCAATGGTTAAATTCTGGAACGTATCAAGGCCCAAAAAACAGAGGCAATCCCACGACAGTTAACCAGTTGATCCTAAGCCAACCAAAGACATGGATTTTTTTTTTTTTTTTTTATTTTTTGATGAGAGAAATTTCTTCAAAAGAAATGGCAGAAGAAATTCTCGCAATTCTTCCTGGGCATGCAAACTCAGAAGACAGGCTGATATAGACACCGATTGAGAATGGACAATGCACTGTGAAGAGCGGACATGAGGGACAAGGCAAAGGACCCTAATTGAAATCGAGGAATCTGCTTTCTCATCACACCCTGCGCCTACGACTCAATGGAGATCTTTGTGGTTTCTCGATGTGCGGCTGAAAATAAAGCTTTTTTTTTTTTTTTTTTTTTTTGGAACCTATTTCAAGTCGCATTACCCACGATGGAAAACCTTCATAAGAGAAAGATCTTGCCTTCGCCATTGTGCTCTATATGCAAGTGCAAACCAAAAACACCAGGACATATATTTCTTCTCTGCATTTGGGAAAATCGGATACGAGCACAATGGCTTGCGCGAATAATAGCCAGATTGTCATGAATAAAATATTGGATAGAAAATATAGTTAATCGGTCAAATTTTTTATCATCGCCATCTAAAAGAAGAAGTTTCCACAATCTTTTGCCAAATCTAGAATGAAGGTAATCATCAAACTTTTGTCAAGTGAAGCTCGCCACTCATGGGGTGATCCAAGCTTCGACTTCGAACTTGAAAGCTTTTAACAAGGTGCAAGAACAATTGAGTTTGATAAGACATTATGACTCCGTATCTCGATCAGATGGATGGAAAGCGCCAAAGCTTCAGGAAATAAAAATTAATTCAGATGGGGCTTTTTCATCACAAAAGAAGCCAGGAGCTTAGGCTTTCACCATTAGTGACCATGAAGGAAACATAGTAGGAGGAAAATCACAAAGATTTCCATCTGATTCAGCTATGCAATTTGAAACCCCAGAAGTCATTCGGCTATACAAGCCAAAACCCTAGCCGTGCTAGAAGCTCTTGGTTATATCATTGGTGACACTAACAATAATCCACTTGCTAGGCAGGTAAGGACAAATGTTGGAGAAATCTTTCCATAATATTTTGAAACTGACAAAACGTTTCTATCAGTCTAGTTTGAATATTTGTAGACCTTCTGTTTAGAGTCTGAAGACTTTCTGATCACCAGACTCAGCACTCAAGACTCAAGACTCAGACTATTCTCATTGACAGTTTCTCTAATCCAGTGTCGAAGGCAATCCAGAGCCGAAGTATTTGGTTGAGGATTTAGTCCCATTCTCTGGAGAAGATCTCTTGGCTGGATAAATATAACAGATTCTTTTATACGTAATCTAGATCGTTTGAAGATCCGATGGTCGACGAAATATTCTTGGAAGGTTCTATTCTTGGAAACCAAAATCCTGATTGTATGGACGAACATGATTGATGGGCTATCGTCAGGTTCCTTTAATAGCTCGAATGATCTTCTTAATTGATTCCGTCTAACGGGTAGATTGGAGGAATTCCTTTGGTAAGTGTCAACGGGTATGATGGCATAAAGGAGTATAAAAGGAAGACGTTCTAGTTACTTTAGTGCATGATCGATAGAGAAATTCCAGAGTCTGAAGCACCTCGATTATTAGTCGATACATTCTAAGCGAAATTGTATACACAGAGAGTGTCTATATTTAGTGAGACATTGAGCGAGTGTGGTAGATCATTTACACCGAGAAATCAAGGAAGATCAACGCTGTAACATCTCTTTGTTCATAGTGGAATCCAGCCAATAGGCTGTCAGTGCAGAAGAGTGGACGTAGGCTTGAAATAAGCCGAACCACTATAAACCGCGCGTTCAATTTTCTCTTCCCTTCTCTCAGTCTTAATTTGATTATTGTTTGTCTCAAATCTATCAACTGTCTCGTATTGTACAATTATCATGAAAAATATTTTATATACCTATTCACCCCCCTCTAGGTACTTATACTAGCTATATCAATTGGTATCGAGCACGTGTACTCACTTTATTTGAAGTGTTTTACTTGAGTAAAAGATCCATGGCTAGTATACTAGCACCAGGGCTGATGGAAGGGCAAAGCAATACCAAACCACCCTACTTTGATGGAAAGGATTACAACATCTGTAAGAACAAGATGAAAGCTTTCCTACAATCAAAGGATCCTCTGGAATGGGACGTTGTAGAAAAGGAATTACTCTTACAGCTGCATCGAGTCTCTGAAGAGGGAAAGAAATTGTTGAGACCAAATGGAATGACTCGGAAGAGATAAACAAGAGACAAGCACTCGATGCAATAACAATTTACTCTTTATATTATGCTTTGTCACCAACTGAATATAACAGAATATCTTCTTGTGTTACAACAAAAGAAGTGTGGGACATATTACATATCACCTATGAAGGAATAGATCGAGTGAAGGAAACCAAAATTAACATTCTCCTCGGTCAATATGAAGCCTTCAAAATGAAACTAGGAGAATCTATAACTGACATGTTTAGCCATTTTACAGATATTGTCAATGGTCTTGAGAATCAAGGACAAAAAATTTCTGAACCCAAGAAGGTAAACAAGCTACTGCGTGGACTCTCCAAGGATTGAAATCATATAAAGACTTCAATAAGAGAGACGCAAAGAATTATGCCACTATCTCGTCGACGAGCTGATTGGAACTCTTCAATCTTATGAAGTAGAACGAATTAATGAAGACGAAAATCCAAAAGGTAAAAAATCCATTGCATTAAAATCAAATGATAATTATGATGATACAGATTTTGAAGATGATCTGGACGATGAGGAGCTTGCTCTCATGATAAGAAGATTCAGAAAATTGAATAGAAAAGGAAGAAGGTTCAACTCAAAGAAACAAAGTTTCCAAAGACAGCAAACCAAGTCTGTTGATGATGAGGAACCAAACAAAGATGTAGTTTGCTTCGAATGTAAGAAAAAGGGACACATCGTACCCAACCGTCCTCTTCTCGAAGAAGAAAAGAGGAAAAGCTGAAAAGTTTCGAAAAGCTCTCAAAGCCGAAACCTGG
This sequence comes from Eucalyptus sideroxylon, assembly GCA_014182405.2. Classification (NCBI taxonomy): domain Eukaryota; kingdom Viridiplantae; phylum Streptophyta; class Magnoliopsida; order Myrtales; family Myrtaceae; genus Eucalyptus; species Eucalyptus sideroxylon. The sequence goes on along the minus strand of CM024556.2, from coordinate 33,588,053 downwards.
AGTGATACGAATGTGAAGAAAGTGATAATGAATATGCCCAACCTATATCGATGGCACATTCGGACTCGGACTCGACTCGGATTGGATCGGACTCGAAAGGTGAATTTGAGGCAAGTAATTTTAAAATTCCTGTCAAAGTTTCTAAATACATTGATGAACTGTGTTTTAGTCTTAAAACTTCTCTCAAAAGAATTTCCGAACTTAAAAGGAAAACTCAGCTCTAAAACAAAAGGAAAACATTTTAGAAGAAAAGGTTAAAAGTTTAGACTAGAATGTTTCTACTCTTAAAGAAAAAGAAGATAATCTTTTGAAAGAAAATGCTTTTTTAAAAACTGACTTATCAAATATTTCAAAGAAATTTTAGATAGGGTCTGAAAAACTTGAAAAAGTTCTTTAAGTTCAAAGACCTTACTTCAATAAGTCCGGTCTAGGCATGACAGCATAAACAATTCCCTTGATTGATTTTCCTAAAGTAAAAGAAAGAATTAAGAAAAGACCCTCGAGAGAGGCTTACAAAAATCATTTCAAGAAAGTTTTTGTAAAGTCTCGTAGGTCGAAATACCCTCAGTGTTCAAAGTGTAACAGTCCGGATCACTTTGAAAAGAGTGTCCTATGGTTTGGAAACCTGTTAAGAAAATATGGGCTAATACTGTTTATCTTACTAACACCAAAGGACCCAAGAAAATTTGGGTACCAAAGAAAGCTTGAGACTCTCTTTTAAATGCAGGTCTCCGTCAAGAAAAAGGTAAAGTGGTATCTTGACAGCGGATGCTCAAGACACATGACATGAGACTCAAATTGCTTCATAAAGCTTGTTCAAGTAAATGGTGGAAAAGTTTCCTTTGGAGGAAACAGCAAAGGAAGTATTGTGGGATTTGGAACTGTGAAAATTGGAAATCTCACAATAAGTAATGTTTCCCTAGTGGAAAGACTCAATTACAATCTTCTCAGCATTAGTCAATTGTGTGACACTGGTTTTAAGATCTTCTTTCAAGAAGGAACATGTTCTGGAACCAGTAGAGACTCTACTCAATCTTTCATGGGTCGAAGACATGAAAATATCTATCTTCTGGATGTGAAACCAAATGAATCGCAATGCCTAATCTCAATCCAAGACGAAGCAAGCTTATGGCACAGAAAGCTTGGTCATGTCAACATGAAGCAATTAGCAAAAATCTCATCAAAGCAGCTTGTTCGAGATCTACCGAAATTACCATTCCAAAAGTCTGATCCATGCACACCATGTATTCTGGGAAAGCAGGTAAGAAATTCCTTTAAGCCAATAAATCATGTCTCTACTAATCATGTACTACGCTTGCTGCATATGGATCTCTTTGGACCAACCAACCCAAAGCATTGGAGGTAAGAAATATTGCCTAGTAATTGTGGACGATTACTCCCGCTTTACTTGGGTATATTTCCTTGCAAGTAAGTCGAAACCTTCTCGTATTTTGAAAAATTTGCTAAAAAGGTTCAAAATGAAAAATGATGTGTTATCTCAAGTATAAGAATAGATCATGGAGGTGAATTTGAAAATCAAGATTTTGCAAAATTTTGTGATGAATCTGGCTTTAAGCATGTGTTCTCCTCTCCATATACTCCTCAGCAAAATGGGGTTGTGCAAAGAAAGAATAGATATCTTCAAGAAATGGCTAGAACCCTTTTAATTGAAAGTAAAATTTCTTCACGATTTTGGGCTGAAGCTGTTTCAACAGCGTGCTATATCATCAATAGAGTCTTCCTAAGACCTATTCTAGAGAAAACCCCTTATGAGTTATTCAAAGGTAAGAAGCCCATTTTTTCATACTTTCATGTGTTCGGTTGCAAATGCTTTATATTGAAAAATGCAAAAGATCGAGTTGGTAAGTTTGAAAAAAGATCAGATGAAGGCATCTTCCTTGGATATTCTACATCAAGCAAAGCCTACAGAGTCTATAACAAGAAGAGCCAGTCTGTGGAGGAGTCAATGAATGTCAAATTTCAAGACTTTACGCAAGATGAATCCAGTCAGACTCATTATGAAGAATCTGAACCTGCTCCAGACTCTCCAAAGCTTACAACTCAAGAAGCATCTCAAACTTTGGAAGACCAGCATCAAGCTGTTCATGAAGATTCAAATAAAGAAAGAGATCATCAACTAGACAAATCAACCAGTAACTGGAAGCATAAGTCTAGTCATCCCAAAGATCTCATTATCGGCGAAATTAATGAAGGTATTCGCACAAGATCCAAAAGATGTGAAGAGTCTAGTGCTGTAACTCTCATCTCTGAAATTGAACCAAATAGTATAGAAGAAGCTTTATCTGATGAAAGCTGGATTGAAGCTATGCAAGAAGAGCTTAGACAGTTCAACATTAATGATGTCTGGGAATTGACATCTAAACCAAAAGGTAAAACTGTTATTGGAGCTAAATAGATGTTCAGAAACAAGATGAATGAAAAAGGAAAAGTCATACGAAACAAAGCAAGACTTGTGGCCAAAGGATATACGCAAGAAGAAGGAATAGACTATGATGAGACTTACGCTCCAAAGAGCAAGGTTAGAAGCTATTCGACTATTACTTGCGTTTGCTTGTTATAAAAATTTCAGGTTATTCCAAATGGACGTCAAAAGTGCCTTCCTAAATGGATTTATCCATGAGGAAGTTTATGTGGAACAACCACCTGGGTTTGAAGACCCAAAGAAGCCAGACTCGCTTTCGGGCGAAAAATGTCTTGTATGATTTAAAGCAAGCACCTCGAGCTTGGTATGACAGACTAAGTAAGTTCTTAATACAGAATAGTTTTGTCAAAGGTAAAGTAGATACTACTTTATTTATCAAAAAGGAAAACAAGAGCTTTTTACTTGTTCAAATATATGTGGATGATATTATTTTTGGATCCTCTAATGAAAGTCTATGCAAGAAATTTTCTAAGTCTATGCAGGATGAGTTTGAAATGAGTATGATGGGAGAGTTAACATTCTTTTTGGTCTTCAAATAAAGCAATTGAAGGAAGGAACTTTTATTTATCAAGAAAAATATGCTAATGATCTTGTCAAAAAGTTTGGATTGGAAAATTGCAAAAAGACTAATATATCGATGTCAAGTTCTTTGAAGATAGACAAAGATGAAAAAGGGAAGAAAGTTGATCAAAAGCTGTATAGGAGCGTCATTGGTTCACTTCTTTATCTTATTGCTTCTAGACCTGACATTTTGTTGAGTGTTTGCATCTGTGCTAGGTTTCAATCAAATCCTAGAGAATCCCATCTCAGTGCTGCGAAACGTATTATTAAATACGTTGCTTCATCTTCAAGCATCAGTCTTTGGTATCCTAAGAAGGGAGACTTTAATCTTCCGGGATATTCAGACGCGAGATCCGGCTGGTTGCGGAGTCGATAGAAAGAGTACTTCAGGAACTTGCCGCTTGCTTGGAAGCGGACAATGTCTTGGTTTTCAAGGAAACAAAGCACCGTGGCTCTTTCAACAACAGAAGTAGAGTATGTAACTCTTGGAAGTTGCTGTTCGCAAATTCTATGGATAAAACAACAGCTACAAGACTTTGAAATTGAAGACTCATGCACGAAATCAGATGTGACAACACCAGCGCAATCAATCTCACTAAAAATCCAATCCTTCATTCAAGAGCAAAGCATATAGAGATTCGACATCATTTCATTAGAGATCATGTTCAAAATGGAGAAATCTCGATTCAATTTGTTGATTCAAAGAGTCAACTAGCGGATATATTCACAAAGCCTTTGGAGAAAAATCAATTCGATTTTATCCGTTCCAGACTCAACATTTTGAAGCTTGAGGAAGTTAAAGTCTAGAGACTCTCCAACCCTCAGACTCTGAACCCTCAGACTTAGACATTCATGGCTATAGACTATAAGTTGTTATTATAACTCGAAAAGGTACGATCTTTAGTTCAGTTAATTTATAATTTCCGTGAAAAACGGAATCTTGTCTTTTCAAAAGGATTAAGTTCTATTTGACAGTTATTGATGTACGCAATCAACTCAAGGAAGAAGTTCTCTCTCCCTCACACCATTTTCTTTCACATGTACAGAGCAATGGCGAAGGACAATGGCCAATTGCCTTACCCAGGTCTGGTGACCAAGATCTTCAAACACTTGAATATTGAACCTCCACATACTCTTTGTGTTCGACCATGCGAAAAAATGGTGGTAGGTTTTAAAATGCTAACAAAAATGCGTCTGAAAGAGCTTTCTAAGGTAATGGAGAAATTCAGAGTGAAGACTCTAGTACCTTCTCCTTCAAAGAGAAAAGGGAAGGAGCCCATCGGTGCCCCATCCAAAAAGAAACGAACTCTCATCTTGGAGGATGAAGATGAAGAGGAAAATCTCATTATCTCTGCATTGATAAGGACCAGTTCTGTACCTGAATCGACGGAACATCAGAAGAAAGGGAAAGAAGCAGAGGAAAGAGAACAGAGAGAAGAAGAGGAGCAAGAAAAGAACAGAGAAGAAGAAGAGCAGCAAGAGAAAGAGAAAGAAGCTGAAGAAGAAGGAGAAGCAGAGAAAGAAAAGTCTGCAGATGAAGCCGGAGAGAAGGGGAATCTAGATGCTGAAGAGCCTAACCATCACTCTTCCCCATTTGAGGTCCTAGAGACAGGGGGAGATGGCGAGCAAGGAAGGTCTACACCACATGCTATCACCAGTGAAGGTCTAAGACGCTCACCAGTAGATCCAGAAGATTTTCAGGCTTCTCAAATGCCTGAAGAAGGACATGATACGTTAACTCCAAATCTGCAAGATTATACAGAAGCTCCATCGTCTGCATTCACTCCATCCGAGAAAGCAAATGCGAGCACACAGACGGACAATTCAGCAGATTTTCGTCGTATCCTTGATGTTCTTCTGGAAATGTGGGGTCAAACCTATGCTCTGGACTGTAAAATTCAAGTCATGAAGAATGCTGGACAAGCATCTTTTGGTACCCTGGCGGATCAAATGAAAGACCTTGCTCTTCAAATTCAAGCTAATGCCAAAGCAAAAGAGGTGGCTCATCTAAGGGAAGACTTGAAGAGGCTGGAAGGCATCGTCCAGTCGATGAGAGATTTCCAGATCGTGCGCATTCCCAAGTAGACCGGATTTTTTCAAGCAGACCTGATTTTTTCTCACCTTTTTAATGATGACAAAAAGGGGGAGAATTGCAAATTTGAACGAACTCTCTAAACTTTGACTTTAAATTTCTTTTGAGTGTTTGGATATTTGTTTTTGAGTATGACTTGAGTGAACTTGGGTGTGAACTTGAATTTGACTGACTTGTGTGTAGATTTTGATGCTTGACTGTTTGCATTTATATCAAGTGTTGTCGTATGGTATTACTCATGAAAGACTAACTAATCTTCTGCGGATGCAGAGTCTGGTTGTTTTATTAATCTTTATGAGATAGCCATATTGCTTGAGAAATGTTTTTGCAGGTCAAAGTTGTTCAAATCTACAGGAAAGTTTTGTCACCATCAAAAAGGGGGAGATTGTTGGAGAAATCTTTCTAGAATATTTTGAAGCTGACAAAACGTTTCTATCAGTCTAGTCTGAATATTTGCAGACCTTCTGTTTAGAGTATGAAGACTTTTTGATCACCAGACTCAGCACTCAAGACTCAAGACTCAAGACTATTCTCATTGACAGTTTCTCTAATCCAGTGTCGAAGGCAATCCAGAGCAGAAGTATTTGGTCGAGGATTTAGTCCTATCCTCTGGAGAAGATCTCTTGGCTAAATAAATATAACGGATTCTTTTATACGTAATCTAGATCGTTTGAAGATCCGATGGTTGACGAAATATTCTTGGAAGGTTCTATTCTTGGAAACCAAGATGCTGATTATATGGGCGAACATGATTGATGGGCTATCGTCAGGTTCCTTTAATAGCTCGAACGATCTTCTTAATTGATTCCGTCCAACGGGTAGATTGGAGGAATTCCTTTGGTAAATGCCAACGGGTATGATGGCATAAAGGAGTATAAAAGGAAGATATTCTAGTTACTTTAGTGCATGATCGATAGAGAAATTCCAGAGTTTGAAGCACCTCGATTATTAGTCGATACATTCTAAGCGAAATTATATACACAAAGAGTGTCTATACTTAGTGAGACCTTGAGCGAGTGTGGTAGATCATCTACACCGAGAAATCAAGGAAGATCAACGCTGTAACATCTCTTTGTTCATAGTGGAATCCAGCCAATAGGCTGTCAGTGCAGAAGAGTGGACGTAGGCTTTAAATAAGCCGAACCACTATAAACCGCATGTTTAATTTTCTCTTCCCTTCTCTCAGTCTTACTTTGATTATTATTTGTCTCAAATTTATCAACTATCTAGTATTATGCAATTATCGTGAAAAATTTCTTATATACCTATTCACCCCTCTCTAGGTACTTATACTAGCTATATCAACAAACACATGAATGGCACCTAAATATGGGCAATCACGCATGTAGCATGTGGATATCAGTGCAAATACGTCATCTCATCTATAAGTGCAAGGACTAACATATGCTTATTAGTAATGATGTTCATCAATGCCACATATTCAGCCGTTGAAATATGGGTGTTTAAGGTGGGTAGCCAATAAAGTTGTTGTGATGAATATTTATTGAAGAGGCATTGGCAAGTAAGGACAAACACATGAATGGCATTGGCAGATAAGGACAAACACATGAATGGCACCTGAATATGGGAAATCGGGCGTGTAGCACGTGGATATCACTGCAAATTAGTCATCTCATCCATAACTACAAGAACTAGCATATGCTTATTAATGATGATGGTCATCAGTGCCGCATATACAGTTGCGGGCAGTTAAAAAATGGTAGCCGATAAAGTTGTTACGATGAATATTTATTGAAGGGGCTTTTTTTTTTTTTGGGTTGGTATTGAAGGGGCATTGGCAAGCTGTTTTGGCGTTTAAAATTAACGAAGCAGTTGAGAACAAAGGTGCACGTTTTTGGAGGTAGCGATTACAATCTAAAAATAAGATCACGGGACAACCATTGCTACTGTTTATGAAGAATGACAAGAGGCAAGAGGAGTTACTGAGATGTGAAGGTAACCGACAGAAGTGGCTGAAGGAAATATAGACGACAAGTTCCGTCAAAAGGTGGGTTACCCTAAATTATTATAAATACTGCTAGTTGTCCATCAGAAGTCCCCCCAAACAAATCAAGCAGATTTACTCTTTATCTTTATTTACTTGCACTTTACCATTTTTAGTTGTAGCTTTCAAATCTGTATCATCAATTAAATTGCCGCATATATTTTTATATTAGGTACTGCATCGACAATTAAATTCTCAAGTTGTGACATGGATTAAATTCCATCGTAACTTGTTTACACCTTCTCATGTTATTGAGTTCGTAATTCTTAGGCATTGTCATCAATTAGATTCGGACTTAATTTGGGATTGTGTAGAGCTTTTAGGATTGAAGAAGTTAGATTCCTATTTGACTATGATATTTTTTGTCCAAAATTGGTGCAGATGCCTAGTTTCCTTAAATAAAAACTGAAGAACAACTTTTAGTGAAAACTATTTGGTGGTAGGAAAATTCTGGCGAAACAATCATCCAATAAAGAGAGAGTGAATGTCAAAAATGGATACTAAAAATTGTCTTCGAAGTGCTAAAAGGTCAGGGAGTGCTTCTTGGATTATTTAGCATGCAGTACAAGATTGTAGAAGCTTCATTAACGAAAGGCCAACTTTTCATTAGCGGCACAATAAAATAAAAAAAATTAGAAGCAACTATATAAGAGATCGGTATAACAAACTAGAAAGGAGATGGATGTTTCATGCAACAAAAATTCATTTCTTAGGGATGAAAAAATTAAGGGAAGCTCACTCCATTACTGTGAGCTCTTATCTGATTTGACATGTGATACTTGAAAATGGATGAATCAAATCACAAATGATTGACGTAATGAACCATAAATTATTGATGATTTTGCTTTGACAATGCGGCAATTCAATAATCCATACTTGATGTCATTATCAAATGTTCCAATAAAGCAAGATTATCTCAAAATGTTATACCCGTGAGTGTCACCAAGCTACCAATAAGTCAGCGCTGGGAAGTTACATCAAGCATCAAATTCACACGTAGGACTGATATTTAGTTGGTTTAAGACAAAAATAATTAAGTTAAAATGATGTTAATTTTGAAAATTCATACCTTTAGCATAGTCGGGGTCATGAAAATAGCTTATTTTGGTAATTTGCTTATTCAACCTTTTCAATTTGGAGTGCATGATTGTGCATCTCCTACTGACATTAGGAGTGTGGACCATAATTTTTTATGAAACCGTGGACAATAGTTTAAATGCACTAATAGGTTTCTTGAGTAAAAAGATTATAGAAGTAGGCAGAATAACTTCATCATTTGTTGACAGAGGTGGTTGTATACAAGGAAAAATATAAGATTATGGCTCAAGATTAATAAGATATTTAAGCGAGGAGAATCAAAAGATTAGAACTGTATAAATAGACAAATAATTGGTCACTCTCTTTATTAGTGGATGCACCGTGATATTTTGGATTCAATATGATAAATGGTAGGTTAGATAGGAATTATATAATTCACTTAGATGAAAATGCACATCTTTTGTCATAACTTAACTTATAAGGAATTGATGGATCAAATCATAGATTTCTAATGATTTTGCTCAATTGAAATTGCAGACGCTACAAATTGATGATTGATATTCAATGGCATTATTGAATATGCTAGTAAACTACGGGAGAAGAACACTTTTAATGCCAAAAGTTTTTGAGAGCTCATTTAAATGCCAAATTTTTGTAGAACAATCTTTTCAGTGCTAACTTTGATCTATATGGCCAGAAATCTTATGTAGCCTTTTTTTTTTTATTAATTTCTTAAGCCAACGGGGTTCACTGGAGGGTCTAGTCAACATCTAGAGCAAGAAGCAATGTCATCCAGTAGCTTTCCTCAAAATAAAAATCCTAAATTGCCAAATTATTATTAAAAAAACAAAAAAAGCCCCAATTTCAAAGCCTAACCAGCTATTGAATGAATCCTCCCACCTCAATACACCATGTTCTGGTAGCCCACAAAAAAGCTGCTCCACCGACTCATCCTGACCTCCGTAGTCATGAGGGCCCAACCCACTCCTCCTTGATAATAGAGAAGGTCGACTCTCAACTTCAACTTTGGCCTGAGCACTACAAAACGAGGAGTCAAGACACTCTCTCGTATATGGACAATGATGGAGTTGCAATTCGTGACAAGATCAAGGATAGAAAGTTTAGTTTTCACTGTCGGTGAGAATCAAAGCGAACGAATAAATTCCGAAAGCAGTTTCATCACTTTGTAACTTCCGACCGTGAAGTAGAGTAAAACAGAGCGGGCCTTGCACTCTTCCAGAATCAGTTGGTGGTGGTGGCAAACCAAGGTTGGATCGACAAGGAAGATTCTTTGTTGCGAAAGACGAGCAATCAAACAATAATAGAGATAGAAGAAGAAAATAAATTGAACACCAGATTTATGTGATTCAATCGTAAAGACCTACATTCACGAGGAGAGCAGCGACGAATTTCACTATAAATTAAGTAATACAAGTAGGTTACACAATTAAGTCACTCAAATACTCTCCCGGTGTTTTCCAAGGCCCGATTACACCCAACAACGCATGCAGTGTTTAGCCCCAAAATTTCTCAAGAAATAATCTCTCAATCTCACCAAGTGATTACATGCAAATCTTATCACAAAATTTAATTGGCTTGAACACTAAATCTTTTTTGATGTAATTCACGAACAAGAACGACAAAAAAAAAAAAAAAAAAAAAAAAAAATCCCTGACAAGCACTCGACAATGAGACAGTGCTTCAAAACCAATTCTTCATGATCAACCTTTTACCATCCACGGCCACAAGTCTATATATATAAGTGAGACCCTTATTCTTTTGCCAACTTCTCATAGGATTTTGTTTCCTACCTAAAACGATTTTATCCAAAACATATCTTTGTATATTTTAAATAAAATCCAAATTCAAGTGAAAGTTGGACTTTTCTATTTTAGCGATCAAATTCTCCAATGCATATTTGAATTTTGGGAAGTTGATCTTCAGATCTTCTTTGCTCGATTTCGAACGTCCGCAACATATCCAATTCGGGATATTCAAACTTTCGAATTGGGCTCAAACTTGAGACATATTTTAACATTCTTAATGACGAGAAAGCCAAGAATCAAAGCCAACAATGGTGTGTTGAGTCGGATCCGAGTTCTTTAGGTGCTCGAATCGCAAAATAGAGAGTAGAGCACGATAATTCATGGCACATCGATAATATTCCAGCAATTGAGAGTGGATGACAATTTGGGAGCTCCATAACATCGAGATCTACCGAGAGCTTTAGCTTCCTAATTCGCGCGAAAAAAGCGTTTGTGGAGGCTGTGCCCCTCCTCCTTCTAAGTTGTACGTGTACATACCCCCAAAAAAAAAAAAAAATCATATTCTGTCAAACCCCCAGAACTGAATTTGTTGCGCAGCTTTTCCAAAATCTTCTTGAGACGACGTTGCTTCGCCCGGCCACATCGATGAGGTGCAAAACGCACGTATGAAGCTTCGGGAGTGGGTGAACAGAGATTCAAGACAGAGAGGCGAACTCTTGAAAAGCAAAAATTGAAGACACGTCAACAAGGCCTCTCGGCCAAGCTTGCAAGAGACAACACAGGTGGCTCGCAAGCAACACAGACACTCGTCCATGGACGACCAAGATTCATGAGCGTCGGCATTGCTCAGCTAGATCTAAGGGTGAACATGGTCCGGGTTGGTTTGGTTCAATCCATAACCCAATGATCAACCCATACAATATTGGTTCTCAATTTTTGGGACCGAGAACCAATCCTATTGAGCTTGGGACCGAGGACTGACCATATTAAGCTTGGGACCAAGGATAAGATTGATCCAATGGGTTCGGTTTGGTTCTAGGGTTAACCCAAGACCAACTGATAATTTTTTATTTCATTTTTGTACTCCTTAAAAAAAAAATTGAGGACTTGATTGACCCAATGGGTTCAGTTCGGTTTCAAGGTCAACCAAAGACTAACAAATAATTTTTTATTTCATTTTTTGTACTTCTTAAAGAAATGATTGAGGACTGGACTGACCCAATGGGTTCGGTTCGGTTTCAAGGTCAACCCAGGACAAACAAATAATTTTTTATTTCATTTTTTGTACTCTTAGAAAGGGCAACCAAGAACTGTACCGACCCAATGGGTTCGATGATAAGCTAGGATAACTAAGAAAGGCAATTGGTGAGAATCAAGTGGGGTGAGCATCAAATAGAATGAGCATCGAATGTCAAATGAGGAGCAACAAGCCAAGTGAGCAGTGAGCAATGAGCGGCATGAGTGACCCAAAGCGAGCGAGACAAGTGTCGAGTGGCAAGCAGAGAAGTTGTTTTTTTTTTGATTTTAGCAAATTAAAGACTAAAAGGACAAATAAAACAGAAGAAAAACGAATACTAGAGGAGGATGCCATAAAGTGCCTTTTTGGACACCGTAAGAACTCCTCGCAAAAAAAAAAAAAAAAAAAAATCCTCCTTGGTAAATTATAACTATTGATGCTATAATAGACATTAAAAACCTAAGTTATTAAAGAATAATATAAAATTACTTAAACTCCTCACTAAATAGCTGTTTAACATTGTTGATGCCATTTATTTTAAGGTTTTCTCTATATAAAAAAATTATAAATAATCTATATATATAAAGTTAGGGTTAGTTCGGGTTGAACTGACCCGAAACTCTTGGGACCGAGGGCCGACCCGCACAATACTGGTCCAACAATTATAGGACTAAAGACCAACCTAGTCTCCCTGGGAACCGGACTAAGACCGGCAGGGTTGGGCCGGTCCAAGGTCGGTCCAAGGTCGGTCCAAGGTCAACCTGGACCAATGCTCACCCCTAGCTAGATCTAGTGGCGACTCCACTAGTGGCAATAATGGAGGAGGGGCAGAGGTCAAATTCGAAGAGAGGGGATGACTAGATGGGTTTTTTGAGCAAGAGGGACCGGAGGCGCGTAGGTGAGGAAGAGGGCTGATGCCATTGTTGAAGAGAGCGTACTTACAAAGAGGGTAATAGAGGAGAGAGATCAAGGAAAAAAATTTGCCCATATTTTCCTTTCTTATTTGTTGGACAGCAGCCAAAAAAGTCCACGTGGACTGATTTTTTTATTAAAAGCCACCTAATTTTATTGTCGGAATTTCTTGAAGGATTGTTTTTTCATCCAATTTGGTATTTAAGAGCCAACAAAAACTTATAACATTAAAATAAGTATCGTAAACGTCTTTTGACATTTTTAGTGTCGACCCATAAACTGTTATAAAGCTGAAAGTCAAACATCATTAAATTTTGTCTACTATATAAGTACTATCTTAGTCAATTTGAAAGATTTCTAACATCAATCAAACTCTTTGGTCTCGCTTATATCATTTGATATGATTTCCCATGGGATAAACCTACTAAAAACTAAAGATGGAGAAAGTATTTTCTAAGATTACATTTGGTTGTCTGAACATTTTTGCTTGATAGTATTTCAAATCTCCCACCCAATATCTGTTCACATCCAGATATAACATGAATATAAAAAATATTATCTATAAAAATATTCGATTTGCAAGATTAAAATTATGAATAAACTGTGTTTATTAAAAATCCCCTCTTCCTCATTAAGCAGAGGAGGAAGCCGTTTTTGCTCAACCCAGCTTCCACAGAGAATTCAATACTCCAAAAGTAGGCAGAAAAATTGATGGGAAGCGAGGCGGACTGAGAACTTCCGTTGCTGGAGATAAACGATCGTGTGGATCTTCGATAAATAACTGAACTCAAGAAAAAACCAAGCTTTGCACTTTGCCGAAGATTTCTAAAAGTATTCTCTACGGTGTGCTGAACAGAGAGGGGAGAGGACGACATGGGATTTGGAGAATTGAAGGGGAAGGGGGTAGTTTTTTGAGAGACGATGGAAATAATCTCAGACAACGCCTGAGCTTTTTGCCTGCGCCTTTCTATTCTTCCATGCTTTTCTGAGCTTCAATGTCGCTCTGTATGGATGACCTAGAATGAAATCTGCAACGCGAAGGCTTGAGATCAACTACCATTTCTAGATCTGGCGACTTACAAGCCTCAACGCGAGCAACCATGAAGAGTTGGCTCGGTCATTTACTACAAGCCACCGGGACTAAGATGGTGGCTTAGCCATGAACCTTGCTTCTAGATCTTACCTCGTCGATCATGGACCAGCGGTGTCACCGGCCTAGTCAGCTCCGTCTTCCCATGGTCGCCACGACTCCAACCAGATTTGAACTGTAGCGACAATGGGAGATGGAAAGGAAGAGAGAAAAAAATTTAGTTTTTAAAATTTCACATATCTTATCTAGGTTTATCCCACCCCCTAGGTGAGATTTTTTATCCAGACTACATTTGGTCATATCTAGTTTTCATGTCTCTCAAAACACCACATAGGATAAAAGTTATCATACCCGAAGTTTTATCCAGCCAACCAAACATAGCCTAAAAGCATTGAGCGATAAATTAACACAAGAGACAGTATGATACAATGAATAGAAAACTACACATCTTTTTGAGTAAATGAAAACTAAAAATGTCATTATATACAATTATCTCTATTTGGGATTTTAACAGTTTGTTCAACCATGATTAAGAAAATTACCAAAAAAGTCATAAACTTTTTACATTTATACTAATGTAGTTCTAAACTATTTTATTTGGTCAAGTCAATCATAAACCTTTTATAATTATTCCAGTTTAGTCCTTCCGACTAAAATTGGCCAGCTGGCCACTAACAACTTTTTAATAATATTTTATTTTATTGAATTATTCTATTAACTCTTAATATTTTTTACCTCTCTCTCTCTCCTCCTTCCTTCTCCCTCCTACTGAGGCAATCCGGCGAGGTCACCTCGCCGTCACTAGGTGAGTGCAAGCTCACACAATCACTGGTAAGGCAAGCCCTTGTCGAATCTGGTGAGGGCTTGCCTCGCTGTAACTAGGCGAGCTCACCTCTCCACCAGTGGCTGGGTGAGCTCACCCTCATCCAACGACGGCGAGGCGAGCTCATGCGGTTGTATCAGTCAGACAATTGGTGAGGGTTGGCCGGTCGCTGGAGCCAAAGGAAGAAGGGAGGAGGAGGGGGAGGGGAGGGAGAGGGAGAGAGGGGGTAAAAAAAAGATTAAAAAATTAAATAATTCAAAAAGTAAAACGTTATTAAATAATGTCTCTGGCGCAAGTCATTGGCCACGTCAACCCTAGCTGACCAATTTTGGCCAAAATAATTGAACTAATATAATTGTAAAAGGTTTAAGACTCAATTAGCCAAAAAAATAAATTTATGACTAAATTGATACAGTTACAAAAAGGTTTAAGATTTTTTTGATAATTTTCCCTAATATTCTTCTAAAAGATGTCAAAGGTGTTCGATATTTTTTATTTGTAAATTGATTGAATTTAGAGAGTCGATTAGTGTGCACAAAGTGAAAGCTTTGTGAATTTCTATTACATTAGGATTAATATTGCATTCTTAGATCGGTGTACTATCTGAGGTTAATAAGCATATAAACTAATATTCTTTGCCATTTAATTTGTGAAGGATTTGATTCTTTATAGATTCTAATAATGCTAAGAGAACTATGCGATCCTTGAAAAGGACAGGCTTGTCAATGCCTTTTAGAATAATAATGAATTATTCATCATACAGGAACGATTCCAAAGCAATAGAGAATTGAGGGATAGACATTAAACATTACATATCTACTTTTTTGGCCGGACAGTAATTGTATGAGTGGTTCACATGTTATGGCATTGTTATTCACGATTTCAGTGCTGGAATTTTGGGAGGAAGATGCCAGCATATACAAATTCAGCTAATTTAAGCAGGATCTAGAGCTCATGCTATAACTGAGCATAAATGCAGGCTTGGAAGCCGACGAAGAAATTTGCCCTAAATAAAATCATCACAATTTGAGCCAAATGTAATCTAAACCAGTTGAATATTATGGAAATCTCATTTATGGTTTTACTACAATGCCAAAGGCAGGATGGAGCCAATTGTGGAGAATATCACATGAATTTATATAGCTCATAAAATTAGAAGCGCAGCAAATACTGACGAATCAACCATAGTTGTCAACTAAGAAACTTGTCGAATATCGACAAGTACTGACAAATTTGCTGGAGCATAGACGGTTCAAAACTTGAAGTATGAACCACGAGCTTAGTTGAAGCTTCAGCGGAAAATCAATCTGCACCACAACCTATGAGTCAAGGCACCGGGATTTTGTGCTCTTATTGAACCTCACATTTTCATTTAATTTAGAAATTGAGAGATTTTGTAGGATCACTACCGACTATTATAAAGATTTAAGCTATTAAATGAAAACATGTGGTTTAATATTTAATTACTCTAACACTACCTCCATGCTTAGTCTGATATTAAGCATGAAAATTTAATTTGAGAGGTAAATGGGATATGGAAAATTTAAAGTCAGAACCTACTACTTTAATATCACGTGAGATTTTGTGAGATCACCGTTGACTATTCTAAAAGTATAAGTTGTTAGAAGAAAATATGTGATTTAATATTTAATTACTTTAAGGGGAACTAAATTAAATATATATCAAAGGTTAATAGACTATATTGAATACATGAAAAATTCAAGAATCACATTATATATTAAGCTAAAATTCAAAAATTATTTGTATCTTTCCCAAGACATTGTTTTTAGAGACCTATACAAAAATATGTGATTTAATATTTAATTACTTTAACGGGGGGCGTTAACTAAATTAAATATATATCAAAGGAAATTGCTGAATAAAAGCACACAAATGATCGTGCCGTGTGACTTCATGATGGTTAAATCAGCCACCACCCATGGTTCATCCTGATTTGCAGGGCCGAAGAGCTTTCCTGATAGTAGCCAAGTGTCTAGTCTAATTCTTATTTGTTGTCCATCCCCAACTGCCCACCTAGAGTTAGGTTCAATCATTTCTCTGCCCATTAATAGGCTTTGCCATCCTCACGACCAAAAGCTTTACCTTCCCCTTTTCCGAAGTTGTTATGAGCCAAGACTCCTTCGAGTTTCCTTTCAATCTGGTGGTAATCTCTCCCAATGAAGAGCCCTGATTTGTTTATATCTATGGCTTGTCTCGACACATAGCAGTACTAGTTCAGTACATTTGCCACATTCGAGTTAGTTTCAATGATTAAACATTTTTGTGGGATCCGTGGAACATGCAGGGTTCGACAAGTTTTAAAACCTTTGTTTCTTAAAAATTCTTTTAACGTTTATTGTCAAAATATGTATAATTCTTGTACTTCTAATATATCGATGAAAGATTTATCATCAAAACAGAAATTGCTGAATAAAAGCACACAAATGATTGTGCCGTGTGACTTAACCCCATTTTTCGCCTTCAAAAAAAAAAAAAAAAATTCCTAAACTTTAAAAAAAATATTATAAATAACCTAAATTGATACATTTATGATCAATTTATTATTCATTAGTTTTCATCAAATTAGATTAATATCATGAAAAAGTATAAATTGATATATCCATCAATAACCACGCGTTATTTGATTAGCAAATTAACGAAAATTAACAGCAGATAAATTTATTGCATATGCACTAATTTAGATTTTTGTAATCAAAAAATTAGTTCGAAATAAATTTATCACGGATGTATTAATTTGTGATTTTTTCTTAATATTAATC
This sequence comes from Eucalyptus sideroxylon, assembly GCA_014182405.2. NCBI lineage: Eukaryota > Viridiplantae > Streptophyta > Magnoliopsida > Myrtales > Myrtaceae > Eucalyptus > Eucalyptus sideroxylon. Next base: position 33,571,306 of record CM024556.2, on the reverse strand, counting down.
CAATTTAAAGAAAAAACAGAATAAAAAAAAAAAAAAAGGAGGAAAAATTATGGAATGAAACAGCCATCCAGAAGCTTTGCCGAGTTGACTCACTCCCCATGCCAAAACCACACCCGCCACAAAGCGCACCGCAATACTCCACGACGCAGAGCAGGGCTGAGCAGCTATATATTCTCGCCTCCTCCGTTGTCACCGTTAAAGCTTGCCTTTTTACGCGTCTCGATCTCAATCCGGGTCTACCCATTTCTCGACTCCGATGGCGAGCGGCGGCTGCGGCGACGTCGGGCAGCAGGTGGTCCTGATCACCGGGTGCTCGCAGGGCGGCATCGGCCACGCCATGGCCCGGGCCTTCGCCGCCCGGGACTGCCATGTCGTCGCCGCCAGCCAGTCCCGCGCCTCCATGGCCGACCTCGACGGGGACCCGAGGTTCCATCTCCAGGAGCTCGACGTGCTGTCCGAGGAAAGCGTGAAGCGGGTGGTCGGGAACGTGATCGACAAGTTCGGAAAAATCGATGTGCTGGTCAACAATGCCGGTGTCCAGTGCGTGGGCCCTCTCGCGGAGATCCCGCTGTCCGCCCTCCAGAAGACGTTCGATACCAACGTCTATGGTAATGAATGATGATGATTTGGTCTATTCTCTGCACAGTCTCGATTCGTTGCTTGACGTGTGCTGCTGGGCTGATTGATTTTGGTTTCTGGGTGGAATGTGCGGAGGCAATTTATGAGCTTTGTGTTGACAGCTCGAAGTTACGGCTTTGTTCAAAATGTCTCTCCTGCTGATGGTGGATCTGCTCAGTTTGTTGCTAGCAACCAGAAAGAGGAAAACCCTTACGACATAGGTGGTCCTGCGGATGAGATGGTTCTTGGGGATGTGCTTGTTTCCGATGCAACCATAGGATTGACTTAATGGTCTGAGGACTGAAGATGTGTGTGTCTAATGGGATTGACTTGGTCATTTAAAGAATAGAGACGTGTTTGTGTGATTTAGACGCAATACACAGGTTCAGTTCCCCTCAATGTCAGGTGGTACAAACTATTTCATAGCCTGACCACCCCCTTGGACTTCAGCTCGATTTCTTAGGATCCCATATCGTTGGTCCAGTATAGCTTTTTTAAGTGTCGTCAGAGAATACTTACAGTACATGACCTTTGTATCCCGGTTTGAAAGCAGCTTCCTAAGATATAGCAACAACGCAGCTGCATTCTGCTCCTAATTTGTCCCATCCACAGTGCATTTGTCTCGGTACAAGAAGTTCGGCTTAAAAACACGGAATAGGTTTATGCAGAATATTTAGACGCTGTAAAGCATCAGTTGTCGTGGTGATTAGCTCTTAGTCATCTCTTTGCCAATCCAGTCTATTAGTTTTAAGCCAGACATCACATGGAAGCAGATGTAAGTAATGCAGTGAACCACAAAAAGGGGTAGGTTAGTACCGAAAAGTAATTATGCTTTCTTTCACAACATCCCTTTATTTGTAGTCAAAACTCAAGGAAAAAAGACATTCTTCTAGATCCATTGGTTGAAATTAGAGTTGTAAAACTGTAGTTCGCTTAGCCAATTTTTGTGCATCTCTGCTTATATACATACTCATTCTGTATTTATGTTATTTATCAGTGGCATCATATTCTTGCAATTAGCCCAGGATATGTTCATAGCATACTGCAAAATACTTTGACCTTGATGATTAACTTAAGTAAAACGATTGCATCTCTTTTATCACTGACGAGAGCTGGATGTTACAGCTGAAAATTCTCAGTTCAGAACAGATCGCATGTTGTCAGAGGAAGTAATGGGTACCTTGAGACTTGTGTGGACCCATATTTTGTTTAAAGGGGGTTTCAAAGGGTCATGGAATGGGTTTCAGGTTCCAAAAGTTTAGAATTGTGTCTACTTATGTTAGATGTCCTTTCAACATAGGAACCACACACTTCTTTCGTGTGTGCTAAAAGTAGAGACAGTAGTATGGCAATAATGAATGAATAAGACTGCATTTTAGTATGTGATCTAAGTGTCAAGCTTATTTGCCACTGTCAATGTTTCCAATAAGACAAACATTCAGCTGCCACCCTATTCTAACTTGCAGCTTATAGTTTTCAGGATTTTCTCTTTGATCTTTCCTGCTGCTTCAGTCCAACTCCTTTATGATGAGTGGAACAAATTCTATCTCTCTGTGCAAGCATGGCTTAAACTGGGAAACATTTGCCTGCTGCTCAGATTGGAGGTGTCTGCTGTAGATTTGGATTAGTGGGATTTACTGTTTACTGGGGTTTATACAGCATTAGAATCCTTGAGCAAGTGTTGGTTGAAAATTGTCAATGCCTTCCCTTAGGTTTAAACTGATCTCGTGACGATTTTCCTAGTTAATTGTGACAAAACAATCATGTACACTTTATTTTAATGATGTCATGGGCAGTCCATCCATTACATACATTATGAAATGGTGTCTTCCATCTAAAATGATGTAGACTTGTCCAATTCCTATTTCATTTTCTTTCAGTCTCTTGGCAACTATGAAGTGAGTGTAAAGTATGGCCTTCTCGTGCATTACTCGATCTTTCCTACAGGATCATTGAGAATGATTCAAGCTGCTGTACCTCACATGGCAACTAGGAAAAAGGGAAAAGTAGCTAACGTGGGGAGTGTTGCTGCTTTGACAAATGGACCATGGGCAGGTTCTTATACTTCATCAAAAGCTGCCCTCCATTCAATGACTGATACTCTCAGGTGAGAGCATTGTTGATTTTATCATTATTTTTTTTTAGGGTGGTTAGTATATGTTCAAGCTCTTGCCCTGGAAAAAAAAATCATGGTATGATTGGTGGAATAGGATGGGATAGGAAAGGAATGGAATGACTAATTCTGAGGAAATAGCTCTGAGAAGTACATACAGCCTAGTTTAATGTCTCTCTTGATCACACCAAACAAACAAAGCAATAGATATTCAGGATGGAATATGCTAGGAATAAAATAGTTGTTCCCTCTCTTTACCTAATATCTTAGTTCAATTCAGTAACTCTTGAGAGTTCTTTGTTTCAGGAAAAAAGGGTAAAGGTTACATACTTTTTGAGTCCTTAAATGACCGTAGCAATAATGTTATGCTAACAAGAGGACATTCTTGTACCGGCCAATCTGTTGATTGGGGTCTCTATGACAATACGTAGGTCCAGAACAAGGCACAGTGAAATTGTGTTCGAGTAACATTTCGTTATTTGGGATGAGCAGGTTGGAGCTAAAACCACTTGGAATTGACGTCATCAACATTGCCCCCGGTGCTATCAAATCAAACATTGGAAGTTCTGCAGTTGCAAGCTACGACAAGATGCCTGAGTGGAAGCTGTATAAGCCATTTGAGGCAGTGATACGTGACAGGGCTTACTTCTCTCAGGGAATCAAAGCGACCCCTACTGAAGAGTTTGCCAAGGAGGCTGCGTCTGCAATATTAAGAAAGAATCCTCCCGCTTGGTTCTCCTACGGCCAATATTCGACTGTAAGCAGTATTGCATACCATCTGCCAATCTTCATTCGGGATTTCTTAATGAGGAAGGCGATGAAATGTTAGGTATAAGCCAGCGTTGGCATCTCTCTTTGTATTCTTTTGGCTTGTTCCCGCAACTAGCAGAACACAAAACTGTTCTCCCCAAAAAATAAGGATAAGGAAAATGGAGATAAAAAAAGGTTGTGAAGAATGGTGGGGAAACTGTTTACTTACATGAGTATGATGGGTGGAAAAAGGTATTATGTTAATTTCTTCATAGAAGATGATATTAGTCAGTCAAATGAGATGTGAATTGTTGTACTATTGTCCTTTTTCATTTGAACTTTGCTATTCTTATTACATATTATCCACGACTGGATGAAAAAGTATTGACATTTTGATCATTTTTTTTTAATCTTTCATATGATTATGATGAATTCACTGAAAAAAATATTTTGGCTAATAATCCTGTTAATAATAATTGTTATCATTTTCTAAGTTCAAATTTGAACTCATTTTGCATCCTCAATAAACTTTGTCATTTACTCCATAAATTTCATCTTCTTGTAGGTTTGCGGTTGTTGTGGTCAAACCCCTTAAAGATGTACATGAAATTCAGCATCAATTGCTCTTGCTAGCGTTTCAAGACTCGAAAAACGAATAGGAAGGGAACGTGCAGGCTAAATGGGAACACAAACATGTACAATTTAGAAAGATGTGCAGATCCATTCATAAGAACATTATGTTTAGAGCATGTGGAAAACTGCCAAACACTATTGCCAAACACTATGAACTTAAGTGACTCAACAACAACTTAATTGACACTATTAATTACTTACTCTTAAATAAGACTAGATGTCCAACTAACTTGGCAATGAGGTAAATTTGAAAGAGGCCGACAAAATTAGACCCGTGAGTTGACCTAGTTAAGTAGTTACAGAAGTGCAAATGTGCTCGCCTGTTTTGATTGAATCTATGAACAGATAACCTATTTATAAAATAGAAAGGACAAAAACAAGATATGTCTATTTGATTGCTTATACAATTTCTCATAGGACCAAGCAAAATTTCGTTTGTTACTTTGTAAAACTAACAAATGATGCCCATCCAATGAATTCCAAATAAGGGAAATTTGAGAGACCTGAAAAAAAAAAAAAAAAGATGCCCGTGTTAGGAATTTTCCCAATTAGGAAGTTTGAGGATATATTTTTCCTATATTGGAAAAATGTGGAATTGATGATTGGTCCTATTGGACTACGCCTGGCCAGTTGTTACTTCTTCTGTCAATTCTAATTAGGCACTATAATTGACTACCCTGACAACATTTTGCTTATTCGTAGCCTAATAAATGCATCCCTTCTAGATGTCAAAAAGATGTTTGTTTACCCTAGAATTATTAAGTTCCGAGAGAAACAGGTTCTGTTAGATAAATTATAATTGATCATGAGTCCTAGTTGACTTTTATTTCTCGCTTCATATTAATTTCAATCTCATGTCCCATGCATTTCGACTTCTTTTCACATGCGAAACTCTTGAAAGCCTCCATAATTCTCCAATGTCGATATATTAATTCACGTATAGTATTTTCATAACTTTATGAACTTTTAATTTCACATATATTTCAAAACCTAAAGGGAAAGCAAAGGCGTACTTTTCACTTAATATATTTTGACATATGCATTTCTTTTAATAGTCAACTTTATTATTTAAATTCACTTTACAAATGGATATAAGGACTCTAACGACAATAAAATTGTAACGGGCTATCCATGTCCTGAATACGATCAACTTTTTGGGCAACAGTACGACCGGTCGTTGAGCGCATCGCAAGGGTGAAGCTGAGAAAGGACTGGCGACCCATGGAAGGGAATCCAGCAACAAGCTTGTCAATAATTATGAGAACATCGGCCCCCACCAAGACAGTAAGCAAGGCTATCGTCGCCGGCTTCTTGAAGCCCCCGCACATAGACAATTATGTCGTGAGGATGGCGGACCAACACAAGAGGTACACAGATTCTGAGGAAGCATTTTCTTCCATTTCAGCCATAACTGACATCGTTCATTCCTTGTAGACGGTCTGGAAAGTTACAGCCAGCTATCAACAAGCTCTTGAGGGTGCCGACAGAGAAGATGGTCCGGTGAAGACAACGCGGATTAAGTCATGGAAGTTGAACCAGCTTGGCCTTTCCTTGTTCTTGCGTCAAAAATTGAAATTGCTTTGCAATGCCAATATGAGATTTGGTGATGAATAAGGAAGGAAATGATGATGGAACATCCATGCATTGGAGTCAAATAAGTATTTTGATTGATACAATTATGTTTTTTAGGAGGGTATTAAGAGGCCTTTTGCGCCAATTAACATAATTTTTAATGATTACACTCGGATTATATTTTTTTCCCTATACTAGGAATAAATCCCACTGATTATGGATCTAACACTAATTGCCCCAAACATCCCAAAATCTGTCATTGAAAACGAGCTATTGCCACTTGCATATTATTATTCTTTTAGGCTAGGTTTAGTGATCTGTACATTTTTGTTGGATAGAATAAGGTTGAAAAAGATAAACGTCAAATATGATAATAACGAGATTTGTAATAACTTCTTCTCTCTTCCCCTCCACATTCACATTGTCATTAACCCAATGTTGTTGCCTTCCATAACTACTTGTCAAGCTGCTGTTGACATCGCCTCATCTTGCCGTGCCATCACCAGTCATTGTATCATGCTCCCTATAGATGCCCAGTGGCAAAAGTATTCCCCCAAGTGCCAAAACTTGGCATAGGTGAGTATTTTAGTGTCCAAACTTCTAAAAAATATACTTAAGTACAAACGCTGGCGAGACTTGCTAAAAATCAAACGTGGCATTATTTTAATAATAAAACTAATTTATGTGGCTTGCCAAAATGTTCACTTAGCAATGCTTTTCCAAAATGACGTCATTTTGCTCCCAAATTTGATTTTTAATATGAACATTAATTAAATTATGTTAAAAAATAAATTAAAAAAGATTTTTTTTTATATTTTATTTTTTCTAACTCCAAAGTGGCATTATTTTTTATATTTTAGTTTTTTAATTTAAATTAATTAATATTTATATTAAAAATCAAATTTGGACCAAAACAACGTCGTTTTGGGCTATTTAGCTAAGTCAACACCATGTGGATAGATTTTTTAAAATAAATGCCACATCATTTAAATTCTCCTCGGAAAAAGCCACATTAGCAATTTGGCCAGAAATTCTTGCCACCGCTACAAGTGTTCCTTTTTCCTAGATTTTGACACTTAAATGTACTTTTTCAATTTTAGCACTTAAGTATCCACTGTGCCAAGTTTGGGCTCTTGAGGTGTCCAGCACTCATCGCCCATTCAACAACTCGTGGTGCCCAGTTGGCTGCCTTCTCTGTCCCATTTTAATCCTTGACGTTGCAACCCTCAAGGGCTTGATCGTTTTAGACGGCGTCATTGGCCTTGGGTGACACTTGATGATCTCCAAACTTCTTGATGCACTCCAAGATCTCCATCAGCCCGTTCAAGCATCACTGCGAGTCAACGTAGTTGTCAATGAACACGGCGAGGGAAACCCTACTGAGCAACTTGGGCTGCAAGAAACCTGGTTTCTCCTTTGTCATTGTCCCTAAAATAGTAGATCCCCAGCACCTGGGAGTGGTCGACCGCAAAGATCTTCTAAACATTCTTGCCTTTGTAGCTCACAAACACATCGTACTTCTTTCGATGAATCACGGTAGAAGACCAAATGCGTTGCTTCGTTTGTTCAAGTTCCGTGAGGACAATGCATGATTGAGTGAAAGACTGAAAGAGGTGAAAACTTTACCTTGCATGTGAAGTGTATGTGCAACAGAGAGGACGTGCAAGTTGGCAATGAGAAGGGGCAATAAATGAAAGCTGTGCCATCAAACTAGATTTGCACGAAGGTGGAGATGTACGATCAGGAATCTCCGACTAGGGAACGTGATCAGCTAGCCGGCAATGATGGTTAGTTGGTGAGCTCAAGTTTCTCGTGGACTCTGAGTTTGCTTCCTAAGCTTATAGTTGAACTGTGAACTCTCCTCCCCAGACAGCGCCCGTCACAACTTAACCTTGGGGAAACTTGCTGGTACGCATCTAAGAGCACATCCACCTTGTTTTCCTAGGTGTAAAACTAGTTGCAGGGTCATATACTGCATCTGATGCCAAAATAGGCTTCTGCGGCCCATAGGGTTCGTGAGTGGAGGTATGAGGTGGCGTGAAGGGGCATGGGGGAGGAGTCTGCGCTACATAAGTAGGCTAAAAAATGTATATGAGGAGCAAGGGAGTCATTGTGGATATGCTGGAGGAGCAACACTGGTTGGAAGTATTTTCCTTTTCTTGGAATTTTGTGGGAAGAACAAGATAGCTATTTGCTCTTTCCCACAGATGGCGCCAGCATTGAAGCTTGAAGACTAAAGAGTCAATCTGCACCAAAAGAAAAGGCGAGGCGTGGGGGTCTCGCTCTCCGATTGGTCCTTCGATGCTTAAGCTGGCATTTGAAAAGAGGAAAATTTAGAGGGAAAGGAGAGGGTTCAGTACTTAGAGATAAAGGGAGAGGTGTTTTTCTATAGAGGAATTAAGATAGTATATCCTAGCATTCAGATCACTCTTTATGTGCTACCATTTGTGGATTGTCGAATTATGTTAGGCATGTGAGGGTTTATGAATGGCAAGTAGTTAAATGGTGCGAACAAATGACATTCATGTTTTTTTAAGGGCCAATGCATGTGCATCCTTTAGATAGTGATAGCATTGTCGTACACTCCAATAAAATGTTGCCAAAATTGTCACTTGTCAAAGTCAGACAATGGAGCAATGAAATCTCACCATCGCGTGGAATTAACTAGATCCATTAGTAATTAACATTGGTACTTGTCACTGTCATCATGACACATATCATGGGTCAATTGATTAGTCGAAATTAGCTTCATCAAATTCCTAAAACAATATATGATATATTTCACATAAATAGATCGTTACAAGAAGGGAACGGTCTGTTGCAACGTGTGTATTTACAAACCATATTTTTGAATTTGCATTCAATCTAATGAATAATCGATGTTGCAAGAACCTTCTATACTTACAAACCTAAACCCATCCTTGAACAAGCTTGCTTGAAATCAAGGATGGATTGAAGAATCAAACCTCTTACTTTCAGCTTACAAAATAAGTCTTTAAGTTACACGGCCAACCATCTAATTCATGGAGGTATGATGTTAATTTCTTTATAGAAGATGATATTAACCAGTCAATTGAGATGTGAATAGTTGTACTATTGTCCTTTTTCGTCTGAATTTTGCTATTCTTGTTACATATTAAATACGACCGGATGAAAAAGCATCGATATTTTGATAATTTTTATTTTATTTTTCACATGATTATGATGAATACACTGAAAAAAAATCTGGCTGTTACTGTCAAGCTTCCTTGTTTGCCCTGAAATATGTACATGAAGTTCAGCGTCTATTGCTCTTGCTAGCGTTACAAGATTCAAAAAATGAACAGGAAGGGAACTTGTAGATTAAAGGGGAACGCAAAGATGTAAAATCTGGAAGGGTGTGAAAATCCATTCGTAAGAACATCATGTTTAGAGTCCGTGGAAAGCCACAGAAAATAAGGGTGAGCATGGTCCGAGTTGGGCCGGTCCACCCCTTAACCCTAGGACCAACTCGCATAGTGCTAATCCTCAATTTTTGGGATCGAGGACCGACCCTATTGAGCTTGGGACCAAGGATCAGACCACCCAATGGGTTCGGTCCGGTTCCAAGGTCAATCCGAGACCAACCAATAATTTTTTATTTCATTTTTTGTACTCCTTAAAAAAGAAACCAATGATTAAGGACAAATTGAGTCATTGTTGATGGTTGATTGATGGCAACTCCAAATTTATATTGGCATTGTTTGGTCAAATGGGTTGGACGGGGATCCGGTTTCAAATGATACTTTTATTAAGGGGTCAACCTAACACTTAGAAAAAGTCTCATACTAACCAATAATTTTTTATTTCATTTTATTAAAGAGAGAAGGGAGGGATTATAATGTTTTTGTTGAAAATGAGTTTCCAACCCAACCCATTTAAAAACCCACTTAAGACCCACCTATCTTAAACCTTTAATTGTGAAACCCATTTAACCATCTTTTGTTATAAACAAGTGACCCATTTATGACCCATTTAAGATTTAAATGGGTCATAAATGGGTTTATGACCCATTTTAACACCTCTAACTCTCAGTAGACTTTTATTTCTTACTTTTTATTTAATTTTAATCTTGTATCTCATGCATTTTGACTTCTTTTCATATCCGAAACTCTTAAAAACCTCTAGAACTCTAAAATGTCGATATACTAATTCACGTATAGTAATTTCATAACTTTATGAAATTTTAAGTTCACATATAATTGAAAACCCGAAGGGAAAGTAAAAACGTGCTTTTTGCTTGATATTGTTTGACACATAATTTCTTTTTTATAGTCTACTTTTTTATTTAAATTCACTTTATAAATGGATATAAGGACTCTAATGATTGTAACATTGTAACAGGTTATCCATGTGCTGAATATGAACCAGCTTATTGGGCAACGGTATGACCAGTCGTTAAGGGCATCGCACGGGTGAAACTGGGAAAGAACTGGCGACTGATGGAAGGGAATGAAGCTACAAGCTTGTCAAAGGTTATGAGAACATCGGCCACCACCAAGACAGTAAGCAATGCCATGGTTGCCGGCTTCTTGAAGCCCATGCATATAGATAGCTTCGTGGTGAGGATGCCGGACTACACAAGAGGTACACAGATTCTGAAAGAGCATTTTCTTCCATTTCAGCGATAACCGATATCGTTAATTCCGTGGCGGCGGTCTGGAAGACTACGATTGGCAATTGACAAGCTATTAAGGATGCTGACAGAGAAGATGGCTCGATGAAGACATCGTGGATTAAATTATGGAAGTTGAACCAGCTTGGCCTTGCCTTTTTCTTGTGTCAAAAACCAAAATTGCTTTGCTGGGCCAATTTGAGACTTGGTGATGAATTTGGAAGGAAATAATGAAGGAACATGCATGTGTCACGGGTTGGTAATTCCTTGGCCGCGGAATAATCCGTGTGGCGCCTGGTGAGCGGAATTTGCCAGGCCAGCCCTCTTTCGATAGTTGTTTCAGTAAACAATACAACATTTGTTGTATCATGCTCCTTATGGTCGCCCAGTCATTGACCCGTGGTGCCCAGTTCGCTGCCTTCTTTGTCTCGTCTGAATCCTCCACGTTGCGACCCTCAAGGGCTCGCTTGTGTAAGATAGCGTCATTGGCCTTGGGGGACACCTGATGATCTCTGAACCTCCTGATGCACTCCACGATGTCCATCAACCCGTTCAAGCATCACTATGAGGTCGGCGTAGTTGTCGATGAACACAGCAAGGGAAATCTCAGTGGAGCAGCTCGGGCTACAAGAAACCTGGTTTCCACTTTGTCATTATCCCTAAAATAATAACTCCCCAGCACTTGGAAGAGGTCGGCTGCAAAGGTCTTCTAAACATCCTCATCTTTGAAGCTTACGAACACGTCATACTTCTATTGATGAATCAAAGTAGAAGACCCAATGCGTCACTTGGTTTCTTCGAGTTCCGTGAGGACAATGCATGACTGAGTGGAAGACTGCAAAAGAGGTGGAAACTTTTCCTCGCGGGTGAAGTGTTTATGCAACAGAGAGGACGTGCAAGTTGTCAATTAGAAGGGGCAATGAATGAAAGTTGCGCCATCAAACCAGATTTGCGTGAAGGTGGAGATGTTGATTGGGAAGCTCCGATTGCCGAACATGATCGGCTGGCTGGCGGTGACGGTCAGTTGGTCAACAATAATGAGAGCCAAAAGCTTCTCACATGACTCCATGTTTGCTTCCAATGCTCACTGTTGAACTGTCAACTGTTAGGATTTATTTCACATCTGTCTTAGAAGGGGCAGGTGGTCAATTTATAAATGTGAGGGAAAGTCTCACTATTTAAGCTAGTTTTCGAGGTGAGAGAGGCTTAAGACAAGACTTAACACTAGTATCAGAATCTAGGTTACTAACAAGTTTGGATCCAACAGTCATTTAGAGAGTTGTTGCAACCTCTGACCTAAGTCTAATGTATGAGGGAAAGATTGTTGGGGTTTCTCCCATATCGATTGTAGAAGGGGTAGGTGGTCAGTTTATAAGTATGACGGAAAGCCTCACCTCTTAAGCTAGTTTTCAGGGCGAGAGAGGGTCAAGATCATCCAACATCTCTTAACCTTGGGGATACTCGCTCGTACACAGTTAAGAGCATATCAACCTTGTTTTCCTAGGTGGAAAACTGGTTGCGGGGACATATCCTGCGTCTGATGCCAAAATAGGCTCCTACAGCGTAAGGAGGCTCCAAAATGTAGAGGAGGAGCAAGGGAGTTACTGGGGATATGTTGGATGAGCAACGTTGGTTCATGATATTTTCCTTTATTGAGAACTTCGCAGGAAGAACAAGATAGCTATGCTCTTTCCGGCCAATGGCGTCAACGTTGAAGCTGGAAAACTAAAGAATCAGATCTGCACCAAAACAAAAGGCGAGGCGTGGGGGTCTTGTTGTTGGATTGGTCCTTCAATGCTTAAGTTGGCATTTGAAATGAGGAAGATTCAGAGGCAAAGGAGAGGATTCAGAGCTTGGAGATAAAGGGAGAGGTGTTTTTCTATAGAGGAGTCAAAGATAGTATATCTTAGCTTCAAATCACTCTTTATGGGTTACCGTTGGTGGACTGTCGAATTATGTTAGGCATGTGGTGGTTTATGAATAACAAGTAGTTAAATGATGCAAACAAATGACATTCATGCTGTTTTAAGGCCTGATGCATGTGCATCCTTTAGATATTGATAGCAATGTTGTACGCCCCAAAAAAATAATGTTAACTATTGTCAAAGCCAGACAATGGGGCAATGAAATCTCACCATTCTTTGGGATTATCCAGATCCATTAGTAATTATCATTAGTACTTGTCGCTGTCAGCATGACACATGTCATAGGTCAATTGATTAGCCGAAATCAGCTTTATCAAATTCCTAAAACAATATAACACATGTACATAGACTACAACCCTCCCCAGGGAGAACATTTTGTTATATTATGTCTCAAGTTTGAGCCCGTGGGATTAATACGCATAAGTCTGGCCTTGTGATGTCTTCGAATTTTGTTCCGACATTAATCCCGTCTCTTCATGCGTATGCGTGGAATGAAGAAACCAGAGAAAACTGCATGGGGTTTTAAATTCTTCAAGCATGCAAGCAAAGTCAGAGAGATTGTCTTCTGCCGAAAGAGGAAGTCCACAATCTTCTGCATTAAATATTGGACCCACCACCTGCTGCAAATGCATGAAGATGACTCCTCTTTTACGCATGCCTCTCTCCGAGAACAAGAAATTTGTAGACTTCGGCTCACCTCATTTCACGGATCGAAGGCACACGATTGTTGACTCTCCTCTGCCTCATTAAATGCTTTCCCATGCACATGCACGAATGCATGCCTACAAATAAGGTGGGCGTTCGGTGCCGATTGTGGGATTGTCTTGTGGGCGCCTGCGCTGCATTTAATGAGGCCATTTACTTTCTTCTTTTGTCCTGTTTTTTTTCTGCCCTCCTCGCTAAAAGGAGAAGACGTCGATGCAGAAGTGGACAGTGAGTGCAAAAACAGAAAAGAGCTCGAGAGAGAGAGAGAGTGTGAGAGACGAGAGAGCTCAGAGAGGTTTTGTGCTGAGTTGAGTCCAGTGAGTTGAGTTGTTAAACACCGTGGGTATCGGGTATAAAGTAGGGCTGGGAAACACTTGAGTGCATATGTGTGATTGTAATCCTGTAATTCTCCGATTTATAGTGGATTGATTTGCTAGCTCTCCCCGTGGACGTAGGTTCCGACATTCGGACCGAACCACGTAAATTTCGGTATCCTTTTTCTTTTATTGTTCCTCGTTTTATTTCGATCGATTTCTATAGCTCCTGACATAATTGCAAAAATATACGATCCGCTTCCGCTGCGACGCTGATTACAACACATTTCAACAATGGTGGAACGTACACGGCATGGAAAAGGTAAACAGTCGGAAATCCACATATTCGATCACCCTAGAACTCAACGCTGTTTCTATAAAAACAAAAGAATGGCCTCTTCAGCTCGAAGATGGAGGAACCATGTGTAGGAGCCCAGACTAACATATACAAGCTTCCCAGGAAAAACATATGTCGCTCTCCTTAGTTGTGATGATGATGCTTTGGCCGTGGGTAATTTTACTGCTAGTAAACATATTTGTGATGCTGAGGCTAATTTGGCTTTGGGAAATTTGCTAATATTGACCCTGGGACTAGTAATTGTGCGTCTAAATCTAATATAGTGAGAGAAACAATCATTGCTCCCTATCAAAAAGTTACTGCTACGGTTACTTTAAGTGTGTTTTGGAAAAATTTTACTATGGGCAACCTTGCGCAGTCTGCTAAATTGGACTTTCACCTACCTGTCAAGAATGGAGATAAACTTATCATAGTTCATACCCCCAAGGTTGTAGCTAAGGGAAAGTCACATTTCAAACTGCCTTGTTGGATACTTCCTCGCCGTGAATGCATCCTTTTACTTAATCTGAGGTTTTATTCAGAAACTATGGGGCAATGAGAACCTTCTAGATATTAAAAAAAATATATGATAAATTCCACATAAATACGTCGTTACAACAAGGGACTGTCTATTGCAGCATGTGTATTTACAAATCATATCTATGAATTTGCTTTCAACCTTCTGAGCAATCAATGTTGCAAAAACCTTTTATACTTACAAACATAAACCCGTCCTTTACGAAGCTTTCCTTGAGATCAAGGGTGGATCGAAGAATCAAACCTCTGACTTTCAGCTTACAGAATAAGTCTTTAAGTCCCTTACCAAAAAAAAAAAAAAAAGAATAAGTCTTTAAGTCCCTCAACCAGCCATCTAATTCATGGAGCTATTATGTTAATTTCTTCATAGAAGATGATATTGGTGAGTCAAATGAGATTTGAATAGTCGTACTATTGTCCTTTTTTCATTTGAACTTTTCTATCCTTATTACAGATTGTCCACGATCGGATGAAAAAGTAAATTTTTTTATAATTTTTAATTATCTTTCATATGATTGTGATTAATACACTGAAAAAAAATTGGCTAATAACCCTGCTTTTAACAATTTTTATAATTTTCTAAGTTCAAATTCAAACTCGTTTTGCCTCCTCAATAAACTTTGTCATTTATTCCATAAATTGTATCTCCCTGTAGCCTTGTAGATTTGGGGTTGTTACAGTAACTTCCTAGTGCGTCCCCGAACAATGTACATAAAATTCAGCGTCAACTGCTCTTGCTAGCGTTACAAGATTCGAAAAACGAATAGCAAGGGAGTTTGCAGATGAAGGACCTATTTGGTAATCAGTTAATTCTTGGCTATTTCTTTTCCTTTTTTTTTCTCTAGAACAGAGAAAAAAAAAAAATATTTGATAACGTCAACTAATTTTTCCACTCTCAAGAATAATTCTAAAATTAAGTCATTTTATTTTATTTTATTTTCCTTCTATAGTTGGTCATCAGGCTTGGCAATGGCAAGCAACCTGCCAAAGTTGACATCCGGCGGCCTCACTATGGCTAGGTGAGGCTTGATCTTGCCGAGGGCTGAGGAGGTCGTTGACTCTTATTTGGCTAATTGCCAGCTATCACCAAGCCCTAGCAATTGGCCAAAGGAGGAAGAAGAATAGAAGGAAAAAAGCAAGAAAAAAACAGAACAAATCATAAAATTATCAAAATTTTAAAGAAATTCTATGTCACAAAAAATTTGAGGATCGCACCAACCACATTTTGTTATTTTTCTATTCCAATAATAGAAATTTTATGCAATTACCAAACGTATTCAAATGCTTAAAATTTCATCTGGCGAATATTATTATGAAAAAATATATATTTCTGAGCAAAAATTGTTTATTAGAATAAAATGGTTTCCAACACACCCATGGGGAATGCAAACACATAAAATTTGGAAAGGTGTGAAGATCTATATGTAAGAACATTATGTTAGACCACGTGGAAAGCCATGAAAAGCTACCGACTTAAATGACGTGATGAGAACTTAATCGATGCTGCAGATTACTTACTCTTAAACAAGACTAGACGTCCAACGGGACAAAACAAATTTTAAAGAGGCCAATGAAATCAGAAGCATGAGTTAATGTAGTTAAGTAATTATAGAAGGGCGAATCTTTTTGCCCATTTTGATAATCTATGAGTAAATAACCTACTTATAAAACAAAACTAGACCAAGATATGTGTCCATTTAATTGCTTATACAATGCCTCATGCGACAAAGCAAAAGCTTGTCTTGATACTTTATAATACTAACAAAATTGCTGCCCATCCTATAATTTTCTAATTAATTAATTAAAAGATGTAAAAATGATGCCCATTTAGGAATTATCTAATTAGGAAATTTAAGGAAATCTCTCCTATATTTGAAAATGTGGAAATGTGATTATTGTCCTAATGGACTGACCCATTGTTACTCCTTTTGTCAATTCTAATTAGGCAAGGCAAATTGGATGGACAAGTTTGACCGATCCGCCTATAAGTGGTGACCGTGTGTGACTCTTTAAACCTCCTCTCTCAGGACTTCACAATCTCCTCTTATAGTGCAATTTCTAGGTTTCTGGTACTTCTGTCCTCTCCCTTGTCTCTTCATCTTCACGATCAAAATTGATCCCGTGGAACTCCTGTATCTTTTCGACCTTCTGGATTTTCAATTTCATTTTTGCCTCTACTTTGGCAGGTGCAAGATTCGTAGCTGAAGATATTGCTCAAGAATGTCAGGGACAAGGACAGAGCATCCTCATGGGACTATCACTGAGATTTTCAGCTTTCAATATAGTAGATTGATCGTGATGACGATGGGTCGTGGCGCTGAACAGTTAGTCCCAGCTTGGCGAGTAGGGAACTTTGTGGTCAACCTCTATGTTCAAGCTATAACTCACATCATGATGACTACATGCTGCGTCGGTGACTTTCAATGGCCAGTGTCAAGAGACTCTCTCGTGATTCGAATTGGAGAGAGAAACGATGTTGTTTTCTATTCTCCTTGAAAAAACGACTTTTTTGCATTTGTGATGCTAGGGCTTTTTGGGTTATTTTTTATTTTTTATTTGTATGGTCTCCAGCTTCATGAAGATTGTGATGAAGATACAGTGGACACTCTTGAGAGGGTTTTCATCAAGTTCAGTGACTACATTAATCTCCTTGACGATGGAGCAAGAGGTAAAAACTCTCCCTTGCCCTAGCTTCCATCTTTTGCATTCTAGGACTTAATTAGGTTTTCTGAGCACAAATGTTAAATGCCCGTTTTTCATTGAAATTGTTTCTCTTGATGACAATAAAATTTACTGTAGAATAAAACTCCAGTACCATAGAGATTCCATTGGTTTCATGGATTGTGTTAATGTACACTTGGGGGAATTCATGGGAAACAATCAATATATTGAAGTTGGCACATAACTTATTGGCCTTAGGCATAGACTTGGGCTCACTTTTGACGATCTCTTTAAATGAATGTATCAAGCTTCTATTGTATGCCTTAATAAATGGTGTCATTGTCAATAGTTGATTGGTGGCCAATCCCAATGGATATTGACATTGTTTGGTTTAGAGAAAGAGATCAGGAGTGAAGGTGGATGATGGAGATTCATGTTAAGATATCTTGATGTAGAATGATAATTTTATTTTATTTTGGGGGGGGGGTCTTGACATTGGAGAATATTGAGATACACATTAGAAAATGTCTCATATTATAAAATTGATGTGGTATGAAGTAGTTAATATATCTAAATTGACTAATAATTCGTTAGTATAAACTTTTAAGTGAAGATGGATCCAATTGGATATGTTGACTAGCTTAGAGTTGGCTCTCTCATGATGATCTCCCCATATAAAGATCCCGATCTTTGCTCTCCTAATAGATTGGAAGCATAAGGCCAATATCTGGGTAAATAATCTAAACATAAGATTGATTGATGCAAATAGTATGGGAAAATTGAACACCTGCTGTGCCTATTTCATTCCTTTATAATTAAGTTGGTTCACAAATTTCTATATTTCGATGTAGGCACATTTTTTTAATAAAAAAATTATTGTCCATCCTTAAAGGATTTCATATATATATATATATATCATAAATATTCAAAAATAGGACACACTAAATGAATCATGCGAAAAAAAAAAATGCACGAAGTCATTGACTACTCTAACAACATTTTGCTTATTGTAGCCTTATAAACCTATCCCTTCTAGATGTCAAAAAGATGTTTTTTGCTCCAGAATTATTAGATTCCGTGAGAAGTTAGCTCTGTCGAATAAACAATAATTAATCGTCAGTCTTAGAAGATTTTCATTTCTTATGTATTTATTTAATTTTAATCTTGAATCTCATGCATTTTGACTTCTTGTCATACTCGAAACTTTTGAAAACCCCACAACTCTCATATGTTGATATACTAATTCACATATTATCTGAAATTTTAAGTTCACATATAATTCAAAACCTGAAGGGAAAGCAAGAAAGTGCTTTTCGCTTGATTTTTTTTTCTGTTTTATTTTACATCCACTTTACAAGTGGATATAACAAGGGGCGTGGCCGTTGGGGAGGGAATTTTTGGCTCTATCTCGTCTTTTCCGAGATGTCAAGATCTTTTAAGGTGAGATCTAACACCTGGGTGAAGGTTTTACATTCCTTCAACTTCAAGTAGTTTTAGGACTTGCTTAGGTCCAGGATATAAGGACTCTAATGACTGTAAAATTGTAACAGGCTATCCATACTCTGAATACGAATTAGCCTATTGGGCAACAGTACGACCGGTCGTTGAGAGAATCGCACGGGTGAAGCTAGGCAAGAACTGGCGACTGATGGAAGGGAATGAAGCAACAAGCTTGTCAAAGGTTTTGAGAACATCGGCGACCACCAAGACTGTAACTCAATGCTATGGTCGCGGGCTTCTTGAAGCCCATGCACGTAGACAGCTTCGTCGTGAGGATGCCGGACCGACGCAAGAGGTACACAGATTCTGAGAAAGTGTTTTCTTCCATTTCAGCCATAACCGACGTCGTTAATTCCTTGGAGGGGTTCTGGAAAATTATACCCGGCGATCAACAAGCTCTTGAGGATGCCGACAGAGAAGATGGTTCGGTGAAGACATCGCGGATCAAATTATGGAAGTTGAACAAGCTTGGCCTTGCCTTTTTCTTCCGTCAAAAGTCAAAATTGCTTGGCTAGGCCAATTTGAGATTTGGTGATGAATTTGGAAGGAAATAATGATGAAACATGCATGTATTGGAGTGACATACGTGTTTTCATTCATGCAGTTTTTTTTTTTTTTTAGCAGGGAATCAGTAGGTTCTTTCGTGATGGTTAACATAATTTATCAGGTATTAATCGCTTTAATTATCGATCTAACACGAAAGGCCCCAAACATCCCAAAATTTATCATTGAAAATGAGATATTGTCACTTGGATATTATTACTCTTTTAGGTTGCTTTTGGCGGTTTGGCTTGTTGGATAAAATAAAGTTGAAAAAAAATATCGGATATGATACTGATGAGATTTGTAATGTCTTATAAGTGTTTAGTAAATGCCCTAGTAACACAAATTCTCCCCTCTATCCCTCCACCATTGCATTGTCATCAGCCCAACGTTTTCATTGGGTTCACCACGGCTTGTCAAGCTGCCGGTGACATTGCCTCATCTCGCCGTGCCATCACCAGTTATAGTATCGTGCTCCCTATATTGGCTCAATCAACGACCCATGTTGCCTAGTTGGCCACTATCTCTGTCCTGTCTCAGTCTTCGACATTGCGACAGGAAACCTGGATTCCACTTTTTCACTGTCCCTAAAATAGTAGTTCTCCAGCATAATGAAGAGGTTGCCCGCAAAGGTGTTCTAAACGTCCTTATCTCTGAAGCTCACGAACACGTCATATTTCTAGCAATGTATCAAAGTAGAAGACCTAATGCGTCGCTTGATTTTCTTCAAGTTCCATGAGGACAATGCATGATTAAGTGAAAGACTGCGAAAGAGGTGGAAACTTTTCGTGGCAGGTGAAGTAACTATGCAACAGAGAGGACGTGCAAGTTGTCAATGAGAAGGCACAATGAATAAAAGCTGCGCCATCACACCAGATTCGCACAAAGTTGGGGATGTTGATCGGGAAGCTCCGATTGGGGAACATGATCAGCTGGCCAGCGAAGATGGTCAGTTGGCCAACGATGACGAGAGCTGGAAACTTCTCCCTTGACTCCATGTTCACTTCCTAAGCTCATAGCTGAACTGTCAACTCTCCTCCCTGGGCAATGCCTGTCGCAACTTAACCTTTGGAAAAACCCGCTGGTACGCTTCTAAGAGCATGTCAACCTTGTTTTCAAGGTGGAAAACTGGTTGCAGGGACATATCCTGCATCTGATGTAAAAATAAGCTCTTGCGGCACATGGGGTTTGTGAGTGAAGGGGAGAAAATATTCAGCGACGGAAGAGGGTATGAAGTGGCGCATGCTTGTAGCCAAAATGACCATACATTCGAGGAGGAGTAGGGAATTGTTGAGGGTAAGAATTGGGCATGTGACATGGAGGCATGAAGGGGTACGGGGCAGGAGTCTGGGCCGCATAAGGAGGCTTCAAAATGTAGACGAAGAGCAAGGGAGTTATTGTGGATGGAGTCCGGCTAGTCTAATGGTAGGGCTTTTGTTACGGTAGGAACGGTCTAACATCAGCCACACTATATATATATATATAGGGAGACTGGTTTTAGTGATTTTTTCTTTTCTTTTTTGACTTTTTATGGCTTCCTATATTCTTGGCTTAATTTAGGATTAGGTTAGAGGAATTGAAAAGGAAAATTATTAGCTGACAACTAACAGTACCAAATCACAAGTGGAAAAATCCTAGTAAGTGGAACATGTCACAAAACTAGGTGAAGGAAAGCGAAAGAAAGGATTTTGTCGAGGAAAATGTATGCCTCAATTACTTTGTATTCTGTGTACAGGAGTGTATATAATACAAAGGAAGAATCAATAAAAAGAAAGTAAATATTCTCTAATCTTTCTAATCCTAAAATAAACACAATCCCTATCAATTTACAATTGATACAGATCTTTTAAATCATATCTTCCAACACTCCCCCTCAAGTTGGTGGCTTGTATATGTCCAAGACGCCTAGCTTGCTTAGAAGATATGCGTGTTGTCTTTGACAGAGAGATTTAGTGAATATATCCGCGGGTTGCTCCATGGTTTTGATCCCTCTTGTCTCGATAACTGCTTCTTGAATCTTCTCTCGAGTAAAATGGCAATCAATCTCTATATGCTTTGTCCTCTCATGTACTATAGGATTTGCTGCAAGTTTGAGTGCTGAATCATTGTCACAAAAAAGTGAAGTCAGTCCCTTAACTTGTGCCCTAAGATCTAGTAGTAAACTCCTCAACCAAACTATTTCACAAACAATCTTGGCCATAGATCGATATTCAGCTTCAGCTGAAGATAAGGACACATTAGACTACTTCTTTGTCTTCCATGAAAGTAATGATTCCCCAAATTTGATACATAAGCTAGTGATAGATCTCCTGCTCATAGGACATGTAGCATAATTTGCATCGCAATAGGCCGTCATTTTCCATGTTGCACTTCTGAGAAAGGAGTATCCCTAAGCCTAGACATTTCTTCAAGTATCTCACAATCTTCAAAGCTACATTCATGTGAGAGTGTTTTGGACTATGCATGAATTGACTAAGAGTCTGTACTACATAGCAAATGTTTGGCCTAGTCATGGTGAGATAGATAAGTTTTCCTACAAATCTCTGATAGCCTGACGAATCTTTTAATAACGGATCTTCAAAAGAAGGAGGTATGCTAGCATCATAATCAACATAAGTCAGCTTGGCATTTTGCTTGATAGGAATAATGGCTGGTTTGCAACCTGACAGTCCTGCTTCTGATATAATTTCCATTACAAATTTTCGTTGGCTAAGAGAGATTCCTTGATCTAAACGAGCTATCTCAATTCCAAGAAAATATTTATGCAAGCCTAAATCCTTAAAAAGTGGAATATAGATACTCTTTAACTTTCTTCACAACAGAATCATCATTTCCCATGATAAGTATGTTGTCAACATAAATCATCAAATAAAAAGATGACATACCTTTTGTTCAAGTAAATAAAGCATAGTCATATTTAGATTGTTTGAATCCAGCGGCAATAAGTGCATTAGTAAATTTGGTGTACCATTGTCGAGAGTCTTGTTTTAGTCCATAAAGAGATTTGCGAATACAACATACGTTAAACTCCCCTTGTCTCTGTAATCCTTGTGAAAGATCCATGTAACTTTCTTCATCCAGATCACCATGCAGGAAGGCATTATGGACATTCATTTGGTGTAGTAGCCAGTCACAAAAAGCAGCAAAATAACAAATTGTAACGTCCTTTGCCACTAGAGAAAAAGTTTCGTGATAATCAAAACCTTCTCACTATGTAAAACCTTTGGCTACCAACTGCGCCTTGTATCTTTCTATAGAACCATCTGCTTTGTATTTAATCTTATATGCCCACTTGCATCCAATTGGTTTGTGATGAGTAGGTAATGTTACGACATCCCAAGTATGATTTTTTATCAGGCCTTGTAGTTTTGCCTCCATAGCCCTTTGCCAATGAGGATCATCTTTTGCCTCATTATAACTAGAGGGCTCTCGTTCCTCAGAGATACGGCTTATGCAACATAAATGTTTAGATGATAGCTGATCAAATAAAATATAAGAGGAGATAGGGTAACAAGTACTTGATGATCTCGAGCAACCACATACATAATCCTTCGTCCAAGTTGGTGGACAAGTAACTTGACAAGAACACCGTGGTGGCTCATGTTGCATCAAGGATGATTCTTTAGTAGTGCTTTCTTTTGAAGGAGTTGTCATCTGCGGTTGCTCTTCTATAGGAGGGTCTTCAATTGAATGACTCGTAGAAATGTCATTAGGAATTGGAGGCAATACACTAGTTGGTCTCTAATGTCTTGGAGGAGAAGCAATAATATATGTTCCTCCAGAAGATAAATCCTCTTCCGATAAGAATTGCTTATTAGTTGTCTTCTCATCTTCAAATAAAGAAGTGAAATCTTGGAAAGGAAAAATATCTTCATGAAAAACAACATCCCTACTCACAAAGAATTCTCTTGTGGATGGTTCATAAACCCGATATCCCTTTTTTTGGGTTGGATATCCCATAAATATGCATTGACGGGCACGAGGTGCCATTTTATCCCTATGCCCAACTGTAATCACATAACATAGACACCCAAAAAATCTGAGATGATTCAGATCTGGTTTCCTCCCATACAATATCTCAAATGGTGTCTTCCCTTCTAGAATGCGTGATGGCATGCGATTAACTAGATATGCTGTTGTGATCACACAATCTCCCCAAAAATTTCACATAAATAGATCGTTACAAGAAGGGAACGGTCTGTTGCAACATGTGTATTTACAAACCATATTTTTGAATTTGCATTCAATCTAATGAGTAATCAATGTTGCAAGAACCTTCTATACTTACAAACCTAAACCCATCCTTGAACAAGCTTTCTTCAAATCAAGGATGGATTGAAGAATCAAACCTCTTACTTTCAGCTTACAAAATAAGTCTTTAAGTTACACAACCAACCATCTAATTCATGGAGGTATGATGTTAATTTCTTTATAGAAGATGATATTAACCAGTCAATTGAGATGTGAATAGTTGTACTATTGTCCTTTTTCGTCTGAATTTTGCTATTCTTGTTACATATTAAATACGACCGGATGAAAAAGCATTGATATTTTGATAATTTTTATTTTATTTTTCATATGATTATGATGAATACACTGAAAAAAAAAAAAAATTCTGGCTATTATTGTCAAGCTTCCTTGTTTGCCCTTGAAATATGTACATGAAGTTCAGTGTCTATTGCTCTTGCTAGCGTTACAAGATTCGAAAAAATGAACAGGAAGGGAACTTGCAAATTAAAGGGGAACACAAAGATGTAAAATCTGGAAGGGTTTGAAAAATCATTCGTAAGAAAATCATGTTTAGAGTGTGTGGAAAGCCGCAGAAAGTAAGGGTGAGCATGGTCCGAGTTGGGCCGGTCCACCCCTTAACCCTAGGACCAACTCGCACAGTGCTGGTCCTCAATTTTTGGGATCGAAGACCGACCCTATTGAGCTTAGGACCGAGGATCAAACCAATCCAATGGGTTCGGTTCGGTTCTAGAATCAATCCGAGACCAATCAATAATTTTTTATTTCATTTTTGGTACTCCTTAAAAAAATGATTAAGGACCGGATTGATCAAATGGGTTCGGTCCGGTTTCAAGGTCAACCCAGGACTAACCAATAATTTTTTATTTCATTTTTTGTACTCTTTGAAAGGGGAACCGAGGATTGTACCGATCCAATTGGTTCGATGATAAGCGAGGTTAGCTAAGAAAGGCAAGCGGTGAGGGTCAAGTGGGATGAGTATCGAACATAATGAGCATCAAATGTCGAGCAAGGAGCAACAAGCCAAGCAAGCATCGAGCAGCGAGCAACACGAGTGACCCAAAGCGAGCGAGGCGAGTGTCAAGTGGCAAGCAGATTTGGCAAATCGAAGACTAAGAAGACAAATAAAATAAAGGGAAAAAACCATGAAAAAACCCAAATTTTGCTCAAAGTGACAGACTTACCCCAAATTTTTTTTTTGACGTGAAAAATCTTGAACCTTGCCAACTGTGACACATTTACCCCAAACTTTTTTTTGTGACACAAAAAATCGTGAACTTCTCTCGTGTAACACATTTACCCTAAATTATAGGGCATTTTGGTCTTTTTACTTTTTAATTTTTTTTTCTTTTTTTTTTCTTTTTTTCTTCTCTCTTCCCTCCCCCAACTAGTCGGCGGAGGGAAGCGGAGTTCGGCGTGGGCTACCCTCGCCGACGTCGGCAAGGGTCACCCTCACCTAGGCTGGCTAGGGCCGCTCGACACCGGCGAGGGCACCCCTCGCCCGACGTAGGCAAGGGCTGTCCTCGCCTACGTCAGGTGAGGGGTGCCCTCGCCAGAGCCCTCGCCGGCGTTGGGCGAGGGCATCCTCACCCGACGCAGGTGAGGGCCGCCCTCGTTGGCATCGGGCGAGGGCCTCCCTCACCAAATCTGGCAAGGGCACCCCTTGCCCAAGTTCGGCGAGGGCATCCCTCGCCAAGCCCTCGTTGGCATCGAGCAAGGGGTGCCCTCACCAGATCGAGCGAGGGGTGTCGGGCGAGGGCACCCCTCGCCCGACACCAACGAGGGCGGCCCTAGCCAGTGAGGGCGACCCTCCCCACACGCCGGCTTCCCTCCGCTGATTTTGCCATGGTTGGCGAAGGGAAGAAGAAGAAAAATAGAAAAAAATAGAAAAATAGAAAAAATAAGACAAAAATGCCATTGATGGGGTAAATGGGCCACAATTTGAAAAGTTTGGGGGTTTTTTGCGTCACAAAAAAAGTTTGGGGTAAATGTGTCACTTGGAGCAAAGTTTGGGATTTTTGGTGGTCTTTTTCCTAAAATAAAAGAGAACGAATACTAGAGGAGGATGCCATAAGGAGCTGTTTATACCTTTTTGGACGCCATGAGGACTCCTTACAAAAACATTTTCCTCTTTCGTAAATTATGACTATTGACATCGTAAAAGACATTAAAAATCGAAACTATTAAAGAACAATGTAAAATTACTTGAATTCCTCATTAAAGAGTCGTTTAATATTGTTGACGCTGTTTATTTTAAGGTTTTCTCTATATAAAAAATTATAAATATATTCAGGGTTGGTCCGAATTGGATCGACCCGAAATTCTCAGGACTGAGAACTAACCCGCATAGTACTGGTCCAGAAATTCTAGGACCAAGGACCAATCTAGTCTCCCTGGGAATCGGACCGGGACTTGTAGGGTTGGGCTGGTCTAGGGTCGATCAAAGATGGACCTTGGACCGATGCTCACCCCTAGCAGAAAGCCACTAACTTAAGCCATGTGGCAAACATTAATTGACGTTACGGATTACTTACTTTTGAATAAGACTAGACATCGTGATAAGGCAAATTTGATAGAGGCCGACAAAATTAGAACCATGAGTCAATGTACTTAAGTAGTTATATGACAGCAAATCCGTTTGCATGTTTTGATCGAATCTATGAACGGATAACCTACTTATAAACCGAAAAAGGACAAGATCAAGTTATGTCTATATAATTGCTTATACAATTTCTTATAGGAGCAAACAAAATTTGGCTAGCTACTTTATAACACTTAACATATGATGCCCAACCAATGAACTTGTAATTAGGGAAAATTTGAGAGACCTTAAAAAATGATGCCCATGTTAGGAGTTTTCCTAATTAGGACGTTTGAGGAGATATTTTTCCTTTTTGGAAAAATGTGAAAATGTTGACGGGTCCTATTGGACCGACCAGTTTTTACTTCTTCTGTCAAGTCTAATTGGGTAAGTTAAATTGGATGGATACGTTTGACGAAATGTGATGCGACTCATGAAATTACTCTCGAGACTTCACGATCTCCTCCTCTTCTCTGCACCAAAATCAAACTAAACCCCAGTCCATCTACTAGTTTTTTGAACTTCTATTCTCTCCCTAGTCTATAAATCTTCGTGATCCAACGTTGATCCTATCTAATTTTTCAAGAATGACAGGGACAAGGAGAGAGCACCCTCATGGGACTGTCACTGACATTTTCAACTTCGATTGTGCTTCCCTGGTTGTGATGGAGATCGGCCAGGGCGATGAACAGTCGTTCACAGTTTTGCGAGCCGGGGCCTTTGTGGTCAACCTCTATGTGCAGGCCATGACTCACGTCATGATGACGACGTGCGCCGTGCGTGACGCGCAGTGGCCACTTTCGAGAGACTCCATGGCAATTCGTGTTGGAGAGAGGAGCTTTGCATTTGTGATGCTAGGGCTGATGTATGGCCTCCAGCTTCCTCCGCTGTGTGATGAAGACACGGTGGATACTCTTGAGAGGGTTTTCATGAAGTTCAGTCACTACAGCGCCCTCGACAATGGAGAAAATGGTAGAAATTCTTCCATGCCTAGCTTCCTTCTTTTGCATCTTCAAACTGGATTTTAATTTTCTTGAGCACAAATGGTAGATGCACATTTTTCGTTGAGATGGATTTTCTCAATAATGGTCAAATTTATGGTTTAAGAAATTCAGATGTCGTTAAATAGATGTTCCGCTAGACATGAGATTGGTCGATACCGATAGCGTTAGGGAATTTGAGCACATGTTTTGTGTATCCATTCCTTGAAGGTTGAGTTGGTTCGTTTTTTTTCTTTTAAGTTGGTGAAAATTACAGTCGCAAAAGGAGAAGGAAGAACTTGGAGCATTGAAATCGTTGGAAACCTCACGACCAATCGTAATAGAAATTGATTTTTATTTTCTTAATTGCTTTGCGTTTTCGATGTTTGACTTTTTTGGCATACCTCAAAGTGGTCATTACATAATCTTAACGTTGAAATATCCCAATCGATTGATTACGATGTTTTTTTTTTGGTCGAAAGAGAACTTATATTATATTAAGGGACATTACACGGTAGAGTCGAAGCATTACACGGTAGAGTCGAAGCATCAGAAGATAGAATAGAGAGGAAAATAGCAGGAGGGAAAAGAAGCCAGTTGATGGGTGGGCCTTGATCTCTGTGGGCTTTAGCAGCCCAGTCTGCTGCTAGGTTAGCCTTACGCCGGATATGCTGTATGGAGAGATTAGGGCATCGAAGCAGGAGATCGCTGAGGGTTGCGAAGAGGTGCTGGTCCTTCCATGGCGGCCGCTGATTCATACGAATGATCTCCACCAACTGAAGACAATCAGATTCGATCACCGAACGATGAAGGTGGAGTCCCTTCTGGATCATCCGTCGAAGAGCAAAGATTAGGGCGTAGATCTCGGCTTGGAATGCGGACTGGGCAGGCACCGATCGGGTAAGCACATCCTGTAATATGCCTTGACTATCCCGGTAAATACAAGCAATGGATCCTTGCTCTGATTCTTGGCGAAAAGCCCCATCAATATTGCACTTTATAAAGCCTTCAGCAGGTGGTTTCCATACATTTTCTAGACCGACCGGAGAGGATTTGGGTTGTTCGTGGCGAGGGCTGGAAATTCTTGAAGATGATGCTTTGGGTAAGAGCATCAGTGACTACTTGAAGCGGATCCAGTGGAACCTGACGGAAGAGAGCATTATTTCGATGACGCCAGATTTCCCACAGAACGTAAGCGATCACTTCAAAGTCTGGAATCGCTGCGGGTAGGGTAGCTCTGTCCACAACCCAGGCATCAAATCTGCTGACTGAGGTAGGTGATATCCTGATTCGAATGTCTTGATGATTCCAAATATCCGTGGTCCAAGGGCAGAAGAAAAATAAGTGCTCTAGGGATTCTGGAACAGAATTATTGCAGAGAGAACAGTAGGGATTCGAAATGATATGGCGTTGATAGAGGTTTAATTTCGTAGCAAGGGCGTTTTTGCATGCTAACCAGAGAAAAACCTTAAGCTTCGGAATCGTACACATGTGCCAAATTTTCCTCCACAACTGGGGGTGGGTTAGTGTAAGAGGATGAAGGTGCATGGATTGGTTGCTGAGATGTTGTTGATAGAAATTGATAACAACTTTTACCTGTGTAGGAACCCGAAGGTGTCTCTGTCCAAATAAGTTGATCATGAAGGAGGGATGCATTGATAGGAGTCGTGAGGATTGCTTTGTCGACTGGATATTGAAGAATGCAAAGACAAGGGATGATTTCCACTCGCATCGCGTGGAATCAATGAGATCAGCAACTAGTTGAGGTTCCCCTTCCACTGGTACGCCTCCTATCGGACCTGTAGCTAACCAATTTGCTCCTCTGATCTGTATCTGTGATCCATCTTTTACTAACCAGCGTAGTTTAGGAGAAATTGCTGCACGACCCTTTAATAAGCTCTGCCATCCCCAAGAAGGACGATGTCCTGAGGAAGCAGTTTGAAAGGATGAGTTCCTAAAATATAAGCCTTTAAAAAGGTGGCTCCAGATAGCTTTAGGTTGCTGTAAGAGACGCCATGCTTGCTTTCCAAGCATGGCGCTGTTAAAATGAATTAAATCTCTAAATCCCATCCCTCCTGAATTCTTTGAAAGCTTTAATTCTGCCCAATTCCGCCAATGAATTCCAGATTGGCTGTTATGTTTGCTCCACCAGAATGCTGAGATCTTTTTTTCTATCAATCTGCAGAGAGACACCGGAAGCTTGAAGATAGACATGGCATACTGCGGTAAGGCCTGAATAACTGATTTCAGTAGTATTTCCTTTCCACTTTTCGATAAAAACTGTTCTTGCCAACCTGCTAATTTAGCATTAACTCTTGCCGGATCCGGAAAACATCTCCCTTTTCGATCGGCCCCAATCCGAGGGGATACCCAGGTACTTGCCATACTTACTGAGAATAGGTACTCTGAGTTCTTGTGCTAGATTCTGTTGTAAAGAAATAGGGCAGTATTTGCTAAAGAATACACCTGATTTATTTCTATTAATAAGCTGGCCGTAGCAAAACAATACCGGTTGAGTAGACTCGGCAAGGTTTTGACATTCGAGATAGAGTGGCTTTAAGAAAAAGACTGAATCATCAGCAAAGAAGAGGTGAGATAATGTAGGACAGTCGCGATTGAATTGGATTCCCTTGATATTACCCATCTCCACAGCTTTAGTGATTGTAGTGGAAAGAGCGTTGGCTAGTAAAATAAAGAGATAGGGAGATAGGGGATCACCTTGGCGCAGGCCTCTAGTAGGCTTAAAATAAGGGAGTTGGTCGCCATTAAAACGAATGCTGAATGAAACTGTAGTAACACAGGCCATAACCCTATTAACCCAACTGTCATGAAAACCCAAATGCTTCAAATAAGCTTCCAGGAAGTCCCATTCAACCCTATCATAGGCTTTTTGCATGTCTGTTTTGAGTATAAGGTTGAATCGTTTCTTACATGCTCGCACTTTAAATTGATGCATGACTTCTTGAACCACCATAATGTTGTCCTGTATCTGTCTGTCACTAATAAAAGCTGCCTGCTCCTTGGAAAACAGAGTGGAGAGCCAAGGTTTTAGTCTGTTAGCCAGAATTTTGGAAATAATCTTGTAAGCATAATTGCAAAGACTTATCGGTCGATACTGTTCAATGCTTTCTGGATGCTGCACTTTAGGGATTAAGACAATGATCGTTCGATTTAGTTGAGGAGGCATACAGCCTGTGGTGAAGAACTGAACTGTTTGAATAACGTGGCTTTTATGACCTTCCAGTGATGTCTATAAAAGAGGCCAGGAAGACCATCAGGGCCAGGAGCCTTCAAAGCTCCCAACTGGAAGGTAGCTTGATAAATTTCCTCCTCTGTCACTTTACTCATTAAATGGTCGTTCATTTCAGGTGTAACCACTGATGGACATTGCTCAAGGAAGGGACGAAAATCCCGGTTACCAACGAGCTATACAAACCGAGAGAAGAATCCCCGTGTGAGATCTTTGAGCTGTTGTGGTTCTCTAATCCATTGCTGGTGAGTATCCAAGAGCATTGTTATCCTATTACATTGTCTTCTTTGCATAGTGTAGGCATGAAAAAACTTAGAATTGTGATCTCCCCATTTCAGCCATTGAATGCGCGAGCGCATAGCCCAGAATTGTTCATCTTGAGTCCATAGTTGCTGGATTTCACTTCTAATAGCATTGGCTTGCTCTTTATCCCCTTCTTGATAGGTTGTTCGATTTATAATTGTCTGTAGTTGAGATTGCAGGTCAGATATGCGTTGATGACAATTGCCAAAACGTGCTTTACTCCATCGAGCTAGTCGAGTAGCAACTGCCTGTAATTTGGAGATCAATGAGGTACCACTGTGTTCCCATGCCTGCTGAACCATATTGTGACAGTCGACATCTTGATTCCAGAAAGCTTCATAATGGAAAATCTTTGCATGCTTGACAGCTGGTGGATGAGTTTGCATCAATATAGGACAATGATCCGAGCCAACAGGTGGTAGGGCTAAAACTTCTGCAGAAGGATAAGACATCAGCCAATCCGGTGAACAAAACACCCGATCCAGCTTCTCCTTGACCAGAGCATCCCCTTCTCGGTTGTTGGACCAGGTGAATTCACAACCTTTAGTTTGTAATTCAAGTAAGGCACAATCATTAATAACGTTACGAAAGGCTGTCATGCGCGAAGTGGTTGCAGGTCGCCTGCCCATTTTCTCCCAGGGAGAGAGGAAATCATTGAAATCACCAAGACATAGCCAAGGTAAATGATTTGCAGCATGTATGATTCTGATAGTATCCCAGAAATCCTGACGGAGCTGATATGTTGGAGGTGCATGCAAACAGGTGATATGCATGGAGGCGGTTGTCGTAGGATCAAGAGCAAGGAAATCAATAAACTGAGCATCCGTATGTACAATGGTGACTTGAAAGGTGTCATTCCAAAACAGAGCCAGACCACCCTGGAGGCCAACTGGGTCCTTCACAAAAGAGTGAGAATATTTAAACTTACGTTGCAACCTACTCAAAAAATGATGATCATGCTTGGTTTCCATTAAGAACACAAAATCGGGCTTATCACAGGCTAACATCGCCTTTAATGCTTGAATTGTCAGGGGATTGCCCAACCCCTGACAATTCCAACTGATGATCTTCATTGGTGACTCGGTGGCTGTTTAGGGCCAGCCGCCAAAGCCCAAAGTTCAGGAGTAGGTGCCTCTAGAACCGGAGTATCCAGAAGGAGGGACTCATCCAAAGCTGCAGAGGGTGGGTTAACATCATAGGGTGAGTAGCGTTTTGTTTTTTTATTGGAAACCCCAAGTAACAGTGGCCGCGGAATCTTAGGTCTCCTCTGCTGTTGCTTTTCCACTGGTGTGTCCTGAGTGTGTTTCATCTTTACTGCTGCAGGAACTAAATCCGTAGTGATAGCAGTTGAAGTTGCAGGTTTCAGATACGTAGATGACCCCGAAGGTATGACGGGGATAGTAGAAGCAGCCTCTGTTGCAGGCACAGGAGGAAGAGCTGGAAGGGCAGGCTGTATGTGAGGTGGAGTCTCAGGTACGGACTCTTCCATTGACTCAACTGGTACTCTAGGGTGATAGAATGCTTCCCAATAAGGACTGAACTGTTTAATCTCTGCTCTAAGCCAAGGTCCATAGATCATCGTGTCCCGGCCCTCGAATTGTGATTCATCATAAGGGTAAACTGGACATGAAGTTGCATAATGTCCAAGCCTTCCACAGGAGTAGCAGTAATGGGAAAGCCTCTCATACCGAAAATCAAGCCAGAGGGTTTTGCCTTCAATACTGATGAGTTTGCCAGTTTTCAAAGGTGCTTTCAAATCTAATTCAATTCGTATTCTTGCAGAGATATCCGTTTTGACTTCCTGAACTTTTCCTATTTGGGATACAGCTTGACGCAGGATGGGAGGAGAAGTCCATTCCAAAGGTAAGCCTATAACATGAACCCAGAATAGACATTTGCCGAAATCATAGTGTTGTAGGGGAGTATTAGGTTGCCAGGGTCGTAGGTTAACTAAGTGACCTGAAAATAGCCAAGGGCTACCATCCAGAACGCGACGTTTTTCCATTTCAGTTCTGAATTTGAATATATATATAGCCCTGTATCTGCCGAATTAATCTCTAACTGATCTACTCTCCATGCTTTCTTCATAGCAACTTGAAAAGCAGAGAAATTCACAGTAGGATTGGTAAAGATATTACCCACCAGAAAGAGGCGACAATCCTGCAATTTAGCCGACGCAGGGATGTCATCCCAAACCTCCAACTCTTGTTCTGAGCATAATCGCCCAAGCCGATGGCACAAGGAAGCAATTCTGGAGGTATTTTCACTTTCTTCCATTGTTGTGGTAACCGAAGTACTCTAGGATGAAAAATTTGAAGAACAGATGTCTGAAAATAAGATTTGGATGGGTTGCATGTTACAGATCGGGAACATGCAAACTAGGAATGCCGGTAATTGGGATAGATGGAAGAAAACCAGAGGAACCGGGGAAAGAGAGAAAGAAAAGGGGATGGAAGAAATTGAGCATGCAGAGGACGGGATAGAAGGAGAAGTAGTTATGGAGGATTGTGCGAGGAACTGCGATGGGTGAAGTGAGAAGCGGATATCAGAGAAAGAGCTGAGGAAGATGAAGACATGGTTAAAAACTCGAGCATCACGCGAGAGAAAGCTCTAACATAAGCGAGAGAGATTCAAAAATTTTTTATCTATCTATTGATTGATTACGATGTTATATATTCTTTATTTATGCAGTTTTGGATTGGAATTTCGTACAATAAATATGATAGAGTTGGATACAAGAACTCTAATGACTAATATTTACAGGTTATCCATGTCTTGACAACGAACCAACTTTTTGGGCAACAGTACGACCGGTTGTTAAGAACTTCGCACGGGGGAAGCTCGGAAATAACTGGCGACTGATGGAAGGGAATGAGGCGACGAGCTTGTCAAAGGTTTTCAGAACATCGGCAACGACCAAGATAGTGAGCAACGCTATTCTCACCGGCTTCCTAAAGCCAGTGCATGTAGAGACCTTCATCGTGAAGATGAAGGACCAGGGAAGGAGGGACGTAGATGCTGAGGATGCGCTTTCTTCCATTTCAGCCGTAACCGATATCGTTAATTCCTTAGGGAAGGTTTGGGGAATCACAATCGGCGATCTACAAGTTCCTGAGGATGCTCGCAGAGAGGAAGGTCCAGAGACGATGTCGCAGATTAAACTTTGGAAGTTGAATCAGCTTGGCGTGGCACTTTTCTTGCATCATAACTCGAAATTGCTTGGCTAGGCTGATCTGAGATTTAGTGATGAATAAGGAAGGAAATGACGGCGGAACATCAAAGCATTGTGGTCGTACTAGTATGTTCATTCATGCAATGATGTCTTTATCGGAAGTTTTTTTTTTCGTGCCAGTTAATAAATTTTATGCAATGAGATTTTGATTTGAAGATTTTTTTTTTCTTTTTCAGCAAACAATTCCGACCATCCTCTAATTGCTTTTTTCCATATACCAGGATTTAGTCATAGTAATTGATCACATATAAGAATCTTAGCTTATGACAGTAGAGATGAATACCATATGGTAGCAGTGAGAAATACTTTACCGCTAACTAAATCACGGTATTCATGAAGAACAAGTTGTTCTAGCTCGATACTATCAAGAATTCCTAACTATTGCATGGGTTTCGCGACACTTCCAGTCTCAATTGAATCATCGGACAAGAATCGCCTGTTTTTGTCCATCACCATGGGGAGAGCTTTCTTCACCCGAACCTTTGTGGTAGTTTTCTCTTGTCGCGACCTCTTTTTTTTTTCTCTGCGCCCGCACCGGGTACGAGCGCCTAAGGAGGCTAATGGCTCGGCTGAATTTATTAAGCCCAAACTCTCCCAAGTCCACCAATTCACGACTTTAATAGTTTGAGTTTTTAACCTATAAATCAATTTTTAAAATGGAGTCGCCACTAATCGATTTGGAGTGGGTCGATTAGAAACCCAAGCGAAGTATCGAGAGGAATACTTGCTCTGCGCAACCAGAGAAATTAGGATCGGGGACTTGATTACACTAGTTAATCGCTAATGCCCTTTCGGTACCTAATCTTGTTTAAACCCTAAGGCTTTTTGGATGTTTGAGAGATTTTCCATGCATTTTGGGAGGAAAAACATTTTTAGAGTATTTTTCTCATTTTTTGGGCATAAAAGGGATTTTTTTGGTATTTTTGGAAAAATACAAGTCTTTTTGGCTTTTTCTGAATTTTTTTGGCTTTTTCATGAAATTTTGGATTTTTTTGGATTTTTGGCATTTTTTTTTTGGAAAATAAAATATTTTTTAATATTTTTCAAAATATTTTTGGAAAATAAATTATTTTTTGATTTTTCTCGATTTTTTTAGAAAATAAAAACATTTTTCGACATTTTTAAATATTTTTCGATTTTTTGGAAATTAATACATTTTTTTCATTTTTATTTATTAAAATAACAAAATAAACCGACCCGGCCTCGGATCCGCGGTTGGGTCCGACCCGGCCAACACCCAAACGCGGGCCCGACTCGGATTTTTCATCTCTTTTTATTTTTATTTATTATTTTTTTTTTTACTTACTAAAACGACGCCGTGGCCGGGCGTTTGGGGACGCCCGGCCCGGCCCGACGACCGGGTCCACGACCCACTCCGCGACTCGGCTCCCTGCGAACCCTACCCGATCCGACCCGAATCGCGAACCGGTCTTCCGCCGCGCCCGCAATTTGCGGAATCCCTACCCGGTTCCCGATCCGGTCCGACCCGACAACCCGGGTCGCGACTGGAAAATCGGGAACCCTAGGGTTCCCGAATTGCGGCGCGAGGCACAACAGCGGGGACGACGGCGACGGCAACAACGGCGGCAACGGCGACGGCAGCGACAGCGACGATAGCAACGAGAGTTGGACTTCGGAGGGGGAAGCTATGGCGACGGCAACGGCGGCAAAGGTGGCGGTAACACTACCTGCTCGTGGCGACGGCGTCCGGATGGTGGTGGCTGGGCAACTCGGTTTCCCGATCTGGCGTGGCGTCGGCGAACCGATCACGGCAACGGCTTCGCAGGTGGGGCACGGCAACAAGCCGTCGAAGCAACGGCGTCGGGCGAGGCGAACGGCCGCGGCACGGCGTCCGGCGGTAACAACAACAGCAAAAAAACCAGATCTACTCGGCCGGACCTCCTCGACCTTGATTCCTCCTCACTCGGCCGATCCGAGCCTCCACCGGCCGGATCGACCTTCTCGAAGTCACTCGCCGCCTTCCTTCCCGAAGTCTCTCGGTGGAAGGTGGGCCAAGCTCGCGACTCGAGCTCTCTCCTGCGCTCGCCCTTCAACCCTTCCCGATGTCTCTCAGTGAAGGATCTCCGAGCTCGCCACCCTCTCCGACGATGCTTGCGGCCACCTATTTATAGGCGAAGGAACTCCGGTCGACGGAGGGTTTCGGTCGCCGGCCTCCGGCTTACCCATCGGTTCCGCTCGGCCGAACCGATGTCCCATCGAGCTTTCCAGCGAAGCTCGCTCGGCATTAATGGCGCCTGATCTTATCCTCTCCGACCGACGTCGACCTACTCCCCTCGGCCGTAGGCCGTCCTTCGCGCGCGTCGCCGGCCACCGCGCGTGAACTACGAGGCGGAGAAAGATGGAGCGAGGAAGAAGAAGAGGGAAGAAGCGAAGGAAGGAGGGTAGGGCCAAGCCGCACAAGCCCACGTGAAGAAAATGGGGGGTTGCTTTTGTTTTTCTTTTCTTTTGTTTTTACTATTTTTTGTTGTTTTTGCTATTTATTTGGTTTTTGTTATCTAAAAGAAATTAAGACCTAATTAAACCTAATTAAAATTTTAGGTGTCAACAAACCGCCCCTCTTTGAAGGTGAGTTCGCAGAGGTTGCATTCAAAGACAAACCTGATACCTAAAATTTGTCTATACATATGCAATAGATTATATTTTATTTGGCACCTATTGTCCTATGCAGAAAATGAGCAATATAACATTACATATACTAAGACAGATAAGAAGATACCTGTAGTTACTTACCGGGAGTGAGTGAGATAGGGTGTGAACCCCGAGTTTTGGTAAGTATCAAGGCGTCATT
Organism: Eucalyptus sideroxylon; assembly: GCA_014182405.2. Classification (NCBI taxonomy): domain Eukaryota; kingdom Viridiplantae; phylum Streptophyta; class Magnoliopsida; order Myrtales; family Myrtaceae; genus Eucalyptus; species Eucalyptus sideroxylon. The sequence goes on along the minus strand of CM024556.2, from coordinate 33,535,062 downwards.
TTACCTGGTGATATGAGGAGGTTGCTCTTCCAGGGCTCGAACCATTCTTCGGTCACCTGTTAAAACAATCAATGATTTGTCTAGCACCCGAACCATTCTTCGGTCGCCTTGACGGAGATCGCTCTTCTAGGACCCGAACCATTATTCGGTCGCCCGTTGGAGTAATCGTGGTTTGTCTCGGATCCGAACCATTCTTCGATCGCCGTGACAGAGACTGTTCTTCCAGACCCGAACCATTCTTCGGTTGCCTGTTAAAACAATCCATGATTTGTCTAGAACCCGAACCTTTCTTCGGTCGCCTTGACGGGAGATGCACCGACCTTTCTCAGGGCATCTCATTTGTGGGTGCCTGATTTGTATCGAGGACACCAGTTGGTACCCGACCTTTCTCGGGAGATGCGCCGACCTTTCTCAGAGCATCTATTTTGTGGGGCGTCTGACTTCCGTCAAAGACACCAATTGGAAACCGACCTTTCTCGGGAGGATGCGCCGACCTTTCTCAGGGCATCAATTTGTGGGGCGTCGACTTCGTCAAAGACACTGGTTGAAACCCGACCTTTCTCGGGAGGATGCGCCGACCTTTCTCAGGGCATCAATTCTGGAAGATACCTGGACATTCACAAGCATATCAAGGAGTACCTGGATATTCACAAGTACTAATATGAAGGATATTTGGGCCTTTGCAGGCATCGAAATGGGTATTTGGCTGATCATAGGCAATGGACGGGTACTTGGATGATCACAAGTGCGAACTCTTGGAGGATACCTGGACATTTGCAAGTATCGAAGGGGTACCTAGACGATCACGGTACAAACTCTTTGGAGATATCTGGATGATCACGGTATAAACTCTGAAGGAAGAATCAAGGCATACCTGAGATATTCGTGAAGGTCTCTCACCTCCTGGTAATTGGGATATCGAGGACGTACTTGGGATATTCGTGAAGGTCTCTCACCTCCTGGTAAATGGGAATATTGAGGACGTGCCTCGCATATTCAAGAAGGTCTCGCACCTCTTGGTAAAAGGGAATATCGAGGACGTACTTGGGATATTCATGAAGGTCTCTCACCTCCTTGTAATTGGGAATATTAAGGATGTGCCTCGCATATTCATGAAGGTCTCTCACCTCCTGGTAGTTGGGAATATCGAGGGCGTGCCTGGGATATTCGTGAAGGTTTCTCACCTCCTGGTAAAGGGGAATATCGAGGGCGTGCCTCGCATATTCATGAAGGTCTCTCACCTCCTGGTAATGGGGAATATCGAGGGCGTACCTTGGATATTCGTGAAGGTCTCTCACCTCCTGGTAGCATAAACTTGAATGTAGCACGAGGCTTACCTGGATGGCCGCAGGCAATTAAAAGGGGTGGAACACCTGGATAGGTGCGCACACAAAACGGTGGAATGCTTGAACAGCTGTTATTATTTGGGGACAACTTGGGCAAGGTTTAGTGTCATGAAAATGAAGTACTTGGACAATGGGTACTTGACGATATGGGGATACCTAGATAGCAGTGGGTATTCCAAGAGATACTTGGTCAGTCACAAGTATCAATATTCTAGGGACAACTCGAACAGGTCGAGTGTCAGGAAAAGGGAGTATCCGAACGGTGGCCGGTACTTAAAAACAATAGGGATGCTAAGACAGGCAAGCATCGAAACTCAATGGACGACAATAAGTCGCAAGAAAAGAGTACCCAACAAGTTGTGGGTACTCAATGAGGTGACGATGCAAGCACCCAAACTCAAGGGAATAATAGGTCGAGTGTCACGAAGAGAGTACCCGACAGTGATAGGTACTTTAAGACAAATGGGGATAGAGATATGCTTACTTGGCAATATCTCTGATCTCTAGAGTATGTTTGTTATTTGCACAATATGCACACATGATTGTATATGCTGTAAATTCATGAGTTCAAATGAGATTCATACATGATAATTTTGTCAGTTTTGCATCTTTTGATTTCCACTGGGGAAGATTTTGAAAGACAACATTCATTTAGAATGTAGATGTCTTGAGCATGCCAAATGAGGGACTTTCACTCGAAAGGACTTTTCGCTCACTCTCATGGAAAAGGCTATCCTGACCATTGATGCAGGATTCATAAGGACCACACTATCTCACTGTCATCATGTCAGCAGGGGTCTGAGTATTCTCGCAAATGGTACGACTTTACCAATGTGAGAGGTTTTTGTTGAAACTGTGATGAAGACTTGGTTAATAGCTCATCAAATGGGACCGTCGAGGTCAAGGCTCATGAACAAAGTGCCGCACGATCATCTCCAGGTTTGCAAGTCAAGAATCCTGCGAAAAGAGATAGAATAGTCTTGCTCGTACTTCTTCGAGCGATGTTTATAGACATATGAAATCCTACATTAATTGAAGTGCCCCTAATCTGAAGAGACTTTTACAATAGGATGCAACGTAGGCTCGATTCATGTGTAAAAAGGTAGAGCTGGTGATTGCCTTGGCATTTGTCACCAGTCTTTCTTCTCACTGTCAAATGGAGGTTCTATGGACCACAACAGCAATATTTTCTTGGCTGCATTTTTGACTGGGGGGCATTGGCCTTGTTTTTACCAGGCACACTGCTTTTTTCATGCCCCTATTTTTATTCCAGTTCTTCTTTTATGGGCATTGACCTTGCTCTTACCAGGTACACTGCTTTTTTATGCCCCTGTTTTTTCATTCTTTGTCGTTAGAGCTGATCTTGACAAGTTCAATCAAAGCACCATTATTAGACTCTTGAGTCTTCATCTTCAGTAGGCGCTCCGAGCTATGCTGTTTAAATGGTAGTAACTTCTGTTTTGTCTCAATGTGAGGGTGAAATTACAGACTCAGTTGGGTTGTACAATGATTACAAGTGCATAGAGAAAGAATTGCTCCTCGTCATTCTAGGGCACTTAAATTAATGTAAGTGTTCATATGCAATAAAGACACCCAAAGATTGATGCAAGTGCGAGCAAGAAAATTTCTATCTCTCTTCTCACCTTGTGATGCTTGCTTCGCTTCTAATCTACCCTAGTGTAGGGGTTGCTCTTGACGGGGGTATGAGAGAAGCTTCACCAATGTATAGGGCTCAAAGGGGTGAGCGATGGAATGCCTCTCACTATTTTGGTTATCGTACCATTCGCGAGAGAACTCTTTACCCTGCAGCCATGGAATCTTCGGCACTCATCTCACAAGTGTATAGATGGGGGACTGTGTGTAGGATATGGCTTGCCTTTCATCATTCTGACGCGCCTCATCCAGCATGCTCGATTAATCTTGTATTCTTCATTTAGCTGTCTATTCTAATAATTATCAATGGAATCTATGATTTAGACAGACAAAATCATCATGCAAAAAATCCATTTGTAAAAGGCATGTAGTATTTTAAATATGATGGAGTTTGGATTCTTCAAAACAAGTGAATGATTTTGGCTCAAAAAGACCTTCTTGGTAGCTTTAAAGGTCAACAGAATAGTATTGTTAAGCTTTGAACATCAAAAGGGTTATTCACAAAGGGGTGTCGATGGTTGTCCCTATTGATTAGGGATATGACACATGAATGATCAGCCGGGGTCGAGAATCTAATCGGGCATCTTTGTTTCTTTTTCCTTGCTTGGATCACTTGGTTTGCCTTGTTTAACCACTTGATCTGGCTCTTGAATTCCAATGCCTCCCGTCAATATGAGTTCGAGAGTGAGTGTTAGAAATGATGCCAAATTACCTTTCCCCCGAGTTTATTTGTGCTGGTTCTTAGGAAAGTTGCTTTGACGGCCTCTTTTACATTTCAATGCTTTCCTTCTGTGGAATTTTTCCTTCTGCCTTTGATAAGGCAAAGTCATGTACCTCAAGCTTCTATAGAATTTGAGATGGACAATCAAAACTTCCAGTTTTCTAATAGCAATTACTTCTTGCAAGAGCATGTGTCTGGAACAAGAAGTGAGGCTTCCAATTCTAAGATTGTTGATCGGGACATAAGGCTTCTTTTAACCAGACTGGTTCCTAAGTGACGCATCCTTTACACCAAGCTGGGCAAAATTGACAGGGATTACTCTTATGCGCTTGCTTGGGTAATGTTGATTTGTTCAAGTTACGCCATCGAGTTTGCTTCTTGATTTATGACACTTCCTTAAAGACTGGTCATCACCATTCATTTTTCTCCATTGAGTCAAACACACATTTTTCATGATGGTGTAAATACATCACTCATATATAAATGTGCATAAGCATTTTCATTCGATAGAGAAGTGCTTGGCAATGCCGGACAATAAACATCTTTCAAGGGTAGTACTTTTTTACAAAGATCGGAATTAACTGGTTTGGAGAATTCCCGCCCGTCCATTTCGGTCGAGAATCAAGGCTCCTCCGGGAGTATCTTCTTTATTACATAAGGACCCTTGTAATTAGGGGCGAACTTGCCTCCGGGCTCGGAAAGATTGGCAGCGTCTTCCTCAAGACTAGCTCATTTACCTCGAAGTGCTTGGGTCGCACCTTTTGATTGAACGATCGAGCTACCCTTTGTTGGTAACACTGACCATGACAGAGGGCTTTCAGTCGTTTTTCGTCGATCATATTTAGTTGCTCAAGCCTTTGTTGTGTCCATTCTTCCTTGGACAATCCTGCTTGGGATAAAATTCGCAAGGAAGGGATTTCTACTTCTACAGGCAAAACCGCCTCCATGCCGTAAACCAAGGAAAAAGGCGTTGCCCCAGTGGAAGTTCGAATCGAAGTTCGATACGCTGTTAGTGCGAAGGGTAGCCTCTCATGCCAGTCGCGGTAGTTTTCAGCTGTCTTGGATAGGATTCTCTTGATGTTCTTGTTGGCGGCTTCCACAGCTCCATTCATTTGTGGACGATAAGGGGACGAGTTCGAGATGTTGGATTTTGAACTCGAAAACAATTGATCAATCAACTTGTTGTTTAGGTTTGACCCATTGTCGTGACGATAGCTTCCGGTACGCCATAACGGGCGATTATGTCACGTCCGATGAATTTCATAACGTTTCGTGCGTTACGCTTGCATAGGATGCAGCCTCGATCCATTTTGAGAAGTAGTCGATTGCGACCAAAATGAACCGGTGCCCATTTGATGCCTTTGGATTGATTGGGCCAATCACATCAATGCCCCACATTGAAAATGGCCACGGCTCGATAACGATGCAATTCGGTTGGAGGGACATTTATCTTGTCCCCGTGGATCGACAAAGATGACAGCTTCGCACATGGTGAGCACAATCGCTCTCTAAGGGAACCAGTAATAACCCAATCTCATTATTTTCTTGGCCAACATATGTCCATTCATGTGAGGACCACATACTCCCCCATGTATTTCTTGCATTATTTGTGTGGCTTCGTTTGCATCCACACACCTTAGCAGGACTGAGAGTTATATGATCTTTTGTACAAATTTTCACCGCTAACGACGAAGAACCTCGAAGCCATTTTCATAAGGTATTTTCGATCGAGGGAGTGCTTTCTTTAGGGAATTCCTGCTTTTGGATGTATTTCATGATGTCGTAATACCAGGGTTTTCCATCGGGTTCTTCGATTATAGTCATGCAAAGTGGGCTGTCTTGTCAGGACTTCAATCTTCAAAGGCTCTACTTCTAACCCCTTCGTTACTTGTAACATAGATGATAGTGTTGCTAGTGCATCAGCAAACTGGTTATGAATTCTAGGTAGATATTCAAACGAGATGTCCCGGAATTCTCCTACCAATTCCTCCAAGTAGTCGTGATAAGGCACTAGTTTGGCATCTCTTGTCTTCCACTCGCCCACGGTCTAGAGGATGATCAAGGCGGAGTCACCAAACACTTTTAGTTTTGACACTTCCATTCCAATAGCCGCTTGTAGGCCGAGGATGCATGCTTCATATTCAGCTATATTATTGGTGCACGGAAACATCAATTTTGCAGCCACAGGATAATGCTGCCCATTTGGGGATATCAAGACCGCCCCAGTGCCTGAACTTGACAAATTTACAGCTCCATCAAAGAACATAGTCCATGTGTCCTCTTCTACTGTTGAAATTCGGTCATCGGGAATGATCATCGCGTACTTCTTTAGGGCAATCTGCTAACATGTCGGCAATCACCCGACCTTTAACTGATTTTTGCGACATCACCTGGATGTCGAATTCTGAAATTAGGATTTGCCATTTGGCCAATTTTCCCACCAAGGCCGGGCAACCAAGCAAATACTTGATTGGGTCACTCTCAGTTACAAGGAATGTTTGGTAATGCAAGGTATACTGCCGGAGTCTGTGCAACACCCATACTAACGCAGCACAGGTCTTTTCTGATTTGGAGTAATTTTGTTCTGATATTGTGAACTTTTTACTCAAATAGTAAATGGCTCGTTCCTTCCCATCATGGGGTCCTTTCTGTGCCAACATTGCACCTAGGGATTCACTGTTGATGGTAAGGTAGAGGGTCAAAGGGTGTCCTGAGTCGGGGTACTAAAACCGGGGTTTCATCGGTACCGCTTTAAATTTTCAAACGCCGGTCGGCAGTCATCATCCCATTTGATTTGTGCATCTTTCTTGAGAAGTTTAAAGAAAGGTTTTGCAGTTTCAAAAGCTGGGAAATGAATCGCGCAATGTAATTTAATCTTCCCAGGAGGCTCCGGACTTCTTTCACAGTCGAGGGAGGAGGCATTTCAAATATCGCTTTAGTTTTTAACGGGTCCACTTCTATCCCTTTACAGCTCACAATGAATCCAAGTAATTTGCCAGAAGTCGCCCCGAACACACATTTTGCTGGGTTCAAGCGCAACTTGAACTGGCGAAGTCGATCGAATAATTTTTCCAGGGTCTTCACATGGTCTTCTCCATGTCTGGTTTTGGCGATCATGTCATCAACATATACTTCAATTTCTTTATGCATCATGTCATGGAAAAGGGTGACCATGGCACGTTGGTAAGTTGCTCCAGCGTTTTTCAGGCCAAAAGGCATGACCTTATAGTGAAAAGTCCCCCATGGAGTAATGAATGCCGTCTTTTCCTTGTCTTCCTCCTTCATTTTTATTTGGTTGTATCCGAGAACCCATCCATGAAAGAGAAAAGTTTGAATCCAGCAAGTACTATCCACAAGAACGTCTATGTGAGGTAGTGGGAAATCATCCTTTGGGCTTGCTTTGTTCAAATCGCGGTAGTCGACACAAATCCGGATTCGACCATCTTTCTTTTTTTGGTACAATGTTTGCCACCCAACTAGGATATTGCGAGACTTCGAGGAAGCCTACCGCCAGAGCTTCATTACTTCTTCTTCAATCTTTTTTGACAATTCAGGCTTAGCTCTTCTTAGCCGCTTTCTTAGGGGCCACATCAGGGTTGGTTGGCAAGCTGTGCTCCACGATCATTGGATCAAGGCCTGGCATATCGGCATAAGACCATGCGAATACATCTTGATATCTCTTTAGGAGGGCAATTAAGCTTGCAGCTTCTTCTTCGGGAAGGTTCGCGCCAATCTTTATCTCCCTTGGATCTTCTGTGCTGCCTAAATTGACAATGATGGTGTTTTCGGTAGTAGGGGGCCTTGCTTCTTCGTGGCGCTTCCAATTCCATTGAATTTCGTCGGAATCATCAAAATCATCATTTGAGTCATCAGAATTGCTATCATGGCTACTTGCGGTGCTGGTTTGGACCGTTCCCATACCCTCGCCTGCCGCTATATTATTCCTGTGTCATAGAGTAGATAGGCTAAGGGAACAAATAAGGTTAGTAGTATGCATGCTTCTTTTTGAAAATGTGATAAATTGCTTTTAAAGATTAAAGACAAGGAAACATGAGGAGACCCGGGCCTCAGATTTCTTCTTTCATTTGACGGTTGGCTATCATCAACGGGCCGGTTTGGTGTGTCTCCTTATGCCCTCAAAATGTTTTCAACTTTATTTATTAGTAGACGGATTTACGGGGTGGTTTCAAAAATTGTTCCTTGAGTGGAACTGTTGTTGAAAACAAAGCAAGCTAGACTTTAAGAAATATGTACAGGCTCCCACGTAGGGGAGTATGCAGAGGAGTTAAAAAGGATTCTACTCGAGCGGGCCTGCACCCATTTCCCCTGACGGTCCCTCGTTGATAGCGCCCACGAAGAAGTCTTCATACCAGTTGCCAGTCACGTCTCCTTGTGCTCCCGGCTTTGTGGATTTCAGATCATCCACGTCTCCCCATCCATCAGGGACGATGTTGTGGTGATGATCATAGAAACTTTGGGGAATTGAATAATTGACATAGTAGTCAAATTTACCACTTGGTTGGCCCAAAGTGTCTATGATTGCTTCTCCTTTATGCGCCTCCTTAGCATGCTCTGGGAACATGGTACGGGTGTTGGGTACCACGAGGAGGTGATCATTGCCAAAACACAGCCATGGAGAGCGGAACGTGAATACCCCAGCATCCAAAAGATCTTGGACCTTGTCTCTCAGGATGGTGCAATCATCTAGCGAGTGTCCTAATTCCCCGAATGGTAATCACATTGCTTGGATGGATCATAATCAACGAAGTACTCGGGGGTAGGATGGTTCAATTCTCTGCCGATTATCCCTTGCTCTAGGAGGATGGGGAAAATAATGGCCATTGATTTAGGAAGAGGCGAATATGGTCGTGTGCTTCTTAGGGATAAGGGTAGCCATGCCCCTCGCCAGGTCGTGTCGAGGGTCCTCTTCATTTATCACCAGCTCCTCATTGTGACGAGAACGGAATGCACGGGTAGCTTGAGCAAAGTTTTCTGTCAAATGGTGTACAGTCTCGCGTAGTTCTTCGACTTGGTGTCGAAGTTGGATGAACGAGAAGTTATCGCATGTCTCTTCTAATTTCTCTTCCTCAATGGCACCTATGAAAATATCCTCGAGCATGGTGGTCATGTCATCTCGGCCCCTCCTTTTTATAAGTGAGGGCCAAGTTGTGTCTTCCTGGGTTATGGGCAATTTCACACTTTCGGGGTTGAACCATTTTGGAGTATCCACTTCCTCTTCCTCATGCATCATCTTGGCTGGGCCTGGGAAAGTTTCCTCGAGACGGGGATATACAAGGCCGACTTTTTTCTTTGCTTTTCTATCTGGGAATATCCCAAACCGACAAATAGGGTCTTCTCCGAGCTTCAATAGGCTGACGAATGCCCTGGCCTCTCCTACCAAGCCCTTGTCCTAGAAGGAAACCGTGTCCTACCATGATTTTTCCTACCATGATTGCAGCACTTGATATCTCGGGGACGAGGGGCAAAGTCCCTCGAGTTTCGTGTATAGTAGACACGAGCTCGAACGATTGATAGCTAGCTTCGCTCTTGTCACTAGGTTCAACATAAGGAATGGCCGTCTCGTGGTAGATGCGGTGATCTTCTTCTCCTCGGACCGTGATCGTTTTCCTCCAACCACGAACTTCACACTTTGGTGGAGGCTTGAAGGTACCGCTCTGCCGCGACGTGTATCCATGGGCGCCCTAAGAGGAAATTGAATGCGGTGGGGATATCCATCACCCGGAACAAAATTTTGAATACGGTTGGGCCAATTTGAATGTCGAGCTCGATATCTCCCACTGTTTCCTTCTTTGTTCCATCAAATGCTCGAACAGAAGTCTTGGGTACCTGGATCCATGATCTCTCTATTTTAAGGCGACAAAGTGTCGCTAATGGACATATGTTAAGAGCAGATCCGTTGTCAATCAGCACTCGAGCGACGTGAGATGCGTTGCACTTGACTGATATGTAAAGGCCCTTGGTGTGTCCTCTACCCTCCTCGGGAATCTCTTCATCGAAAAATGCCATTTGATCCTTTAGAAGGATGGTACCGACAAATTCCTCGAGTTTGTCATGCTCAATAGTTTCGGGGACATGTACTTCACTTAATACTTTCATGAGGGATTTCTGGTGCTTGACGGATGTCTCAAGCAATTCCAGAGAGATCTCTGCGCCGGTGATTTTCGTAATCGTTCCACCACATTATATTCGCTGGCCTTAACTACGGCCAAAAACTCCTTGGCTTCTTCGTCAGTGACGGGCTTAGCAGATTGAGTATTTTCTTGAGCATAGGTTCGCCCAGATCTTGTGACCAAACCAACATCAAGGTCATAAGACCATGGTACCGCATTGTTGTATTTGTATTTGTAAGGTTGGGGAATCTCAATGACTATAGCTTTTCGCTGTTGATGCTTGAACAATGGCTCCTTTCCTTTCAAAGACGCTCTTGGGTAAGGTGGAATCATTCTTCTCCTTTTCCGCATTTAGTGTCGCAAATTCTTCCTCCCAATTGATGAGGACTTAGGATATGGTAGAAACTATGTTGGCGTGGCCGGCGTGCACAATTATTCCGGCCTCTATCATTCTTAATACCCTTTCCTCCATTATTGCGAAAGGTGGTATTTCATCGCCTGAATAATACCTAGTTTCTACTAGCCCTCGATAGATGTCAACAATATGTGCATTGACATTTCTGATTTGGCTGGCTTCAGAACTGAATATCGCGTTTACTTTGTCAGTGTGATCGGGGAGCGGATTGCTTTGGACATTCGGCTTCGCGGTTTGGAATGAGAAGGCCTTAGTATCCAGCAGGTTCTAGATTCGATGCTTAAGGACGAAACACTCATCAGTTGAATGGCCTACTTCTCCCATGTGATAGTCACATTTTTTGGACGGGTCATAGCTGGAGAAGTTTTTAGCATTGGGTCGTCTTGGCTCAGTTGAAAGGAGGCTCTTGTTTCGGAGGATTGCCAAAACCTGGGAGGGAGATCCAGGAAGAGGAGTGAATTGTCTTCGGTTGTTGTAGTGCTGGGGTGGACGGCTATTAGTCTGTTGCTGGCCTGCGTTTGTCTGAACAGTCGAGAGATGACCGGTGTTTGCGTGTACGTGGCATTGACATCGATCAAGGATTCTTTATCTTTTTCATGTTGAGTCTTCGCGACGGGGGCGGGCTCGGTGAACCAGCCATCCCTTAAACCTCTGTCTCAATCTGCTCTCCCACCGGAATGAGTTGATTGAATGATTCAAATGATCGTAGTCACCATCCGATTGCGGTATTCGAAAGGGAGGGTTTTGATGAACATTTTCTCAATTCAAAGTCGGTTGGCTCGGGACTGATCCGGGCGGTGAGATTCCTCCATCTAATGGCATATTCTTTGAAGGATTCTTGCTTTTTCTTTTCCGTGCGATCAAGATCCTCGCGAGAAGGGGTAATGTCCATTATGAATTTGTACTTGTTTGAGGAATGCTTCACTTGCTTCACTCCATGTCTCGATGAGGTTTATGTTCTTTTTTATGTACCATCTCGGGCGGGACCTATCGGGCTTGACTGAACAACTGGATCATTAAAGGTTCATTATTAACGTCTTGGGTCATTCGAACCAAGTACATCTGCAAGTGAGCTCTTGGGCGTGTCGTGCCATCGTACTTCTCGAACTCAGGCATTTTGAATTTTTCCAGCATTTTGACCTTAGAGTAGATGGAGAGGTCTGTTGGAGTAGGATCTTGGAGGCCCTGCAATTGTTTTAGCCTCTCTTCAAGCTTCTCAAGGCATTTGTCATGCTCAGTCTTAGACAAACTGTTGGGCTTTGCTTTCTCAACTATGATTTGGTGCGTATCATCCTCCAATGCGGGCATGTTATCATCGGTATCTCTTCCTTGATCACCTCGGGTAGACGATTGCGGTAACAATACTTCGATTGAGGCTGGGCGGGAGCCAATTTGCCTTGGATGGAATCTATCTGCTTTGAGAGTTGTTGAAGCACATTGAAGACTTGCTTCATTTCACTTTCCATAATCTCGACACGGCTTGGTACATTTTCTTCGGCCATTCTAGCTTTTGGATTTGGTGAATATGACTATGACGTGATTACCTGCTAGCACAGAAAATGGAGAAAACGTAAATGAGGGAAACACATGAAAAACTGGCTCATGGCAAGGGTCGAGTCATTCTTATTTATTAACAGGAGATTTATACAATGCTAACAAGAGCTCTTTACACCGCTTAGAACGACCCTAGATATTCACATTAGAAATATTCACATTAAAAGTCCCACTGCCCATTTTTATATGCGATGGGAAGTTCCGGTCTTGTGAAGCCGCTTGCTCCTTCGTACTAGCTTCGATACGTGTCTCCCTTGTCTCCAAGCTCTTTTCAAGAGATTCGATTCGCCCTTGCAGGGTAAGTTTATCAACTACATCGGGGATTACTGGTTGTAGCTCCTTGGGAATTATATGGTTGAGGATGTAGAATGTTGATGCATGATGAACTTTTTCTTGTCCTTTTAACCTTCAGGGGCACGACGATCTTTTCAGTGTGACATCTACTCCATGCGTTCTGAATTATGCGGATCTCCTCCAAGTAGTTGTAGTCTGTACGGGTGAAAAAGATTCGGAACAACCCTGATTTGAGCGGTGGCGGGATTTCTTGGAGGACCCTGTATTGACGAGCCACCCTATATGGATAATATGAGGTAGCTCCGGAGAGGCCCAGCAACGGGATGGGGTTGTAATAATTAAGCGCAAAGCGCGCCTCTCTACAAAGAACCATTTAGCCCGCCATAGGAATGTCTCGGGGACCGGGTTTTTAGCAAGTTAATCCACCGAGAATACTCTTCGTTGGGAGAATATTTTTCCAAGGTTTGAAACTTTTGCAATGGGTGTTTGAATTCATTGATTTCAAATATTTGCATGAAGTGCCCGAATCCTTTGATATGGGAAAAGAACCACATTTGTAAAATTTCTGGGGCGGCCCTCATGATTTTTTCTTTTTTTTCTTTGAAACGATTAAGGGATAAAAACGTTTCGGCTAAAACCATGTTTACATATCCTGCTCCAAAAATGATTTGATTTACCACCCATGTGATTGAAGGATTTATAGCATTCTTTCGATGGGGAAAGATAATAAAACCAAAGAATGCTAAGAGGAAAATCTTGGCTTTTTGGGTCATTGACTGTTTTTCAAAGCATTCAGTTAAAGATGATAGCGGAAAAGCATTGTTGTTGGCTTGAACAATTTCTCTTACCGAATGATTTTTTAGAAACCGTGATAGACTAACCACGGGTCAATGCCGATTGGTGGTTTGGCAAGCTCGCTTCCCGGGGCATTCCTATGGCGAGACTGTACTCTTCTAAAGTTAGAGTCAGTTCAAATTTGCCGAACATGAAGGTGGATGTTTCAGGGCACCAGAAATGTGGTAGTGCTTGCATGACCCCAGAGTGGATATTGATTTGGAGCAATGGGAGGAGATGACCGATTCTTGCTTTGACGCACTCTTGGCCGAGCTGATCTAATTGCTTCCACCATCCGAGAAGCTCTCCCTTTGGGGTAGGAATGAACTGGATATCAATTCTTCCCATCGCATATAAGAACGGGAAATACACAACCCGACCCTATTTTGCCATGAACCGAAAAGACCGAGTAAAAGTAAATAAATTACTTTGCTTTTAAAGAAAATGGCAAGCACGAGACATACAAATGGGACATGTGGCTCGATTTCTAACTCGAAGGCTTTGTGAGATTAAAAGGATATCCGCCCGTCGCAGCCTCGCGTTAGCAAAGATACCCTCCTAACCTCGGCTAAGAAATTCGAGGAAAAGAAAGGCAACCTCTACATCGCAGTCTCGCGTTCGAGGTCGTATCTTTCTTAACACCATTCTAGAAATCCTATGGCGGCCCAGGTCCGGCGGCCGAGTTGTGTGTGCTATGTGTAGTGTTTAAAACAGTAAAGCATGCACAACAGTTTATAATCACAAGATAATTTGTTTTAAGCAAGATTAAAAATCTAAGCCACTGACCTGCATATAAAAAAAACCTAAGTCAGTAAAGATATTAAACAAGACATAAAGGCCTAAGTCCTCAAAGTCCCCAGGCGAGTCGCCAAGCTGTCGCGCGACCTCTTTTTTCTCTCTGCGCCCGCACGGGTACGAGCGCCTAAGGAGGCTAATGGCTCGGCTGAATTTATTAAGCCCGAGACTCTCCCAAGTCCACCAATTCACGACTTTAATAGTTTGAGTTTTTAACCTATAAATCAATTTTTTAAAATGGAGTCGCCACTAATCGATTTGGAGTGGGTCGATTAGAAACCCAAGCGAAGTATCAGGAGGAATACTTGCTCCTGCGCAACCAGAAAAATTAGGATCGGGGACTTGATTACACTAGTTAATCGCTAATGCCCTTTCGGTACCTAATCTTGTTTAAATCCTAAGGCTTTTGGATGTTTGAGAGATTTTCCATGCATTTTTGGGAGGAAAACATTTTTTTGAGTATTTTTCTCATTTTTTGGGCATAAAAGGGATTTTTTTGGTATTTTTGGAAAAATACAAGTCTTTTTGGCTTTTTCTGAATTTTTTTGGCTTTTTCATGAAATTTTGGATTTTTTTGGATTGTTGGCATTTTTTTTTTTTTTGGAAAATAAAATATTTTTTAATATTTTTCAAAATATTTTTGGAAAATAAATTATTTTTTGATTTTTCTCCATTTTTTTAGAAAATAAAAACATTTTTCGACATTTTTAAATATTTTTCGATTTTTTGGAAATTAAAACATTTTTTTAATTTTTATTTATTAAAATATTGTTTTTATATTAAAATAACAAAATAAATCGACCCGGTCGGATCCGCGGGTTGGGTCCGACCCGAGCCGCGACCCAAACGCGGGCCCGACTTCGGATTTTTCATCTCTTTTTATTTTTATTTATTATTATTTTTTTTTTACTTACTAAAACGACGCCGTGGCCGGGCGTTTGGGGACGCCCGCCCGGCCCGACGACCCGGTCCACGACCCGCCCGCGACCCGGCTCCCTACGAACCCTACCCGGATCCGACCCGAATCGCGACCCGGTCTTCCGCTGCGCCCGCAATTTGTGAAATCCCTACCCGGTTCCCCGATCCGGTCCGACCCGACAACCCGGGTCGCGACTGGAAAATCGGGAACCCTAGGGTTCCCGAATCGTGGCGCCGAGGCACAACAGCGGGGATGGCGGCGACGACGACGGCGGCAACGGCGACGGCGACAACGACGGTAGCGACGAGGGCTGGACTTGGAGAGGGGGAAGCTATGGCGACGGCAACGGGGCAAAGGGCGAACACTACCGCTCGTGGCGACGGCGTCCGGATGGTGGTGGCCGGGCAACTCGGTTTCCCGATCCGGCGCGGCGTCGGCGCGAACCGATCACGACAACGGCTTCGCAGTGGGGCACGGCAACAAGCCGTCGAAGCAACGGCGTCGGGACGAGGTGAACGGGCGGCACGGCGTGCCCGGCGTAACAACAGCAGCAAAAAAAAAGATCTACTCGGCCGGACCCTCCTCGGCCTTGATTCCTCCTCACTCGGGCCGATCCGAGCCTCCACCGGCCGGATTTGACCTTCTCGAAGTCACTCGCCGCCGGCCCTCCCCGAAGTCTCTCGGTGGAAGGTGGGCTAAGCTCGCGACTCGAGCTCTCTCCCTCGCTCGCCCTTCAATCCCTCCCGATGTCTCTCGGTGAAGGATCTCCAAGCTCGCCACCCTCTCCGACGATGCTTGCGGCCACCTATTTATAGGCGAAGGAACTCCGGTCGACGGAGGGGTTCGGTCGCCGGCCTCCGGCTTACCCATCGGTTCCGCTCGGCCGAACCGGTGTCCCATCGAGCTTTCAGCCAAGCTCGCTCGGCATTAATGGCGCCTGATCTTATCCTCTCCGGCCGACGTCGGCCTACTCCCCCTCGGCCGTAGGCCGCCCTGCCTTTGCGCGTCGCCGGCCACCGCGCGTGAACTACAGAGGCGGAGAAAGATGGAGCGAGGAAGAAGAAGAGGGAAGAAGCAGAAGGAAGGAGGGTGGGGCCAAGCCGCACAAGCCCACGTGAAGAAAATGGGGGGTTGCTTTTGTTTTTCTTTTCTTTTGTTTTTACTATTTTTTGTTGTTTTTGCTATTTATTTGGTTTTTGTTATCTAAAAGAAATTAAGACCTAATTAAACCTAATTAAAATTTTAGGTGTCAACATCTCTATGCCCTATCTCCCCATCTTCAACCTTTTCTCCACCATCCACCTCTACTGATGTATCCCAAGACTCTTTCTCTCCTAGACCACCTCCTTTCAACATCTTTCCTTACCCCTATTTTGTTATCCCTAGGACGATAATGACCGGGAAAAGGTTGCTGCTCTTTATAAAGGAAGGAGCAACCTCTGGCCTCAAACGCAAGCCAGACAAGTTGATTATACTATATCCGATCAATCTATCAGAAACTGTGAACTTATCCAACAGCTCTTGTTGGGTAACCTTTAGACAGCCCTGCTCTCGACTTTCATGCCTTCCAGTCTCCTATGAAAAGGTGTGGAAGTTGGAAAACTTAATAATCTCCCAACTTGATAGAGTTCTTTCTTGCATTCCAGTTCTCTAATGAGGGAGAGAAGAAACGAATCTAGGATGCAGCACAATAGGCCTTTGCAAATCATCTTCTTATTTTGAAAAGGTGGGAACAAGGCACGCCATCCAAAGGTATTCGTTTGATTGCTGCTGCTTTTGGATTCAGCTCCTTGTTTTATCTATGGACTGGTTCTCTTAAGTTTGCATTTGGTCATCTGGATATAAGTCAGTTTATAATATGTTTTATCCTATCTTGTGCTTTGGTAGCTGTGAAGGACAAAAAAAAGATGGATATAGCCCGAATAAAAAAATCCTAAGGGAGGTGAGATAGACCCGGATATGATTTCTCGTATCTAACTATTTTTCAAAAAACCCCATGCTCTCCTTTTTGGTCTCCTTCGTTCACGCGCTGGTCACATTTAAGTTTCACGAAAACAGTTCAGGAAAGCAGCGGGAGTCTTCTTCTCCGTAGCTCTAGTCCAACAAACTCAAGCCCCATCTCCAGTGAGTTCAAGCTTCAATCTGCAAAATCTTCATCTTTCCAGCTTGTTTCTTTGATTTCTAGCAGTGGTCTTTGAATTCCAGAAGCTCCAGCAGTTATACATCTTCATCTTCCAACCAAAAATATCCGACTTTAAATTAGTAATTCACTCTACAGTGAATAGGATATGAAAAAATCCCAGTATTTTGTATCATATTCTATTCAATTCTATCCTGACTAGAAATCCAAACAATTAAACACAGCCTAAAGAGTTAGTGGGAAAACTAGCATCTCAGTTTAGGACTGTTAATGGTGAATACTAGTTATGATATGGGAAAGTTTGCTTGAAGGTCAATCTAGAGTGAATGCCTCTTAAACCCAAAACTTTGGTCACGGAGGAAGAAGCGATTGTTTAGATAGATGTTAACTACGATAGTCTACCACATTTGTATTATTTATGTGGTGGTATCGGTCATTACCCGAAATGTTGTAATTATGGAAGTTGCCCAACCCCTTACTTCCATAAGAATTTGTTAGGTCATGGATAAAGAAACAATTAAGCAAATGTCCTCAGACTTACTATAAGAATTTGTTTCCACCTTCTAAGAGGTTGAATCAATCATTTTTTAAATAGTCCAACGAACGCTTCTCGATCAGATGGCATGAATGGCCTTTTCTATCATGAGCATTGGGAAATTTTGAAAGATGACATCTCAACCGAGCTGCAAAATATGTTTTTGTGTGGCCTTTTATATCCAAATATGAGCCCTACACACTTGACTCTGATTCCCAAGGTCCTTGTCCCGAAAGACTTGTCTAAGTTTGGAACTGTAAGTCTATGTAATTTTAGCTACAAAGTAGTAGTTAAAACTCTAGCTAATAGGTTCCAACCGTTACACCCCAGCTCATTTCCCCAATGCAAAGTGCTTTTGTTGAAAACCGAATGATCAAGAACAGCATTTTAATTGTCTAGGTAGTGCAGCATTGGATTACATGTCCATAGTGGCGGAAGAAAAAGGTAAGGGTTTTAAAACTGGATATGCAAAAAGCCTATGAGAGTAAAATAGGATTTCCATAAAACATGTTTTTACAAATTGAGCTTCCAAGAAATATCCGTGGGCCAGATTATGAAATGCATAACAATAGGATCTTTTGTTGTCAAATTCAATGGAGTTGTTGGAAGACCTCATGCGAACTTTGACAGGGTGATCTAGTGTCCCCATATCTATGTATATACTTGCAAATACCCTTTCTATTTTATTATCAATGGCGTAGATAGTTGTTTTGCTCATGGGTGTAAGGCTCGCCAATTCATGCCCAGTACTCGCATACCTACTATTTGTAGATGACTTAATTTTCATTTTGGATGGGTGTGCGAAGGAGAGTCAGAATCTTGCTGCCGTGCCTAACCAATACTGTCATGCTTCCGATCAGACTATCAACTTAAACAAATCTGGCATCTGTTTTAGTAAAGTTGCTTAGAGAATCTACAAGCAACAATGACAGATTCTCCGAAATATAGAAAAATAGTTATACCTTCAAATTGGGACAAGTTAAAAAGGGAAATGTTTGCTTAGATTCTAGACTGAGCTAATAGCAAAGTTAAAAGCTGGAAGGAGAATATGCTGTCTAGAGCTAGAAAGGAAGAACTCATAAACGCCACGGTGCAATCCATCCCCACTATGCAAATTCTGTTTTTAAAGTACGTAAATCTATCTGCAGATTGATTTGAGGAAAAATTTGCGTCATTTTGGTGAAAATCTACAGAAGGACGTAAAGGGATTCACTGGAAAAGACGAGATGTCTCGACAAGAACAAAAGATAATGGCGACTTCAGCTTCCGAGAGCTGCGCGACTTTAATGTTTCCATATTAGGGAAGCAAACTTGGAGAATGCACTCCCAGCCAGAGTCTGTGGCACAGGGTTTTAGAGCCATCTATTTTGCTAACATGGACTTCTGGAAAGCAAAGTGAAGTCATGGATCATTTTGGGGTTGGCAAAGTTTATTCATGGGAAGAGATCTACTAGAACCACAATTGAGATAGACGATAGCTAACGGCTCAAAAATTCACATAGGGGAAGATCAATGGTTAAATTCTGGAACTTATCAAGGCCCCATAAATGAAGGCAATCCCACGACAGTTAACCAGCTGATCCTAAGCCAACCAAAGACATGGAATGAACTTTTGATGAGAGAAATTTATTCAAAAGAAATGGCAGAAGAAATTCTCGCAATTCTTCCTGGGCATGCAAACTCAAAAGACAGGCTGATATAGACACCAATGGAGAATGGACAATGCACTGTGAAGAGCGGACATGAGGGACAAGGCAAAGGACCCTAGTTCAAATCGAGGAATCTGCTTTCTCATCACACCCTGCGCCTACGACTCAATGGAGATCTTTGTGGTTTCTTGATGTGCAGCTGAAAATAAAGCATTTTTTTGTGGAACCTATTTCAAGTCGCATTACCCACGACGGAAAACCTTCATAAGAGAAAGATCTTGCCTTCGCCATTGTGCTCTATATGCAAGTGCAAACCAGAAACTCCAGAACATATCTTTCTTCTTTGCATTTGGGAAAATCGGATACGGGCACAATGGCTTGCGCGAATCATAGCCAGATTGTCATGAATAAAATATTGGTTCAAAAATATAGTTAATCGGTCAAATTTTTTATCATCGCCGTCTAAAAGAAGAAGTTTCCACAATCTTTTTGCCAAATCTAGAATGAAGGTAATAATCAAACTTTTGTCAAGTGAAGCCCGCCACTTATGGGGTGATCCAAGCTGTGACTTTGTGACTTCAAACTTGAAAGCTTTTAACAAGGTGAAAGAACAATTGAGTTCGAGAAGACATTATGATTCCGTATCTCGATCAGACGGATGGAAAGCGCCAAAGCTTCGGGAAATAAAAATTAATTCAGATGGGGCTTTTTCATCACAAAAGAAGCCAGGAGCTTAGGCTTTCACTATTAGTGACCATGAAGGAAACATAATAGGAGGAAAATCACAAAGATTTCCATCTGATTCAGCTACACAATTTGAAACCCCAGAAGTCATTCCGCTTTACAAGCCAAAACCCTAGCGGTGCCAGAAGCTCTTGGTCATATCATTGGTGACACCAATAATAATCCACTTGCTAGGCAGGTAAGGACAAACACATGAATGGCACCTGAATATGGGCAGTCGCGCGTGTAGCATGTGGATATCACTGCAAATACGTCATCTCATCTATATAAGTGCTTAGGCTTGTTAATGATGATGTTCATCAATGCCACATATTCAATTGTCAAAATACGGTTGAAAGTCGGTAGCCAATAAAGTTGCTGTGATGAATACTTATTGAAGGGGCATTGGCAAGCTGTTTTGGACTTTAAAATTAATGAAGCAGTTGAGAACAAAGGTGCACGTTTTTTGCGGTAGCGGCTACAATCTAAAAATAAGATCATGGGACACCCATTGCTACTGTTTATGAAGAAAGACAAGAAGGAAGAGGAGTTATTGAGATGTGAAGGTAACCGACAGCAGTGGCTGAAGGAAATATAGACGACAAGTTCCGTCAAAAGGCGGGTCACCATAAATTATTATAAATACTGCTAGTTGGCCATCAGAAGTCCTCCCACACAAATCAAGCAGATTTACTCTTTATCATTATTTACTTGCACTTTATCTTTTTAAGTTGTAGCTTTCAAATCTGCATCATCAATTAAATTGCAGCGTATATCTTTATCTTGGGTATTTCATCGACAATTAAATTCTGAGATTGTATCTTTATATTCTCAAATTGTGATGTCTATTAAATTTTATCGTAACTTGTTTACACCTTGTTACTTTATTGAGTTCGTAATTCTCAGACCTTGTCATCAATCAAATTCCGACTTGATTTGGGATTGTACAGTGCTTTTAGGATTGAAGAAGTTAGATTCCTATTTGCCTATGATATTTTTTGTCCAAAATTGGTGCAGATGACTAGTTTCCTTAAATAAAAACTGAAGAACAACTTTCAGTGAAAACTATTTGGTCGCAGGAAAATTCTAGCGAAACAATCATCCAATGAAGAGAGATCGAATGTCGAAAATGGATAGTAAAATTGTCTTCAAAGTGCTAAATGGGTCAGGGAGTGCTTCTTGGATTATTTAGCATGCAGTGCAAGATTGTAGAAGCTTCATTAACGAATGGCCAACTTTTCATTAGCGACACAGAAAAAAATTAGAAGCAACTGTATAAGAGATCGGTATAATAAACTAGAAAGGAGATGGATGTTTCGTGCAACAAAAATTCATTTCTTAGGGATGAAAAAATTAAGGGAAGCTCACTCCATTACTGTGAGCTCTTATCTGATTTGACATGTGATACTTGAAAATGGATGAATCAAATCACAAATGATTGATGTAACGAACCACAAATTATTGATGATTTTGCTTTGACAATGCGGGAATTCAATAATCCATACTCGATGTCATTATCAAATGTACCAATAAAGCAAGATTATCTCAAAATGTTATACCCGTGAGTGTCACCAAGCTACCAATAAGTCAGCGTTGGGAAGTTACATCAACCATCAAATTCACACGTAGGACTGATATTTAGTTGGATTAAGACAAAAATAATTAAGTTAAAATGATGTTAATTTTGAAAATTCATACCTTTAGCATAGTCGGGGTCATGAAAATAGCTTATTTTGGTAATTTGCTTATTCAACTTTTTCAAGTTGGAGTGCATGATTGTGCATCTCCTACTGACATTAGGAGTGTGGACCATAATTTTTTTATGAAACCGTGGACAATAGTTTAAATGCATTAATAGGTTTCTTGAGTAAAAATATTATAGAAGTAGGCAGAATAACTTCATCATTTGTTGACAGAGATGGTTGTATATAAGGAAAAAGATAAGATTATGGCTCAAAATTAATAAGATATTTAAGCGAGGAGAATCAAAAGATGAGAGCTGTATAAATGGACAAATAATTGGTCATTCTCTTTATTAGTGGATACACCAGGATATTTTGGATTCAATATGATAAATGGTAGGTTAGGTGGGAATTATATAATTCACTTATATGAAAATGCACATCTTTGGTCATAACTTAACTTATAAGGAAAATTGATGGATCAAATCATAGATTATTAATGATTTTGCTCAATTGGAATTGCGGACGCTGCAAATTGATGATCAATATTCAATGTCATTATTGGATGCGCTAGTAAAATGCGGGAGAAGAACACCAAAAATGCTAAAGAGTCGTCTACAGTGCTCACTTTAGTACCAAAAGTTTTCGAGAACTCATTTAAATGCCAAATTTTTTTTAAAACAATCTTTTCAGTGTTAACTCCAATCTATATGGCTAGAAATCCAATGTAGCCTTTTTTTTTAATAATTAATTTCTTAAGCCGATGAGGCTCGCCGGAGGGTCTAGTCAACATCTAGAGCAAGAAATGATGTCATCTAGTAGCTTTCCTCAAAATAAAAACCCTAAATCGCCAAATTGGAAAAAAGCCCCAATTTCAAAACCTAACCAACTATTGAATGAATCCTGCCACCTCAACACACCATGTTTTGGCAAGCCACGAAGAAGCTGCTCCACCTGCTCATCCCGACCTCCGCAGTCATGAGGGCCCAACCCACTCCTCCTTGATAATAGAGAAGGTAAACTCTCAACCTCAACTTTGGTCTAAACACTACAAAACGAGGAGCACAGACACCCTCTCGTATGTGGACAACGATGGAGTTGCAATTTGTGACAAGATCAAGGACAGAAAGTTTAGTTATCACTGCCGGTGGGAATCAAAGCGAACGAATAGATTCCGAAAGCAGTTTCATCACTTTGTAACTTCCGGCCGTGAAGTAGAGTAAAAGAGAGCGCGCCTCGCACTCTTCCGGAATCAATTGGTGGTGAACAGAGATTCAAGACAGATAGGCGAACTCTTAAAAAGCAAAAATTGAAGACACGAAAACAAGGCCTCTCAGCCAAGCTCGCCAGAGACAATACGGGTGGTGTTCGCGAGTGACATGGACACTCGTCCATGGACGAGCGAGATTCGTGAGCGTCGGCGTTGCTCGGCTAGATCTGGTGGCGACTCCGCTGGTGGCAACGATGGAGGAAGGGGCAGAGGTCAAACTTGGAGAGAGGGAATGACTAGATGGGTTTTTCGAGCAAGAGGGACCGGAGGCGCGCAGGTGAGGAAGAGGGCCGACGCCATTGTTGAAGAGAGCGAGCTTACGAAGAGGGTAACAGAGGAGAGAGATCAAGGAAAAAAATTTGCCCATATTTTCCTTTCTTATTCATTGGACAGCAGCCAAAAAAGTCCACGTGGACTGATTTTTTTATTAAAAGCCACCTAATTTTATTGTCAGAATTTCTTGAAGGATTGTTTTTTATCCGATTTGGTATTTAAGAGCCGACAAAAACTTATAACATTAAAATAAGTACCGTAAACGTCTTTTGACATTTTTAGTGTCGACCCATAAACTGTTATAAAGCTGAAAGTCAAACATCATTAAATTCTTTCTACTATATAAGTACTATCTTAGTCAATTTGAAAGATTTCTAACGTCAATCAAACTCTTTGGTCTCGCTTATATCATTTGATATGATTTCCCGATGGGATAAACCTATAAAAACTAAAGATGGAGAAAGTATTTTCTAAGATTACATTTGGTTGTCCAAACATTTTTGCTTGATAGTATTTCAAATCTCCCACCCAATATCTGTTCACATCCAGATATAACATGAATATAAATAAATATTATCTATAAAAATATTGGATTTGCAAGATTAAAATTATGAATAAACTGTGTTTATAAAAAATCCCCTCTTCCTCATGAAGCAGAGGAGGAGGCCGTTTTTGCTCAACCCAGCTTCCACAGAGAATTCAATACTCTAAAAGTAGGCAGAAAAATTGATGGGAAGCGAGGCGGACTGAGAACTTCCGTTGCTGGAGATAAACGATCGTGTGGATCTTCGATAAATAACTGAACTCAAGAAAAAACCAAGCTTTGCACTTTGCCGGAGATTTCAGGTTATTGAGTTGATCATTTAAGAATCTGGGTCTCTACGGTGTGCTGAACAGAGAGGAGAGAGGACGACATGGGATTTGGAGAATTGAAGGGGAAGGGGGTGGTTTTTTGAGAGACGGTGGAAATAATCTCAGACAACGCCTGAGCTTTTTGCCTGCGCCTTTCTATTCTTCCTTGCTTTTCTGAGCTTCAGTGTCGCTCTGTATGGATGACCTAGAATGAAATCTGCAACGCGAAGGCTTGAGATCAACTACCATTTCTAGATCTGGCGACTTACAAGCCTCAACGCGAGCAACCCTGAAGAGTTGACTCGGCCATTTACTGCAAGCCACCGGGACTAAGATGGTGGCTCAGCCATGAACCTTGGCTCCAGATCTCACCTCGTCGATCATGGACCAGCGGTGTCACCGGCCTAGTCAGCTCCGTCTTCCCATGGTCGCCACGACTCCAACCAGATTTGAACTGTAGCGACAAAGGAAGATGGAAAGAAAGAGAGAAAAAAATTAATTTTTAAAATTTCACATATCTTAACAGTTTATTCGGCCATGATCAGTAAAATTACCAAAAAAATCATAAATCTTTTGCATTTGTGCTAACTCAATCATTAACTTATTTTTTTAGTCGATTCAATCATAAACATTTTATAATTATTCTAGTTCAGTCCTTCCGGCCAAAATTGGCCGGCCAGGCCGATGACAACTTTTTAATAATATTTTATTTTATTGAATTATTCTATTAATTCTTAATCTTTTTTACCTCTCCCTCTCCCTCCCCCTCCCCCTCCTTCCTTTGGCTCCGATGACCGAACTAGAAGGAAGGGCTGGCCAGTTGCCAAATTGAGGCAATCGAGCAAGGTCACCTCACCGTCGTTGGGCGAGGGCAAGCTCACGCAATCACTAGCGGGGCTTCCTTTGGCTCCGATGACCGACTAGAAGGAAGGGCTGGCCAGTTGCCAAACTGAGGCAATCGAGCGAGGTCACCTCGCCGTCATTGGGTGAGGGCAAGCTCACACAATCATTGGCGGGGCAAGCCCCCGTCGAATCTGGTGAGGGCTTGCCTCGCCGTCACTGGGCGAGCTCGCCTCTCCACTAGTGGCTGGGTGAGCTCACCCTCATCAAACGACGGCGAGGCGAGCTCACGCGACTGTCTCAATCAGACGACCGGCGAGGGTTGGCTGGTCGCTAGAGCTAAAGGAAGAAGGGAGGAGGAGGAGGGAGAGGGAGGGAGAGGGAGAGAGGGGATTAAAAAAAGATTAAAAATTAATAAAATAATTCAAAAAATAAAATGTTATTAAAAAATGTCTCCGGTGCAAGCCGTTGGCCACGTCAACACCGGCCGACCAATTTTGGCCAAAATAATCGAACTAACACAATTGTAAAAGGTTTAGACTCAATTAACCAGAAAAATAAGTTTATGACTGAATTGATACAGGTACAAAAATGTTTATGATTTTTTTGGTAATTTTCCCTAATATTCTTCTAAAAGATGTCAAAGGTGTTCAATATTTTTTATTTGTAAATTGATTGAATTTAGAGAGTCGATTAGTGTGCACAGTGAAAGCTTTGTGAATTTCTATTACATTAGGATTAATATTGCATTCTTAGATCGGTGTACTATCTGAGGTTAATAAGCATATAATCTGATATTCTTTGCCATTTAATTTGTGAAGGATCTGATTCTTTATAGATACTAATGCTAAGAGAACTATGCGATCCTTGAAAAGGACAGGCTTGTCAATGCCTTTTAGAGTAATAATGAATCATTCATCAGACAGGAACGATTCCAAAGCAATAGAGAATTGAGGGATAGACATTAAACATTACATATCTACTTTTTTGGCCGGACAGTAATTGTATGAGTGGTTCACATGTTATGGCATTGTTATTCACGATTTCAGTGCTGGAATTTTGGGAGAAAGATGCCAGCATATACAAATTCAGCTAATTTATGCAGGATATACAGCTCATGCTATAACTGACCATAAATGCAGGCTTGGAAGCCGACAAAGAAATTTGCCCTAAATAAAATCATCACAATTTGAGCCAAATGTAATCTAAACCAGTTGAATATTATGGGAATCTCATTTGTGATTTTACTACAATGCCAAAGGCAGGATGGAGCTAATTGTGGAGAATATCACATGAATTTATACAGCTCATAAAATTAGAAGCACAGCAAATATTGACAAATCAACCATAATTGTAAACTAAGAAACTTGTCGAATATCGACAAGTACTGACAAATTTGCTGGAGCATAGACGGTTTAAAACTTGAAGTATGAACCACGAGCTTAGTTGAAGCTTCACCGGAAAATCAATCTGCACCACGACCTATGAGTCAAGGCACTAGGATTTTGTGCTCTGATTGAACCTCACATTTTCATTTAATTTAGAAACTGAGAGATTTTGTAGAATCACTACCGACTATTCTAAAGATTTAAGCTATTAAATGAAAACACGTAGTTTAATATTTAACATGCTTAGTCTAATCTTAAGCATGAAAATTTAATTTGAGAGATAAATGGGATTTGAAAAAATTTAAAGTCGAAACCTACTACTTTGATATCATATGAGATTTTGTGAGATCACTATTGACTATTCTAAAAGTATAAGCTATTAGACGAAAATATGTGATTTAATATTCAATTACTTTAACGAGAACTAAATTAAATATCTATCAAAAGTTAATAGACTATATTGAATAAATGAAAATTCAAGAATCACATTATATATTAAGCTAAAATTCAAAAATTATTTGTGTTATCTTTCCCGGTATTACAAATGACATTCATACCATTTTAGAGACCTATACATACACAATCTTTTAGATATTGATATTGTCCTTGTGTGCTCAGACGAAATGATGTTGAAATCGTGTTTTATCAATATCAGACCATCGGTCTATAAAACGTCACCGGGTATTGTCCAAACCGGTTGGAAATTACCATCCGTCCCTATCAATGTCCCCATGACACCTGTAACGGGTTGGTTGATTGGTCAAAATCACACCATCAATTTCCTAAAGTTCTAGACGATATTTACCACATAAACGCTTCATTCGCAGTACATGGAAGGTCCGAACATGAAAAAACAGCCAAAACGTGCGTGGTAAAAAGGCAAGAGGAACGAGCGAGGGGCGTTGGGCGTAGAATTTCAAAAGCTTTGGGGAGGATTTGTCCGTGGCATTGGATGCCATAATTTTGGACAGGAAAATAAATTATAATAGAAAATTATATTGTCAGTGACTATTAAACCAAGGCCAGCACATGTAGGACCGGCTATTCGCATTTTTGTGTGCATTTTCTAACAAAATATGATGATGGGACAATAAAGTACAAAATATAGAATTACTATTTAGTGTTTTTTTTTTTGCATGTCAGAAGTACATTTAAAGTACATTTATTTCTCAAGTCCTGTATATTTTCCATATAAAAAGGACATTAATTAATGAGAAGGCACAAATAAAGTGATGGAATGATAAGACAGAGAGAATGAAATATAAATGGGTCGGACTATTTTGGACATCTTCTTTTTGCTAAAACAACATATTTTTAAGCGCAATGGCTAAACATTATTCTCTCTTGTCTCTACATTTCATTATCTCTCTCATTTGGATACGAGATCTAACTAAATCTTGAAAATGTTAATAAATTTTTTCTGCAATTTCCTTTTGAACGAATATGATAGCAAAAGACTATTGTTCATGACTTGACGTGTTAAATAGTATTACTAAAAAGTTTAATCTTGGTCTTCTCTTTGCTTCCTTTTTTTTTTTTTTTTTTTTTAAATCTTGTGAAGTTTTGTTGATTTTGAGATTGAAGGGATTAGGGGTGAGTAATACGAATCACCTGAACTAGCAACCACCCAAATTGGGAATCATCCAAACCGAACCGAGCTGATCAGTTACGGGCAATTCCTAAAGGCATTGGTCCAATTCCTGATTTCATAAAATTGGAATTAGTGATTTTCGGTTCGGGGTCCAGTTCCTAGGGAAATCAAACCACCCAAATTGGAACAATTATTTTTTATTTATATATTTTTATTTCTCACATTTGTCTACTCTTTCCTTGTTCGCCTCTCATGAGTCAAGTCACACCTCCACTACTTTTGGTAGCTTTGAATTGACTGTCCATAAATAACCAATTGGTCTTTGAGTGTGTTTGTGTGTGGAATTTAATGTGTTTTAACACATTTGAAGAATAGGAATTATTGTGAATCCACATGTTCCATTAGACCGCTTGGGAACTAGACCGATCTAATGGTCAAGTCCCAAGACCAAGAAGCCTAATCCTCAATTCCAGAATTTGGGAACCAAGTCCTTCTGGTCCGATTCTCAATTTCTAGGTGAGATCGAATCGAACCAAGAATTAATTTTTCCTAGTAGGGACAAACGGAAGTAATTCCTAAATTGAGTTTCTAACAAAGTGCACATTATGTGATATTTTCACCACCTCTTGAAGTAAACTAAGATAAGAAAGCGGCAATTCGTGGATCATAATCGCCTAAGTAATGCGTCACTAAACATCATTACATGCTTAGCCAGAGTTAAAAGGCTAATTTGGTCAATCATTTTAAAACGGGTCTATCTTAGCCAAACGAAAATAATGTGGAACTGGCCCCAATAATAATATGCTTATTATTGTCAAGAAAGAGGAGCACAAAGAAAAATGGCCAAAAAATGGTGTAGAGTTCCAATTTCGCTCCATTTGCTTCCATTTCAGAATAGATTAGACCCTTACCAGTGCTTCTACCTGGATTCTTTGAGAACTTCGCTAAAAGGGGAAATCTATGGCATAAAGCGAGCATCTAGGCAATAGTGTTATAGATTTATTTCATCAAGCCATCTGCCATTTAGCAGATGGTTTTACGTAGATGGAGGAGGGCTATCGTGCTTATGTAAAAAGGGGTCCAACTTTCCGGTGCTCTTTAGTAGTCAAGTCAGCCACATCAGCACCAGCGTGTCGTTTATGTGGCAATCCACGTAATCATTTTCATTTTTACCTTTTGACAGAATGACTAACATGAAAAATATACAGTTTAGAAACTATATTATATAAAAAAAAAAAATTCAAAAAGTTTAGGTACCCTGATGCCCTTATGCTAAGCATTTGATAATACAGTGGTTGATGGATCTTTTGAGATTCGTGAAAAGACTTGTGAAAGCTTACTTTTGATCTTGATTAACGATCGAAGAGATAACAAAGATGATAAACCAATAGGGTAAAAAAACGATGGTGGAAATAGAAAAATAGAATGAAACGATTTGCCACTTTCCTTCAATGAATATAGGCAAAGTCAGTGACTCTATCTTTCTAAGTCAAAAGGACTCATTATCATCATCTATGAACAGCTAAATCAGATGCAACCTCCCAAAGCATTGCATTGATTAGCCTCAACTAAGCACTCGCCTCCTCAATAGTGGAAAGTGAGATTGTCAAACATCTATGAAGGTAGGTGCTTGAATTGAGAGTTAATCATGTAGAAACGAGTAAACCCTGGCAAAATGGAAGTTTCATTTGGTTACTAGAATTATAGTGCGTTTGTGAGTATTTCAAACTTTTGTTTATTTTACGAAAAATGAATGATTTAAAAATATACTTTTACCAAAAAAAATGATTTAAAAATATATATATTCTAAGAATAATGACTTATATTGCTTGAAATATTTAGTCAATGAAAATTTTATTATTATCAATAATAATTTATGTCTAAACATTTACATAGATGATGAAAATATATTTTATTCATTTATTTTCATAAAAATACAAATGATCATTTTTATGAAAATATTTTATAAACAATTTATTTTTCACAAAACAAATGTACCATTTATAAAAATGCCATGGCAGAATCTTCTATCACGGAGGATCTGGCTTCCTTGCTATTTGCTCTTGATCAAGGCCATCGATGAGTCCACCTAGGAAATTTTGAGTTTCTCCAATTTTGAAACCCTAGATCTTACTATATTCAATTTCGAAATTAGGGGTCTACATCGTGGAATTTGTGGGATCCGTGGAACATGCAGGGTTCGACAGGTTTTAAAACAAGACATTTTATGAAACCCTAATCGAAATTTGTTTCTTAATGAATAACTTTTAAATCAAAACTATTCTTTTAACATCTATTATCAAAATATGTATAATTCTTGTACTTCTAATATATCGATGAAAGATTTATCATCAAAACAAGCATAAAAGTTAAATATGCAAAATTAGATATTTGTTAAAGCGACCACCAAAAGGAAATTGCTGAATAAAAGCACACAAATGATCGTGCCGTGTGACTTAACCCCATGCGAGCTTTACCAAGTTGTGAGCCAAGACTTGGTGGTAAAGTTAGTTTCAATGATTAAACATTTTTCGCCTTAAGAAAATAAAAATTCCCTAGACTTAAAAAAAAATTAATATTATAAATAACCTAAACTGATACACTTATAATAAATATATCATTCATTAGTTTTCATCAAGTTAGATTAATATCATGAAAAAGTATAAACCGATATACCCATCAATAACCACGCGTTATTTGATTAGTAATTTAACAAAAAATAATAGCGGATAAATTTATCGTAGATGCACTAATTTAAAGTTTTTGTAATAAAAAAATTAGTTCGAAATAAATTTATCACGGATGTATTAATTTGTGATTTTTCTTAATATTAATTCAATTTAAAGAAAAAACAGAATTAAAAAAAAAAAAAAAAAAAAAAAAAAAAGGAAATTATGGAACGAAACAGCCATCCAGAAGCTTTGCCGAGTTGACTCACTTCCCATGCCAAAACCACACCCACCACAAAGCGCACCGCAATACTCCACGACGCAGAGCAGGGCTGAGCAGCTAATATACTCTCGCCTCCTCCGTTGTCACCGTAAAAGCTTGCCTTTTTACGCGTCTCGATCTCAATCCGGGTCTACCCATTTCTCGACTCCGATGGCGACCGGCGGCGACGACGGGCAGCAGGTGGTCCTGATCACCGGGTGCTCCCAGGGCGGCATCGGCCACGCCATGGCCCGGGCCTTCGCCGCCCGGGACTGCCGCGTCGTCGCCGCCAGCCGGTCCCGCGCCTCCATGGCCGACCTCGACGGGGACCCGAGGTTCCATCTCCAGGAGCTCGACGTGCTGTCCGAGGAAAGCGTGAAGCGGGTGGTCGGGAACGTGATCGACAAGTTCGGAAAAATCGATGTGCTGGTCAACAATGCCGGAGTCCAGTGCGTGGGCCCTCTCGCGGAGATCCCGCTGTCCGCCCTCCAGAAGACGTTCGATACCAACGTCTATGGTAATGAGTGCTGATGATTTGGTCTATTCTCTGCGCAGTCTCGATTCGTTGCTTGACGTGTGCTCTTGGGTTGATTGATTTTGGTTTCTGGGATGAACGTGCGGAGGCAATTTGTGAGCTTTGTGTTGAAATGCGGTGTTCTGGGTGAAGTTATCAGCTGTTTATGGACGTGGAGTGAGAGTTAGCAAAACTGTCCTTGTTAGCTGTTAACGACTGATGATTTTGTTGTTGGTGAATGTGCCTGACGAGATGGTACATTTTGCTACTTGTAAGGCTTTGCATTGACAGCTCGAAGTTACTGCTTTGTTCAAAATGTCTCTCCTGCTGATGGTGGATCTGCTCAGTTTGCTAGCAACCAGAAAAAAGAAAACCCTTACGACATAGGTGGTCCTGCGGATGAGATGGTTCTTGGGCATGTGCTTGTTTCCGATGCAACCATAGGATTGACTTAATGGTCTGAGGACTGAAGATGTGTGTGTCTAATGGGATCGATTCCCCATTGCAACAAATAGGATTGACTTAGTCATTTAAAGAATAGAGATGTGTTTGTGTGATTTAGACGCAATGCACAGGTTCAGTTCCCCTCAACGTCAGGTGGTGCAAACCATTTCATAGCCTGACCACCCCCTTGGACTTCAGCTCGATTTCTTAGGATCCCATATCGTGGGTCCAGTATAGCTTTTTTAAGTGTCATCAGAGAATACTTACAGTACATGACCTTTGTATCCTGGTTTGAAAGCAGCTTCCTAAGATATAGCTGCATTCTGCTCCTACTTTGTCCATGGTGCATTTGTCTTGGTACAAGAAGTTCGGCTTAAAAACACAGAATAGGCTTATGCAGAATATTTAGACGCTGTAAAGCATTTTTGTCAGTTGTTGTGGTGATTAGCTTTTGTCATCTCCTTGCCAATCAGTCTATAGTAGTTTTAAGCCAGACATCACATGGAAAGCACAGGTAAATCCTGCAGTGAACCACAAAAAGGGGTAGTTTAGTACCAAAAGGTAACTAAGATACTTTCTTTCACAATATCAAAGTCTGGTAATTTCATTTCCACAATCAGAAATTTTTTCATTGTCAGTTCTCTTCATCCAGTAATCTTAAATTGATCCAGACACAAACTACTGCAAAAAGATTACTATCTGTATTGATAACATCCCTTTATTTATAGTCAAAACTCCAGGAAAAAAAGACATTCTTCTAGATCTATTGGTTGAAATTAGAGTTGTAAAACTATAGTTCGCATAGGCAATTTTTCTGCATCTCTGCTTATATACATACGCATTCGGTATGTATGTTGTTCACCAGTAACATCATATTCTTGCAATTAGCCTGGGACTATATTCATAGCATATTGCACAATACTTTGACCTTGAGTATTAAGTAACACGATTGCATCTCTTTTATCACTGATGACAGCTGGATGTTACAGCTGAAGATTCTCAGTTCAAAGCAGATCCACACGTTGCCATAGGAAGTAATGGGTACCATGAGACTTGTGGAGACCCATATATTGTTTAAAGAGGGTTTCAAAGGGTTGTGGAATAGGTTTGAGATTCCAAAAGTTTAGAATTGTGTCTACTTATGTTGGATGTCCTTTCGACATAGGAACCGCACACTCCTTTTGTGTGTTCTAGAGAGTAGAGACAGGAGTATGGCAGTAAAAAACAAATAGGACTGCATTTTAGTATGTGATCTAAGTGTCAAGCTTATTTGCCACTGTCAATGTTTCCAATAAAACAAAAACATTCAGCTGCCACCCCATTCTAACTTGCAGCTTATAGTTTTCAGAATTTTCTCTTTGATCTTTTCTGCTGCTTCAATAGAACTCCTTTATGATGGGTGGAACAAAATTCTATCTCTCTGTGCAAGCATGGCTTAAACTGGAAAACATTTGTCTGCCGCTCAGATTGGAGGTATCTGCTGTATTTTTGGATCAGTGGGATTTACTATTTACTGGGGTTTTATACAGCATTAGAATCCTTGAGCATGTTGGTCGAAAATTGTCAATGCCTTTCCTTAGGTTTAAACTGATCTCGTGAGGATTTTCCTAGTTAATTGTGACAAAACAATCATGTAAACTTCATTTTAATGACATCATGGGCAGTCCATCCATTACATACATTATGAAATGGAGTCTTTCATGTAAGATGATGTAGACTTGTCCAATTCCTATTTCATTTTCTTTCAGTCTCTTGGCAACTGTGAAGTGAGTGTAAAGTATGGCCTTCTTGTGCATTTCTCGATCTTTCCTACAGGATCATTGAGAATGATTCAAGCTGCTGTCCCTCACATGGCAACTAGGAAAAATGGGAAAGTAGCTAACGTGGGGAGTGTTGCTGCTTTGACAAATGGACCGTGGGCAGGTTCTTATACTTCATCAAAAGCTGCCCTCCATTCAATGACTGATACTCTCAGGTGAGAGCATTGTTGATTTTTTATCATTCTTTTTCTTTAGGGTAGTTAGTATATGTCCAAGCTCTCACCCTTACCATTAGTTGTAAAAAAATGCCTCGTATGATTGGTGGAATAGAATGGGATAGGAATGGAATGGAATGACTAATGCCATGGAAATAGCTCTGAGAAGTACCTACGGCCTAATTGAATGTCTCTCTTTATCACACCAACCAAACAAAGCAATAGGTATTTAGGAAGGAATACGCTAGGGATAAAATAGTTGTTCCCTCTCATTGCCATATATCTTAGTTCAATTCATTAACTCTTGAGAGTTATTTTTTCAGCAAAAAATGGGTAACTTTGAGTCCTTAAATGACCTTAGCAATAACATTATGCTAACAAGAGGACATTCTTGTACCGGCCAATCTATTGATGTGGGTTCATATGACAAAGGTCCAGAACAAGGCAGTGAAATAGTGTTTGGGTGACATTTCGTTATTTGGGATGAGCAGGTTGGAGCTAAAACCACTTGGAATCGACGTCATCAACATTGCCCCTGGTGCTATCAAATCAAACATAGGAAGTTCTGCAGTTGCAAGCTACAACAAGATGCCTGAGTGGAAGCTGTATAAGCCATTTGAGGCAGTGATACGTGACAGGGCTTATTTCTCTCAGGGAATCAAAGCGACCCCTGCTGAAGAGTTTGCCAAGGAGGCTGTGTCTGCAATATTAAGAAAGAATCCTCCCGCTTGGTTCTCCTACGGCCAGTATTCGACCGTGAGCAGTATTGTGTACCATCTGCCAATATTCGTTCGGGATTTCATAATGAGGAAGGCAATGAAATGTTAGGTATGAACTAGAGTCGGCAGGTCTGCCTTTGTATACTTTTGGCTTGTTCCCGCAACTTGCAAAACATAAAACCGTTCTCCCCAAAAATACTCTCCAAAAATAAGGATAAGGAAAATGGAGAAAAAAAGGTTGTGAAGAATGGTGGGGTAACTGTTGACTTATGTGAGTATGATTAAATGGTTGGATAAAGTGGACCAAAAGTCCTAAAATTTGTGTTTTACGAATTAATTGCATCGTTCAGTAAAGCTTTAGGACTTGATTAAATCAATTGAAAGATTTATGACTTGTTTGCATTTTCCTAAGTAAAGGTTAAGGATTTGGTTTAACCGATTGAAAGATTTAGGCGATTGCATTTAGTATGTAAGGTTAAGAACTTGTGCAATTTTCTATTAAATCGGCCATTTGTCTGTCATTTTGCGCAAATTGTTGCTGGTGAGGTTGGTACCGTAAGAACAAAAAAAAAGGGTCGGTACCGTGATGTATTTCGCTTCTATAATTTCTGGAACGTATTTCTCTTCTATGATCCTGGGCAATGTAACGTTCTTAAAAGTACTATCATAGGCAGGAATAGAGATGGTAAGAGGTCCAGATAAATTGCATCCATCTTGTGAAATTTTAGATGGAGAGAAATTGTTATCCTCATTCATATCTTCTGGTGCTTTACAATGTTGTATTTATAGGCTAATACACAAATAAATCCTAGCAAACAAAAATAAATGAAAGAAAGCCTAAAAAAGGAGAAAAGCTAAAATCCCACGATTTGTGGGTTAACAGCTATAATCCCATGATTTGTGGGATTTAATCAGAATCAAAAACCTCCTAAAAAATCCTATGTATTTACAGCCATATAATCTATCTATTTACAGCTCAACACATCTAGTCTGAAATCAACACACCTTGATCTTTTTTGTCCGAACTTATTATGATTAGCTTGTTAAGGGCAATTTCTTCTTGTTTTTTTTTCAGGATTTCAACTGACACTCCTAATCTGTTTTTATCCTGCTTCCTCCACAAACCCATGTTTCCACAAGTTGCGAGCCTTGTTTGTTCTCTTTGCCTTTGGGTTTTATTAGCTAATCTCGGCTTTTGTGTATAAATATGATATTTCTGCATTTCGAGGTCTCCATGCTCTCTGCATTCTTCTCGAGTTTTGCAAGTGCAATCGAGTGGGCCTGGATTTCCCAGGCTTCTCTAGCCACGGGCCCGAAGACCGGCTCGAACCCAAAAGCTATTGGCTGTGAGCGCAAAGGACGAGTAGTGGTTCACATATGGTGTGTCTAGAACCGAGCTGTGTTTCCTGCTACCAACGACTCTCGATCCGACCCATCCCTACCTATGTGCGGTATGTCCTTGAATTTACGGGGTGTGGGATTGCTGTAATTTGAGCAAAAGGAGATGTCTCCACATTTCACCCACAGGTCACGGTCAAAATCATGAGGAAAGTAGGTGTTTGCCATTGTCTTCGAAATATGGAGCCACAGCAATGGCCTCATACCAGTCAAGGGTCATAAGGAAAAACCTGTGTAGTGCTCGGAATGAAACAAAGTAACCCTCTTTGTTAGTGGCACAGGCTCACTGAGTCTCAAGGGCTCGATTCTCTCAGACGTCTGCTCATCGATAAGGATTGAATGACACCACATCTCCAGATCCTCTCGTTTGTTTATTTCTCAACAGCAAATGGACATTATGCAGGGACTCCAGTTGGAATGAGAAACCTGAAATTATGATCTGAGACTCGCAAACTACAGGAGGCCAGATAATTTTCTCCCAATTCTCAAATAATTGACTTACAGCCTTTGGTTTAGTCCTACACTAACCTAGCAATTAGCAGAATTATCAATGCTGAAACCTATTGGCGCAAAACCAACTCACAGGCACATACCGCCTGCTACTGCACAACGATCGACATGGTCCCCATGTCCAGAACAGTGGCTCGTAAGAGAGTAGATGTGCAGCTTGAGAGCACCCAATAATTTTTGCCTGCTTTACCAGGAGAACTAAAGGCCAGATTGGCAGTTTATATTGAACAGAACCGACATTCGAAACTCAAGCCAAGGTTACAATTTAATCCTCAAAATGAAAATTATTTCAGCCGCTCTATGAATGCTTTTGCTTTATGTGGTATTTCCAATGGTCTCACCTGTTAACTGGAAACCAAACCATCCACAAAATTACTCAAATTTGTCCCGAAAAAGCTGCCATAGTACGCATCCTCACTATTGCCATTTTACTGGGAATGGTGCTGATGACTATAAAACACCATGCCCGGTGGCTGGAGCGGCCGAAAACTAGGAGGTACAGGCGGTTGTTGACTCAAGGGCATGGGTTGTTGTGGAGTTAAAGATACCGACTGCTGAGGCAAAGCCATCGATTGTTTCTGTGCCATGGGTAACGACTGCTGACTCAAAGGCATTATTGCACTCAATGCATGTGGAGGTGGGGGTGGTCCAGCCGACATGGTTGGGAAGTTAACATAACCGTAGGGGTGCATCATTGCTCCAGAGGGCTGCTGCAAATACTGCTGAGGAGACTGGTTTGGAAGTAAATATGTACCTTGAGACACCGAGTTGCCTTGATTCTGCTGAATGGTTTGCTGGTTAACAATGACGGCTTGGTATAAGTGGTTCGAAGGAGCATTATGTAGCTGAGATGGCGTAAAAGCACTAGCATCTGATGCTGGAGTTGTTTTCTCTGATTTAATGGAGCTCTTCGTATGCCCAGCACTCTTTGCCTCTTCAGCAGCAAAAGTCGACAAAACTGAACTCATAATCAGTTGTGAGGAGCTAGAAGCTGTAAGCTTGTCTGCAACCTCAGCTGCAATGGCTGCAGCTGTCCTCTTGGGCGTTTGTCCCCCTTTTGCATTTATATCAAGGCCTTGAGTAGCAGAGGTGGGCGATTTGGATACATAATCTTCATCCAGTAGCCGTTTTCTCATACTTTCAGCTTCTTCCACTTGTGCTTGTGCCACCTAAATGTGATAAGACATCTTATAGTTACTAGTCCTGAAGAAGCGTCAATAATTTATCCAAGCAAAAGCCAGACAAAAGTTTTGAGTAGTTAAACGTTAGAATATCAAAAGAAAAAATTCAATATAGACATTGGCGTTCATGAAGTGAGTTCACAAAGATTTGAGAATAACTGAGAAAATGCATACCTGCATTTGAGTTCGGACATTCTCAAGCTGAGATTCCTGAAAAAAATGAAGGGAGATAAAGATCAGACTGATGAGCACATAGTTGCCCAAATTTTACTGTACACTTGCAGAACTTGCAATAATAACCTTATTCTGCCTCATTGCAAAGAACAGAATAACCAATAACCATGCCAATTGAATACCTGTTCATGCAGTGCTTCTTTTAAATGAGATACAAGTAACACTCTACTTGGTTCAACTGATTTGAGTTTCTTGATGCACTGGTTTAAGGTGTTCTCTTCATCCTCAAGCTCTCTAGCCAATGCTCTCCTCTTTGGATCCTTAGCTGAAGGCAGTCAAGGAAGATTTAGATACTCAAGTCTTTAATAACAAAAAGCTTTACGCAGACTCTACAAATTTAAGTGATTATCTTTTGAGCAGAATGAAGTCCACACCAAAGTTAACTACAAGTTAGTTTCAGCTTACTAGTTGCACAGGCTATATCAACATCTTTCTCCATCTTCCTCACACGATGGACAGCAGACTTGCAGTTACTCATCTCCACATCCTCACTAGGATGTTCACTAAGAACCAAGTGAATTGCCGAAACAATTTTTTCAGCTGTTGATCCAATTGACAATTTCTGATGTTCACAATAACATCCAATTAGCATCAATTCCAATCTCACAGGGGCATAGAACAGAAGCATGCAACCAAGATGAAGAAAGTTTCTAGAACACTGAAAAATAAAGTCCAATTTACTAGAGACAGAAAACAAGCATCATGCAGTAACTTTCTCATTCTAACCGTTCTAATTGAGCGTGAATCCCTTTTAAAATTCTGATGGAACGTGAACGCTTTCTGTTTAATTCCAAGGGTGGAAGAACTTCTTCTCCAAGCATTAAATCTTTCAGGCTCTGTGCACGGGACCCAAATACTTTTCTTTCTTCCCAGATACCAACCTACCAAAAGAACATTAAATAAGTTATCTTTTCTGCTTATAAAAATGGTAAACAGATGCTCTATCTGGGCCAAAACTGTATTTGCGTAACTTATGTACTTCACCTGCATTATCTTATAGAGTTTGCAGAGAAACATACACAGCTTCAGAGAAGAAAAGAAAGCACA
Organism: Eucalyptus sideroxylon; assembly: GCA_014182405.2. Lineage (NCBI taxonomy): Eukaryota > Viridiplantae > Streptophyta > Magnoliopsida > Myrtales > Myrtaceae > Eucalyptus > Eucalyptus sideroxylon. Next base: position 33,496,504 of record CM024556.2, on the reverse strand, counting down.
ACACATGCAAGAACATTGAATGATAGACTTACCAATCTTGAAACTACATTCTTCCCATGATCATCGCCTTTCTCAACAACATCTTTGAGTGCTGCTGGAAGAACCTTCCAGAATTCGTTTACAAATTCATTTCCCTTGCGCTTGCTGTTTTGCAGTATGTCATTTGCAAGATATAATAGAGGAACTTTCTGAACCATTTCCGAGTTGTGAAATTGCTTATCCCATGTTGCAACAACCAGCTCCGCCTTGCTTCGATGAAATATACACCAATGGGACAGAGCTGTGAATGGTACATAAAGGAAAACAAAACCATAAGAATCAAATAGTTGATTCATGTGAGCAGGATAAGGATAAACATAGAAGGAATCACAGCAATATAGTAAAAACTGTTCCTAGTGTAGGGCTAAGTTCAATGGAACCTTGATGTAACAAAAGATATATCCAATAACTGACCGTGTTGGTGCAGATCAGAATAATGAGCACTTCAGGATTCTACACAACGATAGAAAAGAACAAGAAACATTGATCCCAAAAGCAAAACCTACAACCAATGAACTAACTTTCATTCTACAATGCTTTACATTTCCTTCACTACACACAAATCTCAACTTGTTACACCACTCAGCATTATCTTCATAAAATACCTAGACCCTACCAATCAAAATTTCAAATTGCATGAAACAGAGTACATGGGTCTTTTGTAAATCCGGATCTCAAAGAACATATACCGGTCAATGGATGCAGAGAAACCAAAGATTTCGTTGGCCATCTGCTATATTCCCTAGATCAGTCGTAATCATCTTGAACAATATTACAAGGATGATATTCGAAAAAAACTTAGGATAGAAACATGAATATGCAATCATTTGACCATAGAGAACCAGAAACTGCAAATTTCAGAACCTATGCTTAAGACTATAATCCCAATCGGCAACTAGAACAACTTAACAGAATCTAACCAACTACTTACAGGTGAAGGCATAAAAATATATGAAATCTTAACCATGATAGCCATCATCCTACACATATATTCACTAAGAAAACAGGTTTCCGACAACACCAAGATACGGAAATGAACAAAATACTCTTACGAGGAGTGCACACAGAGAGGACGAGGACTAGTGGCATTACTCTCAATGCACTGCTGTGTGCTGTTGAGCTTGGAGAGCTTGTCCGCAAGTATCTGCTCGCTGAATACGCTATTCATCAGAACTGAACACAGGCCCGCACACAGCAATTCAAACTTATCCGGAGCGACAAAAACCCTAACAACGACGTTCATCCACCGAAAACCCGCTCATAGCTCCCGAATCCGAGACACAGCATCAAACCAAGAACCCAGCCATCCGAAGAAACGAAACACCCACGTCGCGAAACCGATCAAGATTCGGTCTTTCGAACGTGAAGAGGCCTCAATTGGAGGAGCGACGCACCGCCGAATCAAGAACCGGGGCAACTCCCGGGAACCGACCCGCCAATGCCCAACCGGAGAGGCGAGGAAGATTGGCGAGACCCCGGCACGGGAGAAGAAATGGGCAGGTGGCCGGAATCACAGAAAGAGGGCGAACGCCAAGATTCGCCGAGAATCAAGAACAAGAAAACTCGCTCGCCGGGGGAGCGGAAGAGGGACAAGCCGGGCACCACTGGAAAACCCTAGAAGAGGGTTTTACACGTGGGCAGAGAGAGAGAGAGAGAGAGAGAGAGAGAGAGAGAGAGATTGCAGAGGAGGGAGAGGAGGAAGAAGAGGCAGGGGAAGAGCGAGGGAGGGAGGGAGGGAGGGTGGCTAGGCTTTTTGAAACAGGGGAGCCTCCTCAGATGGCAAAGCAATGAATTGGAGGATGAAGTTTACAACCCATCCATCTTCTTTTCTCTGGCAATCTAATTAATGTAATTAGGAGGAAAAAAATCTCACTAGATTAATTCCACACCTTATCTAGATCTTACTCATCCTGAATTTTAATTTCAGAGAAATTACTATGAAATGTGCTTATTTTTACGATCAAACTATGACAAATCAAATAGCCAATGAACATAAAAATCCCCTTTTTAAAAAAATGGCTCAATTTGCTTGAATGATCACCGATCTCGTGATACTTAAGGAAGGGGCGAAATTGCTGCCATCATGTCATCTAATATTTCGTTATCGTTCGTTATTGAAGCTGCATGGATGTTGCTTGCTCAGGTGATGATAAGGACATAATTCTAAAGGATGATTATGAAAGATACGCGTTTAGTTATGTTGACTGAAAATGAATTAGATCGGTAAGAATGAACTCCTAAATTTGGTGAAATCGACCGTTCTTTCAAAAAAGAATTTTTCAATGAGTATGTTTATTTTTAAATAATATATGAATTTCTAGTGCTCACAAAATAATCATTCTCCTTTCTCTTTAAAGATTAGAAAATTGAGCCCCCAGTCTTTCAGTTTTCCTAAAAATCTTAAAGAAGGGAATCTTCATAACTCACCTCATTAATGGTAGGGCTAAAATATGTGCAAACCCAAATTGTGCGTCTTGAATACGTAAATTTAAATATGTGTTTATTTGGGTACATAAAATCAGTGAGAATGTACGTACCGTGTCGAGATTAAAACATGAAATGAATAATGAGAGTTGGAAATATAACTGAAGAGGAGCAAACGCTTAGAGTTAGTGAATGGCCCCATGAATATTACCATTTGATTATTTTGACTTAAAATTATTATTTTACTTGTTAGTTTGTCCTCGCATTTAATATAGCGATAATAAATTGTCGATGGTACTTTGAGAAGAAATGAGAACATTCAAATACATATGTTAGTAACATTTGATTATTCTGTCCTCTTCAAAACTGCAAAGGAGATTTCCTCAAAGAAATAATATCATAACGGAAAGTCAACAGTCACTCTTTATGTCCCTATATGTTGTTTTATGTTCTTTCTTCTATTTGTTTCTTCTTTTAAATGCCTTTCGAGTTTCGACAAGATCCTTGCATGCAAATTTGAGTCTTTGATTATCAAGTCACTTTAGTTATTAATTATGCTCTAATAAGTTGTTAGCTAAGCTTTTAGGAAATCAAGTAAATTTGTAGTATAGAGTAATCGTTGGGAAGGCTCAAGCTGGTCAAGTTGGCCTAATGCATTGCCCAAGTCCATTTATCATATAAAATTTATACACTAATTTTTAGGCCAGGCTGGTTAAAGATGAGGGGGCCAGACTTTCTGAGTGCAAGAGTGGGCGCTCGTAAGTTGATTACCTCTATCGACAATCAATAAATGGTACATTCTAATGATCAATTAATAACAATGCCCAAATAACTTTTGATAGAAAAGAGGAAAAGACAAATTAAGTCATAACTCTTTCTTACGATACTCACCTAAATGCCATAACTTCTTCTTTTTTCCAACTATTTGGGTGTTATAATTTCTAAAGAGCATTCGCTTGAGTACCATAACTTTAATTGATCATTTGAGTGCCAACAATATCCAAAATCAACCACCGGTCACGGTGGCTCCACTGGATAAGACTCTGCCGATCCTCAACGAAGAGGTGAAGGGTTCAAAACTCAGGGGAAGCGCTAGATGTATTAAGTGTGACTCAGGGGTGGTGGGTCCTCCTGCTTAAGTGTCACCTGGGGGTTTACGGCGCGGCTATCGGCTGCAAGCCGATTCCTCCAGTACCAAAAAAAAAAAAAACAATATCCAAAATTATTTACTTAGATGCTAGAAATCCGATATGGCATAAACTTGTGGTTAACATTTTTTAAAAAGTTTTGGCACTTCATTAATCAATTGAAAATTTAAATCACACTCAAAAAACATGGGAAAAAAGAAAAATGACACTTGAGTAAGCACTTGACTGAAAGTTATGACGCTTGTAGTGTTTTTTTCCCAAACAAATTTATTGCTTATATATTTCCTCCGATTTTAGATGCTCATTTAATTTGTAAAAATAATCGAGAACATGTCACAATTTTCACAAGATGTACTGTAACTTTTCAATTGATCACTTAAGTTTCATTATCTTTAAAAAAAAAGGGGGGTAAAGCAATTAACATTGAAATTTCCCTTACCGACAAATTCAACATTATATTAAATTTAATCTAAAATCATTCGACTAGGCTTGCTAGGGAAATGATGTCATTAAAAGCGCGTGGAACAACGTGGTTTAGCCCTTTCCAAGCCCCAAATTGACGAATTTGGATTAAATTAGGTCCAAAACACTAACCCAACATTTTCATTTGCAAATCAAAAAATTGCCGAAGGTAAGGCTTTATCTTGCCCATACTCTCAATAAATACTAGCACACAAATTTGAGTGTTTGATTATCAAGCCACTTTAGTAAATAATTACTCTTTGATTGGTTATTAATTAAGGTTCTAGGAAATGACGAGTAATCATATTATAAATTGGTAGTATGAAGGTAATCATTGGGAGGGTTTTAGTAGGCTGAGTCAGAAGATCAGACCTAATGGGTTAACTAAGCTCATGCTTTATATAAATTGTATACAATAATTTTCAGTCTATGTTGAGGATGAGTTGGCTTTATGAAATACATAAATGAATGAAATACATGAATAAATATTCATTATATTTATCTTATCTAATGTACTTATTATGGTACATTTGTATCATACATTCTAAGTACATTTCCATATACAATAAACGTTCATCTCTCTTATCCAAGTACATGTATCATTCAATACATTGATATTAATAATAAGTACATTATTGTTCTCCTATAAATAGGAGTTTAGTTTTGATGTACAACAATATAGAACACAATCACAACAGAAACATAATAGTGAAATACTGGAAATAAAACTTTCTAACACAACAGTGAGATACTGGAAATAAAACTCCCTCCTTTGACTTTCTCTACTATCTTTGATCTTTACCTACTTTCTCTTCTCAATTCTTTATTCTCTCTATTACATATTTGCAACGCAATATTTTACAACAAGCTGGACTTTTTTATGTGAAAAGTATTGTGTAAACTTGTCCATTTACCTCTTAGTCGTAGGCAAGATTGGGTAGGCCAATTACATTTCCTAACAATACCATAAAAAGGTACATTCTAAGGATCAATTAATCACAATGTCCCAAGGACTCTCGATAGAAAAGAGATATATATCCTCAAATTAGATAATCTATATAATTATTAAAATACTTTCATGATATATTCGTTCTAAATTGATGAAAATAATGCGGAAAATGACATGGCACCACAAATGTATCAAGATTTTCGACCAAAAAATATATCAAGTTTAGAGCAGCCCGAAATTTTCATACTCTAAATAGGCACAGGCAAGGCCACACGAGGCCAGGCTAGTCTAGTCTGGGCCCTGAACAAGAATTTAACTTCAAATCGGGCTTCTATATATATCTAAGAGAACAAAATAAATCTTAAACTAGAGTTTGTTTAGTGTATTATGCATGTTATGAACTGAAAGAATAGTGGATGGATGGGCTGTGAAATCATTTAAATGAATGGGAATTTCTGACTTCGTTCGATACTTGACGTTGATGACTGGTTGTGCATGGGCTGAGCTAAGCTATGAAGTTTCCCCATGTTAAAGATCATACCAAATAGCTTCCTAAATATATGGAGTTTTGCGACTTAAGCGATGGTCAGTTGTGCAGGTTAGATGAAGTTTGTGCTGTATGGTTGGCGTGCAATCAATGGTGATGAGCAACTCCCACCGAGTCATCGCTGGGCTCTTGCGAAGAACAAGATTAATTGAAGCCAACCTTCAACAAAAATAGAGAGAAGATTCTATCGAGCGCACTGATAATTTCATGGTGATAATGTACTCCCACTTTTAAGGTTGTGATTGGCTGTAGTATCTGTACTTTGGAAGCTTTAGATTGGTTGCTGTAGGATGAGCTTTGGAAGAATGCCAGTCGTAAATGAACACGAGACCATCCACCGGTTGCCATCGGGAGACAGACCGATCCGTGACCACTCGGGCAAAAGCATTCCGATGGCATGCTGCGAAGTGAGAAGGTAACTCGAGGTTTTTGCCGTCCTGCTCATGAAAAAGACGGCATCAACCCTGCAAGCTTCCAGGATCTTTCCTCAAGTCCGCGAATGTAACTCTGTTCCTGCCTCTGTACTAAGGCATCTAGAAGAGAGACTCCATGATTCTTAGCAAGAGATGCGCAGCATCATTCAAACGGTTAACGGCATTTTTCCCCGAAAGTTCCTCCTGATGAGGTGAAAACATACACAAGCTGTATCCAATGGTTCGTGAAATCCTGCATTACAGGCGAGCTGTTCATATACAGGTTCTTAACAGATAAAGTATCTGATGCTAAAGTATACAGGTTCTAAACAGATAACAACAGCTCAACATATGAATCTTCTGCTTTCCAGGACATTTTCATGCATTAATCAGTTGAACTTGTATGACCGAGTGTCGAGGTATTTGCCGGCCAGAGACTGACTGATGCTACTTTATACAAAAACAGGAGATGGAACTGAAGGAGTAACGCGATTCTCAGCGACAAGAATTTCGACAAACTCCGAGAGGACAGCGCGGAACTCCTCCCCAGTCATTGTTTCCTTCTCGAGGAGGACTTCCACAATCTTGTCTATGGCCTCCCGGGAACTCCTTATGTGACTCGGGGCAATTTCATGCGCGTCATCTGAAATTTCTCTTCATGTCGTTATTTAAAATTTAACCTAAATCTAGATGCATCTGATCATGATGTCAGTGCGAAATCTCATTACGTGAACTCTAACAATGAGGACGTAGACTCAAGCAAACAGAGTACCTAAAATGTTCTATACGTCAACTTGGGTTGGACAACATTATAGAGAAAAAAAAAATGGACAAATAAACCTCCCCTTTGGGCTGCAGAACTGGATTTACTCTCTGAAAGTCAGTAAATTGATTAATTTTTTTTTTCGTCGATAGAAATGTATGTACTTTATTCTACCTTCAAGAGGCTAGTCACTCTATTTTCTTTGAATAATTATTTTTTAAATTTTTTCTCTTTTTATATATTCTGGCTTATGGAGAAAGAGGCTCGATGCAGGTGCACATTGTCAACATTAGCTATATCTCACCTTTAGGTTGTATATAAGAACCGAAGAGCGATTGTGTTGTGTAATTAATTGCATTGCTTAATCTATTAAAAAAATCTTTATAGATCGATTCCAAAAATTGGCATTACATTTCTTTCATATTAGTACAAGACCAGTTAATTCTTGCGAAAGAAATTTTTCATTGTGAATTTTCATATATTTGATTTAAGATTATGTCATAGAATTAGGTGATTTTTAATCATATTTTAAGCTGGTTTTTCGATAGCTTAAGGGATAGATATGAGGTCTTCTTTATTTACTAATTTCCTTTATCTTTAAGGATTCTAGATTAGAAACTTTTAAATATTTAAGGTGATTCCTTTGTCACGTCAGGTGCTTTAGTATATGCCTGCAAACACGCAATGCAAAGCCACCAGCGAGACTGAGTTGTTAGATTGCAGAGCAAGCACTACTGTCGATGCTAGAGCAAACAAAAAGGTTGACTTCTAGGAAGATGATCTATGACCATGACCAATCGCTCAGTGATGGCCCCGCGGGGACCCAATAATGTCAGTATTGTCTGTCTTAGCTGGGTAAGGCAGATACATATATAGGGCTTAAACAGGCGTTCGGTTAGCCTCGCAAGTGGAATCCTAGGGTTGGTGCCCAAGCAGGAGTCGCCTCTTATAACTGGTCCCACCGTTGGTCTCACAAAAGATTCATCCTCAAGATCTTTACAAAGCATGGAGAGACGTCACTAACATCCACACCTTCATATACAACTATATTATTGATAACAAAGAATTACATCACCAATCTTTGAGGGGGTATGTCGTCTAGAAGAATCAAAGACACGGGAATCAAATGATCATATCGCAGTCATCTACTCCAATTAAACATAGATGTGAAATTTGAGCTTGTTAAATTTCCTACTTGTCAGCAAATCAGACTCAACCATAGCATTAAAGTTTGCCTTTGTTCCAGGATATTCTGATGTAGTACCCAATGCAAGTGGTTATGGGCCAAAAATTTCTTAACAAATCATCTTGGGATGTGACTATATGTCTCGAGATGAGCAAGGTACTCATTTGGTTGGTATAGAGTCTAAAACAGTTCTGATCAATATTTCTTTTTTCAGAAATATAAAAGAGAAAAGTTTCTTTGTGATGGGTTTTTTATTTGATGGGCCAAGTTAAGCATGTCCATCCATATTGGACCAAACCCAGCTCATAAGAGATGGGCTCATAAGAGGAAGGGGACAATTATTTTCTAAGTGAAAATAACTATAATACATAAATAAATAAAGAATGAAAGAATGTTAATAGAAGCGGTTTAGAGAAAGTACGTTCTTTTTTTTTTTTACCTTCTCTTGGAAATAGATTACTCCCTCTTGAAAAATGGAATTCCAGAAGTTCAAACGATTTGCAACGGCACTTAATCTATGGCAAACAAAATATGTTCGTCTCTGTAATATATCTTTCGATCGGTGTTAAATATTTTCTGGGCACGTTTCCGCATTCATTTTCGATATTCGATCATCTGAGTATCGGTTCATTTTTTAAGAATCTGTTTCCGACACTTTGAATATTCATTTGTGAACGATTATTTGGGGGTATGTATGTATGTTGCGAGTTTACTCATTTTTATTTGCCCGTTTCCACTATGTCATTTACACGGGCGAGCATAAATGTCATTCCATTAGGAAGAAATTGAAGAAGCAACCTTTTGCTTCTTAGGTATGAACCAAGTCTGTTTCAGCATCAATGTGGGTTTAATGGAAAAGGACTCTCACATCGACTTAGGGACTTAGTCGAGCATTCAAATGATCTCTCTCTCTCTCTCTCTCTCTATATATATATTAAAAATTAATAATAAAAATGAAAATCGTTCTCTAATTCGTACCCTAAAGTTTATAAAATGCTAAGGGCTAAAAAGACACTTCGTGCTGTTTATTTTTTGGCCCTAGTTGTGTTCAGACTTTAAAGTGGAAAGTGCATTTTTTTTTTAAATAAAAGGATGTCCGATTAGAGAAATTGATTTGTGTACATGGATTTGAAGGCATCTTCCAAGGAAAACAAGGCCAACTCCTAAATCCGCAATCGGTCAACTTTGCAGTTCACACTTGTAGCACGAGTTACTAATTACAGGTTCTTACCGTCCAGCTGTAAAAGGTTGATGAAGAACTCATAAAATCATCCATCATAGCAGGTCGCGCACACCCATTCTAGAATTACATAAATAAACAAAGAAAATTTGCCCTCAAATTAGTAATAACTAATCGAGAGATAAGCACACAAGAAATCATTATCGTGAAAGTAAGATTGAGGGTCCGTTTTTTTTTTTTTTTAACGAAAGCATTTTCTGCAAATAAGTTTTCTTGACTTTCATGCATTTAATTTGCTAAAAATATTTGGTCAACAGAAAACCATTTACGTTCAAAGAAAATATGCATACTTTAAGTTAGGAAAATAAATTCCTAACCCGAAAATGAAAAAACATTTTCCTCGAATGATTTCTTGAAAATTATTTTTTTTATGGAAATAACCACAAAAAAACCTAAACTATATTTATTGTTCAAAACTATGCTAATTGTGACATATCTATTATAAAATTTTTATTATGAAATCAAAAACCATAAATTTATAACTGTGTGACACATTTATCATTCATTAAGATTTCATCGACTGATTTTCTAAATGTCAATACTATTTGTCTTCTATTATCTATTTAGGAATATTTTTAATGATGTCAATTGATAGAATTTTGATGGAAAGTAAATGTATCATGCATATATAAGTTTAGATTTTTTGATATCACAAAAAAATTAAAATAAATGTATCATGGTGGGTATAGTTTGATTTTTTTGTGGATTCTTTTTTTTTCATGAAAATTTTCTTTCCAGTTTTCCCATGAAATTTTCTCCAAAATAAACACACTTTGAATTCTAAAAATCTTAAAAAGAAAAATTAAATTTTAAAACCCATCAAATTACTGAAATTAAACAATTAATTTAACGCCATGTAATATGACTAAAGGAAAATATTGATATGTTCTTTCTTTATTCTTTTGTGTCCAACGTGACATTGAGGTAAACTAAGGTGGTCAGCAATATCGATTTCAGTCAAGTACTACTGTTTTTTCATCACGGATCTTACTTAAATTAAATTAAATTAATTCAAATTAAAGAAATATATATATATATATATGAAAAAGAAGGAAAAAAAAAAAAAGCCTCTTATGGAAAATGCTTTGAAGGTCTTCTCTCTGCCTAGTCCCTACTAGTACTTGACAATACTATTCCCAACATTCCCCAAGTCAGAACAGAGAGAAAGGTGGCGGCTTCATCTGACCCCATTGCCTCAACGCCGGCTGGCTCCTTCCTCCCCCGCTTTCAAAGGGAGTGGGGCTCTCAGCACCCAAAAAAGGAAAAATTAAAGAAATAAAATAAAATAAAAAACAGCGGAATTTGTTAACTCCAACGTCCGGACATCGCCGTTTGGGATCGCGTATGTCTTATCCTTTCAAATCATTGCACGTACGTCATCCATGAATTCATTCATTCAGATGCTCCGGATTTCAAAACATTATTGAATTGATTACAAACGCCCATACGACGATTCCAATTTTTTTTTTTTTTTCCTAGACTACACTCTTATGTACCGCAAGCTAGGATTCCACGAATCCATGCTAGTAGTTTGTCCAAGGCAAATTGGTGACCTGGCGATGGTAATTCTATTATCGAGTCGGCAACTTTTTGAGTGCACTCGTTCACACCTTTTCTTGGGCCGTCGCTTTCTTTCGAGGCTAACAGTCAAGATCACTAGAGCTCCAAGATCACTAGAGGTCATCACTAGAGGTCATAACGATTCCACACCATATATTTTGTGCTATTTTTGGAACTTGTGCTCCAACTGTTTGTCTATTCAATGAGTACTCGAATGTCCTAGGTTTTTTTTTTTTTTTTTTGTCGAAAGAAACTTACATTCATTATTATGATGATACACGATAAAAAATCTCCAAAATTACAAGAACAAAAAAAGCCCATAAAGCTTGAAAATAAACAAAAAATTAAAAATCAAGGCATATCATTATAACATGGTTGATAGAGAAAATCACAGGTTTGTCCTTCAAGCAAGCAAACTTCATTAGAGATGGAGCAAATTTCCTACTTTTTTTTTTTTTCAATTTAGAAAACGGAATTGATTATTGGAGGTGGAGCTACATTGACTCGCGGATTGATAAACCGAGTATGGAGTAATCATTGGTAAGAGGCGGAGGTAATCTGTTACATTTTTAGGAAAGTATCAATTTACTATGTCGAGTTGAGTAATTATGTTGATAAACTAAAATAAAAGGAAAGATAAATACAATTTATGCTCCGTTTGCTTTTTACAAAATGAATTATTTGATTTTTTTTAGATGATCACTTATTTCACTTGAATTAATTAGTTGATGAAAAAGGTTTTCATTACCAACAATAATGTATGTTTAAATATTTTTTTATGGACGATGGAAATATCTTTGGAGCGTACATTTTCATAAGCTATAGAAGAGATCATTTATAAACTAATGTTTTCCCAATCATTCACTTTTCACAAAATAAATATAGTGAATATAATAAATTTTAATCAAAGTACAACCAATTATTGAGGTGGAACTATGTTAATTGATGGTTTTATTAGCTAAAACCACATTGAAGACTTGATTATGTTTACCTATTAATCCTTAATGTTTTTCCCAATGTATAATCAGGCCCGTTAAGACCATGGCCACTCATTTAACTCACTGAAAACTCTTTATACGTGCATATGGTACTTGAATAAATTTCATAACAAATTAAAACAAAAAGTAAGTGAACAAAATAAAAATGTGCCGGTGAAATAACAATTAAAATGACCTAAAGATTGAAATTATCATAGAAAAACCAGAAAAGTACGCCAAATCATATTTATGCGGCTTATACATCCTCAGCTACATATGTTTTTTTTTTTTCCAGTATTTGGTTTACTTTTTCCAATGTTAAGAGTATTTCGATTTTTTTCTTGAAATTAGAGCATAATAAAAGCTAAAGTCAATAAAGTTACTTCGGCAGCCAGTGACCCAATTGGGTACATTGCATACGAAAATTTTACCAGTCCATTCCCCATCAAATTTTTCTATCTCCCTCCTCACCTTTATCGCACTATTCTTCGTTTACTTTTTGCTGGCCATGGACGACGCTCTCTCCTCCGTTACCCGCCTCTCCTCCTCCGGCCGTCTCCCTTACCTGCACGGCGTCAACGACGTCAAGGTCCTCTGCGGCTCCGATATCATCACCTCCTACGGCCGGTCCTGACACCCCTTCCCTCGAGATGACCTTTGCCTCGACCGATTCCGGATCCAAGACCGAAGACACATCTGCTCGGAATCCGGCTCTCATGTGCCCGGCTCACATACCGAAGTGGCAGTCCACATGACAAATAAAAGCCTGTTTGTTAAAAAGTGTTTCTATTTCCTGAAACAAAAATTTATATTCTTTTGTTCTAAAGAAAAAAAAAAAGAACATAAATGTATTTAGTAAAAAAAAAATTTCTACAAACAAAAAATCTAATTTTTTTGTTTTTTGTTCCCGGAAACAGATTTAGAACAGAAACAATAAGTAGAAAAAAAAGTAGATTCTTGTTCTCGAACAATTTTTAAAAATAAATTTTCCATCTTTTCTCTTTTTCTTCTTTTTTTTTTTTCTTTTGGATGGTTGTCGGCCTTGACCATGGCTAGCGCTAGCAACTAGCTAGATGAGGATCGAACCTTACCAAAGGGTCGCTAGCCCTAGAGACGCCACGCCATGGTGAGGCTTGTCGGCCCGAGCCTTGCCGGTGGCTGGGCGAGCTCGACCAACCTAGGCAAGGCTGGGCCTCACACTCGCCCAGCCTAGGTGAGGCCGAGCCTTACCAATTGACATGAGGTTCAACCTCGCCGGTCCCAAGGCCAGCAGTGAGGCCAATCCTCGCCAATGATTAGGCGAGGCTTCGGTGAGCTCGTTGAAACCTCACCTAGCCAATTGCCGCCACCATCGACCGGCCATAAAGTGGAAGATGGAGAGAAAAGAAAAAAGATAAAAGAAAAAAAGGAAAATATAATAAAGATATTTAAAAACTAAAAGAAACAATAAAATTATACAATTTTATCAAACACATTTTTTTTTTCGGGAGTAGAAATTTTGTGCAATTATCAAGCGCGTTCTTATATTTAAAAATTATTTCTGGGAACATAAATAAACAATACTATTTCCGTTAAAAAATTATTCTCCGGAACAGAAGCATTACCAAATGCGCCTTAAGCCGAAGAGATGAACTTAGGGGCTAGTTCGAACCAGGAATCGAACAGGCTCAGTTCCGGTTCAGGTCGCATGTGGAGGTGATTATTGTTTTTTCGTTTCTTTAGTTTACGGGTTACGCAGATGGGCCCCGGTTGGGGATTTGATTGTGTTCTCATGGAGCCAAATGGCCCATTTCGTTTTCAGTTGCCCTCCAGGAGATACCATAAATGGAAAAACTCCAAAACGAACCGCGGGCGACTGCTGCTGCTGCTTCTCCTTCCTCTTCCAAAACGGAACCCATTCCGTTTTCAGTTGCTGAATCGACAGCGACCACACGAACTTCGTCTCTCCCCATCAAAGTTCCCATCTTTCGTGCGCAGCTTGGTTCCCGGTGAGTGCGAGAGATGGATAGCTTGACAACGGCATTGTTTCTATGCCTTTTCGTGACGATGGGATCGGCAGGGGCTCTAGGGCCTTTCTACAACTGGGAAGTGAAGCAGGAGCTGATGGGCTCCTACAAGAAGCTAGTCGTCACTATAAATGGACAGACGCCCGGCCCCACCGTCCAGGCGCATTAGGGAGAGAGAGTTTTCGTCAGAGTTACCAATAGTTGAGCGAGAATGTCGCGATTCATTGGCACAACACCCAACAGGTATGGTAGCGAAACCCATCGAAACTGTGTTCCATGAAGATTGTAATGCGAAGTTCATGCGACAATGAGTTCAGATTGGATTGAATTGCAGATTCAAAATCTAGGGAGCGATGGAACAGGTGATGTCATTCCAAGGCCCATTTTGGAAAAACTTTCACCTATATTTTCATCGTCCATCAGGTGAGCCCTAAGTACAATGATCATTCAATACCGTGTTCATGTGAGCTTTTTCTGACATCTGTGGGAGGTTTGAGCTGATTCCACCTCATTTGATGAACATGCGTGGCGGGCATTTAAATTTTTTATCTTGCAAAGGGATGTCATTTATACTTATATGCTTCATTGCAGCTTGGAAAATCTCAGTACGACTCCTCTTACACGATGCAAATGATGGCTGGCTTGCATGGGTTGATCGATGTTTTGCCACTGTACGGCATGGCTGAGCCATTCGCTCAAGATTATGACAACAGCATCATCCTCGATGACCCCGGTACTACAAAAGCTATCATGATTGGGCGGCAGAGCTTGCGGTGATTAATTTCATTTGATTGCCCCAATTATGAAGAACTTAAACACCAGTTTCGCTCATTTGTCATGTTCGTTTCATTCTCTTTTTGTTGCTTTGATTGCAGTCCCTGCTGATTCCCAGGAAGGGAAAGTTTGATTACGCTGAATCGACCACTCCAAGCTCACATCCAACAGCTCGTGATGCGATCAATCCTGAATATCCTCACTGGAGGGTTGTCCCTGGTAAAACTTATCGCCTCAATATTTCGAGTGTGACTGCTCAATGTACTCTCAGCTTTCAGATTGAGGTATTCTTTCATTGCAACCTACAAATTGTTCCTCTGGTTTGTTTATTTCCTCCCTTTCTATGATGGAGTGTCCACGCCTGGATTGGGTTTTTCTATGTTTTTAACGACCATTAGGTCGAAGAAATTTTGGAGATAGATTTGCAAGATGAAGCGTCGTTTTTTGCTTGCTTAAGACCTCGATCTTAGATTTGCAGCGTCACAACCTTAACGTTGTTGAAGCGGATGGGCACTCTGTATAGCCATTTGTGAACCAAAGCTTGATTGTGTACTCAGGCAAGACATACTTCATCAAGATCAAAGCCAATCAAGATCCTTCAAGAAATTACTCGATCACGATCAACACTGTTGGCCAGAACGCCACTGCCACAACCCCTCTTGGTCTGGCCGTGCTCAGTTACTCCCCACCCGCTGGCCCAATTCGGAATGGCGTCACACCGCAGTTAGTTCAGAGCCTGTACAACAAAGCCGCCCAAGGTAATATATATGAAGGACCAATGTCTTAGTTAGAGAGGCTGTTTTGATCCCTCGTTTGAAAAAGGAGGTTATGTTTCCCTAGACGATATAAGTCCGTGGATGTTTATTATCTTTCGAGCAAAAGTTCGCACTCTTTTTTGGATCTTTGAAAAGTATGATTATTTTTCTCCGGAGAATATAAGTCGTATTTTTGTTTTGTGTATTAGCTTTTTAACAGCAATTACCGAGGAGCATGCTTGTTAGTGTCTTATTCAGTTGAATCTGAAGTTCTAATCGAGTGTTAAATTAGCTTTCAATGTCCAAGTCAGAGGCGATTCTAGTCATATCTCTGCATTTCTCCTATGATGGCATTGGATGGTCTCTTGCATGGTTGTTGACTGATTGAGCAATTTATGAGTCTCTGGCTGTAGTCCCCTGCACACGAAAAGATAATGAAAGAGCAGGTTGCTTCAACTTTGCAGGTTATACCCAATTTGTCATTAGGCACACATGTTGAACATTTGTTGCAGTTTTTAAACATCTTCTAGGAAGAGGAGATTGCTTCTATTTTTAAGGACACTGTTCGGTTTGATGCTGCAGAGCATATAGACATAGGATGACAAAAAGAGAAGCAACAGAATTGTGGCCATCATGAATGAGAAACTATAAAAGGAACAAAGCCCTGCAATGTTGTTGGATGCAAAATGCAATGCAGTCGGTCGTTCAGCGATGCCGATCACTACGGTTCGCCATTGGATCTTTGCTGGCAATGACCTATGCCGATGGTTACTACAATCCAACACGCATCCTCTACCGAACAAACTTTCCTTCTAGATCAACAATCACATAACGAAACGCATATGTTTGTAGGAAAAGTATAGAGATCTAACACGGCCGCAACTAATCACAAATCGTCAGTGGAAAAACAGAGGCACGTTTGAGACTCCAACCATGGATGAACGGCACCGTGAGCATGATAAGCATCCAAGAAGAAGAAAGAAATACAGCAGTTAGAGCAAAAAGATGAATCATTACGTATCTAAACACAATGGAGCATCCGATTATGCGAAGCCAGCTTCAAGATGTGTAATGCGCAAGTCATTAAACAGGTGACCTGCGTTTTTGAATATAGGTTTCAGGATCAGATTTGGTGCTATGCTCAGTCTAAACACAGAGCATCAACATCTAGATCAGCATAAATCATCACAAAAACGATCTTAGTCTAGTATGATTTCCTCGTGAGTTCATTGGCTAAGTTGAATACTGTAGACTTCAGCAACAACGAATTAAATAGAGCAGAGATTACCTGATGTTCGTATAGTGATCAAGACTCGAACCAGCCAACGGATTCTTCACGTCCTGCTAATGAACGAGATTTCAGCTTCGTGATGAGTTTCTGGAGGAGATTTGCTTTGCCTTGAATCTGCTCGGCCACGAACAGAACCACACCAGCTCCTTAGCAAACGCGGCCTAGCTTAGGAAAGGTGAACTCCAGTGAACTCCAATGGCCGGGCGCAAGAACTATCCGCACTGGAAAAAACTAAAATGACACAAGCTTCAACATCAATTGCAACAGATTTACAAAAAGGTGAATCGAAATTAAACCCAAAATGAATTGATTCGGATTAAGCCATATTCATGACAAGTCGCTTGTACTCTCTGTTCGGGTTGTGAATGCATTCATGGACAAATACTCAGACAAGATCAAAAGGCGGCCTTTGCTGGGTGCTGCTGCGATTGAGTTCCACTTGTGCTTTTTCCTCAAAGCAGCAAACTCCACGATTTTCTTCTTCTTTTTGTCTTCCTGTTCTTCGACTGAATTCCTTTCACCAATCGCATTCAGCCGTGGTTTTCATGCTTTTGCCGAATATCTTCTTGCCTGTGTGCGTGAGTAGGAGTTCTTTCATTGCTGAACGTGAGGGTATGATCGTGACCGCATTCTTGATTCTTTAGCCGTGTATGTATGTTGTATAAACGGCGGAACATATTGCCAGTCTGTTTATTCATACGATATTATTTCTTTCTCATCTGTCCTCTCTTGTTTACGGCTGAATTCCCTTTCCTTGTCTTTTTCACTTTCCTAATTTAACATTACACCTACATTGCACATACATTTTTTCAGCCAAGCAAAAAGAAAGGAGGAAGTGGTGGAAATTCCTATAGGGGCCAGGCTCACGGGGGTTGGTCTTGGAAATTCAAATGAGTTCAGGGTCCCTTTCATCTAAATTCAAGCTCATTTCTCACATTGGGCCAATTCAAATGAAATTTACAACCATGTTAAATTAATATCTCGAATTTAAATTTAAATAATGATTTGTTAAACCAAATTTATTGCGAAATTTTTTTTAAGCGGATTACAGGTCGGACAAAGAAGTTTTTTTTTTTTCTTATTGGACTTTGTTTTGGACGTACAAAGAAAGCAAAAAAAAAGGTAAAAAAAGTAAGGGTTCCACTTTTACCTGCAGAGGGAGCCGGATCCATGTTGAAGAAAAGAAGCCACAGCGGGGGCCAGAGTTATAGTTTTGACTTGGGCACACAATATAAAAGGGCGAGGGTTTCTTTTCGTCGAAAAAAATAGAAGCAGCAGCTCGTCTATAGAGCGCCTTGAGTGAGGAGAGCCGCCGCATAAGCCACGCAATAAGGAGGACGCGAAGCAGTACGTACGTGGAAAAAAATACGGATTCTGGAGTTGTTATTTGTTGACGTACGTAGAGCATTTTGTTTAGAGCCCGAATAAATTGTAATTTTGTACTGTTAGTTTATATTTAAATGAGTTATTTATTTATAAACACTTTTTGATTTGGGATTAAATTTATATGTGAGAAACACTTGAATGTGTGAGTAATTGTGAACTCTGATTATAGTATATTATTTGTTACTAGTTCTCCCCGTGGACATATGTACCGATACTCGAACCGAATCACATAAATTTTTAATGTCTTTTATTATTTTTCGTTTATTTCTCTAATGATTTCGCGTTAACGTAAATTATAAGATCCTATCATTTTTGCATATTATATTTCAACAAACCTTACTAGTGTTTCATTCGATGCGGATTGTTTGACACCCAAATTTTGACCAATCATTTAGTAATTAATTGCATAAAAATTTAGGATTAATCTTTAACCCCTAAGAAAAAATATTAAAATTACATCTCATGTAGTCGCATTTGCATCGGTACCAAAACGCAACCAAACACGGCAGCTCGCGGTCAATTACGTGCACAAAAGGTGGCCTCTCTCTTGCTGATTTGAAAGTACCCAATGAAAAAGAAGAAAGAAGAGTTCTTCACGTCCATTGTCTCTTCCTCATTAATGCATGCACCATGCGTGGACAAAATTTGGTGGACGTAAAAAAAAATTCTAGCCGCATGCGTGAAGAAAGCAAAGAAAAATCCACTGAGCACGCAAGGATCCGGGAGAAAGTCTGCAAAGGCATGGGCTCACCATTTTATAATGAGAATTCTATCCTTCCTGGAGAGCAAATCAGGAAAGAAGCGAAGAAAGAATAAAAAGTCCATTGTGAGGGGGCCTTCCCTTTCGTTCACGCAAGGGGAGTAGTTTGTGGGAGTTATTAAAAGAAAAGAGAAAAAAAAGCAGAGCAGAGGGTGAAGTCGTGCAGCAGGGGGAAAAGGGGGAAAAAGCAAAAGAAAGAGAAAAGAGGGTGAAAGGAAAACAATAAAAAAAGAGAAGGTAGTCTTCTTAAAAGGGAGGAGACGTGCGCTTCGTGGGGGGGAAGAAAAAACCTGCAGATAGAGGAGAAAAGTAAAAAAGGCAAATGTGATTTGACCCCTACTGTTCAATCATCTTCTCCACGCTTTGCTCCGTCCATTTGCTGCTCCACACCCCCAGCGACGCTCTGGCCCCAGACCGCACAACCAGCTTCGCACCCAATCGCGACCCGACGCCACCGAAGTTTACATCGCCGGTCTGCTGCTCTGCCCTCCGCCAGATCCGAACCTTTGCTCTCGTCGTCGATTGAAGTCCCGCATCCGCGCCGCTGCACTAGCCGGAGCACCAGCAGCCGAACATCCCGAGTTCCCACGCTCGCTGCCCTCCGGACCACCACCACCGCACCGACCCACGACAGACCAACTCCGCCTCGACTCCCAGATCTGCGAGCTGCCCCGATTGCGACCTCAGACGCCGCGTCTCGCCGACGCTTCCTCCTGCTCGCTCGTTGCTGCCCGAGCCGCCAGTAGTCGAAGCCCGCGCCGTCTCCCTCGCCCGCGAGCTCGCGTCGCTGGTCTGCCCAGGAGCCACGAAGCCGCTGAACCCCCGCCGCCGCTGCAACTCGCGAGATCCGAACGCCACCACAGCCTCGCCGGCTGCCCGCGTCCGCGTCCGCACGCCGCCCCACCTGCTGTGCGCACCGACCCACCTTGACCCGACTCTGCTCCTTCTCCGCCCGCTGCTGCTGTCTCGCCGCCACCACAACAGCACCTCCGCCTGGCGCCACAGCCCCTGCCCTTGCTGCTGCACCTAGCCGACGCCCAGCAGTCCGCGCCGGCCATTGCTCTTCGCCCGAACATCAGCAGCACCATCCCGGACACCTGCAACCCCCTGCGACACCTGTTCGCTGCACCATCTCCACCCGCCGGTCTCTACCGCTTCTGCAGCCAAGACCCAGCGCCGACTCGTGACGCCAGGACCGGTGCAGACCCGTGACGCCAGGACCGGTTGCTGAGCTCCCCGGTCGCCGGTCTCCTCCGCTCCGAGCTTCCTCGCCAACGCCCTTGCTGCCGTGTCCTCCTCCGCCCGCCGCCGGTCTCTTCGCCGGAGCCCGGAAGGGCGACTCACCACCCTTGGCTGCCGCCGCCGGTCCGCCCGCCGCCGGTCCACCTGCCGCCGGTCCTCGCCGGAGCTTTGAACGTCGGTGACCAGCTGCCCCTTCGGTGATCCACAAGCAAACCGTGCGTGGAAAGGAGAAAAGAAAAAAGAAGAGAAAAAAAAAAAAAAAAGCAAAAGGGGATTAGGTAGTTTTTTATTATTATTATCTCATCCTTATTTTTTATATAGTTTATAGCTTGTTTTTATATAGTTTCTTTAGTGTGATTATTCATTAATGCGTGATTGAAGTTCCAATGTGAAATAACCCATCAAATTAGGGGTTAGGAGTCCGATTTTCGCGTCCGAAATCCGACTCATAATCTCTTGCAAAATCGACAATCCAATCTCATACCTGAGATTTGATTCGCAATTTAATTTGAAATTGACTGACTCAATCTCATGCACGAGATATGGTTCGTCAATTTTGGGTATTAATCTTATCCTGATTGGATTGGGCATCGGGTTATTAGAATTAACTTTTGTTTTTGCAAAAAAAAAAAAGTTTCAAAAAATGCAAGTTAGATTAGGGCTAGGGTTAGTATATTTAGTTATTTCGTTTTTTAAAAAAACAAAAAAAAAAATCCAAAAAAATTTTGATTAATTAATTTAAGATGCTAGTTTTTTAGGTTGCATGTTTAATTGTGTGCAAATTTTTAAAATTTCGAATTATAAAAAAAAAAAACAAAACAAAAACAAACAAGCAAAAATCGTCATGCATTTTAGAATAGGATTACATGTCTCGTTTTAAGATTGGATCAATTTGCATCTTAGGTTAGAAATTGCTAGATTAAAATAACGTCATAGTTTAAATTAGGATTTAGCATGACTTAATCCTAAGTTTAAATTGGATGGAATTTTAATTTAGCTAGGTAATTTTTGCATTTTTTTTTTTAATTTTGAACATCATGAAAAATACAAAAATTTGTCTTTAGATAAACTAGTTTCAATTTTTAGGATAAATTGCATTTTTAGGAATAGAAACATCATGGGCACGTCATGTAGGATTAGGCTCATATAATTAAAAATTGCCCGTCATTATAATTAGGTCATTTTGATTTGCATATTTGATTATTGCATGTTCATTAAGAAAACAAAAAATTTTACTCATGTCATGTAGTTTAGAACGCATTGTCATGCCATTTCATGTTAGATTAGATGCACTGCATGGTTCGCATTGAAAAAGTGAAAACAAAATAAAGAAATTGCGTGTTAATTAGAAATCATATCTAGGGTTGTCGATATGAATTCCGATCTAACATTGCGGATGCTTTCGTTGCTATGAGGTAATCCTGTCATTTATTCACTGATTTATCTGGGTGTTAAATTGGTGGTTTGTGCATTCGCATGATCACTTCACATGTAGGGAGGTAAATTAAAATCAATTCAAGCTGCCTGCAAAACATTTTTTAAAAAAGAAAAGGTACCGAAAGGGCATTAGACAAGTCTAGTGTAACCAAGTCCCCGAACTCATTTAATCTCTGGTTCATAGGAGTGAAGTAATTCTCCCATTACTTTACTTGGGTTTCTAATCGACCCACCAAAAACAGATTAGTGGCGACTCCTAATTGAAAATCAATTGCATGTTAAGAATTTAAACCCTAAGTCGCGAATTGGTATGGGCTTGGGAGAGCTCGAGCTAAGTCTAGGCTTAGCAATCCATTAGCCGAACCCTTAGGTGGTCCAAACCCGCTTCGGGGAGGTCGCGACAGCTTGGCGACTCCGCTGGGGATATCAGTTTAAACTTTTAGTGGACTTAGGCCAATTTTCTTTTTGAAAAATATTTTTTGTTTGGCAGCGAGGATCCCAGGTACGTCCTTAACATTTAAGGTGTTAAATGTTCTTGCAGAATGGGAGGTATAAGGGGAAGTGTTTGTTGACATTTGTTTTGCAGGGAGATGTAGGAATGTATGGTTTATTTTCACTTATGAAGTGTTGCTTGATATAAATTGCCGTGCATGCCTTGCATCTAGCACTACACTATTGCACACACAACCCGCCGCCGGACCTGGGCCGCATAGGATCATCTAGGATGGTATTGAGATGGATACCACTTCGACCGCATGCCCGCGGTACGAGTCGCCCATCTCAATCCCGGTTTCTTTTCGGTGTCAAGAGTACCCACCTCGGTTCGCATGCCCGCAACCCAGGTCAGCTCTTTGACCAAGCCGAAGTCATGGGGACCCGACTTAGTCCGCACGCCCGTGGCTAGTCTGATCATCCTTGTGGCTTCACTTTGTTAAGCCTTATAGACTAGAAATCGAGCCACTTACCATACGCATGTCTATGTGATTGCCCTTTGTTTATTGGTAAAGTAAGTTCTCTAAATTCTCGCCTTTGCAATTTACTTACTCTACCGTATTATTTTGTCGGTCCATGGCATTAGGATTGTCCTGAGTCTTGATCAATATACAATGGGAATACCGGACATTCGAATTATTCTCCCTCCAAAGGAAGAGCTTAGCGCATGGTGGGACAAGTTAGACTAAGCTGGCCGTCAATTTGTAGAGTCACACATTTAGTCGACTACTTCCATTGCTGCGTATCAACATCCATGGCGGCCTCATCCAAGCACTTGCTCATTGTTGGTGCCCCGAGACTTCTACTTTCATCTTTGGCGGTAAGCATGAACTCACGCCCACCTTGGAAGAGTATAGTATTGCCATAGGAAAATCTTTGAAAGCTGAATTAATTAATCCACCTATCGGAATAGATCCCGTTGTGGCCTTATCCGATTTTCTGAGAATTAAGGAGGATAATGTAAGAAGGGTTTTAAAAGCTCACCGCAATACATGTCATTTATCTTTTCTAAAAGAATGTTTTGAAAATGGCAATTCATTTCAAATGAGAAGGGTTTTCCTTTTAGCTTTCTTTGGGTTTATACTTTTCCTCATTGCAAGAATGCTATTAACCCTTTGATGGCTCATTTAGTTGAACAAGTGTTGGGAGAAAAAAATTTCGTAAACACTATTTTGGCTGAAACCTTTCTTTCCCTCACTCGATTTAAAGGAAGCGGTGATAAGACATTCCATTCCTCTCCTGAGCTTTTACAAATTTGGTTTCTTTCTCATATAAAAGGGTTTGGTGGTTCAATGACTATACTTGATGTTAATAACTCTAATCACCCTATTATGAGATTTGAGAACAACCAAAAACATGCACCGGATTACCATTATTCTAGGTGGCTAGCTTTCATGAAAAAACCAACTTCCAAGGGTTTCCTATGGCATGCTAAGTGGTTCCAAGTTCGTGTGGCGAGACTTTCATGTGGAGGTGTTGGCCCAATCCCTCTACTGGGATTCACTGGAGCAACGAAGTACTATTAGTATCAAGTTGTGCAAGAGCTTCCCCCGGCATTGCAAGCAGATCCACTCCTAGTCAGCTTCATTGATGGAGATCGAGGCCATGAAGATTCCATTCTCACAATTAAATCAATGTGGGATATGTGCCAGCCACGAAAACTCAAGTGGCCTGAGGAGGAGCTCAAGGGCAAAGAAATGAAGTACTATGCCTCAATTAAGTACATTCAACAACACAAGATTCCAGAGGAGTTACTTCCAAAGATACCAGAGGTGCCACTAAAGATCACCAACCGCGCTGAGAATAAACGCCTCAAAAGGATTGCTGAAAAAGCTCAAGAGGAGAATAAGCGATTGCGCCGGGTGGTGTCCCGAGTGTATATTGATCAAGCTAGATGAAGTGTTTGAGTCAATCTTGTTGTTTCATTTCTAGATTAATGTTTAGGAAGTTGAGTCATTTACTTTCCTAGTTTGTTTGTTTAGGGCATTTCGAGCTTCTATTTCATTAATGAAGTGTTTAAATCAATCTTGCTTCTATTTTGTTAGGATTGTCAAAAACTCCGTTAATGAATAAAAGTTTTAGACCATTGCCATGGACCGGTGTATTTCATATGAGATACTTATTTTTGTCCGTTTCTTCAATTAGGTGATAACGGATCCTCCACGATCGCCCATCATTACAAGATCAAGAGCAAAAATGGCCGACCAAATCGAAATGCGTGATCGTATGACCGCTGTGGAAAATCAACTCCAGCAGTTGCTCACCTCTATGCAACTTATGACAGATCGATGCAATCCCTCCAAGTGCATCGACTCTTGCACCCGCTATCCCCGAGATAGTAGTCCCAAAGCAGACGGACAAGGCCCAAATGGATGATGACGACATGCCTGAGTTAGAGGATGACCCACTGTTCGTCACTGCCGAAAAAGCTAAGCCCAACAATGTCCCTAAGGCGGAGCAAGATGAACGCTTCGCCAAACTTGAAGAGAAACTGAAACAATTGCAAGAATCGCAGAATTCACTCCCATTCGACTTGTCAGTTTATGAGAAAGTCAAAGTGCCGAAGAAGTTTAAGATGCCGGAGTTCGAGAAATACGATGGCACTTCCTGCCCAAAAGCTCATTTGCAAATGTACCACGTACGCATGGCCCAATACGTCAAGAACGAGCCTCTCATGATCCAATCGTTTCATGCAAGCTTGACGGGCCCGCACTCAACCGGTACATAATGAAGAATGTAAACCTTCTCGACACTGGGTGAAGTGGCTGATGCTTTCCGAAGCAATATAAGTTCAACATGGACATTGCACCTTCCCGAGAGGATCTTGAGCGGATGGAGAAGAAGAAAAGTGAGTCATTTAAGGAGTACGCTGTAAGGTGGCGAAACTTGGCGGCTCAAATCACTCCTGAGCCTACAAACAAGGAGTTGATGAAGTTGTTCGTCAAGACTCTCCCATATGAGTTCCGTAACCGGATGGCTAGCACATACGTTGAGAACTTCAACCAGCTTATCCCGGTAGGTGAACAGATCGAGATGGGGCTAAGGGAGGGATGGTTCAATGAACCAACTCTTCAGGGCAAAAGGTTCACCATGAAGAAAGATAAAGAACCAGCCATCAAGTCAATGTTGCATATGTGCAACCAGCCCCTAGTAAGCCTCCGATGGTTCGTATCCCCGGAATCGCAAGACGGAGGCCGAGTGCCCGCACAGCGGCAATTCACCAAAAGGCGTTCTCTCCTCTTCCCGGCCCTCTATCTCGGGTCTTACCGATACTCCGAAACAAGGGATTGATCTCTCACGAACCAAAGCGGCCCAATGCTGAAAAATTCTCCAACTATGACCCCTCCAAAAATGTGAGTATCATATGGGAGAAGTCGGCCATTCAACCGATGAATGTTTGACTTTGAAACACAAGATCCAAAATTTGTTGGATACTAAGGCATTTTCTTTCCGTACCACCCAACCGAATGTTAAGAAGAATCCGTTGCCAGAACATCAGGGAAACGTGAATGCAATCTTCGAGTTCAATACTGGCAAAAAGATGAACTTGAAGGTGTCTGTCAAAGATATCTATAGCGGATTAGTTAGAGTTGGTTACTATCCGACAGATGAGAATCCTCCCTTCCCTACCATGAAGGAAAGGGTTCAAGAAATGGTTAAGACTGGTGTGATCGTGTATGCTGACCAAGCTGGAATAGTGTCAACTATCTCCGAGGTCGTCATCGATTGGGAGAAAGAATTTGCTAAGCTAAATGCTGAAAAGAGTGAACCAGATCCATTGATCGAAGACATGCCCCCACTTGAGGACGCCTCCGACCATGAAGAACTGATAGTGGAAGTGCCTTCAACTGATGAAGAAATAATTATTGAGATGCCCCAGCTGTATGAGTACAAGGATAACAAAGCAATCCCTTGGTCATACGAGCTAGATGTTGACCTGATTACAAGGTCTGGTCGGACCTATGCTCAAGCTAATGCCCAACCTGCAAAGCCAATTACTGATGAAGAGGCCAAAGAATTTCTGGCTATAATCAAAGCAAGTGAGTATAACGTGGTTGACCAGTTGCGGAAATTGCCTGCTCAAATCTCTTTGCTTGAACTCTTGCAAACATCTCCTACACATCAAAAGTCTCTAATGAAGGTTCTAAGCGAAGTTCGCGTACCAGAGACGATCGAGGAAGACAGGTTGGAGGAATTCGTAGGATCGATTCTTCTTAAGGATTTAATAGCCTTTTCGATGAAGAATTCCCTCTTGAGGGGAGGGGACATACCAAGGCATTATATATATCCGTCAAGTGCAAGGCTTCCCATGTGGCTCGAGTACTCATTGATAATGGGTCTGCCTTGAATATCTGTCCATTGGCAACTCTTCACCGCCTGAAAATAGACCCTTCAAAAATAAGTGCTGCAAAGACCTCCGTCCGAGCTTTTGATGGTACAAGAAAGGAGGTGATAGGGGAGACTCACCTTGATCTGCAAATAGGGCCGGAGATGTTTAACGTCCTTTTCCGGTGATGGACATTCCTACCGCATTCAATTTTCTATTAGGGCGTCCTTGGATTCATACTTTTGAGCCGTGCCATCAAGTCTCCACCAATGTGTGAAATTTGTTGTCAAAGGAAAGCTAGTCATTGTTCATGGCGAGGAGGATCATCGGATCTATCATGAGACGGCTATCCCTTATGTCGAGCCGGAACGTAGGGAGGAGTCTAGCTACCAATCATTTGAGCTTGTATCCACTATCCATGCATCTCGAGGATCGAGAACACCCATCCCTGATGTGTCAAATGCAGCAGTTATGGTAGCAAGAGTGATGGTTGGAAATGGCTTTATTCCTGGCCGTGGACTTGGTAGACAAGAGCAGGGCATTCGGAATCCTATTGAAGCCCCTCGGAGGTTTCGTTCCGCCGGATTAGGGTACCATGGAAGAGGTGGAGGACATGAACAAGAGAGGAGAAACCCATTACTCCTCGATATCCACGAGACATTCCCGGGCCCTGCTAGAATGATGCATGATGAGGGAGGAATGATCAACACCCGTGGTATCGCGCCTGATGGATCGAGTGGCATGGATGACCCGACAAAGACAGAGGATCCGATGATGGGATGGAAGGGATTACGACTCTATTCGATGATCTCCTCATAGGTGCCATTGATGAAGAACCATCGGAGGGAACGGGTGCTAGCCCGCAAGAGTAACACGTTTACTTTTCTGCACTCCCCTGCGTGGGAATCCTATCTCTTTTAGGATGTGTTGTTTTCTAGGGTTTGCTTATCGTATTCTGTATGTCGTTTGTCAGGAGTTGATGTTTGTTAAGGTTTCATTTCACTTTGATTGCCGTACTTTTCAATCCAATAAATGTAATTTGGTTGATGAATATCAATTATGATTACAAGTTTTATTTTGAGGGCATGATGGGGTATACCAAACCAGCCCGTTGATGATATCCAACCGATGAAAGAAAAGAAAAATCCAAGGAGAATTCTCGAGGCCCGGGCTTCATCATGCTTCCTCGTGTCAAAAAGTTTTTCCAAAATATTTTGCCAAAATTCTTTAAATAAAATAAAAATTCAAAAAAAATCAATCAAAAAATTCAAAAGGAAGGAAAATTCAAAAAAAAAATAGAAAAGAAATTCATGCCTTTTAGCCCTGTTTGTCTTTCTGAACTATCCATTTTATGTTTCAGGAGCAGCCTTATGATAGGCAAAGAGGAGAAAATGGTCCAATCCAATGTCATGAGCGATGACGATGATGACCCGATGATCCAAATGGTGACTCCATTGGAGTACAACAAAGTTGGGAGCAACATGAAAAACCTAAAGTTCTCACCTCTGAGCAAACCGTCACTATCAATCTGAGTAATGCCGAGGAGCCCAAAGAGATAAAGATTGGGGCAAATCTTCCCAAAGATGAGGCCGAGCACCTGACTCAATTGCTAAAAGAATATCAAGATATCTTTGCTTGGACATACGCTGATATGCCGAGTTTAGATCCATCAATTGTGGAACATTGTCCGCCCACTAATCCGTACGTGCATCCCAAGAAGCGAAACTTCGGAGGACTAAACCGAGCTCTCGAAGAAGATAGAAGAGGAAGTAATGAAACTTCTCAAAGTGGGATTCATCGAAGTCTCGCAATACCCTGAATGGGTGGCCAACATAGTACCAGTCATGAAGAAAGACGGTCGAGTCCGAGTATGTGTTGATTACCGTGATTTGAACAAGGCCAGCCCAAAGGACGACTTCCCATTGCCACATATCGATGTTCTCGTGGATAGTACTGCCGGATTTGAATTATTCTCTTTCATGGATGGTTTTTCTGGCTATAACCAGATAAGAATGAAGGATGAAGACAAAGAGAAGACGGCATTTATCACCCCGTGGGAACCTTTCATTATAAGGTCATGCCCTTCGGACTCAAAAATGCAGGGGCAACTTACCAACGAGCCATGGTTACGTTGTTCCATGACATGATGCATAAAGAAATCGAGGTCTATGTCGACGATATGATTGCAAAAACTCGGCCTGGGAAAAGTCATGTTGAAACCCTCAAGAAGTTATTTGATCGCCTCCGTGAATTCAAACTTCGTTTAAACCCTGACAAGTGCGTGTTCGGGGCAGCATCAGGAAAATTACTTGGGTTTATGGTGAGTAGCAAAGGGATCGAAGTTGACCCATCTAAAGCCAAGGCAATATGTGAGCTGCAACCTCCGTCGACAGTGAAGGAGGTCCGGAGTCTCCTAGGGAGACTGAATTACATTGCACGATTCATTTCCCAACTCTCGGAGACCGCTAAGCCATTCTTCAAACTCTTGAGGAAAAACGTACGAGTTGAGTGGAATGATGAATGTCGAGAGGCGTTCGATAAGCTGAAGCAATATTTGATGAATCCACCGGTTCTTGTCCCACCAATATCGGGGCATCCTTTGATTTTGTACCTCACAATCCATAGTGAGTCACTCGGCGCGATGTTAGCTCGAAGAGTCCCGTAGATCAGAAGGAACGGGCCATTTATTACCTCGCAAAAAGTTCACTGTCTCGGAGCTAAAGTATTCTGATGCTGAAAAAACTTGTGCTGCGTTAGTATGGGTATTGCATAGACTGCGACAGTACACCTTGCATTACCAGACGTTTCGTGGATCGAGAACGATCCTATCAAGTATTTATTTAATCAACCAGCTTTGGTGGGTAAGCTAGCCAAATGGCAGGTCTTGATTTCGGAATTTGATGTGCAGTTCATGCCACAAAAATCAGTTAAGGGCCGAGTAATTGCTGATATATTGGCTGAGAATCCTAGAACTTTCAATGATGATGATTGCCCTCTAGATGATCGTATTTTGGCCATAAATGAAGATGCATGGTCCATGTTCTTCGATGGAGCTGTGAACTTGTCCGGTTACTGCACCGGGGCGGTGCGATATCCCTGCATGGACAACACCACCCAAAAGAGTCCGCGAAATTAATATTTCCATGCACTAACAATATTGCTGAATACGAAGCTTGTATTCTCGGACTTCAGGCCGCAATTGAAATGGGAGTGGCCAAGTTGAATGTATATGGAGATTCTGCATTGATCATACTCCAAACCGTAGGTGAATGGAAAACCAGGGATGCCAAGTTACTGCCATATCATAAGTACCTCGAAGAGTTGGCGAAGGAGTTCGATGAAATTTCATTTGACTACTTGGCTAGATCCCATAATCAGTTCGCCGATGCCTTGGCAACGTTGTCATCTATGTTGCAAGTTACTGATGGTTTAGAAGTTGAGCCTTTGAAAATTGAGGTTCTAGCCAAACCGTCTTATTGCATGGCCGTGAATGAAGAGCTTGATGAGAAGCCATGGTATTATGACATCATGAACTATATTCAAAAGCAGGAATTTCCAGAAGGGAGCACTCCAGCCGATAGAAAATACATAATGAAGATGGCCTCAAAGTTCTTCGTCAGTGGTAAGAATTTATACAAGAGATCTTATGATTCAGTTCTATTGAGGTGCGTAGATGAAGCAGAAGCTACCCAAATCATGCATGAAGTGCATGAAGGAGTTTGTGGCCCACACATGAATGGGCACATGTTGGCCAAGAAGATTATGAGACTGGTTACTATTGGCTTGCGCTGGAAAGTGACTGCATACAACATGTTAGAAGTTGCCATCGTTGCCAAATTCATGGAGATAAAATAAATGTTCCTCCAACGGAGTTGCACCAGCTATCTGAGCCATGGCCTTTCTCAATGTGGGGGATCGATGTGATTGGCCCAATAAATCCCAAAGCTTCAAATGGACACCGATTCATATTGGTGGCAATAGATTATTTTTCAAAGTGGATTGAAGCCGCATCATATGTTAATGTCACAGCTCGAAACGTGGTGAAATTTATTAGGCGTGACATAATCGCCCGTTATGGTGTCCCCAAGCAATTGTCACCGACAATGGGACAAATCAGAATAACAAGTTCGTTGATGAGTTGTTCAAGAGTTCAAAATCAGGCATTTGAATTCATCACCATACCGCCCACAAATGAATGGAGCTGTTGAGGCAGCTAATAAGAACATTAAGAAGATCCTGGCTAAGACAGCCGAGAATTATCGAGATTGGCATGACAGGTTACCTTTTGCTCTAATGGCGTATCGGACATCGATCCGAACATCTACCGGGGCAACCCCTTTCTCCTTAGTTTATGGCATGGAGGCAGTCTTGCCTGTGGAAGTAGAAATCCCCTCCTTAAGAGTCTTATCCCAAGTGGAATTGTCCGAGGCAGAATGGACACAACAAAGGTTCGAGCAGTTGAACCTGATTGATGAGAAAAGATTAAAAGCTCTTTGCCATGGTCAAGCATATCAACAAAGAGTAGCCAAGTCTTTCAATCGGAAGGTACGGCCGAGACACTTCGAAGTGAATGATCTAGTTCTAAGAAAGGTGTTGCCGATTTTTCCTGATCCTGGAGGCAAATTTGCTCCAAATTATAGCGGCCCGTATATGGTGAAGAGGGTACTCCCTGGAGGTGCCTTAATCCTTACGAAATGGATGGTCGTGAGTTTTCTAATCCCGTTAACTCGATGCTTTGTGAAGAAGTATTACCCTTGAAAGAATTTGTTGTGAATTGAAGGTACTCATTTCTTCATTGAATTGTGTGGGAATGGATTGAATGAGATGAGAAGTAGGCCATACACATATCGAATTCATTTGATTCGGTATATCGACGTGTTGACCCAAAGTGTCGGCTCAATTAAATAAAAAGGAAATGCCCGAGGACACCACCAGCGCCTTGGCCTGGTGGCACGGGGAATGAAAAGGTCCGAAAGCGACCAGGGTTCGATCCCTGGAAATGGCAACAAGTTTGCCACCAAAAAAAAAAAAAAAAAAAAAAAAAAAAAAAAAAAAAAACATTTTTTTTTTACCAATCCTTTTCTTTCTTTTTGAGCTACAAACTCTTTGTGAGTTCATGAAGTAATTGTGACCTTTCAAAGGAGAATTTTGCATGATAGTTTTACCTGTTTAATTACCAATTTCACTGAGGATCGTCGCCATCGATCAAGTTATTGAATGATGTGGAATGAATTGAACATGCTAAATGAGACATGTCGGGATGATGAAAGGCAAGCCTTATCCTATACACAGTCCCTTATACTGGCGAGACGAGTGTAGAAGTTCCATGTTTCTAAGGAAAAGAGTTTTCTCGCGAAAGGTACGATGATCGAAGCGATGAGAGACGGTTCATTCTCTATCCCAAACACTACGTGATCATCCATTGTTTAAACCCTTTTGAGCCCACACATGTGAATAATTTTTAAATTACCCCTGTCAAGAACCACCCCACATTGGGGCAAATTGGAGGTAAGACGACATCATGAGGTGAGGAATTTGATAGGAATATTCTTGCTCTCACTTGCATCAATCTTCAGGTATTGCTATTACATTGAATTCATACGATAATTCAAGTGCCTTAGGATGATGAAGAGCAGTTCTTTCTCTATCCTACACACTTTATCCATTGCATAGCCCCTTGAGCCTATAAATTCGTTTCATTTAAACCCAATTGGTGATCATCCCCCACACCGGGCAAGGCAAAAGGCAAATGTTCAAGCAGCAAAATCCCGAGTGCTGACAAAAAATGAAAAATCCTCAAGAACCCAAATGTTAAAGCATTACGGGGTTATTCAAAAAAAAACAACAAAACAAAGGGGGCATGAAAAAGCAGTATGCCTGGTAAAAGCAAGGCCAAGGCCCATGGGAAATGAAAGAAAGAGTCAAGATAAATGACTATCAATTGTAAAAGGGTGTGTTCCCAATGGAGTGGTACTCAAAGAACTCAAATGCCAAGTTTTTATAGTACCCATGAGGGAAATCCCAATGATGAAGAAGAAGACCGGTGACAATGCCAAGATGATCACCAATTCTCATCCCCCTATACACATTTTGAGTCTAATGATCCATGAACTTAACCTACGTTACGTCCCTTACAAAGTCTCTTCAGATTAGGGCACCGAAATTAACGTAGGAATTCATATGCTTAAAAGCATCGCTCGAAGAAGTGTGAGCAAGACCATTTCTATCTCATTTCGCAGGTTCCTTGACTTGTAAACCCGAAGGTGATTGCGAAGTATTGTTCTTTCATTAGCCTTGACTCGAAGAGTCCCTCTTTGTTGAGCCATTGACCGAGCCTACATTACGTCCCGATAAAGACCTCTCATTGACAAGGTCGTACCGCTTGCGAGAATACTTGAACCCTTATTGACATGATGAAAGTAAGATGGAGTGATTCCTGTTATCCCACATTAATGGTCGGGACAAAATAGCCTTCTTAATGAGAGTGAGCGAAAGTCCTTTCTAACTGAAAGTCTCTCAGTTGGTATTCTTGAAAATCCATGTCATGAGTGAAATTTATCATAAATGATGATTCTCCCCAGTGGTGCAAATTTGGTAAAACCATCATGCATAAATCTTGATTGAATGGATAAAAACTTCAGTGGATTTTGGAGTATGCTGAATTGCTTACTTCTTTGGCAAATGCATGTATTTTTGCTCTAATCATGTCTGACAGGTAATGTTTACTTGAAGACCCAAGAGCTCTTGACATTTCAGAAGCCTCGAGGTGAGAAACCTCCATGAATATTTGAAGTACATCCTCGATGTTCCAAAATTTCTGTTCACCAAGAGGTAAGTGACCCTCACGAATATCCCAGGTTTGTCCTAGGTATTCCCAAATTCTTGATATATGCCTCAAAACTCGTTGTTAAGCATTTTACTCAGGATGTGAATGCTTTCCGATCTTTTTCGTTGTACCTTAGTCTGGATCTAGGTATTTCGAATCTTCTTAATCCAATATTCATCTCACCTAACATTGAGTGTCTATTGGTTAAGTCCCAAAATTCTTGACATCTCAGTCTGGATCTCGATGTCTCAAAACTCTTCGTTAAACATTTCACTCTTGATGTGAATGTTTTTTCGATATTTTACGTTATACCTTAGTCTGGATCTAGGTATTTCGAATCTTCTTAATCCAATATTCATCTCACCTAACATTGAGTGTTTATTGGTTAAGTCCTAAAATTCTTGACATCTCGATCTGATCTGGATGTCTCAAATCTCTTCGTTAAACATTTCACTGGATGTGAATGTTTTTCGATCTTTTTCGTTATACCTTAGTCTGGATCTAGGTATTTCGAATCTTCTTAATCCAATATTCATCTCACCTAACATTGAGTGTCTATTGGTTAAGTCCCAAAATTCTTGACATCTCAGTCTGGATCTGGATGTCTCAAAACTCTTCGTTAAACATTTCACTCTGGATGTGAATGTTTTTTGATCTTTTTCGTTATACCTTAGTCTGGATCTAGGTATCTCGAATCTTCTTAATCCAAT
This sequence comes from Eucalyptus sideroxylon, assembly GCA_014182405.2. Classification (NCBI taxonomy): domain Eukaryota; kingdom Viridiplantae; phylum Streptophyta; class Magnoliopsida; order Myrtales; family Myrtaceae; genus Eucalyptus; species Eucalyptus sideroxylon. The sequence continues at coordinate 33,462,790 of CM024556.2, read as the reverse complement.
ATTCATCTCACCTAACATTGAGTGTCTATTGGTTAAGTTCACAAATTCTTGACATCTCAGGCTGGATCTGGATGTCTCAAAATTTTTCCCGTTTAGGCGACCGTAGAATGGTACGGGTCCTAGACACAACCAAGCAATGCCATACTGGGCGACCGTAGAATGGTACGGGTCCTAGGAAAGCACTTTCTTTGTGAAGTCATGTTACTATTCTAGGCGACCGTAAAATGGTACGGGTCCTGGACATGTAACACCAACTATCTCGAGTTACTCTACCCTCCCCGAAGGTAAGTTATTCCAAGTAAGTTCCTTTTATCACTGGCATTAGCATTTCCATGCATCATACAAATTGCATCTCAAAAAAAAAAAAAAAAAAAAAACAAAAAAACAAAAAAACAAAAACAAAAATCCATGACCTGCTAAAATATCATCCATTGCATGTGCATGGTCAAAATTTAGGTATCATATTGTCTTTGAATGCAACCTCTGCGAGCTCACCTTCAAAGAGGGGCAGCTGTTGACACCCAAATTTTGACCAATCATTTAGTAATTAATTGCATAAAAATTTAGGGATTAATCTTTAACCCCTAAGAAAAATATTAAAATTACATCTCATGTAGTCGCATTTGCATCGGTACCAAAACGCAACCAAACACGGCAGCTCGCGGTCAATTACGTGCACAAAAGGTGGCCTCTCTCTTGCTGATTTGAAAGTACCCAATGAAAAAGAAGAAAGAAGAGTTCTTCACGTCCATTGTCTCTTCCTCATTAATGCATGCACCATGCGTGGACAAAATTTGGTGGACGTAAAAAAAAAATTCTAGCCGCATGCGTGAAGAAAGCAAAGAAAAATCCACCGAGCACGCAAGGATCCGGGAGAAAGTCTGCAAAGGCATGGGCTCACCATTTTATAATGAGAATTCTATCCTTCCTGGAGAGCAAATCAGGAAAGAAGCGAAGAAAGAATAAAAAAGTCCATTGTGAGGGGGGGGCCTTCCCCTTTCGTTCACGCAAGGGGAGTAGTTTGTGGGAGTTATTAAAAGAAAAGAGAAAAAAAAAAAGCAGAGCAGGGGGTGAAGTCGTGCAGCAGGGGGAAAAGGGGGAAAAAGCAAAAGAAAGAGAAAAGAGGGTGAAAGGAAAACAATAAAAAAAGAGAAGGTAGTCTTCTTAAAAGGGAGGAGACGTGCGCTTCGTGGGGGAAGAAAAACCTGCAGATAGAGGAGAAAAGTAAAAAGGCAAATGTGATTTGACCCCTACTGTTCAATCATCTTCTCACGCTTTGCTCCGTCCATTTGCTGCTCCACACCCCCGCGACGCTCCGGCCCTGCACCGCACAACCAGCTTCGCACCCAATCGCGACCCGACGCCACCGAAGTTTACATCGCCGGTCTGCTCTCGCCCTCCGCCAGATCCGAACCTTTGCTCTCGTCGTCGATTGAAGTCCCGCATCCGCGCCGCCGCACTAGCCGGAGCACCAGCAGCCGAACATCCCGAGTTCCCACGCTCGCCGCCCTCCCGGACCACCACCACCGCACCGACCCACGACAGACCAACTCCGCCTCGACTCCCGGATCTGCGAGCTGCCCCGATTGCGACCTCGGACGCCGCGTCTCGCCGACGCTTCCTCCCGCTCGCTCGTTGCTGCCCGAGCCGCCGAGTCGAAGCCCGCGCCGTCTCCCTCGCCCGCGAGCTCGCGTCGCCGGGTCCGCCTGGAGCCACGAAGCCGCCAAACCCCGCCGCCGCTGCAACTCGCGAGATCCGAACGCCACCACGGCCGCCGGCTGCCCGCGTCCGCGTCCGCACGCCGCCCCCTGCTGTGCGCACCGACCCACCTTGACCCGACTCTGCTCCTTCTCCGCCCGCTGCTGCTGTCTCGCCGCCACCACAACAGCACCTCCGCCCGGCGCCACAGCCCCGCCCTTGCCGCCGCACCTAGCCGACGCCCAGCAGTCCGCGCCGGCCATTGCTCTTCGCCCGAACATCAGCAGCACCATCCCGGACACCCGCAACCCCCGCGACACCTGTTCGCCGCACCATCTCCACCCGCCGGTCTCTACCGCTTCGCAGCCAAGACCCGGCGCCGACTCGTGACGCCCGGGACCGTGCGGGCCCGTGACGCCAGGGGCGGTTCTTGCCGAGCTCCCGGTCGCCGGTCTCCTCCGCTCCGAGCTTCCTCGCCAACGCCCTTGCTGCCGTGTCCTCCTCCGCCCGCCGCCGGTCTCTTCGCCGGAGCCCGGAAGGGCGACTCACCACCCTTGGCTGCCGCCGCCGGTCCGCCCGCCGCCGGTCCACCTGCCCGGTCCTCGCCGGAGCTTTGAACGTCGGTGACCAGCTGCCCCTTCGGTGATCCACAAGCAAACCGTGCGTGGAAAGGAGAAAAGAAAAAAAGAAGAGAAAAAAAAAAAAGCAAAAGGGGATTAGGTAGTTTTTTATTATTATTATCTTATCTTTATTTTTTACATAGTTTATAGCTTGTTTTTATATAGTTTTTTTTTAGTGTGATTATTCATTAATGCATGATTGAAGTTCCAATGTGAAATAACCCATCAAATTAGGGATTAGGAGTCCGATTTTCGCGTCCGAAATCCGACTCATAATCTTTTGCAAAATCGACAATTCAATCTCATGCCCGAGATTTGATTCGCGATTTAATTTAAAATTGACCGACCCGATCTCATGCGCGAGATATGGTTCGTCAATTTTGGGTATTAATCTTATCCTGATTGGATTGGGCATCGGGTTATTAGAATTAACTTTTGTTTTTGCAAAAAAAAAAAAAGTTTCAAAAAATGCAAGTTAGATTAGGGCTAGGGTTAGTATATTTAGTTATTTCGTTTTTAAAAAACAACAAAAAAAAAATCCAAAAAATTTTGATTAATTAATTTAAGATGCTAGTTTTTTAGGTTGCATGTTTAATTGTGTGCAAATTTTTAAAATTTCGAATTATAAAAAAAAAAAAAACAAAACAAAAACAAACAAGCAAAAATCGTCATGCATTTTAGAATAGGATTACATGTCTCATTTTAAGATTGGATCAATTTGCATCTTAGGTTAGAAATTGCTAGATTAAAATAACGTCATAGTTTAAATTAGGATTTAGCATGACTTAATCCTAAGTTTAAATTGGATGGAATTTTAATTTAGCTAGGTAATTTTTGCATTTTTTTTTTAATTTTGAACATCATGAAAAATACAAAAATTTGTCTTTAGATAAACTAGTTTCAATTTTTAGGATAAATTGCATTTTTAGGAATAGAAACATCATGGGCACGTCATGTAGGATTAGGCTCATATAATTAAAAATTGCCCGTCATTATAATTAGGTCATTTTGATTTGCATATTTGATTATTGCATGTTCATTAAGAAAACAAAAATTTTACTCATGTCATGTAGTTTAGAACGCATTGTCATGCCATTTCATGTTAGATTAGATGCACTGCATGGTTCGCATTGAAAAAAGTGAAAACAAAATAAAGAAATTGCGTGTTAATTAGAAATCATATCTAGGGTTGTCGATATGAATTCCGATCTAACATTGCAGATGCTTTCGTTGCTATGAGGTAATCCTGTCATTTATTCACTGATTTATCTGGGTGTTAAATTGGTGGTTTGTGCATTCGCATGATCACTTCACATGTAGGGAGGTAAATTAAAATCAATTCAAGCTGCCTGCAAAACATTTTTTAAAAAAGAAAAGGTACCGAAAGGGCATTAGACAAGTCTAGTGTAACCAAGTCCCCGAACTCATTTAATCTCTGGTTCGTAGGAGTGAAGTAATTCTCCCATTACTTTACTTGGGTTTCTAATCGACCCACCAAAAACAGATTAGTGGCGACTCCTAATTGAAAATCAATTGCATGTTAAGAATTTAAACCCTAAGTCGCGAATTGGTATGGGCTTGGGAGAGCTCGAGCTAAGTCTAGGCTTAGCAATCCATTAGCCGAACCCTTAGGTGGTCCAAACCCGCTTCGGGGAGGTCGCGACACGGATATGTTGTGGTTAAATCAAAAAAATGTATTTGATATCTAAATGCAAAATATGATGTGATACAATATCGATATTTTTGTGTCGAACTTTGTCATTAGAACTCGATCAGTAATCTTTATGAAAAAATTGGAGGAGTCAGCAAGCCCTTTGAATTTATTTCTTTCCTCTATTTTAGTGACTCCCCAGAGAGAACATTCGGCTTTTATAGAAAGGACTGAAATCTTTTAAAATTGGGATTGTTACTCCATTGGTCAACAGCCAAGATCTATCATTTTTTTTTTACCCATTTTACCTTTGGCCCGTCTCTATTTCTGCCCCGAGGATGAAAATTACCTACCCAGCTCCTCCACCCCCGTTCTCGGCCCGCTATTTCTGCCATACCGTCGCCACCAACCTCCATCCAAACCAAAACCACGTGAAACGAAGCCTGTGCCTCTGAAGCCGCCTCCCCGTTGTTTTTGACCGGCTAAGGCTGGGTCACTGCTCGCGTTGGCCATGACCGTTGTGGTCAAGGTCGTGAGAGAGACTTGTGACAAGAAACAAGGACTGGGATGTAGTTGACAATGAGAACGTGAGTATGGGTAGGGGTGTTGACGGTTCGGCTCGGTTTGATTTTTTTGAAAAATCGAACCGAACCAAACCGTTAGGAAAACCTTCCGAACCGAACCGAATGAGACCCGAATCGAATACGAACCAAACTGAAATTTTGATTCGGTTTGATTTGGTTTTTCGGATTTTGGTTTTCAGTTTTTAGTTTTCAGTTTTTGCATGTCTTTTTTTTTTTTTCATTTTTTTCTGTTGTATATATTTTTCGTTTCCAAGAAATAAGCTCTTATCGGTTCAGTTCGGTTTGGTTCGATTAACCGATAAAAACCGAACCGATAAAAAAAAATTTGGTTTTTAATGAGAACTAGACCGAATGAAAACCAAACCAAAAAAATCAAATTTTTCGATTCGGTTCAGTTTGGTTTTCAGTTCAGTTTTTGACAACCCTAAATATGGGTATGTGATGGAGGCGACACTTGAGGTTCGTGGCCGTGGTAGAGACATACCAAAGGTGGGAGATAGAGAGGGGTTGGGAAAATATAGGATTTTTATCTTGTGTATTGGATGAGATGCTACTTTATGGCAATCTAAGAGGGAACTGGTGAATTGGTTGGATTTGAAATTTTAAGGAATTTCCAAACTTAAGTATCAAAGCTATATCACCATGTAAAGCACCCGTGATGTCTATGCTAAGGTAAGAATTGTGCTTAGTCATAGTATGCAAAAAGTAAATAGTATAGGGGCAAGAGAATTTGCGTCAAATACTCATCACGGGCATAATCATTTTGCTATTCTTACGCACTTTGCTGTAGTCTTGTTCCTAGGTACTCAAAACATGTCTATCAATACCCATATCACTTTTAAACATGTCTACCAAGTACCAATACCCCGATAGATTGTTTCAAACAAAAAATTTGAGTCTAAAATTACTTAATAAACTCCGGTATATAAGCTCTCTCAAAATAGTTAAACACTTCAACAAGACCAAGAAATTGAGGTTTTGGTCAAATTTTTTGTTATATTTTGAATGTGATCTTTTGACTCTAACTAGCAATAAATTTTTGTTCAAAGACTAGACCATATCATAAAGCTGGCAATCCACGGACCTGCTATATGCCCAACCCGAGCTACAAGGGTCCATGGCCGAATTTGGATAAGGTCAATTAGTGAGAAAGTCCGAACCAGCCTAATTAAGCCGTAGCCAAATCTGGCCGAAGATTTGTACGTGAAGAAATTCAAAATAAGTGAGCTTGGAAAAGACCTTGCCCAGTCTAGACTCGTCCAGTGGTCACCTTTACTCAAGTCACCATTTAAAGCACTAGACCATTAATGCCATGACAACTATTTGTCAACTTTTTTCAATTATGTTCAAGAATTGTGACCTGAAATGCTGTTTATGACGTTACTTTCCCCGCCTTTGTGCACTTAAAAATTAGGTCTCAACATAATCTCTTCTATTTTTCTTGATTGAACAAAAAAAATTCTCTTTTTTTGTTTATTTCATTTTTTGCCAAAATCTTATGTATGACCTTAATTCCAAGGATTTCCTTGGATTAACTGTGAACCGTTCGTTGCTCATGTAGCTATGTACGTTACTTAACTCGATACATTGAAAAAAAATGGAATTGATATTTAATGCAACGAGTATCAATCAACGTTAAATTGAAAAGTAAGGAACAACTAAGATATCAACTGTCAAATATTTGATCCATAAAATTATCAAACTTGTGATTCGTGGAAATAATCTTGGTAATTCTAAAATAATCTGCCTTTTCTTAATTAACCCGCCCGGCGAAATACCATAACCCTGCCATTGGATTGCTTGACTTTGGCTGGAAGATGGACTTAGTTTAGTAAATGTTCAAAATCATTGAAATAGTTGGTAATTTGAGAAAATCTAATAACTATTTATTCTTCCATGGAAGCGTTATTATTGTATCAATGTGTCATCGGCCGAACAAATTGCCGGACAAATTTTGTTGCTGACATGTTTTGATAGCTATTGTAACTTTTGACATGTTATTAGCACGAAACAGTGTAATTTTTACCCCAGGGAACCATAGACTCATCCAACGGGGTTCGGCTCCCATACTCAGCTCAATTTACATTACAAAATATACGTCTTAGTTAATAGGAGAAAAGCAAGAAAATTAAGAAAATTTTTGTTTTTGTTTTTATCTAAATGGAAAGACAGTGAGAAATGTTGGAGAACAGTGAGCACAACTTATTTATTACTTGAAGCTTCAATAGCAATCTTCCATCTTGAAGAAAAAGTATGCCAATTTCATGGAGTTGCAGTAGCGCATCTCCGGAATTGGATAAGACAATCTACACTCTCATGCAGTGTGTCACCTGCAACTCACAAATGTGAGAACAAATGATAGAATTAATTAGTAATGTCTATCAACAAAATAAATGAGTACGAGAACAAGAATATATGATGATTTACTTACTAGATAACTGCATATTTTTGTAATAGAGACTGAAAAGCTCTCTTGAACCAAAGCATGGTAATCATCCTTGCAATCAACAATTTCTCAATTATTCTGTCCACTACCCGAATATAGGAGATCCTCCGAGATTGTTTGAAATGTAACATGCTGCAGAATCCCATCAATGCCACCGTGAAACCCGGTCCCAATCCTGAGTAAAAGGAAACAATAACATAGTCTCCTTGATTAGACTCATCTTCACTCCCATTGTCACCGTCTTGTCTGCTCATATCATTATGCTTGTCTCCAGGACAATCTTTCAAAAGAGGAGCTCCGCAAAGTCCATCATTGCCATAATAAGTAGATTGATTGTCTAGAGTGCTTAGATGATTGCCTGATGGAACCCGACCGGACAAATTGTTGAATGAAAGATCCAAATGACTTAGAAAGTCTAGATTGGATATGCTAGGAGGGATTTCCCCTGATAACATGTTATTGGATAAATCTAGTGATTCTAAACCCCTCAAGTTGCCAATATTTAAAGGGATTTTTCCGATCAGCTGATTTTTAGAGAGATTCAGATTTTGAAGTTGAGCAAGCATCATGAGCCCTTCTGGTATTTGTCCACCTAGTGTGTTGCTTGAGAGATCAATGGAAAATAAATAAGGGAGTGTGCGGGTGAATTCTATGCTTGTTCCTTTTATATCAACCATCATGGAAAAACCCTCGATGGATCCAAAATACAAAGTGGAATTGGACCACATTCTCGAGAAATTGTTGAAACAATGAGGAATGCCTCCAGAAAGGTTGTTATGCTTTAGGCTTAAATACTGGAGATTAGCAAGATGGCATAGCTGCAAAGGAATGTCACCGGTGAAGTAATTCCTCCCAAGATCAATTATCTTATATGATCTAGGATTACCAAATAGAGGAATTCTACCAGTGAATTGATTGTCACTGAGATCAAGGATTACCAAATCAAGCTTTGGTAAACATTTTGGAAGCACTCCGTTCAAGCCATTTTCATGTAGGTCTAGAACTTCTAATTGCTCCAATTGGCATAGAGAATCTGGAATATGACCATTTAACTTGTTGCTTGCCAATGCAATCCATTCCAAAAAAGCCCACGACTTCCTCCAACATTGTGGAAGTCTTCCAGACAATTGGTTCTTAGAGAGATCAAGAAAAGACAATTCATTTGACATGCATAATGAATTTGGAATTTCACCACTAAGGTTATTTCCAAAAAGTGATACTTGCATTAATTGTGACATCTTTTTTCCAATAATTTGGGAGACGTTGCCTCTGAGCATATTGTTTGAGAGATCCAACAGTACAATGTTAGATAAAATGTCGGGTAACCAATGGGGAACTTCATATGAGATGCTAGCATTTGACATGTCTAATACCAAGATGTTTCTTTGTGTTCGAAGCCAATTTGGGAATTCTGGTCCCACTTTGCAACTTGACATGAGAATCTCTTGAATTTGGAAAGGAGGAACCCAAGATGTGCTAACATTTATAACAAGCTCGTTTGAATAAAGTCTCAACTTCATCAAGTTGGAGAGATTTGCAAAGTGAAGTTCGCTAACAGTTCCATCCAATTGATTATTACCAATGTCCATCTCCTCTAGATTGAATATTTGCCCAATACTTTTTGGAATGTTCCCGCTTAATTTGTTAAAAGAGAGGTACAACTTTCTCAGAGATGATAGTTGGCCAATGGTAGCAGGAATAGGACCAGAAATCGAGTTTCGTGAAAGATCAAGAAATTCGAGATCTTTGAAATTTTCAAATTGATTGGGTAGGCCACCACTGAAATTGTTTTCAGAAACAATGATAGTCTTCAAGTTACTTCGTCCACATATGAAAGCACCATCTCTGGTGTCAAAAATTCCCCCACTAAATTTGTTGGAAAACAAACTTAGTACCTGTAAATTGCAGAAAATGCTCAAGTTTTTTAGAATTTCACCTTCCATCCCATTTGAAGATACATCAAGGAATCTAAGCCCCTGATTATTTTCAAGGATGACAGTGGGGAACATGCCTTGGAGATCATTATTACTTAAATCAAGGTGTTCGAGTTTGCTGAAGTTTTGAAACCAAGGAGGAATAGATGAGTTCATGGAGTTTTGACTCAAATCAAGGACTCTAAGAGAAGTGAAATTGACAAGCAAAGAGGTGGAAGAATCTTCTAAATGACATTCCCTCCATATTAAAAATTCCAATGAGGAAAGCATGTGTATAAGACTTAACCACCCTTTGGGGTTTTGAAGGGAGACATAAGACATGTCCAAATACTTCAAGTTGGAAAGGGTCGATAGCCATAGGTGGTTCTCTAGTCTTGAAGAGGGCTCCCAAAAGCTCCAACCACTAAGATCCAAGTACCTTAAGCTGGAAAGGTTACTAAGTTGATTGGAAATAGGCCCGAAGCCCGCATACGAGAGGTTGAGATACTTCAATTTCTGAAGAGAAGTGAAGGACTCTTGGGCTTTTTCAGTTGAAAAGTTGTTGAAACTGAAGTCTACATACTTCAAATACTTCAGTTCATTGAGAGCAGGATGCATCTTACCTCCCAAGCTGCACTTATCAAAACATCACAGGGATTATGAAGATCAAGTTTTGAGATGTGACCAGTCTCTTTGCTGCATTCAACTCCTTCCCACTTGCAACAATCCTCACCAGTCCATGACCCTAGACGTCTCGAAGGATCTGTGAGATCCTGCTTGAACTTCATAAGAGCTTCCCTCTCAGCGGCAATGCAGCTTACATTTGTTAAGGCTTTGGAATGACCGAATTTCAAGACACAAACGACAAAGAGTGCACACAAAAGTGAAGGCACAAAGCTAGCGTAGAGGAGGACGCCATTGTTGTTTAAAATGAACCCGGGAACTGCCATTTATAATGGCCAGAAAAGCACTCCCTTAAGGAAGATATTATATTATTTGTTAATTCACAAAACAGAAACTTAAAATTTTTAGGTCAAGCGCTGCAAGAACTGTCATATGGTCAAGATATAATCATTTTAAAAAGATAATTTTTGGCATGACTAGAAGCAGAATATCTCGGTGATATGAGACCCTGAAATGCGTGAGTCGTGCATGATACGGAGGCAACAGTTTCGGATTTTGACGTGTTCCCTTTTTTTCCCCTTTTCCTTTTTGCTCTCTCGATCAAAGCTGTGTAAATCAAAGTGGGTATCTGTCTCTGAATCTGTTCAGATGTTCTATTTATTCATTTCATGAACCAAGATCTTATCGTAAGACTCATATTGAATAAATCTGATATATCCATTTCATTGCCTCTTAAAGCAATAATTTCTACAGTAGTGACCATTTGAGATGACTCTGTGAATGTTTTATGAGCTCTTTCTCTTTCATATGGAACTTGGGGAGCTAGAAAATGGTATATGTTGGCAATGAGCCGTGAAAGTAAACATCAGACGACGCCAAAGCTATCTCTATTTCCTTTTCAGCAAAATTTTCTCATGTCTTAGGATTAAAGCTTTCGTAGTTGATTGAGCCCTATGTGATGTTTACCCTTCTTGGCAAAGTTCCTAGTTTTCAAATCAACAAGGAACTGATTTGGGGTCTATTTCCTTTGAGAAAAAGGTTCTTCTTTCTTCCTTTGTTAAGATTTGCATTTGCCTATATTGCTCATTATTATCGGTCAACATCCAACATAATAAACACAGTTATGTTTGAACATAATAGACCTCAGATTCTAAGGGTCAAGAATAACGATTTCTTACTGTTCGCTAATGTGCATGTTGGTGAATCTGATGTCATGCCGTTGCAGCAAATTGATTGTGAATTAAAAAGAAAGACAATGCTATATGAAAAAATATTTCATGTTATATAGATCATTCAGGCCATTTTCATCTATATCATTAATTGGGTTTCACAATGATGTCTAATGGTTCAGATCAACTTGGTCCACACGATCCACATGTCATACGGTATATTTTCTGAATGATAAGAGATGTCATTTATGGGTTCACAATTGACAATAATATGGTAGGAGACATGACTTCTTAGTCAATATAAACTGAAAGTTTTGGGTCATAATGTTGCGCCAGTCATTATTCTACATTAAACATATACATCTTATTTTATCGGAGAAGAGAGAGAAATATATTTTTTCTCGATTACCAAACGAAAGGAAAATGAAAAAGTAAGAGAGTCTTGAGCGTGACATGTGAAAGTGGATGAAGTTGGATCATTTCTTGTTCTACATAAACATGACATACATATATGATATGTATATCATATGGAATATTCTGTGTTAGTAAAAATTATTGCGGAAACTAAACCAGACTTTGCAATTAAATCAATGCAAAATCACTAATGAAATAAATGATGAACAACAAAGAACACCAGAGATTTACGTGGTTCACTTCGAGTGTCAATTCTTATTCCACGGGAGAAGATAGAAGCAAATAATTGACTAATTATAAGAGAATCAAATACAATCTCTCAAACGCTCAAGCATTTTTCCATACTCAAACTAAGCCCAAAGTTAGTGTTTAAAATAAATATAATAAAAACTCAATTAGACGTAAACTCATGACAAATATCTCCCGATGTTGTGCGGCCAAAAGAAAGAGCTTCACTGTGCGATTTTATTCTTCTTTGCTTGCGGCTTGAAAGAATCAGAATGAACCCACGCACTAGTCTCTTTTTTTGAAGACTCCACCTTACGACATTTAAAGAAACCATTTGACCGGTCAAACCGGTTAAGGAGTGAATGTTTGTCTTCTCCAACAGCATAAAAACAAAGCATTTAGGCCCAAGAGATAAAAGAAAATCAGCAACTTCTTCATTTTAAGACCACTTCTCACCGTCAATCTGAACTAATCCAGATTTGCCTTGATTATTTAAATTATCCCTACAATACATGGTCTACATCCTCCAATTGAATCAGGTTCCGTAATAGGTTTAAACAACACTCTGAATGATAAGAGATGTCATCTATGGGTTAATAAATGACAATAAGGCGGTAGGTGGCATGACTTCTTAGTCAACATAACCAGAAATTATTGGCTCTTAGCATTAAGCCAGTCATAATTCTACATTAAACATATACGTCTTATTTTGTCGAATAAGAGCAATAAAATTTTATTTTTATGACCAAACAAAAAGAAAGAGAAACAATTGGAGAATCTTGTGACTCGAGATATAATATAACACTCTGGACCATAAGAGATGTCATTTGTGTATTAAAAATGACTATAGTGCAGTAGGTGAAATGACTTCTTAGTCAATATAAATAGAAATTTTTGGTTCATAGCATTAAGCTAGTCATTATTCTACATTAAACATAGACGTCTTACTTTATTGGATAAGAGCAACAGAAATATTTTTTTTATATGACCAAACAAAAAGAAAGAGAAACAATTGGAGAGTTTTGAGACTCGAGATATAATATAATACTCAGAACCATAAGATATGTCATTTATGGGTTAACGAATGACTATAGTGCAGTAGGTGACATGACTTCTTAGTTAATATAAACTGAAATATTTTGCCCATAGCATTGGGCCAATAATCATTCTACTTTAAACATATACATCTTTTTTTATCGGAGAAAAGCAATAGAAATATATTTTCTTGATTACCAAAAAAAAATAGAAAGAGAAAAAGTGGGAGAGCCTTGAGCACGGCATGTGAAAGTGAATAAAGTTGGACCAATCTTCATTATAAATTATACATGCACGTTAAATTTCTTCCTACTTTTCATTACCAACCGGAAAGAAAGAAAGAAATATTGGAGAAAAATGTGCACAACTTCTTTTTAAAATGGGATAAGTATGTAGATTACAGCTAACTTTTGATTGGGCTGAGCTGCAAATACTAATTCGAAAGTTTTATATGTTTAGGACAAAGATGTCGCCCGTAGTCATTGTGTCTTTCATTCCTATGATGTTATAATATGAAAACCGGTGAAAGTTGTGTTCTCCCCTCCCAAGTTATTTCACGTTACATAGACTCGAAAACTATTTGCAACCAACCTTTCCTTTTTGTTGTTTTTAACTTGGGCCAATCATCATTCTACATTAAACGTATACCTTTTATTTTATCAAAGAAGTGCAATAGAAAGATTACCAAACAAATAGAAAGAGAAAATTTAAGAAAGTCTTGGGCATGGCATGCGAGAGTAAATAAAGATCTTCATTCTAAATTGAACATACACGTCAACCTTCTTTCTATTCTTTTTAACTAATTGGAAAGAAAGAAAGAAATTAGAGAAAAATGTGCACAAGTTCTTTTTAAAATGAGATAAGTATATAGATTGCAGTTAAATTTTGATAGGGCCAAGTTGTAGATACTAATTCGAAGGTTCCAATTGTTTAAGGCAAACATGTCATCCACAGTCACGATGTCTCTCATTTCAATTATGTCTCTTCCCTACCAAGTTATTTCACGTTATATAGACTCAAGAACTATTTGAAGCCAACCTTTCCTTTCTGTTGTTTTTAACTTGGGCAATCATCATTCTACATCAAACATTTACATCTTATTTTATCAAAGAAGAGTAATAGAAATATGTTTTCTTGATTACCAAACAAATAGAAAGAGAAAAAGTGGGAGAGTCTTGAGCACGGCATGCAAAAGTGAATCAAGTTGGATCAATCCTCATTCTAAATTAAACATACATGTCAACTTTCTTCCTTTTTTTTTTAACCAACCGGAAAGAAAGAAAGAAATATCAGAGAAAAATATGCACAACTTCTTTTTAGAATAGGATAAGTATGTAGACTACAGTTAACTTTTGATTGGGACAAGCTGCAGATACTAATTTGAAGATTCTAATTGTTTAGGACAAACACGTCGTCTGCAGTCAGAATGTCTCCCATTTGTATGATGTCATACTTTGAAAATTGGTGAAGTTGTGTTCTCCCCTATCAAGTTATTTCACGTTATATAGAGTCAAGAATCATTTGAAGCTAACATTTCCTTTCCATTGTTTTTAACTAGGGCCAATTATCATCAAGCAATAGAAATATAATTTCTTAATTACCAAACAAATACAAAAGGAAAAAGTGCAAGAGTCTTGAGCACGGCATGCGAAAGTGAATAAAGTTGGATCAATCCTCATTCTAAATTAAACATACATGTCGACTTTCTTTCTTCTTCTTTTTTAAACCACCGGCCGTGGTGGCTCCGCTGATAAGAGCTCCATTGATCCTTCCCCAAAAGTGAGGGGTTCAAAACCCAATGGAGGCATTTGGTGTCTTAAGTGTGGCGCCGGAGTGGTGGGTCATCCACTAACGTCACTCTAGGGTTTACCCGCCGGCTATCATCTGTAAGGGGTTCCCTAGGTAAAAAAAAAAAAAAAAAACAGAAAAAAATGTGCATAACTTGTTTTTTAAAATGGGATAAATATGTAAATTACAATTAACTTTTGATTGTGCCGAGCTACAGATACTAATTTGAAGGTTCCAATTGTTTAAGGCAAACATGTCATCCGTAGTCATGATGTCTCTCATTTCAACAATGTCTCTTCCCTACCAAGTTAATTCACATTACATAGACTCAAGAACTATCTAAAGCCAACCTTTCCTTTCCAATGTTTATAACTTGGGCCAATCACCATTCTACATCAAACATACACATCTTATTTTATTGAAGAAGAGTAATAGAAATATATTTTCTTGATTACCAAACAAATAGAAAGAGAAAAAGTGGGAGAGTCTTGAGCACTGCATACCCAAGTGAATAAAGTTGGATCAATTCTCATTTTAAATTAAACATGCACATCAACTTTCTTTCTATTTTTTAACAAACCAAAAAAAAAAAAAAAAAAAAAAAAAAATATCAGAGAAAAATGTGCACAACTTCTTTTTATAATAGGATAAGTATGGAGAATGCAGTTGACTTTTGATTGGGCCGAGCTGTAGATACTAATTTGAAGATTCCAATTGTTAAGGACAAACATGTCAGCCCGCAATCGTAGTGTCCTCATTTGTATGATGTCATACTTTGAAAACTAGTGAAAGTTATGCTCTCCCCTACCAAGTTATTTCACGTTACATAGACTCAAGAATCATCTGAAGCTAACATTTCCTTTACGTTGTTTTTAATTGGGGCCAATTAGCATTGAGCAATAGAAATATAATTTCTTGATTACCAAACAAATTGAAAGAGAAAAAGTGGGAGAGTCTTGAGCATGGCATGCGAAAGTGAATAAAGTTGAATCAATCCTCATTCTAAATTAAATACACATGTCAACTTTCTTTTTTTTTACCAGCTGGAAAGGAAGAAAGAAAATCAGAGAAAAATGTGCACAACTTTTTAAAATGGGATAAGTATGTAGATTGTTGTTAACTTTTGATTGGGTGGAGCTACAAATAATAATTTGAAGGTTCCAATTGATTAAAGGAAACATGTTGTCTGCAATCACGATGTCTCTCATTTCCATGATGTCTCTTTCCTACCAAGTTATTTCGCGTTATATAGATTCAAGAACTATTTAAAGCCAATCTTTCCTTTCCGTTGTTTTTAACTCGGGTCAACCATCATTCTACATCAAACATATACATCTACCTTATAGATGGATAGATAAATGTTTGGAATTCTGTCATTATTTTTTAACAGCGGTTTCTGAATATCAAAAACTTATTTTATCAAGAAGAGCAATAGAAATATAGTTTCTTGATTACCAAACAATAGAAAGGGAAATAGTGGGAAAGTCTTGAGCACAGTATGCAAAAGTGAATAAAGTTGGATCAATCCTCATTCTAAATTAAACATATGCGTCAACTTTCTTTCTATTTCTTTTAACCAACCGGAAAGAAAGAATGAAATATCAGAGAAAAATGTGCACGACTTTTTTTAGAATGGGATAAGTATGCAGACTGCAGTTAACTTTTGATTGGGCCGAGTTGCAGATACTAATTTGAAGATTCCAATTGTTTAGTATGAACATGTCATCCGTAGTCGCAATGTCTCTCATTTGTATGATGTCATACTTTGAAAATTGTGTTCTCCCCTACCAAGTTATTTCACGTTGCATAGACTCGAGAATCATATGGAGCTAACATTTCCTTTCCGTTGTTTTTAACTGGGGCCAATAATCATCGAGCAATAGAAATATATTTTCTTGATTACAAAATAAATAAAAAGAGAAAAAGTGGGAGAGTCTTGAGCACGGCATGCGAAAGTGAATAAAGTTGGATCAATCATCATTCTAAATTAAACATACACGTCAACTTTGTTTCTATTTTTTTAACTGACCGGAAAGAAAGAACGAAGTATCGGAGAAAAATGAGCACGACTTCTTTTTAGAATGGTATACGTATGTAGATTCCAGTTAACTTTTGATTGGGCTGAGCTGCAGATACTAATTCAAAGATTCCAATTGCTTAGGACAAACATGTCGTCTGCAATCGCAATGTCTCTCATTTCTATGATGTCATACTTTGAAAACTGGTGAATGTTGTTTTCTCTATCAAGTAATTTCACGTCACATAGACTCGAGAACCATCATTTCCTTTTCGTTGTTTTTAACTTGGGCCAATTATCATCGAGCAATAGATATATATTTTCTTGATTACCAAACAAACAGAAAGAGAAAAAGTGGGAGAGTCTTGAGCACAGCATGTGAAAGTGAATAAAGTTGGATAAATCTTCATTCTAAATGAAACATACACGTAAACTTTCTTTTTGTTTTTTTTTTTTTTTATAACCAACTGGAAGGAAAGAAAGAGATATTGGAGAAAAATGTGCACAACTTTTTTTAGATTGGTATAAGTATGTAGACTACAATTAACTTTTAATTGGGCTGAGCTACAAATACTAATTCGAAGGTTCCAATTGTTTAGGACAAACAAGTCGTCCGTAGTACAATGTCTCATTTCTATAATATTATATTCTAAAATTGGTGAAGGTTGTGTTCTCCCAAGTTATTTCAAATTATATAGACTTGAGAACCGTCTGAAGCCAACCTTTCCTTTCTGTTTATTTTAACTTAATCATAAAAAATTAAACGAAGTTGTTGGCCGTTTAAAAATTGAGAGTTTCTCTTTTGCTGGACTCCCAAAAAAGGTTTTTCTAATGACCTTTTTAAATAACCAGTAAAGCTAGCTATGGGCTTAAGTACATAATAGATCCGAAAGGATTTGAGAGGAGTGGACAACCCAATTTAAAAGTGGTGAACTTCTCCCATGGGTTTCGATGATCCAGTGCATAATAGAATTGGCCCCTCTAAAATAATGTTGGACCCAATTGTCTTTTATAACCAACCGGAAAGAAAGCAAGAAATTTCGGAGAAAATGTGCACAACTTCTTGTTAGAATGGGATAAGTACGTAGATTGTAGTTAACTTTTGATGAGGCCGAGCTGCAGATACTAATTCAAAGGTTCCAATTGTTTAGGGCAAACATATCGTCTGCAGTCGCAATGTCTCTCATTTCTATGATGTCATACTTTGAAAACTGGTGAAAGTTGTGTTCTTCCCTACCAAATTATTTCACGTTATATAGACTCAAGAACCATGGCCAACCTTTCTTTTCCGTTGTTCTTAACTTGGGCCAATCATCATTCTACTTTAAACATTACATCTGATATTATCGAAGAAGAGGAATAGCAATATATTTCCTTGATCACCAAGCAAATAGAAAGAGAAAAAGTGGGCTAGTCCTGAGCATGGCATGCGAAAGTGAATAAAGTTGGATCAATCCTTATTCTAAATTAAACATATTCATTAACTTCTTTTTTCTTTTTTCTTTTTTATAACCACCCGGAAAGAAAGAAATAAATATTGGAGAAAAATATGCACTACTTATTTTTAGAATGGGATAAATATGTAGATTGCAGTTAAGTTTTGATTGGATTGGGCTACGAATACCAATTTGATGGTTACAATTGTTTAGGACAGATATATTGTCCATAGTCGCGATGTCTCTCAATTTCTGTGATATCATATTTTGAAAACTGGCGAAAGTTATGTTCTCCCCTATCAAGTTATTTACGTTGCATAGACTTGAGAACCATCTGAAGCTAACCTTTCCTCTCCCTTTTTTCTTAACTTAATCATAAAAAAGTGGATGAAGTTGTTGGCCACTAAAAATTGAGTTTTTTTTTTTTTGTAGAACCCCAAAAAGAGTGTTTTTTAAAATATTTTTTATAAAAAAAAAATTGGTAAATCTATGGGCTTAATATGATAGACCCAAAAGGATTTGGGAGGAGGGACCAACCCAATTCAAAAGTAGTGAACTTATTCCGTGAGTTTTGACAATCCAATGCATAATGGAATTGGCCTCTCTAAAATAACGTTGGACCTAGATGTCTGAAAACTTGATTGATAGATCCCAAAGTCCAACGATAAGTACGCGAGCTTCCCATGGAGGCTGATCTTAGGCCCCGTTTGGTTCAACATTCCCAAGGGGCTTTTAGCCCTGAAAGTCCTTTGAGAAAAAAATTTGGTGTTTGGTTTAGCATCTCAAGGTGTCATTGGCCAAATGCTGACCTTTGAAATGTTGAAAGCTCAAAACAGGTGGAGACCTGCTTTGGGCATTCAACATTTGCGGAATTCTAGTCCTCTTATTAATGAATTTCTTTTTTCCGGATATATGTGACCATGTTTACTATAATGAAATGACTATTTCTAGTCAAATTTGTATGAGCAGAACTTTGTTTTATTTTTCTTAATGAGGACCTCCATTTTTATATGCGGTGCTTACTCAAAAAAATTAGCATCCACAAGTGGTCACTTCACCATCCACCAAATAAGTTCACCTTCTTTTTTTTTTTCTTTTTTTTGTCTTTTGACAATCAATAGCCCAACTTTTTATCAATACACTAAAATGATCATTAATTAACGAAGATGATTAATACTACAATAATTTAAATAAAAAAAACTATTCAAAGTTGAAAACAAACCTAAAAGAACCTTAGGCCAAAAGTTGATCTTTGCATCTAATCTATAATCAAATTCTTTTAATATAATTTTTAAATAAATAATATTTACTAATATACATCTTTTACATTACTCTCAACATGAAAATGTAAATGATTCTATAGTCATTGTTTCTTTTTTGCAATTTTAAAAATACTAAAACTAAAAAACTTAATTTGGTCGGCTTTTTAAATATACGTTTATCAAATAATCTTGCATTTCCCTAAAGCACTTTTCAATTATAGTTTGCCAAACAGTCTAGCATTTCAAAAAATCCATTTACCTCAAAGGTATTTGCATTCTCCCAAGGACATTTCTCCAAAGCTGAACCAAACGGGCCAGTGTTGGATAACTTTGGCCAACCCTAAGATTGTCTAACTCTACTATTATCGCCTCGTCCTTTCTTTGCAGCAGATGATTTAGGGCTTGAAGCAAAGCCGAGCACTTCATTTGAAATAAGCCTCACTTGTTCTTGCAAATCCATCAAGAAGTCTTCCCAGATGGTCACGAAAAATTTTATGTGGCAAACACTTTCAATATAATAAAGGGAAAAATCATGTGCCGCATTGGGCATTCTCTTCACTATTAGTATCATTTTAAGAGTTACAAATTTTCAGGTTACAACTACAAAAGATATTGCCCCAATATATAACATGAGTCCAAGGTATACATAATTATGATGGAAATTACATATATGCCATTAACAGCATTAGAAATGTTCTATTCTTTATTTTAACAAGAAAATTACATGTATGTCATTAGTAGTAAAAGCTCAAAACTTTAGTATTACTTTTAACTATTAGACTCCATAACTTCATCAATCTCTCATTAGAGGTTGATCTTCGAAAAAAACAAAAGTCTTTCATACTTTTCACTCATATTTTATAACCCAAATTATCCTAGTGCGACAACCCCCTATCACAAACCATGGAATCCAACTGAGGTAATGCAAATCCTCAGTTTCTTAATGGTGACAACCTTTGTTAACATATTTGTTGGATTTTCTGCACTAAGAATCTTCTTCAATGACAATGTCCCATCATTCATTATATGACGAATATGATGATACTTCAACTTAATGTGCTTCGTCTTTGAATAAAATACCACATTCTTTGTAAGACAAATAACACATTGATTGTCACACCCCCGCCCCACCTCTGGCACGAGAGCATGACCTGGTGAGTTAGCATCGACGCCCCAGACAACGTCGAACGTCCCAAAAGTCTTTTATCTTTAGTTAAGCACATGCGGAAGCGATCATAAACAATCCATGTACAAACAAACATGGAAGCCAGGCAAGACATATGCAAGCCAAGCAAATAAAAGCAACATATTCATATACATATTCACATATGAAAAGTTGTTTTGATTACATGCCCATCCTAGTCCTAGGCTACTTATTTTCGTTTCCATATATAGTCAATCAAAAGGCTGGGGTAGCCTAACTCATTTACCGAGCTGCTACCAAAAGCAGCCCCCATGCTAGGTTCATTCCCTTCTTGGACCTAGGCTCACCCATCATACACCTAAAATTATGAGAACAAAAAAAGTGAGTCGATGACTCAGTAAGTAAAAATCCATAATTCTCCCATAAGAGGATGTCTCGCCATCGATCGTCGGATACAAGATCACCACCCACTTGTCGATGGCAAATCAATAGCAAGGTTTGTGCATTGCCTTGCTTATGCATATGAAAGGCTCTCAACCGTCTATGTGCTTTCAAGAATCAAAGACAAGGAGTTAGTGCATATGAACAAACTTTCCAAAGATCCATGGCTTATGATCATTTCGGTCACAAAAAGCGATGCATGCATCTTATGAAACTCGTTCAAGCACTAAGTGACCCAATTCAAACATATGCTCAAATTGATGCAATGACTTAACAATACATTTCAAACAAACCTAGCTTTTGCAAAATCACACATGTATCAGTCATGGACCACATGTGGACTTTCATTTTTATTTTTCAATATCATATTAGTCAAAATTAATCAACTCTTCCGGTAATAACCGAGCATCGGTCCCCCATTGGCAACCGGCATCATCTTGATCTCATTATCAAGACGGCATCTAAGGCGACCCCCAGGCATCGCCCTCACCTAGGCCAGCATCATCCACGATCTCAATATCGGGACGGCATCCAAGGCTTTTCCCCAAGCAACAACCAAGCATCCCCCAGCATCAACATATAAGTCCATTGTGTGTCCATGCATTTCAAGCATCAATTGATTCATTTTATATTTGAACTTTTAGCCAGATGAAAGGCCTGAAGGGGTGCCATGCAAATTAAATCAATGAACAACTCTTATACCTTGTTAGACTCATGCCAGATGCGATTCGGCCTTGTAGTCTTGACTTGGAACTGTTCACTCCGACTTCGGCATCGACCCATGACTTGTCCTGAGTAACAACACGCCTCAATATTATCCTGGGATCAAGTGTGAGTCATGCACCCACCTCGGCACACATCCAAAGTCACTGAGACCATTCCTCAACATCTAGGTGTGCTCAACACTCACGCGAGATCATGAACTTACTCGATGTAACAACAAGCAATAGAAACACAATAAGCATAACAATACAAAGCCAACACAAGCAAATGGTGACATGATCCTAAAATCGCTAAGCGTAGCACATCGCCCTATCAAAAAGTTAGGAAAATCTACTTACCACTTTTTGGACCTAACTCCAAGATGCTTCTTTGGTGGTCGGTCGACGTCTAGGGTGGCTTGGAAGAGAAGAGCATGAAAGGAGAGAAAGGCTAAGCCTTAAAATGTGAGGATGGCTCATCCTATTTATAAGTCTCCTTCCTCTTATATTTTTATTGCAAACTCATGATGATGCCTAAATGACGAGTTGACCTACCTATTTTCTCAAGTTGACGCCTAGGTCCTTTGGTGTTAGCTTGTGATTGGTCCACCTATTTGCTTGCTCTCTAAGGTTCAATCTAGGCTTATTATTGCCTATGGTGCCTAAGGACACATAAGCCCCTTTAATGCCTAATGTTTTCTTCTAATTGATTGGTCCTTACCTTGTTCACCAAGGCTACAATATAGGGCCATCATAACCTAAGATTCACCTAAAGATTCTAGGGGACACCTAAGTAGGTGACTCACATCTCTCATTAATTGCCAAGATTTCATGCAATCATTAGGCTTAGATGTATTCACATTAGCCAACTTGCTCTCCAAGTTTCTTCTCTTTAACACACTAAGGTCCAAAAGCATTTAATGCATTCTTATCTTCAAGCCAAGAAGTCTTTAAATTAACTCTCTCCTCAAGTTGGGCGTGCAACCCTTTTCCCCTCCAAGTTGGGCGTGTGGTTCTCTCATTCTAAGGCAAAATTTGTTTTGAGTAACTTTCGAAATCAATACCATTACCTTGTCAAACGTACTCGAAAAATTATAAAATTTTAATATGTTGTAGAGAAAACCTTAGAAAACAGTTTTCATGAGGAATCCAAGTCAAATTCATTATGTGGGAAGAGCAACAAATCATTTAACACAACCCAAAAATTCATCCGTCAAGCAGATTCAATGGTCAGAGAGAGAGAGTGACTCATTTTGAAATCCAAATCTTCACAAAACTTTTTGAAATTTTAATATATTATAGATATGGATGTCATTTAAAAAAATTTGTGAGAAAGCATATCCAAATTTGAAAGAGAAGATTTTATAAAAATTCGATAAAACAACTTGGTTACTGTTTTCACTATATTGGGCAAGTTATATACGATAATTGATTGAGCTTTCATCCTAACCATTTCACCTCATAAAAATATAAAATTTAAGTATGTTATAGATTAAGATGTTTTGAACAACTTTCATGAATGAAGTTTCTCCAAATTAAAAGCACAAAGAGCTCTATAAATTTGGAAAAGAGGAAAGATCCAACAATTTCGAAAAACTGGAAAGTCAAAACCTATGAAACTCAAGGCGGCATCAAGGCTATAGGATAGCCATAATTAGCTCCAATGTATCCTATTTTTATTAGGACACTTGGCTTGGATACTTTGCTTAATTCCCAAGGTAAATCATTGGTAATCATAACCATATCTAGAAAAATCTAGGTGGAATGATAAGTCAACCTCCTTCATGAAGAAGTTAAGGTGTTCTAGAGAATTCCATTTTGTGCTTTTCTTCATCAACAAAGCAGTTCGAGAAATCCATCATCTAGGTTGGTTCCATGAGATGGAAAAATTATCATTAGATACACCTTGAAAAACCGAATCACGTACACCCGAGGTTCGGCCATCATGCCCCATGCTTGCCCAAATCGTTCCTTTGGACAGTCGGTCGGCCTAAAGGGTCGATTGTCCTTCGATCATTCGAGGTCAATCATAAGGCTACCTATGACCTAGTACTAAGCCAAGGCACTCATGGACCTTAGAATTAGTGATGGAATAGTTGGATCTATCCTTGAGTTCATTCCGATCGACACCCAATCCACCGGTAGGGTTCATGATTGGTGCATTACCGATCCACGATTGAACATCACCAATTCAAGATTCATTTCCGATCACTAAGAATTAAATAGGGAATGATGCATTTTTTATTGGAAGAAGATCACATTTGATCGAGTCAAATCATTCATGTATCGGTGCATAACCAGATGGAATCACATGCGGTTGAGCACTATGATCGATCATGACCATTCGCCGATCCAAAATCATCCCATGACCAATCCTCGTGATCAAAAAGTTATCTTTTCTTTTGAGCTAGCGATCCCATCCCATTGGTATGGTCAGTAGAAATTCATGACCGACACCTTGACCAGTTCGTGATGGGTCAATCGGTCGTTGGACCATGACCAATCCTTGATGCCTTACTGATCGAACCGATCAATCCCATGGCCAATGGCCCATGGTCAATCCATTCAGGATCTTATGGTCGATCCTCACGGGGTCGGAATTGAGGATGTTACATTGATTATCATTGAAAAGAGTGTTGTGACCACGGTCATTGCTTATCTCCTTTAGAAATTTTTTCAACCAAATCATTTCCTTACTAGCTTCAGATATATGATTGAGAGAGACATATAATTCTAAGTCTAAACATCCAACTAATTGAAGTGCCGCCTAAAACATAACTTGCATTAACAAAGCTCTATGAAGTTATAAAGCCTTATGAAGTTACATTGTTTTTCATACCATATAGTGACATACCTAAAGTGTCTCTTAGGTATTTTAATAGCCACTTTACAACTTTCCAATGTTTTTTTTTTTTTTTTAGTAATGGTAATAAATATATAGAGCAAGGACAAATGTACAAAAGATCGGTCCCAAAACCTACACTCTCACGAACAATGTAAGAGTGAAGGGGATCCGATGCAAAACAAACCAGCTAGAAGAGCAACCACAAGGGTACAAGGAAGACAACCAGAAACCGGACAAACACGAACAGCCAAGGCGAACCTCGGTCCTAACGCCAAAGCAAAGAAACGGAGAAGCCACAAAAACAGCCACAAGGCGAATCAAAGCAAAGACAGCTTAAGGAGAGAAGATTGCCGGATCAAGACCCCAGCCTCTTTGAAGTCTTGTATTTCTCGGAGATGGAGGAACCTTGCTAAAAGTGATGGCTCTATCTCTAACCACCTTGAGAAGGTGTTTTTGAGAGCTGGAATCACTAAAGATTCACCACGAAAGATGATTGCATTCCTCTTTTTCCATATAAGATGACACAAAGCTCCAAAAGAGAACCGAGCAATCCTATGGTAGAAATCCATCCCAGATAAGAATTTTTTTGGCCCAGAGAAGCACCTCTTTCCAGCATCTATTCGTCCAAAGGAGATTACACCTGGCGGCCCAAAAGAAGGCCAGAGAAGCCGAGATGCCGCACCCGAAAAATAGATGATCAATGGAGTCTGGAACTTCATTACAAAAAGCACACACATTAAAATCAATTCTACCATAGGATAGAAGCATCACCTGAGTGGAAAGGCGATTTTTGGATATGAGGCACAAAAGAAACTGGTATCGAGGGGCTATAGCATTGTCCCAGACTAGAGAAACCCAATCAACACACGGTTTTCTAGCTCTGATGGACTCCCACGCCGATGCAACTGTGAAGGATCCGGAGGTATCGCAACACCAAATGAACCTGTCACACTCCATCGACAAGGATGGGAGAGTTATTCCCCATCTGATCAAGAAATTCTTTAACGTATCACCCAAAGGGTTGAAGAGGTCAGCAACCACCGCATAGTCGGGAATGTGTACTCCATCCCTGAATGAACGAGGTATAAAGCCATCAAGGGGGCCACAAGGCAGCCAGTAATCATGCCATAAAGAAACAGTTAGTCCGTTGCCAACCGACCACCTAAAAGATGATCGAAAATGACTCCTAAGCTGGAGAATTTTCTTCCAAGTCCACGAGCAAATCACAAGCTGGTTAGAAATCCAGAAATTCCTCATGTTTAAGAAGATTGAATGAACCCACCGGCATCACAAGGATTCCTTATCTGAGAAAAGGATCCGGATGAATTTAACCATAGAGGCTCTATTACAGTCTTTGAGATTCCAAAAGCCAAGGCCTCCTTCAGATTTCGGCCGACAAACATCATCCCACGCCACTTTTGCTCCGCCTCGACCAAGACCCGCTCCTTTCCATAAGAACTGTCTCATGATGCGTTTGATATCAGCCAAAATGGAAATAGGAAGGGTGAAGACGCTCGCCCAAAATGCTTGGATGGAGTGAAGTACCGATCTTATAAGCTGCATTCTACCTACAAATGATAGAAACCGATGCGTCCAGGACTGAATCCTAGCGGTAATACGATCCGTCAAAGCAATACAGTCCGCCCTTCTCAGTCTTGAGGAGATAATAGGAACACATAAGTAGCGGACTGGTAATTTTCCCTCCTGAAAGCCGAACGCCCAAAGAATTCTGTTTCGGATAGACGTGTCCCCTCCAGAGATAAATACCTCGCTTTTATTTTTGTTGGGGGATAAGCCACTCCAAGAGGAGAAGATATCTAATCCTCTTTTCAGCATAGCGACTAAGGACCAGTCCGCTTGACAAAACAGAAATACATCGTCGGCAAAAAACAAATGTGATAGCTTAACCTGCTTGCATCTCCAATAATACTTAAAATTTTGATTGGCAGTTCGGGATATCAAGATACCAAAAAACACTTCCATTACCAGTGTAAAGAGGTAAGGGGACATAGGGTCCCCTTGCCTTAGACCACACCCACCCGAGAAGAAACCGTGGAGATCACCATTAATCGATATGGAAAATTTAGGTGTTCGATCACATGCCATGATTAACTTGATAAGCCACTCAGGGAATTGGAACACCACCAAGACAAGCTCTAAAAACTCCCGATCAATAGTGTCGTAAACCTTATGGAAATCAACTTTGACAGCGCATTTAGGCAGGTAAGGATTAAGGTGAAAGCCAGCAAATAATTCTTGAGCTAAGAGGATATTGTCTCTTATTCTTCTTCCCTTGACAAAAGCATTTTAGGAAGGGCTAATGAGATCATTTAGAACTGCTGCTATTCGGTTAGCAATAATCTTTGTGATCACTTTATAAATAGTGTTACAGCAAGCTATCGGTCTAAAATCAGCAACGGCACTAGCATTTGGGACTTTAGGAACAAGCGCTAAGATAGTGGCGTTTACCTTTTTCAGAAGAAGACCGGTTAGAAAGAAGTCCCGAACCGACTACAGCACTAATGACCCAACTATTTCCCAGTTGGTTTTATAAAATTCTACCGAAAATCCATCCAGCCCGAGGGCCTTGCCTATGGCCAACGAGAATAGTGTGTTCTTTATTTCAGAATCAGTAACCGGTTCACTGAGGGAGCGAATCTGATCTTGAGAGAGCGGCCGGTGAATAACCCTATCCAGCTCTTGAATTGACGGCCTAACCAAGGCATCCTGAGGGGATAACAAATCTGAGAAAAAAGTGACGAACACTTGCGGCACCAAGACTAGATCAGTGATTACAGCACCCATAGGATCTTTTACAGAAAGGATCCGATTACTGTCTTCTCTTCACCGAGTGGTGGAAGAACTTGGTGTTTTTATCTCCTTCTTTCAACCATCTGATTCTAGATTTATGCCTATAGAAGGATTATTCTTGATTTCTAAGATCGACAAACATACGGAGGTGTTGTCTTTCCAAATCAGCAAGAGCAGAGTTTTCCGGATCTAACTGAAGGTCTGATTGGATTCTGCCAAGGGCCTCTCTAGCCTCCGCTACTTTAATCGAAATATCAGAGAAAGCATCTTTAGTAGCAATCACACATAAAACAGCTTCTGCATCCCTATTGCTTCCGTCAATAACGTTTGCCACACTGCTTGTAGTATTCTGCTTATCAACGTTATTTCTCTGCTTTGGACAATCTCTCCTGATGTGTCCCTCCTCGTGACACTCAAAGCACTTCACGCGTCCCTTAGATTTTCTATTGCGTGATTTTGATCTACTTTTACCTCTACTGCTACTAGGCTCTCGATGTTGTTCTCTACCTCGAATCGTCAGTACTTGCACTGCTCCTTTCGTTAGACTGTCATCTTACAACTTTTTCTGCCACTCCTTAAAGAATAAGGTGGACTTTACCTCATCTGGGGTAATAATAGTACGCCCCTGCAACAGTGAATCAGTAAAGTGCTCCCATGACTCTAGTAAAGAGGCTAACAACATATGCCCTGCTCTTCATCATCAAGTATCTTACCGACGTTCTTCAGATTCAACATGAGTTTATTAAATTCATCTAGGTGGGTTCTGATAGACGTACCTTCAGTATATCTAAATTGAAACATCTTCTTCAGCATGTATAAGTGATTGTTCAAACATTTCTTCACATAGAGTGTTTGAAGTTTTGCCCATAATACTGTGGCATCCTTCTCCTTAATAACCTCTAGTAAGACCTCATCTAACAAATTTAACAGGATTATGCTCTTTGCTTTTTCCATAAGCTCTACCATTTCTGAAGCTTTCATTATAATCGGCAACTCATCTTCACCATCTAGTGTCTTGGTCAAACCTTATGTATGCTCCATAACACAAAGTTATTTCTCGCATCAAACTTCTCAATCTCAGATTTCCTCTCAGACATAATTGCAATAACAGAATTTCCAGATAATAATCAGACAAGCAAAAGCCCCAAATCACAATCAAGAAATCCAACCTCAAGCTTTGATACCAATTATCAGGATATAATACGCGGAAACGACAAGATCTTGTAATTTACGTCAACACGAAATCGCTAGAGAAATAAATGAGAAAAATAAGAACACTAGAAATTTATGTGGTTCCGTCCGAGTATCGGTACTTATGTCCACGAGGAGAGCCAGCAGCAAATAATTCACTATAATCGGAGTATTAGAGTTTACAGCGCTCAAACGCTTAAGTGTTTCTCACATCTAGATTTAACCCCAAACCCAAAGTGCTTATAAATAAACAACTCACTTGGGAATAAACTCACGGCACAAAATTATCACGCATCCCTTTGGATCAAAGTATAACGTGCACGCTGCTTCAATCTTTGGCTTGACGTGCAGCTTCTCTTCGGCATGTATATGCAATAGCTCGTATGTAGGCTTCGGCAGCCGTAGGGTTTTCAGCAGCGTCTTCTACATAGGTTTTTTTCTTTAAACCGACTTCACGCACACCAAAGAAGGGAATCGTGTGCCCACAGGTCAAATAGTTGACCTGGGCCCACCAACGCACGCTTCTTTTGTCTACGTGCAAGGGCTTCTTCCTTCGACGTGGAGTGTGTGTGTGCCCATAGGCCCCACCTACATAAGAAGAATTCGGCTCCTCCTGCAGATAAATAAAATAGAACTTTGCTGTCCTTCTTTTTTATTTTATTTTATTTTCTCTTTTATAAAGTCAATAAATCGCGTTTTTGCAAATACTCAAATTCGAGTCATAATTCAACAGCAACAATGAGTATATGTACCCAAGAATAGCAAAAATAGTAGGGACTAAAACAATAAAACCATTGACTTTGAACATCACTGAAGGTGAGAAGTCAGATCAATGATTCCAGATCATGTCATCGCTGGCAATCACCATTGAGCACCACGCGAATACAGGAAACATGGAACGAAAATAGGAGAAAAACGTGGGATAAAACGCAAGCTTGATAATGATATAATATGACTTGAAGTTAGTTATAATTGTTTATAACTCAATCATTAACAAGTTATTTACACCAATTCAACTATAAATCGAACAACATCATGAACAATTTGGGAAAAGTGCCAAAAAAGTCCTAAACCTTTTGCCTTTGTGCCAATTTGGTCCTAAACCTTTTTTTGGTGCCGATTCAGTCCTAAACCTTTTTAAGTTGTGCCAATTCAGTCCTTTCCGGCCAATTTTAGCCGGATTTTGCTAACTGGACGCCGGCCGGGCGCGTGGCATGGTCGGTGCTGACGTGGACAACTTTTAATAATTTTTAATAATTTTTAAATTTTTAAAATATTTTTAAATACTTTTATTTTTTTATTTTTTTCTTTTTTTTTTTCCCTCTAGCCGGTCGCCGAGGTCCGGCGACCGGGCGAAGCGACCACCGGCAAGGGCGAGGCCGACCTCGCCGGATCTGGCGAGGTTGAGCCTCGCCGGCCATGGGCGAGGGCCGGCGAGGGCAAGCCTCGCCCATGGCCGCCTCGCCGAGATCGGGCCATGGGCGGCGGCCATGGGCGAGGCTCGCCCTCGCCGGCCCTCGCCCATGGCCTGATCCGGCGAGGTCGGGCGAGGGGGCGGCGAGGCTCGACCTCGCCATATCCGGCGGGCGAGCCTCGCCCATGGCCGCCTCGCCGGATCCAGCCATGGGCAATGGGCGAGGCTCGCCCTCGCCGGATCTAGCAAGGTCGAGCCTCGCCGGCCCTCGCCCGACCTCGCCGAGATCGGGCCATGGGCGAGGGCCGGCGAGGCTCGACCTCGCCAAATCCGGCGAGGCGAGCCTCGCCCATCGCCCATGGCTGGATCCGGCGAGGCGGCCATGGGCGAGGCTCGCCTCGCCGGATTTGGCGAGGTCGAGCCTCGCCGGCCCTCGCCCATGGCTCCGATCTGGCGAGGTCGGGCGAGGGCCGGCGGGCGAGCCTCGCCCATCGCCCATGGCTGGATCCGGCGAGGCGGCCATGGGCGAGGCTCGCCCTTGCCGGTCGGATCTGGCGAGGTCGAGCCTCGCCGGCCCTCGCCCATGGCCGGCGAGGCTCGACCTCGCCCGATCCGGCGAGGTCGGCCTCGCCCTCGCCGGCGGTCGCCTGCGGTCGATCACCGGACCTCGGCGACCGGCTAGAGGAAAAAGGAAAAAAATAAAAAAAAATATTAAAAGTATTTAAAAAATATTTTAAAAATTTTAAAAATATTAAAATATTATTAAAAGTTGTCCACGTCAGCGGCGATCGAGCCACGTCGCCGGCCGGTGTCCAAATCCAGCAAAATCCGGCAAAAATTGCCGGAAGGACTGAATTGGCACAACTTAAAAAGGTTTAGGACTGAATCGGCACCAAAAAAAGGTTTAGGACCAAATTGGCACAAAGGCAAAAGGTTTAGGACTTTTTTGGCACTTATCCCTGAACAATTTTTATTTTTTTGGTTGCATTTCAAAGACATTTTGTCAAACAGGTCATATGCTTCCTCTAGGGGACGAAACTAGGTGCTAATGAACTAAAATCAGGGACTACGTCCATTAAATGCCAACCAAAGACGGACACAATCACCAACCGCAACACGTACTCGAATGAACCAAACATATACACTTCCCTCCTAAACATGCTGCAATCAACTAGCAATTAGGATGCAAAAACATTTCATGAATTTACTCACATATATCACTCAGGATCATCGTCGAACTTATGGTAGGCATCTCAGTTCAGTGATCTAAGGGAAGATTATGCTGCAATTCGTGTTTATATCCATCACAAATGCAACAAAATAATTCCAATAACACTCGACAAAATAATTCCAATAAAACTCGACTCAGGGAAAATTTTCACACAAACCTCAGCTGGACTCCTTTGTCTCTGCTATGCATGAAATATAGATCCAAAAACAAGGCACGAAAGGAGCAGGGCTCAATAGAATCTAGCTTTGACATTTCATCGGACAACCTCCGTACAAACTCGACTTCTCTCCCACAGTTTTGGAATGTATGGCTCTTGGTTGATGGATTTCATTCATGCCGAGATGCCGCGAGCTGCAGGGAGAAAACCTGAACTGCAATCTATCGACGTTGAAACAAACTCAGGCCTTAACAACGACAACCCCCTGACCACGAAGACTTATCACTTCAACCCCTCGTGGCGAAATCCAGCCTCCACCAACTCTTTGGAAAAGAACGCGAGCCGTTGTCTTAGATTCTCGAATTCATGTAGCTCTATAATGTCACTTGAGAATTGAATCAGCTCCAGACGTTGGAAACGCAGAGGAAATCCGGAGTCCGCGATAACTCGGACAGACGCTGAAGATGGTGATGGCGATGAGGGAAAAGCTTTGTCGAGGATTTGAAGGATGCACTCTTAGTAATGGGATCGAGTTTGTTTGTTAATGGGGCTCAATTATTTCAGGCGCTATAGGCCCAAATAATGAGTTTGGGTATGGGCCACGCGAATTAAGACGGGCTGAAGACGAGTTGGACTAAGGTTGTGATGGGCCACTTGGGCTAAACAAATGAGTTTGAAATAAAGGGTGTGTTTGTTTGAAGGTAAAACTTCAAGATAAAGGAATATACTCTCCCGGAAATCATGTTTCAAGAAAATGATTAGCTTTTCTTTATTTGGTGACGTGTGACCAAAAGTATTTTCTAGTATTTAAATCTCATTTGGAAAATGATTACAATCTCTTGACTTTATTGTAGGCCCAAAAAAGTTCAAATTTTTATTTCTTTTTTCTTTTTTTCTTTTTCCTTCTCCCTCCGCCAATTGCCATGTCTTGACAACGACCATGGGCAAGCTCAAGTTCGCTGCGCTAGCCTTGGCTGAGCCCAAGCCTGCCAAGATCCACACAGCCTTGAGCTCGCTTGAATCTAGCAGGTCCGAGCTCACTGACCCAAGTCATGGCCATTTGCCAAGTTGCCGACCATTGCTAAGGCATGTGGCCATTGAAGGAAGAAGGATAAAGTAAAAAGTAAAAGAAAAATAGAAAAGAAAAGAAATAATAAGAAATTTCAAATTTAAAAATTAAAAATTAATTTTTTAAAATATTTAACAAGAACAAAAGTTTATTAACCATGGACCCAAGCCTGAACTTCAGAGACCCACAAACAATCTTTGTGGACTCAGGCCTAAGGGTTGGGACCAAAATTCGAGTGTTAAGAACCCGAGCACAATTTTTATGTATCCAACCTTGGGTGTTGGAGTATTGGGTATGTCACTAGGGTTTGGGCTAGACCTCAATGGACCAGGCTTGACTAGCAGGAGATCTGGTCTTAAACACGAGGACACC
This sequence comes from Eucalyptus sideroxylon, assembly GCA_014182405.2. Lineage (NCBI taxonomy): Eukaryota > Viridiplantae > Streptophyta > Magnoliopsida > Myrtales > Myrtaceae > Eucalyptus > Eucalyptus sideroxylon. The sequence continues at coordinate 33,430,529 of CM024556.2, read as the reverse complement.
AGAACCAACGGTAGGGTTTCCGTGCCCAAACGTAGAGTTTAGGGTCAAATATCAATACTTAGTTATATTTATAAAAAAAAAAAAAAATCAATTATTTTAAAAAGGGAAATCATTTTCCTAAATTTAAATTTTGATAGGAAAATATTTCCATTAACTTATTTTTCTAAGCAAAATCAAACGCCGGGAAAGGGTTTGAATTTTCTGGGTTCTTTGATGGGCGAGGCTGTGAAACTGAGTTGATGGGCTGCAACTAATGGACCCGAGCAAGGCGTGCATATTACCGTAGCTTTTAACGCTGAACTGATAAGCACAATGCACTAAATCTATGATTTTTTTGGGCTCATTATTTGTATTTTTTTTTTTTTTTGTTCTTTTTACCATTTCTTTATTTTTATAAATGTGCGCTTGATGATCGACAAAAATTCTGTTGCATGGCGTCGTCTGAGTAGAGGATTGGCCCGGTTCGATTCAGCACCAGGACGGTGGTCCAGATACAATGCCAGTGGCAATCTTGCTGCAGGCAAATTATTAAATAACCGTCCACTTGTACCCAAAAAAGTCGAAGAACATGATCCCATTGGGGCGGTCTAATTCCTAATTCCAATTTAGTGGAACCAATGAGCTCTGTTCCAATTCTCAATTTCTTGACATGGAAAACATCTACCCGCCCATCTTGACTAGACCTGTATATATATATTAAAAAAATTCCATCTCAATTACTTAATTATTTTATAGTTTTTCAACCAAATATATATACACACACATACATGTACATTTGTAGTTATTGGACATTATTGACTAATTTTGTTTATTTGATATGTAGTAGGATCAACTCCCTACTTTTGTTTTCATTCTAATAATCCATCTACTTGCTTCTCAACCAAAACAAAATAAATAAATGTAGAGGAAGGAGAAAACCGATTGGAGATATCCATAAGAGGCAAGGGCTCATTTTAAAGTATAATTAGGTCTCTTTTTAGCTATTCTCATAATTAAATTAGGTTAACGTTCAAAAAAATATAATTAAGTGATTAATGTTTTAATTTTTGTGAAGCTTAGTGATGTAGACATCGAACCATATCGAGGAGGTGCTGGGGACCCATTGTCTCTTCCTACTAGTTCGATTACTCAAGCGCGGGCCAAACAATTCAAGCAAGCTATTGGCGTATGTTTATGATCTTCGGCGTGGAGATGACCTTGGATCAAATCTTAAAGAATCTTAGAAATCTTAGTACAATTTTGATTATCTGATCACCAAATATTTGACCAAGTCAATATATATATATATATATATATATATATATATATATATATATCTTCTTGTTTAGGTATATTCTAGAATATAACGCATTAAATTTCTAAGATTGGTTTTAGAGTTTATGTGACAGCTAGAAAGCCTATATTAAGGATTGGCCGAATTTCTTTAGGGGAGATATATATATATTTTTGACTTGGTCAAATATTTGGTGACTAGATAATCAAATTGCACTAAGATTTCTAAGATTTTTCAAGATTCGATCCAAGGTCATCTCCACGCTAAAGATTATACCAAGATTTCCAAGATTCTTCAATATTTCATTTAAGGTCATCTCCACGCTGAAGATCACGAACCATGATGCCAACAGCTTGCCTGAATTGCTTGGCCTACACTCAAGTAATCTAACCAGTAGAAAGAGACGATGGGTCCCTAGCACCTCCTCCTCAATATGACTCAATGTCCACATCAGTTAAGACTTTTAATGTGGAGTCTAATTCTCTACATGTTCATGATGTTGGGAAATCTCAAAAGGACCACACCATGATTATTCATTTTGTCTTATAGTTTTCAATTTTTTAATCAAAATCAATGGCTATCAATTCAACTCGAATATAAGACCAAACAAACTTTATGGGGATTGCAGACTGAACCAGGAATCGGACCGGATTAGTGGTTTGGTTCCCAAGTGGATCCATGAAACCAAGAAGCGGATCTTGATTCCATTTTTTTGGAATCGGTCCTTGGTGGACGGTTTTTAGTTCTAAAGTGAAAACTATCCATTCAGACCATGTTCATCCTTAGAACGTTCTTTGCAGTTTATGTCTGTACACGGTTTTTTAGATATTATTTGATTTTCTTTTTTTATACAAATAAAACGAACATGCTTTTTATATGCAACATTTATGAAGCTGTTGTACGTTGGAATTTACCACTTCGATCACAAGACAAATGGAACTTTCTTTCGTAGGGTCACAACATGACTAAAGTTGAAAGGGACGCGCTCTATGTAGAGCCGATAGTGGCCCAAAGTTCTACTCCGCCGAGACATGCTCCGTCTCGATCAAAATCAACCAAGAATCGTCAAGAAATTACTAAATCACGATCAACGCCTGCTGCACGATCGGTCGTGCGACTTCGCGAGCTACGAGATCTACCAAAAAGCAAACAACACCAATGCCACCTCTGGTGAAATTTGGAGGAGAAAATTTTTTAATCCCCTGATCTTAGCCCTTCATGTCATCCGTTAATCTAACGGCTATGGCTCATTCCTTAAAAGTTAAGGAAGCTTTCGTTGGCTCTTACTAGAGCACGTGGCTAGGGTTAAACGTGAATGAACGGCCACGATGAGGGTGCGCTTGGACTAATTTGGGATTTTTGCCCTTATCTGATTCCAAAAAATTTCAATTAGTTTAAGCGATGCTTGTTTCTGGCTAATCTCATTACACCTTACATTGAAAATAATCCCAATCTGATATACACATGGGTTCTTTAGAGTGATCTAGTGTGTATTAATTCGAGGACATTGATTTTTTTTTTTCCTTTGCTTTCTCTTTGAAGTGATTTGGAAACTAAAACATTACTTCCATATTGAAATCTAATAAAGTTTCTACACGACTCTACAAGTCTAAATTCGAAACGAAGACCCTAATTGCCTGTGCTCATGTCATAATATCCAACCATCGATGTCAGATTTGACTCTTCCTAGTGGGGCACGCTAACAACTTTTTTCCAGTTTTCAATTGATTAATCAGATCCACGACTTTACAAGTCTAAAGTCGAAACGAAGACCTAATTTCCTGTGATCCAACCATCGATGTCAGATTTGACTCTTCCTAGTGGGGCACGCTAACAACTTTTTCCAGTTTTCAGTTGATTAAACAGATCCCCCCCCAAAAGAGTTTAGGGCTAATCACGGAGATGTGATCGTTCTGAGTAATGATTTCTCCATCTTGATTAATCAAAATCGCTATTAAAAGCCTGTTAAGAGTTGCTCCTTGTCCAGGCCTTTTAGCCTAAGGGACCATCCCCCGCCCTCATCGAACCAGATTATTACGGGCCCTTTAGTTTCCACATGGTTTATCCTTGAACCACACATCTATTGGAGGAGGTCTTGGTCTAATACCATATTGTGAAATCCCAGGATTAAATATTCACTTAGGTTTGTCTTATTACGAATTGTACGATTTTGTTATTTGACATAAATGTGGACACTTTTTCAAGAGGTCCCACTAAGCACACTTAATCTTAGAGGTCCACAATGAAGCCTTGTCGTTATTTCAAAAGACGCCTTCATAAATTAATTTCAATTTTCACATTTATCCTCTAGAATCACTCTCGCCCCGTTTGGTGCATAGTTCAATCTTCTCTTGCACCCTTCATCAGGAGCCATTGGTCCTTTGGCCCCAATAATCACTCCCCACCTCTATCGGGCCAAGTCATTATATTTTTTCTGTGCCTTGTCATATAAATTTCATTTCATGGACACCTCAGAAAAATTCGCTGCATCATGCGTAATATGAAAAGATTAACAAAAACACTAGTTCATTTTTTTTCTATGGCGTGAAAAAGTTGTAGCGTTATATATTTTTTAATATTCGACTGTGTGGGTGTGTGTATATATATATACATTTGCTTTATAATTACCTAAAAGAAAATGAGAAATACAAAAGACGAGATAAAACAAAATGTGAAGAAAACAATGTATGTGCTAAAATGGAAGTTTTTATACAACTTTTTCAAGTTTTAGAAGCTCTCTATCTCCTTATCTAAATTTAGATTTGAGAGCTTTTATCTTCCGATTTAGATTTAGATCTAGGAGTTCCTCAAATGTTTTTTTTTTTTTTTTTTTTTTTTTGTGCTCGTTCAATCTCTCCCGATCGAGATATAAATTTGGGAGTTTATTCAATCTATTTATAGTATTTCCATACAATGATAGTATTGAGGACATTGAACCTAAGTGTGTACCATCCATCAGGCAAAATGTAATAATTAGAAATTGAGATTATGGTCTATGCTCATCATTTATGATAATCCAAAATTTAATAATTGCCTATCCTTCGTTCTGTTTTGATACTGATATAGACTTGTGGAATAACAAGATGCTTATTAGCAACAATATGTGCTTTATTATTCCGCTTTGTTGTTTGGTATTTGGTTTGTTTTGAATCTCTGACATATTTTTTTGAGATTTGAAGATATTAATGAAATATTTACCTTTTAAAAAGAAATTGAATGAGGAATTTAAACCGTAATAATGAGGAGGAATATTCTTTGGACCTTTAAAAGACAACGATATGGCATGATCTAAGTAAAAAGGCGTCTTTCCCCACCCCCCCTCCTTTTGGGGGCGTGAATTTAATAATGGTCAATTCGCGAGGAAGATCCGCTGGCCGTACTAAGTCGGTGCGCACCAGACGTGAAAACGACACCAACAAAGTGGGGACAAGTCATCTGACGGCCGCAAAGCCCTTAGCCTGTTAGGCCCTGCATGGCTGCACCCTATTTCTGTTCCCAAGAACAAAAATTTCTTTTTTTGTTCGGAAAAAAAACAAACGCGCGTTTGTGTGCGTTTACTTTTCTTTTTTTATTCTTTTGTTCCTTAAAAAAAAAGCAAAAAGCAAAAAAAAAACTTTTTTTTTCTTTAACACAAATCGAAACACTTTTTTTTTTTTTTCTTTTATTTTCTTGTTCTTCTTTCACGGCCGAGGGGCCGTCGCCGGCCTCGGCCACGGCCGCGACCGGTCGACGAGGGCGGCCGGCCTCGCCCGGCCACGGCGAGGCTCGCCGGCCCCCTGCGGGCCGAGGCTCGCCGTAGCCGGGCGAGGGTCGGCCTCGCCATGGTCCGGGCGAGCTCGAGCTCGCCCAGATCCGGCGAGACCGACCTCGTCGGCCGGGCGAGCTCGATCTCGCCTAGATCCGCCTCGAGCTCGCCCGGCCGGCGAGGCCGAGCTCGCCCGGCCGGCGAGCCTCGGCCTCGCTCGGCGGTGGCCGCGAGGCCGCGCCTCGCCCGCCGCCGGCGAGCTCGGCCCTCGCCGCCGGCCGCCGGCCAAGGCCTTGGCCGGCGACCGCCAAAAGAAGAAAAAAATGAAAAAGAAAAATGAAAAAAATGAAAAAAAAAAAAAAAAATAGAAAAAATAAAAGAAATAAAAAAATTATCCAAATTTACCAAACATGTGTTTTACGTTCCTAACAAGTTTACCAAACGCGTATTTTGTTCAAAATTGTTCCCCAACAAATACTTTTTTCTATTTCTGTTCCCTAACAATTTTTAAACAAAACACAACCAAACGCGCCCTTATCACCAATTCAAACGCCCTAACTATGAAGCGGCCAATTTATTAATTTCTTTTTTCGCGCTGAACGTGACCAGGCGGAATATTCTACATTTTCTTTAAAATAATCGATATAAAATATAATATAAACAATCCGAATCCCACATTCGAGTTATCCGAAACAACCCCCAATCCTAAGTTGCTTTTATTTTATTTTATAGAATCTGATGATTGTATTATGGTTACATCCCAAATCGCGTCGTCCTGCTTGGGCACTCCACGCGCCATGAACCGAGCAAGACAAGCCCCTCTCTTCCTGCAAGGACGGCTAGAGATGGCCATTTGGTCAAAGCCAAAATACGCCTAAGATGACTTTACCTTGCCAAAGACCGGCAACGCTCGACCTCGCTGAGGCCGGTCAAAGAAAAAGGAAAATGTAAAAAAAGAGAAGAAAAAGATAGGAAAGAGAAAATTTGTTCTTAATAATTGTTTCAAAATAAGAAATAATTTTTTTTTTTTTTTTTTCTATTCCAAATGTGTTTTTGAGAACAAAAATAAATTTGAAACAAAAACGCAAATAAATGCGATTATGTTCTTTTTTTATTTTTGGGAGCAAAAAAATAGAATTTTTTTTCATAAACACAAAAAAAAGAACACAACCATGCACGCCTGAAGCTGCCAACAAAGATGAGGGTGGGTTGGGTGGGGTTTAGACATGTGACATCAACTGAGATGGGGTGTTAGGGCGAGAGACATGCAGCGGTCAAGCTTGAACGTGGATGGAAGGAGAAGGATGAAGAGAGAGACTTGGACTCTTCCCAAAAAAGCGATGTTTCAAGAAGCCATTTTTGGGTGTTCAATTGAAATTTCAAAATAAATTAGAAAATGTTTTGATAAGGAAAATATGTTCCTTGACATACGTATTTCCAAAAATATTTTTATTATTTTATTTTTTAAAATAAAAAATTTAATTCTTTTTTATTTTCTTTCTATTTTTCCTCTTATCCCTTGACTAGTCACAAGCGAAGCTATTACTAGATCTCAAGCCTCGCTGGATTAAGCAAGACTCTAGCTCAGCTGACGAATGCGTGGTCAGCGCATTCGTCAGCTGTGTAATGATATCTGGTGGGTGACAAGGCAAGTTGCGCAAGCCTCTGCCTGCCTACCTATCTCTCTCTCTCTTTGCTCATCATCGTCTCGTTCCGTGGCCCTCCCTCTGTTTTCGGTTTGCGGACTCTCCTTGCGGGAATCACTCTCGTCTTCAATCGGTTGTCCACGATCGCATTCACAGATGTCGCAAAGAATGCGCCGGGTAATCCCGTGGCTTCTTTGCTTTCTGACGATCATGGGATCCGCGGAGCCGAGATTGCTCCCCTTCCGATGGGACGTGAAGCCAATGGTGGACCCGAAGCATGTGCAGTTCATCGCCATCAATGGTGACAGGACGGCCCCGACTATTCGAGCGCAACGGGGAGATACAATCGTCGTGGAAGTCAAAAACCGCTTGGGACGAGAGCTCGTGATTTATTGGGGAATTGAAAAGGTAACGCCCGATCACGTAGAAAAAAAATTAGGGTATTCCTTTTCTTTTTTTTCGGTCAGAAGCGTTAGGTCATTCGATCATAAGTTTTTGATCGAGATTTTCATCGTGAAATGAAATTGTAGGTTTTCAATCTACGACAGTGTAACGGAGCAGATCAACCTATTCCGGCGGGACAAGCAGTCACCTATTGCCTCGCCGCCAAGCAGGTGATGTCTGATGATTTTTTATCTTGTGAACACTAGTTTCATCCTTCTATTGCAATGGCAAAGGCTCTTAAGATGACATCTCGCTACTTGGGCAGGTAGGAAAGTTCTCGTATCAAGCGCAATCCAAGCTTCAGAGAGATGCCGGTTTGAATGGGTCGATTGTGGTTCTGTAGAACGACTGAAACTTAGATTGTGGTTCTGTAGAACGACTGCTTGGGTATGGCTGCTGCTGCATGAGTTTTGGTCCAGAGTTCATCACTGACTTTAGACACGTTTTGGTGCGTGTTCAAATGAGTTAAATCTATGGTTATGTAGACTAATCCAAGTTAAGTCTGTGGGCATAAAATGGTAGGATTTCGTGCCTCAAAACATGAGCCAAAAAACTGTTCTGATATCGTGCAGGCGACTTGGAGAGGACCATGAGTATACCTAGAACTCATTTACCTCTTTTGCTGTTGTAGGATATGTTGATTGATTTTAAGTTAATTTTGATCTTCATAGTGGTTGAAAAGCATGGTCTGGAGTGCTTAATGGATATGTAGACTAATCAAATCTCAGATCGGGCATTGTGCTTGCGTATGGCTGCTGCCGCATTAGTTTTGGTCCAGAGTTCATCACTGATTTTAGCCATGTTTTGGTGCGTGTTCTAATGAGTTAAATCTATGGATATGTAGACTAATCAGGCTGTGCGCATGAAACGGCAGGATTTAGTGTCTCAAAGCAACTGGCTTTAAGGCTTAAAACATGAGACAAAAGAACTGATTTGATATGGGCAAGGCTACTTGGAGAGGTTGGTTTTATCTTTATATAGTTAACCATTCTCCGAATGTTTATTGCATTTGAAAGTATATGTTTACTTATCTTCATTTTGGCCTAGTTGATTTTGCTCGAAGTTTTTAAATTATTACATAGAATGGGGCAGTCAAGGTTCTACCTGTTCTACTTGCATATGCAGCAACATCTAGACCCATGGCTTTGAAGGAGATTTAAGCACACGATTTGGCCAGTTTTGTTGACTGTCATTGAGTTTGTCGTGCTCTTGGTGTAGTTGTACATTACTGGAGCTTTATTTCTGTTAAAGAATATATGCAGTTTGAGATCTAAGTCTATGAATATGGCTCCAGAAACTGGTCTTAGCAGCTTAAAGCAAGAGAGATCATCTGCAGGTTGATATTCAGCTATTGCAAAAGAAAAGATTTATGACTGAATTATTTAGAACTGAAATAGTATAAGATGCAATAAATTTAGCACTCCTTTGGTACTCTTCCCATCGCCATGGAGACACAATATATAACTTACAAATATCATAAATTAATTGAGTCAGGTCTTCTGATTCGTATAAGATTATCCTAATTCAAAAAAATTAATTTGTTAGGGTGATTTGAACGGATAACGTCCAATTTGTGAGCTCGAAATCCTAATGCCATAACCAACTGCCTCAAGACCTAGGGATTGAGCACGCAATTTAGAGATTAAATAATTTAAGTTGCCAGGAAGAAAAGAATATCAAGACATGAGGAAGGACGAAGAATGAGAAGGCATCGCCGATAAGGAATCTAAATTCAACCCTCGATTTGCTTCTTTTTTTTTTAATCTTTTAGGGGATAGAATTCAACCCTAGATTAGTGTGAAAAAGTAGATGAATCACATTGTAACAATCTCAACTACTTCAAGTTAAAACTTCATCTATCGCTCAATGACAATTATGAAAGTCGATCAAAACTGCAAGGGCCTCTTTAGGGAACTCGTAGGAAAAAAATTTTGGGTGGAAATTCTCCTGGTGGAAATTATTTGGTGTGGATCGCTTGATTATAATAATATTTGGTTTGGCATAAAATAAGTATAAGATTATTACAAGAAATATAGGATCTTGAAGCCTGCCATTCCTATTATATTGCTTCGAGATTCAACTTTCATGTCCACAATTTTTCTTGGGGTATTTAGAGACGCATTTGGCTGAAAAACAACTGCAAATTCAGGGGAGGGGAAAGTTCAATAGCTTCAAATCTGCCAATCCAAGCTCAGATACAACGGCTTATAACACGACCAACCCCGCATGATTGAACTGGACAGTCGTCCCTAGAAAGATAGATCGCCTAAGGATTTCTAGGAAAATTGTCAAAAAAGTTTCACTACCATTTTTTTTCGATAGAGAGCAACTGCAAAACCCACCACCATATTTCTCCAGATAATAATCCCTAAGTAAGTCTCTTACGAATCCCTAATAACATTTCTCAATTCTAACTCCTCCTGAAGGAGAGAGGAGAAGAGGAGAGAGCCCAAGCTAGCTTTATATCATTTTAATTCTAAATCTTTTGCAAAAATGTGACTACAATTTATTCGGTCAATTATGGCCACTCAGCTTTAACATGAATAATTTTTAACAATATTTTTTCGAAGTACTTTTTATTAATCATTTATTTTTTCTTGTTCTTTCTTTTTTTCTTTTTTTCCAACAGTGGCCGGCGAGTGCGAGGGCTGCTAAGCCCTCAAAAATTTAAATTTCAATATTATAGTTTTATTCGAGTTACAAAAAATTCTAGAAAAGTTAATACTTGCTTATTATAATAGATTACAAGTGTTTTGGGTTAAATAATGCATGGGCTCCATAAGATTATAAGAAGGTCAAACATTAAAAATAGAGATTACTTCCAACAGCAGTTTTACCGTCTGTCTTGATAAATAATACTAATCGAACAAACTGTGGGCTGAGTGATGCATTTAGCAGAGAAGTTTTCATTATAGAAAAGTATTGGTACATAAATTCTATGATTACTTAAGGGTACTAATGCTGTATAAACGGAAGAGTTCACAAAGGCTTTGTAATTTGTATACCTACCATTGCTCTTTCTATAGTATCCACCCCTCTGAGCACGATGGAAGTCTTTACCTCCATTCAATGGCAGAAGGTGATTCGAAAGTTCAAACATAACAACACTGCTATGCACACTAAATGCCCCTATTTCATGACTCCATGAATGCAATTAAAATTAATACTATCACTCCCTGGTTTTAATCTCCATTCTTCTTAGTTTCTCCATGTTTCCCAACAAAATATCGACGACTAGAGGAGATTGTAAAAGAAATGAAATAAAAATAGATTGATTTTAGAATCGTAGAGTCTCACCTCTCGGAGATCTCACCTCTCGGGGATCTTCCCCTCTTTCCTTCGAGTCGAGTCGAGCTTTAAAAGGGGCTTGTGAAGGTAATGTCGTTTATTTATAGAACCATTGAAGTTGGACGGAAACCTACGCAAAGTTGGATGCGTTGGCCGACAGTCCGCCATAAGTCATGGCTTTTTTAATTTTCTGGTGCTTTGATGGCTAGGTCACACGTTCTTTCAGTGGGCCCGGCGAAACAGCTGGTACCAGCGGTTTTTAAGAAAACAGCGGGCGCCAGTGGTTTTCTGAAACAGGGGGCGCCAGTGGTTTTTGGGAAACAGCGGTTTTTGAGAAACAGGGGGCCACCAGCGGTTTCTCCTCCATGAATATGACTTTCTTGCTTTTCTTAGTCTACCATCGTGAGCTGATATTTTATGCTTCAGACAGAGAGCTACGGACAACCACAGAAACTCTGGTTGCGCATGGTATCACTGCTCTTTCTACGTTCTTTTATTCTATTGCTCTCCGAGATAAATAAATAAATAAAATTCATTTAATAATACTAATTAATTTTTTATTTTTTAAACTAAAAATAAAGAAATAAATTTAGAATGAAAAAGAAGTAAAAAAATAATTTCCTACTCTCATAAATAATTTTTAGAAATAAGTTATCTTCTTTCTTAATTCTTTTTCTTTTCTTTTTCTTCCTCATCACCGGCCACCCTTGGCTGACTGGCTGCTGCACCGCCGCTAGCTAGAGGAGGAGCAAGGAGAAGAGGGAAAAAAAGAAAATTTTAAAAATTTATTAAAAAATTAAAATAAAATTACATTACAAAAAAGTAATTGATTGTATCAAATGCATTACTTTTCTTTTTCTATTTTAAAAAAATAAATTTTATATAATTATCAAATACATTTTTTTATTTAAAAATTATTTCAGTGTTGACGGACATCTTTTTTAATTTATAGTACATTTTGATTTTTATATGTGGCTGCTTAATGGTTGTGGAACGACTTAAATTAGAGTTAAAGATGACTTCCAAGATGAATAATGTCGCCTGTAGGAGATGGTGTGCCGGACTAGTCAAACCTCTCGGGCGGTGTGGAGAGGAGAGAGCACGGGCGGTTGTTAGGATTTTTTGGGGCTGGGATACATTGGAAAGCAAAATTACAATTTGATAAATTATATTTGGACGAGAGATGCAAATTGTAGAATGACAATCGTCGGTTTTAAGACGTGAGGAGAATGTTTTATATGAGAAAGTAAAAATAAAAATGATTTTTGTAATTTTCCTTTGAAAATAGCTTTACAAGTTCTTTATCTCACCATCATCATTTTACGGAACATTTGCATATAGGCAAGTTGTCTATCCAAAATTAGGATAATTATTTAAAAAGTTTTAAACTTATTGTACAACAATCAATTTAGTTTTAAATTTTTTTATTTGATCAATTTAATTTTAATTTTTTGAAGTTTTGTCAATGTTATCTTTGGGGTCATTTTGGTTAGAAATTATTAATGTGGACATCAACCGTCCTACACGATACGGTCGATCTTGACGTAAATGATTTTTGCAATTTTACTTTACAATTCTCTACATTTTCTTCTTTTTTTTTTTTTTTCCTTTTATTTTTTCCTTATTTTTTTATTACCTTCCACCAATCTAGAACCTCTATACAAAAAGAAAAAAATTGTGACCATCCATAAGGCCTCGAAGGAAAATAAATGAAAAAAAAAAAAAAAAGGAAAAGGGAAATAAAAATTCAAAATTTTTTATAGAAGTTATAAAAATCTCCACATTAACACTGGTCATAGCATATAGAATAACTTGCATCAGCGTCTATGTCAGTAATTTCAAGCAAAAATTAACTGAAATGACTACATTAGCAAATTGTAAAAAGTTTTATGACTAAATTGATCAAAATAAAATGTTTATAATTGGATTAGCTATTGTATAAAAAATTTAAGATTTTTGGGACAATCTTCTCGTAAAAAACTACTCATGTTAACTGACAAATATAACATAATATAAACAGCTTTTTTTGGTTCACTAAATTCACTGCTCACATGTGCATGTTTTTGGCTCGTGGCTTCATATGGTAATGAAGAACCAATTACATCAATCAATTCCCGCAAAATTCAGAAGAGAAGTTATACTCAGGGACGAATCACCAAACCAGTGACCATGATTAATTGCAACATGATGCATTGATTAATCAATAAATGTTAATTTGCCACCTTAAATTATAATAATTCTGTTATAATACATACAGAAATAAATCCTATGGTTTGTCAACATCACTAGTAATTCTTTCCACAGGGTTTTGCAAACTGCATTGCAATATCTTGTTTTTCACTTAATTATTTGCGTGCTTAAATCAACACACAAATGTCTTTTTTCATCAAAACTTTGACTTTGAACAAAAAAAAAAAATCAAAACTTTTGACCACCAATTTCTGTCTACTTTTTTTAGAAACGTGTCAAGAGTAAATCACTCAATCTCAATGCTAGACAATCGAAGAGAAAGAAAGTCCAATTACTCTAAGCATGCCTAGTTACTTCTAAACAAAAATTCGCAGTCTTGCAATTTAACACAATATGCAAATCAGAAAACTATTGATCAAATGGTGCTAAATGTACTGAAACCAATGTACAAAATTCTCTACCAACAGATACAGCACATTGTAAGATAATAAGTATTTAAAAAAGGGGTGATATATGATGCTCAATAAGAGACCACATCAATTTCTTAAGTAGCAACGGAGCTATGATTTAGATTAAAGGGCGTGAAATTTATTGACGAAATGTGTTTAAAAAGATTTTGCACAAGAGATCCGGATGAAATCACACACAATAAAGGATATTAGTCATTAACAAGTCACAACAAAACCTCAATTTGAAAATTTGTAAATTTTCGTGAAGGAACATTTCTGCATGAACCAAAATAAGTATCTGTACAAGAAAAATTTAATTTTTCTTGATGACTATATATCATAATTTTGTATAATTTATTATTTATGTATTATGAGAAGTTTTTCACTAAATAAGAAGATTGCCATACTCACGAAGGCGTATATATAACGTCAATAAAGAATATAAAATTTCTCATAAGAAAGGGAATAGAATTGTCAATACCCATAAAGTAAGATCTACGGGAATATAAGGTTAGGTGGTAACTTTACGAGTGATTGAACAAAGGAGGACACTAACCCTGATTTCACCAGAAGAAACGGAGGGAGGATCAACGCAGGATCCTAGAAAGGAAAATATTTTTCGTTTATTTTTTTAAATGATATAAAAAAATTTCAAATCATTTATATCTCACAAATCAAGCAAAACTTATTAGCAATCATAAACAACAATAGATAAAATGGATGTCCAAAACTGACCCACCATTTTCGCTTGAAGTTTGATTAATTCTATTCGCATCATTAACCTTAAATCCACAACTGTCAATCCGCCCATTAATCAATTATACTTTATGTGACTTTTATACACCAGATTATGTCCAATCTTCTGGTCAAAAGCAAGCAATTCAGTGGCAAAGTTACGGTATTTCGCCTGTGGGGGCAATAAAGAAAGGGCAACATACTTTTGGCATAACCGAAATTATTTCCACGATTTTTTTTTTTGGTCAGTAAAATTCTTTCCACGATTGATCAGTTTGATTATTTTATCAATTGAATATTTGACTGTCTATTTATCAATTTATCCTCAGTTAATTCCAGTTTGTATTGAATGCCGATAGCAATTTTTCCACGTGATGGAGTTAAGTAACAGAGGCTAGTAAATTGACCAACAAACAATGCACAATTAACCCAAGAAATTCCTTGGCATTAAGGTCATATGTAAGACTTTGGCAAATGAAAAAGAAAACCATTTTTGGTTGATGTCTTCAACGTCCAATAGAGAGAACGCCCAAAAGCAGCTGTTCTATTCTCTTGAAAAGAGAGCTATTTTTCCTTGTCATTTGTCACGACCTACCCCTCGAGGGAGGGAATATGTTTAGGAATATTGCTTAAAAGGTGGGCGTACAATCCGTGATTAGGCACGAGCTTTCCCACGCTCATACCTCACACAACATTAAAATGTTCATAAGAATTTTGTAGTAAGGAGTTGTCATTAGTCTATTGAAGTCGGTTAGAAATCACAACCAATCATATTATAAATTTGTACTATGGAGGTGATCATTGGAAGGTTTTAATCAGGCTGAGTTTGAAGATCGGGCCTAATGTGTTAACCAAACTCATCCGTTATATAAAATTTATACAATAATTTTCAGGTTGTGTTAAAGATGAGCTGGCTGGACTTTCTCATGTAAAAATATAGTCTAAATTTGCTCATTCACTTCTTAGTCCTAGGTGGGCTTGGGTAGGCCGAGTGGGCCACCCAGTTGCTGATTACATTTCCTGACCATACCATAAAAAGGCACGTTCTTAGGATCAGTTAATCACAATGTCCAAAGTACTCTCGATAGAAAAAGATTAAAAGAGATATCTTACTTATATATTTCCTCAAACTAGATGATTATTAAAATAATTTCATGATACATCCTTTCTAAATTGATGAAAATAATAGGCAAAATGACATGGCACCGCAAATGTATCAAGATTTTTCACCAAAAAATGTATCAAGTTTAGAACGGCCCAAAATTTTTGGACGTTAAATAGGCCCAGGTCAGGCCAGACGGGGCCAGGTTAGTCTGATCTGGTCCATGAACAAGAATTTAAGTTCAAATCGGGCTTCTATATATATATATATGTAAGAGAACAAAATAAATCTTAAACGGTGTATTATGGATGTTATGAACTGAAAGAATGGTGGATGGATGGGCTGTGAAATCAGTTAAATGAATGGGAATTTCTGACTTTGGTCGATACTTGATGTCGATGACTGGCTGTGTATGGGCTGAGCTGAGTTATGAAGTTTCCACATGTTAAGGATCATACCAAATAGCTTCCTAAACATATGGAGTTTCGCGACTTAAGCGATGGTCAATTGTGCAGGTTAGATGAAGTTTGCGCTGTACGGTTGCCATGCAATCATTGGTGATGAAACTCCGGCCGAGTCATCGCTGGGCTCTTGTGAAGAACAAGATTAATTGAAGCCGACCTTCAACAAAAAAAAGAGAGAAGATTCTATTGAGCGCACTGATAATTTCATGGTGATAATGTACTCCCACTTTTAAGGTTGTGATTGGCTGTCGTATCTGTACTTTGGAAGCTTTAGATTGGTTGCTGTGGGATGGGCTTTGGAAGAATGCCTGTCGTAAATGAACACGAGACCATCAACCGCTTGCCATCGGGAGACAGATCGATCCGTGACCACTCGGGCAAAAGCATTCCGATGGTATGCTGCGAAGTGAGAAGGTAACTCGAGGTTTTTGCCGTCCTCCTCATGAAAAAGACGGCATCAACACTGCAAGCTTCCAGGATCTTTCCTAAAGTCCGCGAATGTAACTCTGTTCCTGCCTCGGTACTAAGGCATCTAGAAGAGAGACTCCATGATTCTTCGCAAGAGATGCACAGCATCATTCAGACAGTTAACGGCATTTTTCCCCGAAAGTTCCTCCTGATGAGGTGAAAACATACACAAGCTGCATCCAACGGTTCATGAAATCCTGCATTACAGGCGAGCTGTTCATATACAGGTTCTTAACAGATAAAGTATCTGATGCTAAAGCATACAGGTTCTTAACAGATAACAACAGCCCAACATATGAATCTTCTGTTTTCCAGGACACTTTCCATGCATTAATCAGTTGAAGTTGGATACCGAGTGTCGAGGTATGTGCCGGACGGAGACTGACTGATGCTACTTTATACAGAAACAGGAGATGGAAGTGAAGGAGGAACGCGATTCTCAGCAGCAAGAATTTCGACAAACTCCAAGAGGACAGCGCGGAGTTCCTCCCCAGTCATCGTTTCCTTCTCGAGGAGGACTTCCACAAACTTGTCTATGGCCTCCCGGGAACTCCTTATGTGACTCGGGGCAATTTCATGCGCGTCATCTGAAATTTCTCTTCATGGCAGCATCGATGTCTTCCGCAAGCATTTCCGACACTACATTTCTGGCCATCATCCTCGTGATTTCGGTGCTGATGAGCATGCAAAAGATATCAATCTCCTTCGAAGAGATTGTCTGTCATCCCACGACGGCCAGCCAACGATGCTTAGTCTTTCCTTCAAAACCTTCCATCTATCTCTGTCAACAGCTTGTATAAGGGTCTGCTCCTTTTCATCATTTCCTCCTCCGATTCCGGTTCCTCCCCGCCGCCCCCACCGCATCAATTGTATCAACAAACACAATGCAGGGAGCATTCTCTTTGGCGAGGAGAGGCAAGTGCCGGGCATGCAGAGCGGGCGAGGGCGAATTTGCTTGAGGAGCAGAGAGGAAGAAGAAGAAAGAAGAACCCTAATCCCAATTTTTGTGTTCGTTACCCTAAAATCCCAATTCAATTTGGGGATTTCTTTTTTGAAACGATTTTTTTTTACCCAACTACAAATTATAGATAAAATTGCCCCATTCTAATTCGTCAAAAAAAGTCGGCCAATGTAGCCTGTCAAGTTCAATCTTTTATTTGAAACAATCAAATTTAGTTTTTTCTTTAAATAACTTAATTTCATGTCGTTATTTAAAATTTAACCTAAATCTAGACGCATCTGATCATGATGTCAGTGCGAAATCTCATTACGTGAACTCTAACAATGGGGACGTAGACTCAAGCGAACAGAGCACCTAAAATGTTCTATACGTCAACTTGGGTTGGACAACATTATAGATAAAAAAAAATGGACATATAAACCTCCCCTTTGGGCTGCAGAACTGGATTTACTCTCTGAAATTCAGTAAATTGAAGTTTGAATTTTTTTTTTTTTTTACATTTCTTTCATGCTGAGACGAGACCAGTTAATTCTTGTGAAGGAAATTTTTCATTGTGAATTTTCATATGTTTAATTTTAGGATTATGTCATAGAATTAGGTGATTTTTAATTATATTCTAAGCTAGTTTTCTGATTAGCTTAGGGGATGGATATGAGCTCATCTTCATTTACTAATTTCCTTTATCTATAGGATTCTAGATTAGAAACTTTTAAATATTTAAGGTGATTCCTTTGTCACATTAGATACTTTAATATATGATTGCAAACACGGAATGCAAAGTCATCAGTGAGACTGAGTTGTTAGATACAAGAACAAAGACTATTGTAGATGCTAGAGCAAACAAAAAGGTTGACTTCTAGAAAGATGATATATGACCAATCACTCAAGTGATGGCCTCGCGGGGACCCAATAACGTCGCTATTGTCTGCCTAGCTGGGTAAGGCAGATACAGATAGGGCTTAAACAGGCGTCCGGTTAGGCTCGCAAATGGAACCCTAGGGTCGGTGCCCAAGCAGGAGTCACCTCTTCCAACTGGTCCCACCGTTGGTCTCACAAAAGATTCATCCTTAAGATCTTTACAGAGCATGGAGAGACGTCACTAACATCCACACCTTCATATAAGACTATATCATTGATGGCAAAGAATAACACCAAGATGGACCTAGGCGGGTGCTTAAAAGATATATAGGGAATCAAGGGAAGAACCCCTTCAAGATGGGAGTCCCCATGGCCTTGTTGCAAAATGATGGGGCCTGCCCTATGATGGGTATTGCCAGTCCCTACCCTTGGGATGTCCCCCAACATTAAATTCAGGGGATAGAGGCAACTCTCACGCTCTAATAAATTTAGTAAATGGTGATCTTCCCATAAGAATTTGGACTTAAACAAGTCCTTAAAAGGTTTCATCTTTATTTAATTTGAATCTCAAGGCTTTTGGGATGTAAAATACCGAGTGGGTATTCTCTCCTTCTGGAGAATGCAAATATACGGAGGGGAATCAAAATGAGAAACATAGTGCTGCAGCCCACAAGGGTTGCTCAGTAGGTAGGGTAGTCCCAACATGGAGGTGCAAGACCTCTTGCTGTTGTCTGATGAGGTAACCCTGTAATCAGACACCAAAGATCCAAGCAATAGAGATGTCACTAACATCCACACCTTCATATACAACTATATTATTGATAGCAAAGAATTACATCACCAATATTTGAGGGTGTATGTTGTCTAGAAGAATCAAAGGCACGGGAACCAAATGATCATACCGCAATCATCTACTCCAATTGAACATAGATGTGAAATTTGAGCTTGCTAAATTTCCTTATTGTCAGCAGATTAGACTCAGCCACATGATTAAAATTTGCCTTTGTTCCAGGATATTATGTTATAGTACTAAGTGCAAGTGGTTATGGCCCAAAAATTTCTTAACAAATCATCTTGGGGTGTGACTATATGTCTCGACATGAGCAGGGTACTCATTTGTTTCATATAGAGTCTCAAACAGTTTTGATCAATATTTCTTTTTTAGAAATATAGAAGAGAAAAGTTTATTTGAATGTTCATTTGTGAATGATTATTTGCGGGTGAGTATGTATGTTGCGAGTTTACTCATTTTTATTGCCCGTTTCCGCTATGTCATTTACACGGGCGAGCATAAATGTCATTCCATTAAGAAGAAATTGAAGAAGCAACCTTTTGCTTCTTAGGTATGAACCAAGTTTGTTTCAGCATCAATGTGGGTTTTATGGAAAAGGACTCTCACATCGACTTAGGGACTTAGTCAAGCTCAAGAAACCCTTAAAAACATTCAAATAATGTGTATGCATGTATATTCTTAATAAAAATGAGAATCGTTCTCTAATTTGTACCCTCAAGTTTATAAAATGCTAAGGGCTAAAAAGACACTTCGTGCCGTTTATTTTTTGGCCCTAGTTGTTCGACTACAAAGTGGAAAGTGCATTTTTTTTTTTTTATAAATAAAAGGATGTCCGATTAGAGAAATTGATTTGTGTACATGGATTTAGGCATCTTCCAAGGAATACAAGGCCAACTCCTAAATCCGCATCAGTCAACTTTGTAGTTCATACTTGTAACACGACTTTCTAATTACAGGTCTTACTGTCCAGCTGTAAATGGTCATAGAATCATCAATTATAGCAGGTCGCGCGTGCTGAGAAAACTCCTATTAAGTTTTAAAGTTGACAACTTTTCTATTTCTATTCATATATTCATTCTGAGGAATTCGAGACTTCTGTGGAATTCTTTCAAAGTCTATCTTATATCAGAAGTCTGCCCACTCTGATGAAAACCCAGACTGAACTCAAGTGAAGAACGGATATATCTGGCTTTCTGGATGGAAATCTCACTTACCTTCTTAATATTATTGATCAAATCAATTTTGGAATAGTAAAATTATTTTGGAATGCAAGTTTATTTGGAAAGAATCTACTTATGGAAACCAAGATTCTAATTGTATGGGCGACCAGGATCATCGGACTTTCATTTCAATCTTCAAATGGCTCAAAATCTCCTTGATTGATTCTATCAAATGGGATGATTAGAAGAATTCATTTGAAAAGTGCCAACGGTCATAAAGGCACGGAGGAGTATTTGTGGCTATTAGGTCCCCCCTTCCTTGCAGCTGGCTTTTCCTCCTTCAGAAACCACCTTTCTCCATTAGAGGTGTTTAGAAGCTCAAAAATATTGCAAAGAGTGACCGAGTAGCTCCCCCTAGCTGTTGCACGCTCCCCCAAAGCCAACGGACTGTCGCTCGTGTCGTGTGTCCCTCGCGAGCGTTGTCCGCCCGTTCCACCTGTCTTGAGCCTCCTTGCCTTCCCCCAAAGCCCTTGGTCACCATAGGAGCTCAGCTAGAGCTCCATTGTCACCGTCCAACAGTTTTCGTCACCTGTTGTCACCCGCTACAGCCATCCGTCTGCTGCCTTGCTCGTTCCAGCCCCAAGCCGAGCCCATGCCAGCTCTCTCGGCCCAACAACTAGAACCGAAGCCAGCAAGGGTTCGTGGACTTCAAGGCTTGTTTTAGACCTCTTCCGACCTTGTTTGGTGTCGCCACTAAGAGGTTTGTCGCTCGTCTTTGCGTCGACGTCGTCGTGCACTCACCAGATCGCTAAACCGGTGAGTTTACTTGCTAAACTCTACTTAGGGAGTTAATGACTTTTAAGGGGTGATTAGCTTAGGCTAAGTATGGTTTAGGTGGTTAGTCAGAATGGATTAGCGATTTAATTATTCGTTTGTGCATGATAGGTGGTTAGAATAGATAGATTAGAGATTAGATAAATTGTAGCATTTATCTAAATAGGTTCAAAAATTTTCCCGGCCCGTTTGGGCTGTTAATTAAGCATTTTCGGCCTAAGTTTGCATTTTTGGTAATTAATTGTATTTATTTAATATTTTTTGTATTTATTTAATTATTTATTATTTTCCCGAAATTATACCGGGATAGCCGATGACCGGAATTTCGTGCTGATTGCAATGGTGTGTTTAGTTTATGCAATTGAATACTATTTTGTGCAAATTGAGTGGTGATTGTAATTTTGGGTATTTATCTCAAAATTGTGTAATTTTGGTATTTAATCAGAAAATACCAGGGTGTCGGTTTTTAATGTAAAAAATGTTTTTAGGCACTATATTAACTAGTGGGATTTTTGAAAAAAAAGATATAGCATTTTGGCTTAGACCGACCGTATACCCACACACGATTATTTTTATCGGGTATTTTTAACACGATGATATTAGGCCAAGTTCATTATTTTAATTGAGGAATTGGTGTGCAAAGCACAAGGTCCTTGGCCGGGATTGAATTATCGTGTATCAGCTTGTGTGAGCATTAATGAATCGTTAGCTTGTGCGATCATTTTTTATATGTCAGCTTGTGAGAGCTATATACTATATCAGCTTGGGTGAGCTATAATATATATCATCTTGTGCGAGCTACCATCTATATATCAGTTTATGTGAGTTACCATCTATATATCAGCTTGTGAGAACTATAACCATCTATTTCAGCTTGTGTGAGCAGTGATCATATCGATGAATTGATAGATGGTATTGTTTGATAGATGGTATCAATGGTATTGAATTGATTGGACTGATTTGATTAGTTGAGATTATAAACTATACTAACATGCATGAGGAAACTAAGGCAAGGTAAGTCTTCTGACTTGTGTGTATAGCTGCCTCTAGGCGTATTTCCTTCCTAGTCGGAGTTTAGGAGGCGAACTTGCTGAAACATTGTCTCACCCCATCGTGGGCTCAACCTTTTCAGGTCCTTAGATGGCGATTCCTCCGTAACGTTTTGGTTGGCCGATGAGGGTTACCGAGCGGAGTTTTGATTACCATGCCCCAGGGGGTCAATGGGTCTATGAACTCATGGTGATCACTGTCTGGGTCGATGAAGGCCTACCTTAAAGGGTACCTTATTGGTTCAGAGCATGGTTTTGCTACGATTTCAATGGATTTCGTGTGGGTCTCCTCCAGGGTTTTGAAAATTCCCGCTGTGGTAGTCGATGCTACTCTAGGTGATAATGCAGCTGACCCTCCTGATGGTGCTATGGAGGACCCGATGCCCTCGAAGCCTGTGGAGACCGAAGAATCGGCGAATGTGTCTAGCTAGCTAGTCTTAGGACAACTTCGTTTTGAGAGCCGGTCTTTTGTAGGCTTTTGTCTTTAGACTAGTGTTGTATATAAACTGGAGTATTTATAAAAGTGTTTTGGTTGTGAATGTGTTTCCTGCTTTTCTATCCCGTGTTGGTTGTTGTCAGGGGTTTCGTTTCGCTTCCGCATGTGCATTAAAACGAATGGGTCGGCGACGCGTCTTGGAATGTCGCAAAATTTATTAACTACCGAGGGATGGGCACATGCTCGAGGATTGGAGCATGACATCTAGTCCACTTCGAAAGAACAAAAGTTTTGATTTCCTGCTAGCTACATGCTGGAGGTTTTAGAGGTGAAAGGGTAACTTAAGATAAAATATACACACTTAGCTCTTTTTTGTGAGTAGATTCAGTGACACTTACGCATGCTCGAGCAAATTATAGTCCATGTCCATCATCAATTTCAATGAATTGCGAGTATATAAAACTTAGAATAATGAGAGATTTCTTAAAGAGTGAACATGAAAGTAGAAGTTAGCTTTAGGCTTAAGCAAATTTTTAAAGAAAATAAATAAAACATTTAGATAAGGTAGGGCAATTACCAACATAAATCTATGCTTGAATTGTAATATCCTAAAATTCAACCATTCTCGAGATATATAAAATGGTTATTTTATCAATGCATTGATAGTTGAATTTATTTTGAACTAATTACTCATAAGTTAACTAATATATTGGGAGAGGTCATAAAAAATTAAAACACGAATGAATAGTGAATTCAATCAAGGATAGACTGTTCGACCATAAGAATCAACAAGGGACAATACTAGGCTATTACAAGTCAATTAGAGAGCAGACATAAATCGATTCGATAGAAGTACATAGTCGATTTACAGGTGATTTCGCATGATTACAATATTCATTGTGAACGACAATAAACCGATTTCCTATTGATTTTGTACTTAGGGTTACTAATTGATTCCTCATGATTACATGACAACCAAGGGTCATCCACAATTTAAAGAAGCACAAATGTGGATAGAAAATTATGAACCACGGGTCAAATGCATGAAAACTCCTAAAAGCCATCCAATAGTTTAGGTTGCACTAAAGTCGTATGGATCAATTTTAACCATGAAATTCAATTCGATTTTGGGTATTGAACTTTCGAGAATTTCAAGACCGACCTATTGAATGTCGCCTCATTTATCCATCGATTTATTAGTAACTTTAATTTTTTAGATGAGCCTTAGTGGGTCGAGAATTAGAAGCCGGAAAAAGGATCCAGGCCAATCAAAGGTCCAATGAGCCTCGTGCCTCTAGGATGTGGCCAAGGGGGCCCAATGAGGCCCACCAAGCCAAGCCAAGCCCATTTCAAGCAATTGGGCTCAAGGGAAAAATTGAAATATTTGTTAAAATTTTTGAAAAGACCAAAATGCCATTTTTAGAAGATTTTTGGCATTGATGAAGATAAGGACAAAGAGGACATAGTGCTTGGAGGAGAGGGTTTTAGGGAGCGATTGGGTGAGATTTGAATGATGAAGGAGATTTTTAGAGGAATAAATCTCAAGTCTCTCTCTCCCTTCCTCTCCCCTCTAGATTTAGTCACTCCCTCCTCTCTCTCCATCTCTCTCATTTTTCTCTTCTTTTCCTCCATCTTTCTTTCTCATTTTCCCCTTGGTTCTCATCCTTTCCGCCCTTTGCTACCATTCACCACCGTTATCTGCTGCTCGTCATCGTGCTGCCCGTCCACGTTGTGTCTATCACTGTCCTTCACGCCACCGCCACTAACCTCACCACCACAAGCCATCACCAACGCTGAAAGCCACTGCCCTTTACCTCAAGCAAGCTGCCCCTCAAGCTTGTCAAGCCACTACTGTGGTGCCGCCATTCAAGTCCTGAGCATCTCATTTTTGTCGTTGTCGTCGTAAAACCGTGAGTTAACTTTCTAATTCTTGATTAGGATGTTAATTGCGTTTAGAGGTAGTTTATATTAAGGTTAATTGTAGTTATTCTTAATTAATGACAATTTAGTGCTAATTGTAGTTTAATATTAATTAATGATGTTTTAATACTAATTAATGATGGTTTAGTCAATAAGAAGAATTTATATGCAATTTATACCTGAATTATTGGATGAATTTATGCATAATTCATGCAATTTGAGGCTTGTTATGCCATGAAAATAATTGCCCAATTTATAAACCTTAATTGCTATTTTAAAGAGAGATTTGATGGACATATAAATGGTAATTCACGAGGTATCGGGTTGAGATGCCAAGTTTTATGTGTCAATTGGGGCAAGGGTGTTTTAAAATGAAAGTACAAAGTTCGATGGGTTAATTATGTGTATTGACCATGTATGATTATTTTACCTAATTTTATGTGTGAAAGTTGCGGTAATTTGTTGTATGAGCACAAACCATGTTTGCATTGGTTAATTGATGAGAAATGAAATTGGCATAAGTAGTGGTATCCTTGAGTGTTCACTTAAAAGAATGCATCACCCAACGGGAGTTTAAGAGTGATGCCCGATATTTATCAGATGCTTGACAGGGGTCTGGATGCCGAGTCACGGTTGAGGCCGAACCGATACTCCTTATGGAATGTCGTCTATGGAGGGGGTCCAAGTGCCCGATAGGGTGAGACGATGTTCGGTCATGCCAAAAACTGCCAACTCTTGTGTTAGCTGTGGCTCAGCGGCTATAATAATTGAAACACGCATCAATGTTTTTTGCATGGAAAAGTTTGAGATGTGTTTTGATTATATGTATGCTTGATGCATTGCTATTGGCCAGATAATTATTGATATGGTGATGTAAGAATATGTAATGCTGCATGTTTTGGCTACTTTTGAGACAAATTAGTGTCCTAATCTAGGTTTAGGTTGTTGAATTACTGAGATTTTTATTTTACCGATTGTTATTTATTGTTTTTAGACCTATAGTATGGAGAATCGTTACATGCAATTTGGTGTTCCTATGACCTAAGATACCATCGTGACCTCACACCCTATGCTGGGGTCTGACTAAGTGTATGAGCTTTTGGTTACAACCATCTGGGAAAATGAGGTGTTGACCCACTAGGTGGCCCATAGATTCAAGGCATGGTTCATTCAGGTCAGGAAAGAATGTTTTGGCCCAATCCATGGTTTTGATATACCTCCTAGTAGGGGTCCTGGAGAGCAGGTATGGTATCCCTTGGATATCGACACCTCTAATGGTGCCGTTGAGGATTTGGAGACCGACCCTAATGTGGAGTCTCACCTTAAGACTCCACCCAGATACCATGGCTGCCCCTAGTGTTAGAGAAGTTTAAGTTAACCCTAACCTATTAATGGTTTTTGATAGTTGTTAGGAAGCTGCTGTGTGAAGGCTTGTAAATACTAAACTTCCTAGGGCTTACAATATATAAGTAAAAGTACTGCTTTTGGAAATATTTGTTATGTTTATACTATCCCTGCTATCATGTTTGACTGGGCATATATAAAATGCTTCCGCTTGCGTTTAATCAAAAGATAAAAGAATTGGTCGATAATGCGTCATGGGACGTCGCAACTAAATGACCATGAAGGGATGTTTGTGTGCTCGGGGGTTCGAGTGGTGAATGAGAAAAATAATGACACTAGAAATTTACGTGGTTCGGTTCGAGTATCGGTACCTACGTCCATGGGAAGAGTCAGCAACAAATAATTCATTATAATCAGAGAATCAGAGTTTACGATCACTCACACGCTCAAGTGTTTCCCACACCTATATTTAACCCCAAACCCTAATTGTTTATAAATAAAAAAAACTCACTTAGGTATAAACTCACGACACAAAAATACCACGCGTTCAAGTCGCACACCACAAAAAAAATCTCTAGTGTCTCTTCGGCGGACGTGTGGCTTCTTAAGTTTGGCTTTGGCGGCTTCGTAGGGGTGCAGCAACTCACTGACGAAAAGAAGAAACAAAACCTATGTGAAAATTCTGTTTTATACGTGGGTGTGCCCAAGGTCAAAAGTTTGAGCTTGGGCCCCACCTTTCCCTTTTGGTTCTATGAAGCCGAGTGGGACGCTGCTTCTCTGTAACTTCCTTTTTTAGTGTGTGCACATGGCTCAATAAAAATTTGGCTCCTCCTTTGCAACGGAAAGAAAACTTTGTTGCATATATATTCTATTTTTTATTTTCTTTTTTGTGCAACTTTAAGAGTCCAGGGAATTGCGTTTTTGCAAACACTCAAACTCGAGTCATAATTTAACAATTCTCCACATTGGCTCGATGTTTGAAGCCAAGTTATAGTGCTCATCATCCATGCTGCTCTCCCAACACCCTAACGGGCGCTCACTCTCCACAGACGCCAATAGAGCTCAAGCAGAGCTTGAGCTTCGCCAAAGGAACAGACTTAGTCATCATGTTTGCCCGGTTATCTGCTATAGTAATCTTTTTAACAGTAACAATACCCTTAGCTAAGACATCTCAGATGAAGTGGTACTTGATGTTGATATACTTTGTTCGCTCGTGATAAACTGGATTATACGTCATATATATCGCACCTTGGTTATCACAGTATATGTCCACACTTTTCTGTTTTAACCCAAAGTCCGAGAGCAAACTTTGTAACCATATCGCCTCCTTCACTACAAAGGTTAATGCCATGTATTTTGCCTCAGTCGAAGACAAGGCAATGTGATTATGTAAGGACGCTTTCCAACTAACTGCACCACCTGCTAGCATAAACACGTACCCTGCTAAAGATCTGCAATCATCCAAGTCACCGGCGTGATCCGAATCCACAAAACCAGTGGTCTCACTGCCATTGCTGTTCCTCCAGTATATTATACCCACGTCTGTTGTCCTCTTCAAATATCTATGGATCCATTTCACAGCTTCCCAATGAGCTTTACTAGGACACTTCATATAGCGACTAATAACGCTCACAGTTTGTGAAATATCAGGCTTAATGCACACCATATCATACATAATACTACCCATGGCACTAGAATAAGGAACACGAGACATATGCTCCTCTTCCTCCTCAGTCTGTAGTGATAATTTATCTAAAAGTTTAAAATGCTTCGCTAGAGGTGTACTTACAGATTTTGCTAACTGCATATTAAAACGTGCAATGATCTTCTCAATGTATTTCTTTTGAGATAGACGTAAAACTTTTACAGTCCTATCACGCAAAATCTCCATACCCAATATTTTCTTTGCAGCACCTAAATATTTCATCTCAAATTCAGCATTTAACTGCCTTTTCAGCACATCAATATCAGACATATTCTTAGTTGCTATCAGCATATCATCAACATATAAGAGTAGATAAAAAAAAAAAAAATTATCCAATCTCTTATAGTAAACGCAACTGTCCATCTAACTTTTTGAATAGTTTTGACTAGACATGAAAGTATCAAAACGTTTATATCACTGCCTAGGAGATTATTTCAGCACATACAAAGATTTTTTTAATAAGAAAACATGATCTTCCTTACTCGGAATAACAAATCCCTCTAGTTGCTTCATGTAAATTTGCTCCTCCAACTCACTGTGAAGAAACACGGTTTTCACATCTAACTGCTCTAACTCAAGATCCTGCGAAGCAATTAAGGTAAGTAAAACACAAATAGAAGTATGTCTTACCACATGAGAGAAAACCTCATTGTAGTCAATGCCCTCACGTTATGTATATCCCTTCGTCACAAGTCTCGTTTTATACCCCACTACCTCGACACCAGGAATGCCATCTTTCTGTTGAAAGACCCATTTACTTCCAACAATCTTTTGGCTCTCGGGTACTTTAACCAACTCCCATGTCTGATTTTGATAAAGTGATTCCATCTCTTTACTAATAGTCCCTAGCCACTGTGACGACTCCGAACTAGCCATCGCCTCAGAGTAAGACAAAGGCTCATTTGTTTGCACCTCATCACCTACAGTCAATGCATAAGCAATATCTGTATAACCATAGCGTACTGGTGATTTAATTTGCCTTCTCTATCTATTTACGGCTATAGTGTGTTGCGGCTTTGTTGGTTGTCCACTATCACCAACTTCAAGAACTGCGGCTTCATTTGCAGTCTCAACTTCTGTTACATTTGAGGTTTCTAGAGTTTCCACCTGAAGCTCCACCTCACTAATGACACCATGATCTATTTTTTCTACTGGTTGTGTCTCAAAACTCTTTTTTTTTTAAAGCATTGCAGTCTCGTCGAAGATCACATCTCTGTTGATTAGAAAATCGAGTGATCTGGGATCAGTGCACCATAGCCGGTAGCCTTTCACCCCATGTGCACAACCCATAAATATGCACTTCTTCGTCTTCGGCTTAAGCTTACCATCACTCGCATGAACATATGCAAGACATCCAAATATACATAATCCAGAGTAATCAACAGGTTTCCTCGACCATACTTCCTTAGGAGTCTTCCACTCGGTAGCAGATGATGGAGATCGATTAACCAGGTAACATGCCATGTTTACTGCTTTGGCCCAAAATTCCTTACCAAGTCCTACATGCAAAAGCATGCATCGAGCTTGCTCAAGCAGAGTTTTGTTCTTCTGTTTTGCCACAACATTCTACTGTGGTGTCTCAGGTACTGTGCGGTATCTCATAATACCTTATTTCTCGCAAACTCGGTAAAATCTTTACCATAGAACTCCATGCCATTATCAGTTCTCAGGCACTTGATTTGTTTATCTGACTGCTTCTCAACTAATGTCTTAAATTTCTTGAAACGATCAAACACTTCATATTTGTGCTTCAGAAAGTACACCCATACATTCCTCGAATAATTGTCGATAAATGTCAGCATATATCGGGCACCTCCTTTTGAAGGAACTGAAGACGGGCCCCAAATGTCTGAATGAATATATTCAACTGGTCATTTGGTCGAATGAATAGCTGTAGTAAACTTAACTCGGTGCTACTTCCCATAGATGCAGTGTTCACATAAGTTTAGCTTCCTTGTTTTCTAACCCTTCAACAACCCCATTTCACTCAGCATCATCATATCTGCCTCACTCATGTGCCCTAAACGCATATGCCATAATTGAGTCAAGTCAGAATCTGACTCACCTGGTGAAACTACAGTGGTTTTAGTCACAGTCTCTCCTAGTAGATGATAGAGAATATTCACTTTCTTCCCCTTCATCACTGTCATGGCACCTCTAGAGATCTTCAGTACTCCACCTTCAGCGGTGTACCTACACCCGATGTCATCGAGTGTCCCCAGAGAAATAAAGTTCTTCTTGAGCTCCGGTACATGCCTCACATCTATTAATGTGCGCACCACCCCATCGTGCATCCGAATCCAAATTGTCCCTATCCCCATAGCCTTACAGACTACATTATTCCCAAAAAGAACCCTACCACCATTTGCAGTCTGGTAAATAGTAAACCAGTTCTTATGAAGCGTCATGTGATAAGAACACCCCAAATCCAGCATCCATTCTTCTCCTAATGAAGTAGCAGTCACACATAAAACAGCTTCTGCATCACCAATGCTCCTCTCAGCAACGTTTGCCACATTGCATGTGGCATTCTGCCTATCAACTTTATTCCTCCGTTTTGGACAATCTCTCCTGATGTGCCCCTCCTCGTGACACTCAAAGCACTTCACGCGTCCTTTGGACCTTCTATGGCGTGATTTTAATATGCTTTTACCTTTGTTGCTACTAGGTTCTTGATGTTGTTCTCTACCCTGAATCGTCAGTGCTTGCGTTGCTCCTTTCGCCAAACCGTCATTTCACAACTTTCTCTACCACTCCTTAGAGAATAAGGCGGACTTTACCTCTTCTGAGATAATAGTAGTACGCCATTGCAACAACGAATCAGTAAAGTGCTCCCATGACTCTGGTAAAGAGGCTAACAACATCATGCCATATTCTTCATCATCAAGTATCTTATCGACGTTCTTTAGATCCAACATGAGTTTATTAAATTCATCTAAGTGGGTTATGATAGACGTATCTTTAGTATATATAAACTGAAACATCTTCTTCAACATGTACAAGTGATTGTTCAAACATTTCTTCACATAGAGTGCTTGAAGTTTTGCCCATAATGCTGCGACATCCTTCTCCTCAGTAACCTCTAGTAAGACCTCATCTGTCAAATTTAATAGGATTATGCTCTTTGCGTTTTCCATTAGCTCTACCCTTTCAAAGGCTTTCATTATAATCGGCAACTCATCTTCACCATCTAGTGCCTTGGCCAAATCTTGTGTTGTCAATAATACTCGCATCTTGATGCTCCATAACACAGTTGTTTCTCCCGTTAAGTTTCTCAATTTCAGATTTCCTCTAAGACATAATTGCAATAATAGAATTTTCAGATGATAATCAGACAAGTAAAAGCTCCAAATTACAATCAAGAAATCCAACCCCATGCTATGATACCAATTGTTGGGATATTATACGTGGAAAATGACAGGATCTTGCAATTTATGTCAATGCGAAATTGCCAGAGAAATAAACGAGAAAAATAAGGACACTAGAAATTTACGTGGTTCGGTCCGAATATCGGTACCTACGTTCACGGGGAGAGATAGCAGCAAATAATCCACTATAATTGGAGAATTAGAGTTTACAATCACTTAACGCTCAAGTGTTTCCCATACCTAGATTTAACCCAAAGCCCTAAGTGTTTATAAATAAACAACTCACTTTGGTATAAACTCACGGCACAAAAATACCACGCGTTCAAGTCGCACACCAAAAAGAAAAATCTCCAGCTTCTCTTCGGTGGACATGCGGCTTCTTACGTTTGGCTTTGGCGGCTTCGTAGGGGTGCAGCAACTCACCGACGAAAAGAAGAAACAAAACCTACGTAAAAATTCTGTTTTATACGTGGGTGTGCCCAAGGTCAAAGTTTGAGCTTGGGCCCCACCTTTCCCTTTTGGTTCTACGAACCGAGTGGGACGCTGCTTCTTTGTAACTTCCTTTTTTAATGTGTGCCCATTTGGGCCCCACCATGGCTCAATAAAAATTCGGCTCCTCCTTTGCAACGGAAAGAAAACTTTGCTGCATATATATTCTATTTTATTTTCTTTTTTGTCCAGCTTCAAGAGTCCAGGAATTGCGTTTTAGCAAACGGTCGAACTCGAGTCATAATTTAAAAAGAGGTATACCAGAGGGGAGAAATTGTCATTAAATGGAGAGAGAGGAATGGGAACTGAATCCGATTCCTCTTGCCAGAGCAGCCAGTATGGCGTTTATGAGCATTTACGCACGGAAGGCTATATAAGCGGAAAGAACATGCAGGTCACTTGTATTCTGATGGGTTCTTTTCGAAATATTGACATGGGCGGGCTTCTTGCTTCGCATGTGGTGTGCCTACTTTTTCTACTTCTTGTTCTCCCATCTTAAGCAAATTTCAAGATTGAATGCTGTGTAAGTGAAAGTGGGTATTTGTCTTTAGGCAAAAAGGATCCTCAAGTAGAGACCATTTGAGATAAGTATGAATCTTTAATATGGAACTTGGGGGGCTAGAAAATATCTTATGTTGGCAATGAGCCATGAAAATAAACATTGGACTACACCAAAGGCCATCTTAATTTCCTTCTCAACGAAAATTTCTGAAGTCTAAGGATTAAAGTTGTCATAGTTGATCGAGGCCTACGGTTCGTCGTCAACAAGGTTCTTCTTTCTTCCTTTTTAATAGGTGCATTTGCCATATTTCTCGTTATTATCACTATCACTCAAAATCCAACTTATTAAACACGCATATGTTTCAAATATTAAAGCTCTCTGCTCCAAGGGAGGAGACTTTCTTGCTGTTCTCTAGTGTGCATGTGGTGGTGAGTCTGATGACTTGCCATCGCAGCAAATTGAGTAGATACACATGATGATAAATTATAATTAAAGACAACGATATATGGTAATGTGCAAGAATATGGCATGTTATGTAAATCTATTAGACAGCTTAGTTGAATTATTAATTATTTGGGTGTCATGATGATGTTAAATGGTCCAAATGGACTTGGTCTATATAATTTATATCTCATAAGGAAAATTCTCCAAATGGTAAGAGATGTGATTTATGGGTTCACACTTGACTATGACTTCTTAGTCAATCTAGACAAAAAATTTTGGCCATTCATCATTTTACATTAGGTCAGAAGCAAGAGATTTGTTTCTTTGCTTTTTTTTTTTTTTAATATAACAAACTGGAAAGAAAGAAATATTGGAGATTAACGAGCACAAGTTCGTTATCACTTGAAACTTCAATACCAATTTTCCGTCGTTATGAAGAAAGGTGGAAACCATAATTTCATAGCAGTGGTAGTGGTGCACGTCTCCAGAATTGAATAACCTAGAATGAGTGTCGACACCCATTTTTACCACGTATCGTCTTGAGAGGTGTAAGTCTCCAATCGTCTAATGTTTTTTATAGTTTTGGAGCTCATGATGGGAGAACAAGAAGTAGAAAAAGAAAATAGAAGTCTTCTTCAAAAACTTAAAGACGCGTGGGATATCCGACCTTCTTCCAGGATAATGAAGGAAACAACATTAAACTTCCTCTTAACTTTGATAATGAAAGGAGACAACATTAAACTTCCTGTCCACTTGTCTACGCGCTTCATAAGCATGAATCTTCACTTGTATTTCAAACAACATCCATGTCTTCTATTTAGGGCTGATGTTGATATGAATGATCGGTTGTCAACAAGAATATGTGATGTGGCTGATACGAATTTCGTAAAGATTACTTCGTTGGTGGGTTCCATTAGCATCTTAGCTGTACATTGAGGAAATTGTTCAGCTAATATGCCATACAAATGTTCAAAGTCCTTGTGGAAAAATGTGACAGAATAAAATGATATACCTTTGCTTCGATGGCGACTTTTGTTCTTTTGCAATTCATACAGGTGAAAACTCGGCCAAGAAGAAAGTGTGGTAAGTTCGCCTAATAATTTTATATTCTTTAAGGAGTTCATTTTAATGGAAGTACTCATGATTCACAATTATCAATTTCTTGGACAATTATGGTGCTGTTTTATGTTTATATATCTTTACATGACAACATATCCAAAGCTATGGTAATAACATCTGAAAAAAATTCTAATGCATGTTAAATGATTCTTATAATTTCTTTTTTGAATATATATATATAAGAAATGCTTCTAATACTTAATTTATTATCTAAATTGTTAACATCAAAATTTTCGCCTTAAGTCTTTCATTCATAACAAAACTAGGAATTGAATTTGTTGATATCAACAGAATTGGACCCCTAAATCAAAACATCAGTTCTGTCTAGTTCCGTGCTCACATTTCTTGCTATATTTCTCTACTTTTAGATATTATGCACATTTAGGCGGCCATGACCTTTGGGGTCAAGGTAGAGAGAGAGAGAGAGAGAGAGACTTGTGACGAGAAACAACGATTGGGACGTAGATGACAATGAGGACATGAGTATGGATATGTGATGGAGGCACGACTTGAGGTTCGCAGCAGTGGTAGAAAGATACCGGAGGTGGGAGGTAGGGAGGGCTCGAAAAAATTTAGGATATTTATCTTGTGTCTTGGATGAGATCCAAGTTATGACATTCTTTCGTGGTAATTTGAGAGAATCTAGTAACTATTTATTCTTTCGTGGAAGCGTATTGCGGACAAATTTTGTTGCTGACATGTTTTGATAGCTATCGACACATTTCACATGTTATTAGCACGAAACAGTGTAATTTTTACCCTAGGGAACCGCAGACTCATACAGACGGGGTCGGACTCACATTCTCGGCTCATTTTACATTACGAGATACACGTCTTAGTTAACAGGAGAAAAGCAAGAGAACTATTTTCTTTTGTTTTTATATCTAAATGGAAAGACAGTGAGAAATGTTGGAGAACAGTGAGCACAACCTAATTATCACTTGAAGCTTCAATAGCAATCTTCCATCATGAAGAAAAAGAGCGCCAATTTCAAAGCAGCAGCGGGGGCACATGTCTCCGATATTGGATAAGCCAATTTGTACTTTCATGCAAGGTGTCACCTGTGACCCACAAATGTGAGAGCCAATGCAAGAATTAATTAGCAATGTCTATCAACAAAATAAATGAGTATGATGAAACGAACATACGTGATTTTACTTACTAAAAAACTGCATATTTGTGTAATCAAAATTGAAAAGCTCTCTTGAACCAAAGCCTGGTAGTCATCCTCGCAATCAACAATTTCTTGATTATCCTATCCAGTACCCAAATATAAGAGATCCTCCAAGATTGTTTGAAATGTAATATGATGCAGAATCCCATCATTGCCACCGTGAAACCTGATCCCAATCCTGAGTAAAACCAAATAATAACATAGTCTCCTTGATTAGACTCATCTTCACTTGAATTGTGATCGTCTTCTCTGCCCGTGTCATCATGGCCATCTCTAGGACAATCTTTCAAAAGAGGAGCTCCGCAAAGTCCATCGTTGCCGCGATAACTAGATTGATTGTCCAAAGTGCTTAGATGATTACCTGATGGAACCCGACCAGATAAATTGTTGAAGGAAAGATCCAAATGACTTAGAAAGTCTAGATTGGATATGCTAGGAGGGATTTCCCCTGATAGCATGTTATTGGATAAATCCAGTGACTCTAAACCCCTCAACTTGCCAATATCTAAAGGGATTTTTCCAATCAGCTTATTTTGAGATAGATTCAAATTCTGAAGTCGAACAAGCATCATCAGCCCTTCCGGTATTTCTCCGTCTAATGCATTTCTTGAAAGGTCAATGGAAAATAAATAAGAGAGTGCGCTGGTGAATTCTCTGCTTGTTCCTTTCATATCAACCATCATGGAAAACCCCTTGATGGATCTGAAATACAAAGAAGAATCAGCCCACATTCGCGAAAAGTTGTT
Source organism: Eucalyptus sideroxylon (assembly GCA_014182405.2). Classification (NCBI taxonomy): domain Eukaryota; kingdom Viridiplantae; phylum Streptophyta; class Magnoliopsida; order Myrtales; family Myrtaceae; genus Eucalyptus; species Eucalyptus sideroxylon. Next base: position 33,395,823 of record CM024556.2, on the reverse strand, counting down.
GAAACAATGAGGAATGCCTCCGGAAAGGTTGTTATGCTTTAGGCTTAAATACTGGAGATCAACAAGATGGCATAGCTGCAAAGGAATGTCACCGGTGAAGTAATTCCTCCCAAGATCGATTATCTCAAATGATCTAGGATTACCAAATAGAGGAATTCTACCAGTGAATTGATTGTCACTGAGATCGAGGATTACCAAATCAAGATTTAGTAAACATTTTGGAAGCACTCCAGTCAAGCCATTTTCATGTAGGTCTAGAACTTCTAATTGCTCCAAATGACATAAAGAATCTGGAATATGGCCATTTAACTTGTTATCTGCCAATGCAATCCATTCCAAAACAGCCTGTGACTTCCTCCAACATTGCGGAAGTCTCCCAGATAATTGGTTCTTAGAGAGATCAAGAAAAGACAATTTATTAGACATGCACATTGAATTTGGAATTTCACCACTGAGGTTATTTCCAGAAAGTGATACTTGCATTAATAGGGACATCTTTTTTCCAATAATTCGGGAGATGTTTCCTCTGAGCATATTGTTTGAGAGATCCAACTGTTCAATGTTAGATAGAATGTCAGGTAACCAATTGGGAACTTCATCTGAGATGCTAGCATTTGACATGTCTAATGCCAAGATGTTTCTTTGTGTGCGAAGCCAGTTTGGGAATTTCGGTCCCAACTTGCAACTTGACATGAGAATCTCTTGAATTTGGAAAGGAGGAACCCAAGATGCACTAACATTTATAACAAGCTTGTTCAAATAAAAATTCAACTTGGTCAATTTGGAGAGATTTGCAAAGTGAAGTTCGCTGACAATTCCATCCAATTGGTTATTACCAATGTCCATCACCTCTAGATTGAATAATTGCCCAATACTTTCTGGAATTTTCCCACTCAATTTGTTAAAAGAGAGGTACAACATTCTTAAAGATGACAGGTGGCCCATAGTAGTGGGAATAGGACCAAAAATCAAGTTTTGTGAAAGATCAAGGAATTTGAGATCTTTGAAATTCCCAAATTGATTGGGTAGGTGACCACTGAAATTGTTATTGGAAACATCCATAGTATTCAGGTTACTTCGTTCACAAATGAAAGCACCATCTTTGGTGTTGAAAATTCCCCCACTAAATTTGTTAGAATTCAAATTGAGTGCATGCAGATTGCAGAAAATGCTTGAGTTTTTCACAACTTCACCTTCCATCCTATTTGAAGAGACATCAAGGGATTTAAGCCATCGACTATTTTCAAGGATGACAGTGAGGAACATGCCTTGGAGATCATTTTGACTTAAATCAAGATGTTCGAGTTTGCTAAGGTTTTGAAACCAAGGAGGAATAGTTGAATTCATGGAGTTTTGACTCAAATCAAGGAATCTAAGAGAAGTGAAATTGATTGGCAAAGAGGCAGAAGCATCTTCCAAATCACATTCCGTCAATAGTAAAAACTCCAAGGAGGAAAGCATGTTTATAGGACTTAACCATTCCTTGGGGTTGATAAGGGATGTGAAAGAGAGGTCCAAGTACTTCAACTTAGAAAATGTCGATAGCGATCGAAGGTTCTCTAGTCTTAAAGAGGGCTCCCACCAACTCCACCCCCTAAGATCTAAGTATCTTAAGCTGGAAAGGTTACTAAGTTGATTGGAAATATGTCCATGGCCTGCATATGAGAGGTTGATATACTCCAACTTATGAAGAGAAGTTAAGAACTTTTGGGTTTTATGGGTTATGAAATCGTTGAAGCTGAGGTCTAGATACGTCAAAAACTTCAGCTCATTTAGAGCAGGATGTATCTTACCTCCCAAGCTGCAATTCTCTTGATCATCACAGGAATTACGAAGATCGAGCTTCAAAACATGACCGGTCTTCTTGCTACATTTGACTCCTTCCCACTCACAACAACCCTCACCAATCCATGACCCTAGACGTCTTGAAGGGTCAGTGAGATCTTGCTTGAACTTCAAAAGAGCTTCCCTCTCAGTGCCAATGCAGCTTACATTTGTTGAGGCTTTGGTATGACCGAATTCCAAGGGTTGAATGACAAAGAGTGCACACAAGAGTGTAGGCACGAAGCCAGGGTAGAAGTAGGATGCCATTGTTGTTTAAACATGTACCTGAGAACTTCCATTTATAATGGCCAAAAAAACATTTCCCTTAAGGAATATATTATTTTCTTTATCAAAAAAGAAAGGAGGTCTTAACATTTTTTAATGTCCTTTTTCTCTGACTGCTGGCCGCCTAAAAGAGACTCTTTCCAAGTCATGCCTTGCAAGGCCCGTCAAACGATCAAGAGATCATTATTTTCAAAAATGTACCTTTTGGCATGAAGAGATGGGACCCTGAAATGCGTGAGTAACTTTCGAGACCCCAAAACAAAAACAAAAAAATGGACCAGCTTGGGAGTTAATCAAAATCCAACTTAATAACACACGTGTTTCAAATATTAAAGTTCTCTGTTTCAAGGGAGGAGAATAGAAATTTCTTGCTGTTCTCTAACGTGCATGTGGGGGTGAATCTGATGACTTGCCATTGCAGCAAATTGAGTAGATACATACGATGATAAATTATAATTAAAGACGACGATATATGATAATGTGCAAGAATACTGCATGTTATAAAGAGCACTGACTTGAATAATTAATTATGTGTGTCTTACAATGATGTTAAATGGTCCAGATGGACTTGGTCTATATAATCTATATCTCACATGGAAAATTCTCTGAATGGTAAAAGATGTGATTTATGGATTCACACTTGATTATAGTGTAGCAGGTGACATGACTTCTTAGTCAATCTAGACTAAAAATTTCGGCCATTCATCATTTTACATTAGGTCAGAATTGTTTTTTTATAACCAACTGGAAAGAAAGAAATATTGGAGAATAATGTGCACAAGTTCGTTATCACTTGAAACTTCAATAGCAATTTTCTGTCATCATGAAGAAAGGACGAACTATAATTTCATAGTAGCAGTAGCGGTGCATATCTCCAGATTGGCAAGCTTGAGTTTCACCCTGATCGGCAAGCGTGTGCCTCACCACAAGCTTGGGCTCACAGGCCTTAAGTCTCACCAGATTGGCTAGCCTTTTCAAGGTTAGCAAACTCGAGGCTCCCCGAGATCTGGCCGGCCTCGAGAAAGGTCGAGCTTGCCTCACCTTTGGCCAATCACTGGCCGTTGCCATGGCTAGCAACCAACCGAAGACGAAGAGGAGGAAAAGAAAAAAATAGAAAGAAAAAAATAAAATAAAATAGTTAAAATTTTGAATTATTTTTATAAAGAAAATAAATAATAAATAATTATTAAAAGGAGTATGTGGAGGAAAACTAAAACGAATTTTCCATACTAAAAATGCGGAAAATATTTTCTAATTCATTTTTAGGTTTTAGTTGAATACTGAAAAATATTATCATTTTCCTGAAATATGGCTTCCTGGAAACTATTTTCTAGAAATGCCCTATTTTCTGCGAAATGAACGAAATCTAAACTTCCGAATGACTTAACCTCGCACTTCATAAAAATGAATCTTCACTTATACTTCGTACAACAACCATGCCTTCTATTTAGGGCTGATGTTGATGTGAACGACCGATTGTCAACTCGGATATGTGATGTAGCTAAAACAAATTTCCTAAAGGTTACCTCGTTGGTGGATTCCATTTAGCATTCAAATAGTACATTGAAGAAATTGCTAAGAAAATATGCCATATAAATTTGTAGTCAAAGTCCTTGTGGAAAAAATATGACTAGATATAAAATGATATTGAGTGTTGCATGCCTCAACTGCCAAAACTTAGCATGAGGGAACACTTAAGTACCAAAAGTTTGTAAAAGTACACCTAAATGTGAAAATTGGAGAAAAATGGATTACTGAAGTGCCAATAGTGAGAAATGCCGACCAAAATGCTAACATGGCATTTTTTTGACGAGACAAGTGCAAAAACAATATCTTTTTGCACGCTAACGTGGTTAAATAAGCCGAAAGCGACGTCATTTTGTTGCGGATTTTAATATAAATATTAATTAAATTTAATATAACACTAAATTTAAAATAAAAAAAAAAAAAGATTGCAAAATGTGTTTAGCGAAGGCTATGCTAGCCCTTGTTACCGCCTCCCCACTATTACCGAGAAGAGCGGTAGAGGCAGGATCGACGGGGGTCGCAAGGCCCTAGCTAGGGTCTAGTGGCTTGGTGACCCTAGTAAACCAATGATGAAGGCAACCCCTCAACCTAGGGGTGAGCATGGTCCGGGTTGGTCCGGGCCACCCCCTAACCCTATGACCAACCCGTACAGTGTTGGTCCTCAATTTTTAAGACCAAGGACCGACCCTATTGAGCCTGGGACCAAGGACCGGACCGACCCAATGGGTTCGATCCGGTTAAGGGTCAACCCAAGACCGATCGATAATTTTTTTCATCTTGTTTTTTATACTCCCTAAAAAAGCAAACCTATAAATTCAAATTACACATATATCTACAATGCGGCATTGTGCAACTAAACTATAAATACCAATTTATATTCAGCAAATTTAAAATGACACAATAATAAAAATTTCGTACTTACTAACCACTCATCGAGATACGGGACAAGATAGGGTCCACAATGCGGCGAGCGGGATGTTGCTACTTTTGATTTTGGCAAATTGAAGAACAAAGAAGATAGAATGGAAGAGAACGTACTTTTAGGAAGGAAGCCGTGAGGAGATTTACGGTGTAAACTTCGCGCCATTTCGGACGTTGCGAGTCCGTGACTGTGAGGAGTCCTTGGTCCTCACGGTGAAGAATGTACTCTAGACTGTGGAGGAGGAGGCCATGAAGACCTTTATGGCGTAAACTTCACGCCTTTTGGAATTGGATGCCGTCTATCCATGACTTTGAGCCTAAGGAATCAACGATTTTCACATCATTTTACTTAAGTTTTTTTTTTTTTTAACAAACATTTTACTTAGGTTTGAATATACAAAAGAATTATAAATAATGTAAATATAATATAATATATAGGGTTGGTCCAGGGTTGGACCGACCCAAAACTCTCAGGACCGAGGACCAACCCGCACAGTGTTGGTCCTAGAATTTCAGGACCAAGGACCGACCCAATCCCCTTGGGAACCGAACCAGGACCGGTAGGGTTGGGCCGGTCCAAGGTCGGTCTAGGGTCGACCCTAGACCGCTGCTCACCCCTACCTCAACCAATGGTGACCCTTGGCCCGGTTGAATGAGGATCGGCAATCCTCGCCGAATCTAAGGGAGGGCCATGACCCTCGCCCCAAATCTAGGCAAGGGCTTGTATGCCCTCGTCACTAGTCAACCGCGGTCATCGGGCCTTGATGATGATGGGGAGGTGGCGGCGACAGCTTGCACAGCCCTCCCGAATGCATTTTGCAATCTTCTTTTTAAAAAATTTAGTTTTAAGTTAAATTTAATTAATATTTATATTTAATTTAATAAGAGGCAAAATGACATTGTTTTGGCTCTTCTTTGTTGACTCAGCTTTTTGTCGAGCCACATAGGCAACTTATATTATTAAAAATAAGCTGCATTAGATTTTTGGCATCCTTTGATGGAGTTGGCACTTAAATGTCCCATTTTTCAAAGAAAGTGATATTAAGTGTACATTTCGGAACATTTGGCACTTAAGTGTCCCGCTATGCTAAGTTTTGGCACTTGCGCCGTACTTTTGCCAAATAAAATCCCTTTGACATTTCAGAATTTCTCGCCATTGGATTACATAAGTGCCATTGGTGAGAAATTCCGCCCAAAATGCCGAAGTGGCTCTTTTCCAATGAGACAAGTGCAAAATGATGGTTTGCACACTAAAGTAGCTAGATAAGCCAAAAACGACATTGTTTTGCCATAGATTAGAATTTTAATATAAATACTAATTAAATTAAATTTAAAACTAAATTAAAAAAATAGCATTGCACATTTCGTGAGGGCTATGTAATCCCATGCCACTGTCCCCTCAACCGTCACTAGGAAGGGTAGTGGGGGGAGGGTCAGCTCAAGTCGTGGAGCCCTGGCTAGGGGCCGATGGCCCAATAACCCTGGTTGACCGATGGTAAGGGCGACCCCCTAGCCAATAGCAATTCTTGGCTTAGCTGAGCAAGGGCAGGCAACCCTCGCCAAATCTAGGGGGAGGGGGGCTACGACCTTCGCCCTAGATCTAGGCGAGGGCTTGCAAGCCCTCACCGCCAATCGTCGAGGTCACCAAACATCGGCAATGGTGATGAGGCAGCTGCGACGGCTTGCATAGCCCTCCCCAAACGTATTTTGCAACATTTTTTTTTTTTGTTTAAATTTAGTTTTAAGTTTAATGTAATTAATATTTATATTAATATTCAAATAAGAGGTAAAACGACGTTGGTTTGACTCTTCTTCGTTGACTTAGCTTTCCAATGAGCCACGTGGGCGATTTATATTATTAAAAATAAGCCATATTGGAATTTTTGGTACCTTTCAGTGAAGTTGGCACTTAAATGTCCCATTTTTCAAAGAAAGTGACACTTAAGTATACATTTTGGAACTTTTGACATTTAAGTGTCCCGTCGTGCTAAGTTTTGGCACTTGCATTGTATTTCTGCCAAATAATATCCCTCTAATTGGGCAATGACTTTCATTCTTTTGCAATTCATACAAGTAAAAACCCAGCTAAGGAGAAAGTGTGGTAAGTTCACCTAATAATTGTATATTCTATGAAGAGTTCTATTTAATGGAGTACTCATGATTCCCAACTATCAATTTCTCGGACAACTATGGTGCCGTTTTATGTTTGTATGTCTTTACATTACAACATATCTAGAATTATGGAAATGATACATAAAAAAAAAAAAAAAATACCAATCCATATTAAATTATTCTCATAATAATTTTTGAAAAATTAAAACTAATTTATAAATATATATAAGAAATGTTTCTAATGCTTAATTTACAATCCCAATTGTCAACACCAAAACTTTCGCTTGAAGTCTTTCGTTTTTTAGAAAACTAGGATTGAATTCGTCGATATCAATAGAATTCGACCCCTACACCAAAATATCAGTTCTATCTAGTTTTGCGCTCACATTTCTTGCTGTGTTTCTCTACTTTTAGATATTGTGGACATTTTGGTGGCCATGACCTTTGTGGTCAAAGTAGAGAGAGAGAGACCGGCGATCAACCAAAGAAGAAGGAGGAAAATTAAAAAAAAAAATTAAAAAGAAGGAAAAAGAAGAAATATAATAGTTAAAAATTTCATTTATTTTTTAAAAGAAAAATACAATAAAATAAGATAATTTATTAAAAAAGGAGTGCGTAGAGGAAGATTAAATCAAATTTTCCAAACCAAAAGGCAGAAAATATTTTATAGTTCATTTTTAAGTTTTAGCCAAATATAAGAAAATATTATCATTTTCTTGGAAAATGGTTTCCTAGAAATTTTTTTCAAAAATGCCACATTTTCTACAAAACCAACGGAGCCTAAACTTCCTGTTGACTTGACCTTGTGCTTCACAAGCATGAATATTCACTTGTATTTTGTAAAACAAACATGCCTTCTATTTAGGGATGACGTTGATATGAATGATCGGTTGTCAACTTAGATATGTGATGCAGCCGAAATAAATTTCCTAAAGATTACCGCGTTGTTGGATTCCATTAGCATTCAAGCTGTACATGGAAGAAATTGTTAAGAAAAGATGCCATATAAATTTGCAGTCAAAGTCCTTGTGGAAAAAATATGACTAGATATAAAATGACATTGAGTGCCAGACGCTCCAAGTGCCAAAACTTGGCATGGGAGTACACTTAAATGTCAAAAGTTTGAAAATGCATACTTAAGTGTCTACATCAGAGAAAAATAAATCATTTAAATGCCAATGGTGAGAAATTTTGGCCAAAATGCCAATGTGGCTTTTTTCGACGAGACAAGTGCAAAATGATTTTGTTTTGCATGCTGAAATAGCTAGATAAGTAAAAAACGACGTTGTTTTGCTTCGGATTTGAATTTTAATATAAATATTCATAAATTAAATTGAAAATCAAATTTAGAAAAAAAAAAAAAAAAAAAAGATTGTAGAACGCATTTCGTGAGGGCTATGCAAGCCCATGCTACCGCCTTTTCACCGTCACCAAGAAGGGCAGTGGAGGAGGCTTGGCCAAGGTTCTAGGGCCTTAGCGAGGGGATAGCAGTCGACGACCTTGGCTGACTGGTGGCAAGGGCAACCCCTTAGCTAGTGGGAACCCTTGAACCAGCTAAGCAAGGGCTGTCAACCCTCACCGGATCTGGAGAGGCCGCAGCCCTCGCCTAAGATCTATTCAAGGGCTTGCAAGCCCTCACCACTGGTCAACTGGGGTCGTCGTACCCCGGCGACAGTGCGCAGGTGGCAGCAAGAGCTTGCACTGGCCTCCCCGAAGACATTCTCCTAACTTTTTTTTTTTTTAATTTAAAGTTAATTTTAAGTTTAATTTAGGGTTAATACCCTAAAAAACCCCAAACTAGTACACCCGTGACAAATTTACTCCGACTAACCATCAAAAAACCTAAAATTGTACATTTATGACAAATATACCCTCCGCTAAATTGGATTAATACTACAAAAAAAAAATCACAAAAATTGTAAACTGTGACAAATGGAGCATGAAATTCCAAATTGGTATACCAGCAACTGTCATGTGTCATTTAACTTAGTAATTTGACAATAAAATTTAATGAAAACTAACAGAGGGTAAATTTGTCACAAGTGTACAAGTTTGGGGTAAATTTGTTATAGATATACAAGTTTGGGGTTTTTTAGGATATTAACTCTTTTAATTTAATTAACATTTATATTAAAATTCAAATGAGAGGCAAAATGACGTTGCTTTGGCTTTTCTTTATTGATTCAGCTTTCTGACGAGCCACGTAGGCGACTTATGTTATTAAAAGTAAGTTGCATCAAGTTTCTGGCACCCTTCAACGGAGTCGGCACTTAAATGTCCCATTTTTTCCAAGAAAGTGACACTAAAATTTACCTTTGATAACTTTTGACATTTAAGTGTCTTGCCATGTCAAGTTTTGACATTTGTGCTATATTTCTACCAAATAATATCCCGTTGACTGGGTAGTGACCTTTTTTCTTCTACAATTCGTACAGGTGAAAACATGGCCAAGAAGAAAGTGTGGTAAGTTCGCCTAATAATTTTATATTCTATAAAGAGTTCTATTTAACGGAATATTCATGATTTGCCAACTATCGACTTCTTGGACAATTGTGGTGCCGTTTTATGTTTGTATATCTTTACATGACAACATATCCAAAGCTATGGTAATGATATCTCAAAAAATACCAATGCATATTAAATCATTCTTATAATTGTTTTTGAAAAACTAAAATTGATTTGATATATATATATATATATATATATATATATATATAATTGTTTTTGAAAAACTAAAATTGATTTGATATATATATATAAGAAATGTTTCTAATGCTTAATTTACTATCCCAATTGTCAACACCAAAATTTTTGCTTGAAGGCTTTCATTTATAAGAAAACTAGGGATTGAATTTGTCGATATCAATAGAATTTGAACCCTACATCAAAATATCAGTTCTATCTAGTGTTGCGCTCACATTTCTTGCTGTGTTTCTCTACTTTTGGATAATGTGGACATTTACGTGGCCATGACCTTTGTGGTGAAGGTAGAGAGAGAGAGAGAGAGAGAGAGAGAGAGAGTAACCAGTGACCTACCGAAGAAAAAGGAGGAAAATTAAAAATTAAAAAAAAGAAGGAAAAAGAAAAATTATAATAGTTAAAAATTTGATTTATTTTTTAAAAATAAAAATAAAGTAAAATAAGATTAATTATTAAAACAAGTGCGCAAAGGAAAATCAAATTGAATTTTCCACCTCAAAATGTGAAAAGGATTTTATTGTTTATTTTTAGGTTTCAGCCTAAGATCGGAAAATATTATCAATTTCCTGAAAAATGGCTTCCTCGAAAATATTTTTAGAAATGCCACATTTTCCGCAAGGCCAACGGAGCCTAAAATTTCTGTTGACTTCACCTCGGGCTTCATAAGCATGAATCTTCACTTGTAACCATGCCTTGCCTTCTATTTAGGGATGATGTTGATATGAACGATCGGCTGTCAACACAGATATGTGATGTATCTAAAATAAATTTCCTAAAGGTTAAGTTGTTGGTGGATTCCATTAGCATTCGAGCAGTACATTAAAGAAATTGTTCAGAAAAGATGCCATATAAATTTGAAGTCAAGGTCCTTGTGGAAAAAATATGACCAAATATAAAATGACTTCGAGTGCTAGATGCCCTAAGTGCCAAAACATGGTGCAAGAGGACACTTAGGACGTGCATGACAAAATTTCTAGAACAGAAAGCAATTTCTAGCTAGAAATTGGTTTCTCAATTTCTATTTCATGGATGAGTTTATGAGTAAAGAAACACATTTGATAACAATTTAAAATTTCTATTTCTGAAATAAAAATTTGTTTGATAATAGAATAAAATTTATATTTCTAGGAGCAGCAACGACTGGTGTCTGATGGCCGGAGTCCGATGTTCGTCGACCAATGTTCAGCGTCCAGTGACTGGTGGCGGGCGACCGAAGTTCGAAGTCCGACGTTCGGTGTCCGTTGCCAAGTTTGGTGACTGGTGACAAGCGTCCAAAGTCCGGAGTCCAACAACGGCAATCGGCATTAAACGTCCGGAGTTCGACGTCGACGTTCAACATCTGGAGTCCAGCAACAGGAGGTTGGTGGCGAGTGGCTAGTAGTCGGAGTCTAGCGGTGGATGGCGAGCGGCCGACATCTGGCAGCCGGTGGCAAGCAACGGACGGTCGCCAACGAACATCTAGTGGCTAGTGGTGAGCCTCGGCATCCAATGATTGGTGATGAGTAGCCAATGATCGGTGGGCATTCGACATCCAGCGACCGGCAGTTGGTCATAAGCGACCGGAGTGTGATGGTTGGCGGTTGGCGGCTAATGGCCGGGGTTGGTGGTGGGCGGCCTGCAACAAGGCGACAGCGTTTGACATCCCACGAGACGCAAGTGGGTGATGGGGTGACAAGAGTGAATGATGAGAAAAATTTTGATTTCTCATTTCTGTTCTAGAAATATAAAAGTTAAAAATTTTAACGTTTGATTTCTGCTCCAAATCTATTTCTAGAAATAAAAAAATGAAATTGTGTTACCAAACAGATTTATGTTCCAAACCTTTTTGAGGAACAGAAAAAACAGAGAAACAAAACTTTTGCCATGCGCGCCCGTAAGTGCCAACAGTTCGGAAATGCATACTTAAGTGTCAACATCGGAGAAAAATCGATCATTTAAATGCCAACGATGAGAAATTCTGGCCAAAATGCCAATGTGGCATTTTTTCAAAGAGACAAGTTTAAAGCAATTTCATTTTGCATGCTGAAATAGCTAGATAAGTCAAAAATGACATCATTTTGCCTTGAATTTGAATTTTAATATAAATATTAATTAAATTAAATTAAAAATTAAATTTAGAAAAAAAAAAAAAAGGATTGCAGAACGCGTTTTGTGGGGGTTGTGGAAGCGCACGTTACGACCTCTTCACTGTCACCGAGAAGGGCGGTGGAGGAGGGTTGGCCAAGGACCGGCAACTCGGCAACCTTGGCGACCGGTGGCAAAGGTGACCCCTTAGCCAATGACAACCCTCACTAGATCTTGGGGGGGGGGGGTGGGGGGCATGGCCCTTGACCTAGATCTAGGCAAGGGCTTCCAAGTCCTCACTACCGGTCGGTCGGGATTGTCGAACCTCGGCGACAGTGTGGAGGCAACGGTAGAGGCTTACACAGCCCTCCTCGAATGCATTCTACAAACTTCTTTTATCTAAATTTAGTTTTAAGTTTAATTTAATTAATATTTATATTAAAATTCAAATAAGAGACAAAACGACATTATTTTGACTTTTCTTTGTCGACTCAGCTTTTCGGCAAGCCACCTAAGCGACTTATATTATTAAATATAAGTTGCGTCGGATTTTCGACACCTATCGTTGGAGTTGGCACTTAAATATCATTTTATTTTTATTTTTTTTAAAGAAAGTGACACTTTAGTGTACCTTTTGGAACTTTTGGCACTTAAGTGTTCCGTTGTGCCAAGTTTAGACAATTGCATTGCACTTCTATCAAACATTATCCCTCTGACTGGGTAGTTATATTTGGTCTTTTGCAATTCATATAGGTGAAAACACGGCCAAGAAGAAAGTGTGGCAAGTTTGCCTAATAATTTTATATTCTATAAAGAGTTCTATTTAATGGAGTATTCACGATTCCCAACTATCAACTTCTTGGACAACTTTGGTGCCGTTTTTTGTTTGTATATCTTTACATGACAACATATCCAAAGCTATGGTAATGATATATGAAAAAATACCAATGCATGTTAAATCATTCTTATAATAGTTTTTGAAAAATCAAAATTAATTTGATATATATATAAGAAATGTTTTTAATGCTTCATTTACTATCCCAATTGTCAACACCAAAATTTTCACTTGAAGGATTTCATTTATAAGTAAACTAAGGATGGATATCAATAGAATTTGACCCCTAAATCAAAACATTAGTTCTATCTAGTTTTGCACTCACATTTCTTGCTATGTTTCTCTACTTTTAGATATTATGGATATTTAGGAGGCCATGACCTTTGTGGTCGAGAGAGAGAGAGAGAGAGAGAGAGAGAGAGAGAGAGAGAGTAACCAAAGAAGGAGGAAAAGAGCAACTGACCAAAGAAGGAGGAAAATAAAATAAGATAATTTATTAAAAGGAGTTTGTAGAGAGAGAGAGAGAACGACCCATTTTTATTTATTTTTAAAAAGGAAAAATTAAAATAAAATAAGATAATTTATTAAAAGGAGTGCATAATTTATTAAAAGGAGTGCACAAAGGAAAATCAAATCGAATTTTCCACCCTTAAAGGCAGAAATTATTTTCTAGTTCATTTTTAGGTTTCGGCCAAACAATGGAAAATATTATCGTTTTCTTGAAAAATGACTTCCTAAAAAATATTTTTTAGAAATGCCACATTTTCCATGAAACAAATGAAGCCTAAATTTCCTATTGACTTCACCTCAAAGCTTCATAAGCATGAATCTTCACTTGTATTTCCTACAACAATCACGCCTTCTATTTAGGGCTGATGTTGATATGAATGATCAGTAGTCAAAAAGTTGATGTGATGTAGCTTATATAAATTTCTTAGAGATTACCTTGTTGGTGGATTTCATTAGCATTCAAGCCATACATTGAAGAAATTGCTCAGAAAAGATGCCATATAAATTTGCAGTCAAAGTCCTTGTGGAAAAAATATGGCCAATATAAAATGACATCAAGTGTCGTACACCTTAAATGTCAAAACTTGGCACGATGGGACACATTAGTGCCGAAAGTTTAGACAGGTACACTTGAGTGTCAAAATTGGAGACAAATGAATCATTTAAGTGCTAACAGTGAGAAATTCCGACCAAAATGCTAATGTGGCGTATTTTCTGGCGAGACAAATACAAAATGAAATCATTTTGCACGTTGATGTGGTTAGATAAGTTGAAACGACGTTGTTTTGCCTCAAATTTGAATTTTAATATAAGTATTAATTAAATTAATTAAAAACCAAATAAAAAAAGATTGGAGAACATGTTTTGCAAGAGTTGTAAAAGCCCTCATCACCGCTTTCCCATTGTCGCTGGGAAAGGTCAACAATGGTGGGGGAGGGTCGGCTGAGGTTGCATTGCCTTGGCCAAGGGGCGATAGCCCAGTGACCCCTACCAACTGGTGGCAAGGGCGACCCCTTAGTCAGCAATGACCCTTAGCTCGATTAGGTGAGGGCTGGTAGATCTCGCCAAATCTAGGAGAGGGTTGCAACCCTCACCCCAAATTTGTGCAAGGGCTTACAGCCCTCACCGCCGGTCACCCGGGGTCGTGGGACCTTGGCAATGGTGGGAAGGCGACAACGGGGACTTGCACAGCCCTCCACGAACACATTATGCAATCTTTTTTAAAAAATTAGTTTTAGTTTAATTTAATTAATATTTATATCAAAATTTCAATAAGAGACAAACGGCGTTGTTCTGGCTCTTCTTTGTTAACTCAGCTTTCTTGTGAGCCACTTAGGTGACTTGTATTAACAAAAATAAGCTGGGTTGGATTTCCGACACCCTTCACTGGAGTTGGCACTTAAATGTCCCATTTTTGGAAGAAAATGTCGCTTAAATATACCTTTTAGAACTTTTGGCATTTAAGTATCACCCCGTACAATGTTTTGGCATTGTGCTATACTTCTACCAAATGAATCCCTCTTACTAGGTAGTGACTTTTATTCTTTTGCAATTCTTACAGATGAAAACACGATTGTTGTGACCCAGCCTTGGGAAAATAATTGGATTTAGGGGTACTTAACCACAAGTGCTCCCTCATGGTTCTCATCCACGAAGGTGTCATCACTTCACCTTCCGAGTGAATCGTTTGTGAATTCACTCAACCACGGTCACAAACTCTCCCAAGCTCGTATCCCACATGATAGTAGAGTATCACAATCCACACCTACACACCTCAAGAGAGGAGGTTAGGTGTAAATATTGGCTTTCAAGGTATCTTTTCCATGATAACTCTTTCGATAGTACGCTTCACCCATGAGAGGCACTACCATATCGACTATGCTAAATCATGGTGAGCCCCATTGAGACTTATGCCTCTCACGATAGGTTTATTAAGTGATATGATATGTTTAAAGCAACCTAATAAAGATGGGAGTCCCCACTAGCCTCGTTATTTGGGAGTTGGCTAGAAACCCCAGTTGAGGGTCGAGAGTTGTCCCTCAATTTCTATGTAACTAGATATCTAGGTTTGGGGATTTGGGTTATGCTAATATTTCTATAAGTGCCATTCAAATACTTAACAGTATGTCGTGTTACCTAAGGTGTCCATACATTTCTTTTTACTTTTTTGGGATCATTGAACCTAAACTAAGTGATCATGCATGAATAGTCATTTTCGTGTAATTCTATATCTAAGAAAGATAAAAGAAAGCATACAATTGAATTTAAAGAACGAGACGATAAGTAAACAATCAAGTGAGCAATATAGAAAACCGATAAATATAACATGCAATCCTAATTGACAAATGAAAATAAGATGCAAGAAATGAAACCCGCACCTTGTCAAGTGTTTATACAAATGAGGAAACTCGAGACATATGTCGAGAACAAATGGAACAAAAATAAGATCGGAATGGACATCGATCTTTGACATCTTCATGTCTTGGTGGGCTTCAACCTCCAAGGGCCTAATCGAGTCCAAACCTAAATCTAAGCTAGGTACATACAAATGAAAGAAACACTCAGATAGCACAAAACAGTCAAAAGCATAGGAACGATCAAATTACAATCGAGGATACAATATCAATCACAACAAATAAACAAATAGGGCATTGGGGTTGGCGTTTGCAATTCATGCATGGGTCCCTCCAAACATCTACCCAATTCATTTTATGACTTATAGCTATTATTGATCATTCGTAATTCTCACATTGCCAATAACACTTATAAGTCCCTAAAAAAATGTTCTAAGCGATTCCCAAGATCTACCCATGGTATCAAGCATCGTACCTAACATACATTTAAAATTCACATGCATTGGCATGAATTAAACACAAGGTAGGCCCTCAAACCTTATTTATCAAACAATCAATCAATTGAGTGAACTGCTAATAGGTCACTTATTCAATGGGCACACACCAATCGAAATCACAAGCATTTTTAATGAATGACATGATTCCATCCATGAGCGGTTCATGTAATGCTTCAAGGATGAGCTTGAAATGTCGAGAAAGAGAAAACAAGCCTTTTGAGACAGAAGGACGTCCCAACTATTGAATGCATTTAATTTCATGGCTAGTTTGGGGCTCGCATAAATGCACTAAAACATCGTAGATATTTTAAATACGGTTCTTGATGTCAAATCGAGAAAGAGAAAACGAGCGTTTTGAGATAAAAGGACGTCCCAACTCTGGAATGCATTTAATTTCATGACTAGTTTGGGGCTCGTATAAATGCACTCAAACATCGTAGACATTTTAAATACGGTTCTTAATGTCAAATCAAGCATTCGAAAGATTTTAAAAATTTTTAGACAAAGGAATGTCTTGGCTATGAAATGTGTTTAATTGCCAAGGCTAATTTGGGGCTCGCATATATGTGCTCACGGACATCACAGATATTTTAAATACAATCCAAGTCATAACCTTCTCAAAGTCAAATCAAGTTTTGAGAAAAATGTGATTAGAAGATCAATTCATTTATTGAAAACCTTTTGACAATGAAAATCAGAGAATTTGAAACAAATTTTATGGAGGCAATGAGTCCTAATTTCATACACAAGCTATCCTGAAAAATCTAGATAAGCAATCACAACAAAGGTCTACAATAGAACATTTCAGACAAAGCAAGTCAAGCCGGCAAAATTGGAAGGTACCCATTGATGATTTACATCTGATTTACATATGATTTACATCATATGGAACAATTTCGTGAAGAAAGCTTCCTAAGAAAAGCTAAGCACAAATTTACAAAAATCTGGCAATTCATATCCTCGCATCAAGAAAGTGACAAAACAACCGGACATTTAACCCGTTCAACTAAGATTTACCCTATCAAACAAAGTCTAAAAATCATGAAATCTCACCACAATGAAGATAACAGGGTACCAATCAAATTCCATTTAGGGTCGTACTCAAGAATTCTTACTATAAAATTTATAAAAAAGAAGAGCAAAAGCCTACTAAAACAAGGGTAAACATAGGGTTTCGAATTTACTCCTAGGTCACTATTCTAGTTTGGTTTATGAAAAATGGAAAGTGGGTCTAACAACAAGCAAATTGTGTAGAACCAGCGACATTTAAAAAGTTCAAATGTGCTCTATGACTTCCCAGGAGGGTCTGAGTTTAACCGAGGTCAATTCGGTACTCAAAAGTTGAGGTTTGTGAAGATGTTCACATCAATTATTAACAAACCAGAACATATGCATTTATGAATCCTACAATCATTTTTGCACTGCACAAGCAACATGAAATTCGCATACAACAAGAATTGGATGCGACAAATATTAGGGTAAACATCTAATCCTAAGTCAGTATATGAAAGAATCATTGAAGTCAACGAACATGTTAAAATGACTTAGAACTAAATGACATACTTGATTATTTCAAAATGCAGCTAACCTAATTGAGGCATGAGTTCACATATCAAATGGTACACATGAACATGAACTTTGCAATGCATAATTCAAAAGTTGAGAAGTCCTTAATAAGAGATTTGGTCCTTAAGAGACACCAGCACGTGTGTTTAAGTATGCTCGTGAGAATCCTATGATTTCACATCAATATCACAGAACATGCTTGATCTTGCTAACCTAACAACATGCAAAAATCTAACAAAAAATTCTACATACATAACATATGATGATGAAAATTTCTCGTTAAGATGTCAAAACGTAATTGAGATGACAAAATCTTGATGAAAATGGCAAAATAGATGCGTAACATGAAATAACCTAATTACAGCAGTACCCTAGCACGTTTGGACATGTAAATAACATAACAATCGACAAGTGAATCATGCTAATCATACATTGTTGGAATGTATATGACATGTATTTCAATTTTCATGAAGATCCTAAGACCAAATAGACTCATCTACATGCTCATTTTCACTAAAATGCACCTCGGATTGGTGCAAGGCAGATTGACCAAGACTTAGTTTAGGTTATTTTGACCGACCAAAATATCTCTAAAAAAATCTAGCAAAATTACAAGACATACTCAAGACGATTTAGAACAAATCTCATGTAGAAAATTTTGTTAAAAATCAATCACAAAAATTAGCACAAAAATGGAAATACCAAAAGTAGGAACTAGAACAGAACCAAAAATGAACCTAAAAAACTACAGAATCAAGTATTTTCAAAAATGTTTTTTGAGGGCCAAATGTTGCCTGTTCGAGACATGCAACCTATCAAATTGAAGGTCTCAAAGTGTATTTTCTAAGTTTAGAAGTGTTCGAGATCAAATAAGCTCATCTAGTACCTCATTTTAGGCCAAACGGTAACCTAGGTACTTAAAACTTGAAAATTGCAGATTAGCACAAATCACATTCAAACAACATCAAGTTCAATCTCAATGAGCTTGCAGATCATAAATCAAGCCTATCAACATCGGATCTAAGCTTTATGTATAATTCTAAGCTTGAATCCTAGCCCCGATCGAATACACCGCCCCTTCATCGGATTCAAGTTTTACAAACCAACCTTTTTGCATTTTTGTTGATTTTGATCCACGATCGGACAAAAATTTCCTCACCGGAGCACAAACGGACCTTCAAAGTTCATGAACGGGGCCGCCTTGAACCTCCTAGAGGAGGATCGGTTTGCCAGTCCAAGGATTGAGCAAAGCCGGTCCACGGATGGATCGGCCTTTGAGCATCAACGGAGCCCCAATGATCGACCTGTTGGACACTGACCATGATTTGGTCGGAGATGGGTTCGACGATGGGTTGGACCAAATCTGGTGGCCGTTGAAGCCCCGCTCGCTACCAATTTCGCTTGGAAGCAAAACTGGTTCGATCAAACTAGCCTTCGATTGCCAAGGGAAAAGATGATCACCGGAGCTATTACGGTGATCTTTCTGCGGATCACAGTGAAATTGGGAATTCTTCAAAGCACTGATCGAGAGTGCTCGATCCAACACAACATCGGTGATTGACGCCGGTTCAATCGAATAACTTATAGGGAAGAAGACTAGTGTGGCCATTGGTCTTTGATCTTACAACTAAAAGGCCGCCGAATGAGAGGAAGCAGCTGTCACCAGGGCTGGTGAAGCTTACGACCAGCCTATAGAGAGAGAGAGAGAGAGAAGAAGACCATCAAGGGCGAAAAGTGGCCAAAATATCACCGCCATGAATCCGGCTAAGCTAGACTGGCGGACGCTGATTCGGCTAGAGAGAGAAGAAAGAAGAGAAAAGGCCGAAAAGAGGAGAGAGATGAGAGAGTTTTGAGCTAGAGAGAGAGAGAGATCTACAAAATGAACCCCCCCTTTGAAAATTGGAGAGAAAAGCCTTTTATACTAGTCTTAAATCAACCGATTTTGGCCGTCGGTTTAATCCGATGGTCAAAAGCTTGATTTTGTATGCCAAATTAAATGTTTAAAGGGTTAATTATCTTTAAGATGCATAGTATGACCAATCGGATGGATCTGATTTGCGAAAATTGGAATTTAAAACGAAAATTGCGCTTAAGGGCCTAATTAGGGGCTCAATCACAAATTTCCAAAATTCAAGGGTTAATCCACAAAATCGTGAAAAAGTGAGGGTATAGAAATAAAATTGACACAGTGAGGAGTCCGGAACTGATCGCTGAAGTCTGGAACCTACCAACAAAGGGCCTAACCAGCCTGCCTTATCAACGGCTAATTAGACCTGTCAAATTCGTTCACGCTCATTTGACCGATTCTTGATCAATTCCGGCTGGTTCCTGCCTATTCTAACCCATATGGTCCTTATGGTTCAAAATTTATGTAATTGAAGAGAAAATTTTCATGATTTGAGGAGAAATTGTCCAATATTAATCTAATTAAGCCAATTAAACTACGTAAATGTGATCTATGGACTCTTTTTTTGATATAATTGAGTAATTATTGTGAAAAACAACGGATCCAAACCATGGTACATGAAATTGAGCACTATAGGCTAAAATAATTAATTTTGCAATGTTTTTGGCCCAAATTGCAAATTAATTAAAATTTAATTTAATTAATATTGCAATGGACCTATTTGACTAATTACCATGTGTAGGATCACCTAATGCATTTAAATTGACCTTGGATTAAAACACCAAAACTTAGACAAAAAATGAATCGATGTTTAATATTAAAATTGGACATAGCTTCATGAAATGTAACCATAATCTTGAATGGGTCAACCTAAAATTCTTCAATTGAAGCTCGACGGCTTGATTTTCTTACTTTCAAGAGAGTGAAATCCCTCAAATTGGGAAGTTCTCATGTGAATTTCTTAAAATGAACCTCGGATTTGCACTTATCTTAAGAAAATGAGTGGAAACAAATCTTCCGTTTATGAATAATGAAAAATCGATTCTAACCTCCTAATTAGGGCTTAAAATGACAACTCGTCTTTCAACATGGGAATTCTTGAAATTGAATGAACAAGTGTATTAAAATTAGTCCCTAGACTAAATGTCGTAAAACGAACAAGTGTGTTTATTTCCAAATATTTCGTTTCCTCATTTGAAATATATGTTGATGCACATGATGGAAATTCTCGATACGCTATGATATCTGTAATTTTGAGTGGCCTTTCAAATTAGGAAATCTTCCTAATTTCACAATGTGCATGGTCCGATTTTATGCTCGAAATACGACCCGTAATCACACGGAAAAATCACCAATCCGATCTTACGCTCGAGATATGATTTGTGATTTTATTTAAAAATCGGCTGATCGATCTCATGCGCGAGATACGATTCGTCATTTTATTTCCAAAATTAAATGGACACGGATGGTATCTTGCTTGATTTGTTGCTGTGTTGTTCTCGATGCCTTTAGTTGATCGCTCCCATAGAGGAAAAACCCAAATATATATATATATATATATATTTGAGTTAGGTTAAATGCATGATAGGATATTAATGGTTTTAAGGTTATGTTGCATGTTTAGGATAGGAAATTTATTTCGAATTTCTTAAATAAAAAGACCAAAAAAATTAATTTAGGATATCATATTTTCTTCTCATTAATTTAAATTGCACGTTTAATTATTTGGCAATTTTAAATTTCGAATTTCATAATAAAAAAAGAAAAAATGAGAATTAGGGCATTCTTTGCATGTTACTGCATATTATGATAGATTGCATGCTTATTAAGAAAATAAAAAAATCATGTGCACGTCATATAACATTAGGTCATGAAATGCACGTCATTTAGTGATTGTTGTTAGGTTCATATAATCAGAAATTGCTCGTCATTAGACTGGGTCATTTAATAAATGTCACGTGACATATAGCTCGCATATTAAATTGCATGTTGTATGTCATTTTAGTTTAAATAATTTTGTATGTCATTGCATTGCATTGCACGTCATTAGGATTAGGTCATTGGGTTTAATTTAGATTGCATATTTAATTATTGCACGTTCATTAAGAAAACATAAAAAAAATTACTTTGCTCATTCATATAGTTCAGGCTATACTACTATGTCGTATCATTTCATGTTAGATTAAAAGCAATGCACTGCATATGGATTATATTCTCATTAAAAAAGTAAAAAAAGAAAAAGAAATTGCGTGTTAATTAGAAATCATATTTAGGACTGTTTATGTGAATTCTGATCTAACAATGCATATGCTTTCGTTGCTATGAGGTAAGTCCTACAATTTATTTACTGTTTTACTTGGGTGTTAAATTGGTGGATTGTGCACCCGCATGACAATCTCACATTTTAGGGAGATAAATTAAAATCAATTCAAGTTACCTGCCAAACATTTTTCGAAATAAAAGAGAAATGTACCGAAAGGGTCTTAGAGAAATCTAGCGTAACCAAGTCCCTGAACTCATAAATCTCTGGTTTGTAGGAGTAAAGTAAATCTCATGTTACTTTACTTGGGTTTCTAATTGACCCACCAAAAATAGATTAGTGGCGACTCCTAGTTAAAAAATAATTGCATGTTAAGAACTTAAACCTAAGTCGTGAATTGGTAGGACTGAGGCGAGGTAAGTCCTCTACCCTCTTTGTGTGGCTAGGGCACCCTAGGGCATATTGTCTTTCTAATTGAGTCTTAAGAGGGTAGGACTCATTGAGACATTGTCTCACCTCGTCATGGGCTCAACATTTTCAGGTCCTTAGATGGCGGTCGTGGAGGACTTGAAGCCATGGACATTTGTGGAGGTGGAGACCGAAGAATCGACAAACATGTCTAACTAGTTGGTCATAGGATCGTTCCCTTTTTGTTGAGCCAGTCTATTTTGTAGACAATCCAGTATTGTATATAACCTATGTGTTTATAAGAAAGCTTGATTGGTTGTAATTGATTGCCTGCTTTTTTATCCCAAGTTAAATGTTGTTAGGGGATTTGTTTCGCTTCCGCAAGCGTAATAAAATGAATGGCTCGGTGACGCATCCTAAGATGTCACATTTCTATCGACCAGAGTGGGATGTTCGCACGCTTGAGGTTCGGGGCGTGACATTTCACAACTACTCTCAAGAAAGGGTTTTATTCTCAACCTTTAATGTGGGAAAGCTGTTCGATTCTCACTAGAGGCGTCTCACGTAACCTATGTCTAAGATTTTTTGGAAATGTTCACAATGAATACAAATTCATTGATAAAAAGGTCTTTTGAAAGAACCATAATATAGGCTTGGTCACGGGCTTACATAAAGGATACTCACTTTAAGGCCAAGAAAAATATTCAATCAATATTATCATCAGGTTTACAAATCATTAAAGATAAGATAAGAAAAGATTGCTTACAATCATTTTAGCGGTAGCTCCTATGTGAAATTCGTATGTCAGCTTAAATTATCCCAATCGGAAGAGGCTTTAGATAATGGTTGTAATGTTGGTTCAGGTGAAGCTTGAAAAGCTTGAAATCTTTTGGATATCAAGGGTATAAAAGTGGGTGATTATTTTACATCATTGCCATCACACAACTTTTCAGAAATCTGACCTATTTAAAGAGTGCTTTTTTGGCTATTTTGTTTTGAAACATGAGAGGTTTGCTGTCTTTTCTAATGATATTACTTGCAATATAGTGCTTTGTAAAGCATCTCTTTTGTTTTTCAATGAATGGTCTTTTGCATGACCATTGATCTTGTTTTTCTTGCAATGAATTTTTTGTGAGCATCGGCCTTACTTTTACCAAGCACATTGTTTTTTCATGCCCCCTAACCTTCATTCTCTTTTGAGTATCTAGAACTCTCGAGTGATTTCACAAATGTGACCAACGTTCTCAATTTTTGTTGGTAAATCATATGTCTTGCCCCCAATACATGGAGATAATCATCACTTAGGGTTTCGAAAAGAATCGCATAAGGTTCAAATTGACTAAGCAAAGGGTAATTGTGTTTGGATACTGGGCGGAATGCTTTTTGTCACTTCAGGATGCTTCAAGCTTTCATAAGAATTCACCTAAAGCTAACACAAGAAGATTGATACAGGTAAAGGAAATAAAATCTTTCTTGATCTTTTGATCCATAATTTTCAATCAACACCCCTTATTTTGCCCTAATGTGAGGTTATACTTGATAGGGTTATTTTGGAAATACTCCCTATTAGGCTCAAAGCAGTTTGCAAAGGATATTATCAGTGTTTGGGATTAAGAAAGAAATGCATTTATCATTCCAATCCACGTATCTATTGTGAATGAATTCTATGCCTTAAGATAACATTCTTTTCTTTCAATTCTCTCAAAGTGTGTATACTGATGTGTTTAATCAAAGGGTTGCCTCTCATCATTGGCACTACCACTTGGCATAACTAACAATCATTTTTGGTTTTTGAAAACATCAATTTGTTAAGTTCCTCTCCATGGGGAATTAAGATATGAAGAATGCTCTTCAAAAGACATGTTCTCTTGACTCCTCTGGGGAAGATTTTGAAAACAAAGTTGGAAAAAATCTTAGATAAATACAGGTTCTGTTTGCTAAAGGGGTTCATTACTCGATTGTTTTAATCGATTGGACCTTTCTTAAGTTCTAAGGAATGTACCTTAACATTGGAATTTTGCTTTCTTTGAGGTTGATCTCCTGGGGGATTGATGAAGTCCTCTTTGGAGATCTTTTGGTACTTGCAAAATAAACAAACATGCAAGTATGCTATGTATGCATGAGATGCATAATGTAAATATCCTAAAGTGGCTCGGGTTCAATCCAAAAGCGACTTAAAGGCCCTTCACTTTATTTATGTATAGTACTTCTTGACAACATCAACATTTACAAGCTTCGGTAACTCTTGGCCATCTATCTCTACGAGAATTAATGCTCCACCAGTTTGCACTTTCTTTATATCATAAGGACCTTCGCAATTTGGTGTGAATTTCCCACGAGGATCTTGAATAATAGGCATGACCTTCCTCAAAACAAGATCATTGATCTCAAAGTGTCTTGGTCGGACATTACAATTGAATGACTCTAATACTTGTCTTTGATAGCTTTGTCCATGGCATAGGGCTTTTACTCTTTTCTCATCAATCATGTTGAGTTGTTCAAACCTTTGTTGAATCCATTCAACTTTGGAAAGCTTGACTTGTGAGAGTACCCTTAATGAAGGGATTTCTACTTCTACAGCTAAAATAGCTTCCATTGCATACAACAACGAGAACGGTGTTGCCCTAGTCAAATTACGAATTGAAGTTGGCTATGCCATTAAATCGTATGGCAACTAATAATGCCAATCACGATGGTTCTTGGCCCTTTTTGCAAAATTCTTCTTAATGTTTTTATTCTCTGCTTCTATAGCTCCATTCATTTGTGTGCGGTAAGAAAAAGAATTCAAATGACAAATAGGAAACTCGTTGAGCAGTTCATCTATCTATTTTGGTGTTCAAAATTGATCCATTGTTGGTGATGATTGCTTCAGGAACTCCATATCGAGTAATGAGATTACAACGGATGAATTTTGCCACGCTTTTTACAGTGACATAGGCATAAGAATTGGTTTTAATCCATTTAGTGAAGTAATCAATAGCCACCACTATGAAGCAATATCCATTTGATGCCTTAGGATTAATTAATCCGATAATGTCCATATTGGGAAAGGCCAAGACTCAAACATCTAATGTAACTCATTGGGAGGAGTGTTGACTTTGTCTCTATAGACTTGACATTGATGGCAACACCTATTGACACTTAATTTTTACTCGACACGTTGAAAAGGTAAAAAATCGAGATTTGGATTTTCGATCGCGACAGAGCTCATTTTTGTGTGACTTTTCAATAATTTCTAATTCATTTTCAAAAAATTCAAAAGTTCAAATGGTTGAATTTCGAGTTGACTTTCTGGTCAACCTTTTGACCAAAAGTCAACCCCAAGTCAAAAATTGACTTTTTAACCAAAAAGATGTCAATTAGCCTTAATTTCACTTTCTCAAATTAATTTTTAAAAAACCCAAAGATTTGACTAAAAATCATCTCTTTAAAAAAAGTCAATTAAAAATTTGACTTTTGGTCAAACCTTTGACCAAAAAATTAGAAAAAAAATCAAAAAATTCATAAAACATCTCTTTTAATGTCAATTTGATTTGTGTGTCAAACATTTCACAAAATACAATTAAGAATATTGTTTTCTGAATTTTCCGATTTTGTTTTAGCTATAATTAGGTATAGTTCTTTTTACAACATTTGGTTTAGGGACTATTCTAAATCTATTAATGCATTCAATTTTGTGAATTGCCACATCAAAAGGCAATTTGTCATATTTTAAGCCTAATTAGGGTGTCAAAATTGATTTTCATGATTTATGAATGGACAATTATTTTTCACTCATTTTCTTAAGATAAATCAAAATCTATAGTCAATTTTGAGAAATTCACATTAGAACTTCTTGATTTGAGGGAATTTACTCTCTTAAAGGTAAGAAAAATGAACCATCGAGCTTCAATTAAGAAGATTTAAGTTGACCCATTCAAGATTAGGGTTTAATTGCATGAATCATTAGACCCCGATTCATTTTTGGTCTAAGTTTTGGCACTTCAATTCAATGTCAATTTAGATTCATCAGGCGATCCTATACATAATCAATTAGTTAAATAGGTCTATTGCAACACTAATTGAATTCAATTTCAATTAATTTGCAATTTTGACCATGAAATTGCAAAATTTCTCATTTTATCCCTTAAGGCTAGATCTCAAATACCCATGGTTTTGGTCCGTTGTTTTTTTTTTATTTTATATTTTATGATAATTGCTTAATTAAGTCAATAGAGGGTCCATAGATTATGTTTATGAAATTTAAGTGGCTTAATTGAATCAAAATTGGACAATTTCCCCTCAATTATGCAAGTTTTCTCTTCAATTTGTCCTTGAGGATCAAATTTCATAAATTTTAAACCCAAATTGGTCATAAAGGCATAGAACAATATAAACAAGCCATAATCTATCAAGAACCGGTCAAACCTAGCGTGAATTAGTCTGACCGACCGCCGGAGAAGCAATCTTGTTTGGTCCCTTACTGGCCAATTCTGGACCTCCGACGACCAATTCCAAGACTCTTACCATGTCAATTTCACTCCTGTTGCCTCAATTTTCCATGATTAGCTCTTGGATTTCGTGAATTTGCAATTTGACCCATAATTAGGCCTTTAAGCGCAATTCTTATTTTAAACTCAGATTTTCACAAATCAGACCTATCTGATCGATTCCTCGACACCTCCTAATGATGATTAGACCTTTAAAATTGTGGTTTGCCCATTAGATTAAGAATTTAACTATTGGATCGAACCAACGGCCAAGATTGATCTATTTAGGGGTAATATAAATTAGATTTTTTCCTCCAAAATGAAGGGGGCTCATTTGTAGACTTTTCTATCTCTCTAAAATGAGAAACCTTTCTCTCTCTCCTCTTTTTCTCGCTCTTTCTAATCGACTCTCCCTCCTCGCCGGTTCACTCATCACCGCCCAATTGGCTTCACGCCGGCAAGCCACTAGCCACCATTAGCCACCACCAGCCCCCACGATGGTCTTGGCCTCCTTCATGTCTAGATCAGAGCAGTAGCGAGGCCAAACAACACTTGGCCTCCCCCCTAATCTGCCTTCCTCAACCGCAACATACAAGACCGGTGTTGGAACTGGTTTTTGGTTCCGACTAGTTTAGCTCCTTGATCGACAACCCTCGGCAATTGTTCGGCCGTCCAATCATCACTAAGCTATTCCTAGAGGAATCCCCGACCTGCTAGTGGTCGAGGTTTGACTGTTTAGTCATCGGAATTCATTCGGTGACTCGGCAATCAAAGGCTTTCCAAATTAGGACCGGTTTATTTGATCAATTGAACCTCAACCGCCGATTGCATTCAAAGGTGGTAGCCTCAACGGATCCTTCTGTGAGACCACCTCCAACCTAGGCATGGTCGCAGCCTGGCCAATTGGCCACCGAAGAAGTGCCGGTGGTCTGATTTAGCCTCGACAGTCCTAAATCAGTCCATCCTAGATTGGTTTCCGTTGGAGCTGAGAACTGATGGTTCGACCAATACATAGGTAGTCCAAGGTGTCCGATCATGATTTTGGAGGCCCAATCGAACTCTGGCTAAGATCAATTCGTTTGATTGTGTCAAAAATTGAGAAATCACACAAAAGGTTGATTTTTTAAGCTTAAATCAGATGAAATGGGGTTAAATAGCTAACCGAGACTAGGATTCACACTTAGGACCTTGCTAAATGCTTAAATTCGTTGTTAACATGTTAGATCATTGATTTGTTGAGGTTGAATGTGGATTGATGATGATATGTGGTTGATTGATTTGGATGCAAATTTGCAATTTTTAGATCTTTGGATAGGCTTGTTGTTTGGCCTAAAAGGAGACCCTAAATGGCCTTATTTCAACTCAAAATATTTTAGACTTAGAAAGTGCATTCCGAGATCTTTAATCGATAAGTCGCATGGCCCAAATGGTCAGCATTTGACCCCCAAAAAATACCTCGCATTCATTTTGCAAATATTTTAGTATGCTTTAGGTTCTGTTCTCTGTCCGCCTCAGCATTTTTCTATTTTTGTGCTGGTTTCTATAATTGATTTTTGACAAAGTTTTCATCATGAAATTTGTTGCAAAATGTCTTGAGATTGTCCTGTATTTTTTTTTTTTTTGGATTTTTTGGAAAATTTTTGGTAGGTCAAAACCTCTTAAATCTAAATGTATATGAGTCTGTCCTACATTAATCCGAGGAACATTTAGGCAAAATTGAGCACGTAAATGAGCTTGCTTGACCTTAGGATCTTCATGAAGAATGAAATATATGGTGTGTGCTTTATATCTCTGCATGATTTCATCGCCATTTCATATGTCAAACGCATGTGCAACCGCATATAGATCCTGCTGCAGATAGGTTGTTCAGTAATGTGCATCTGTTTTGCCATTTTCTTCATAATTTGTATGATTGTAATTAGGTTTTGAGGTTTTAATGGAAAATTTTTGTCATCGTTCATTTTATATGTCAAATTTTTGGTAGGATTTGTGCACATTTTTATGTGATTGAAATTAAGCATGCTTTTAGATCTTGATATTGGATTAAAGTCTTATCATGTGCATGCTTTCTCATGCTTGTTTGGTCTCTTAGAGACTAAATCTCATGCCGGTACCTTCTTGATTATTCAACTATGCATTGCAACCTTCATGTGCATATGTGGTTCATCATGATTAAATGCCATTTCATATGTGAAAATCATGCCACAATTAGGCTAGTTGCACTTAGAAATCTTTAAATATGGCATTATAAGTCTCAAATCATATTGCATTGGCATTAATTTGTATGACATTTTCGCATGACGACTTATGGTTAGATGTTTACCCTAATCACTTGTCACATCCAATTCTAGGTTGTGTGTGATTTTCATGCCATTCTTGCATTTCATGGATGATTTTAAGACTTAATAATGCATATTTGCATTCTGGTTTTTTTAATGGCTAACACGCACACTTTCACGAACCTCAACTTTAGAGCACTGAGTTGATCTCAATTGAACCTAGGCTTTTCTAGGAAGACATAAAACACATCTAGACCTTTCAATGGTTATTGATTTCATGGAAATTGCTCGTGTTTGCCATTTTTGTACCAATTTTTTTGGTAGGGATTCTTGAATAAGACCCTTAATAAAGTTTGTTTGTTACCCTTTTATCTGTCTTGTGGTAAAATTTCATGATTTTTAGACTTCATTTGGTAGGGTAAATTTTGGTTGCAATGACTTGGTGTCCTATTAATTTGGCAATTTCCTGATGCATTGTTGCTCATTGTTCGATTTTTATTAAATCATGCTTAGCTCATTTAGGGAAACTTTCTTCACAAAAGTTGCTCCTGTTGGGAAAATCATTTATGATATTTTGAAGAT
This sequence comes from Eucalyptus sideroxylon, assembly GCA_014182405.2. Classification (NCBI taxonomy): domain Eukaryota; kingdom Viridiplantae; phylum Streptophyta; class Magnoliopsida; order Myrtales; family Myrtaceae; genus Eucalyptus; species Eucalyptus sideroxylon. The sequence continues at coordinate 33,366,724 of CM024556.2, read as the reverse complement.
GACAAAATAAATCAAATGCTACTGACTTATTTAATAATTGAGTAACAGACTATGTAGATCATAGAACGTGTAAAGGATATTGTCAAAGATTATACATGAAAGAGTCAGAAGACTAGATGAATATATTCAGATTGTGTCCAGACCTTAAGGTTAAATATGTTTTGAAGCAGACTTTAAGAATAAGTGTGTTCAGACTTATGTCTAGGTTGTAAAGTCTCTTTAGACGAAACACACTCAACCCTTACAGACAGAATTAGACATAAGTCCAAAACATAACAAGGTCTAAAACGAGACACAAGTCCAAAACGTGACAAGGTCCAGAATGAGACACATGTCCATAACAAGACAAGTTTAGAACAAAGCATGTTCAGAATGAGACAACTCAATAGAATGTAACACAGCTCAAAACATATAACGACTAGTGATTTGGTTTGGATTCTACATCAAGATAGATTTGATTGACTCAATCTAATTGATTGACAATTGGATCTTGAATGTAAGAACTTTCTAAATGAAGAAGCTCTACTTATGGAAACCAATATTCTGTTTGTATAGGCGATCAGAATCAACTTGAGATTCTACTTCTATCATTTAACGGCTACTAAATCTTCTTAATATAGATCAGTCCAACTGGTAGATTAGAAGACAATCCTCTAGATACTGTCCAACGACTAGTTTGGAAGTGAAGGAATATTTAAGAAGACTAAGGAGCAAGGAGCAAGTAAGAGACAAAGCATAAAATCTATAATTACAAAGTCTGAGCGAACTTTGATCATACACTTATCTTTTGTGAGCTTAAACGTTTGTGATCGTAAGAGAAATATCAAAAGAGTAACTTAGTGAGATAGTGTGATCTACCACTGAGTATTTGTACACAATTGTAATCTCTTATTGATTATATAATGGAATCCAACTAGTAGGCTATTAGTATGGGAAAGTAGACATAGGCTTTATCTAAGCCGAACCACTTAAATTTCGTGTGCAACCTTTTTTTCCATTAACTCTTCTTATTTAAGTATGTTATGTACTTACAAGTTATTCTAGAAATCTGTTCCATCACATAACAAATTATAAACATCTACCAAAAAGCTAGTGGCTCGTTTATCAAATTTCGATCCTTATTCAAACTCTACTCGTAACTTATTTTATTTCGTATTTATTTGTCAAAACTTCTTTTAAACACCTATTCACTCCCCTATAGGTGTTCGTATTAGCTTCATCAATTGGTATCAGAGCCTTGTGCTCTTTGTTGAAGTGTTTTTATTTCTGAGCTAAAGATCTTCTATGGCTAGTATCTTGGCACCAGGGCTTGTGGAAGGACAAAGCAACACCAAGCCACCATATTTTGATGGAAAATAATATAATGTTTGGAAGAACATAATGAAGACGTTCCTAAGATCCAGAAATCCATTGCAATGAGATGTTGTGGAAAAGGGAATCAATCCCACTACTATATCTACATCAAATAAGAATGACAAAAACAAAGAAATGGAACCCCCGCTCCTATGCCTGGAATGGAGATGTCCAAAAGAGAAGCTTTTGATGCAAAAGCCATTTATTCTTTATATTCTGCCTTGTCTCGTACTAAGTATAATAGAATTTCTTCATATAAAACAGCTAAAGAAGTTTTGAATAGACTTCATGTCACTTATGAAAGAACATATCGTGTAAATGAGACAAAAGTAAACATTTTGCTTGACCAATATGAATCCTTCAAGATGAAGCTTGGAGAATCTATTGGAGATGTATTCAGTCAATTTATAGAAATGGTAAATGGTTTGGCATATCAAGGCCAACCAATTTCTGCCCCAATAAAGGTCAACAAACTTTTGCGAGGACTTTTAAAGGAATGGAACCACGTGAAAACATAATCCGAGAGACACAGAGAATTATGCCATTATCCGTTGATGAACTTATTGGCACTCTTCAATCCTACAAAGTAGAACAAATCATTGATGAAGATCCTGAAGCTAAGAAGTCCATCGCTTTAAAATCTAATGCTGATTTTGATAATATAGATTTAGAAGATGACACGGACGATGAAGAGTTGGCATACTTGATAAGAATTTAGAAAGCTGAACAAAAAGGGAAGAAAGTTCAATGGAAGAAGACAATACAAACGGAATGGGCAGAAAAGAATAATGAAAGAAGATGACGAGCAATGAAATATATACCACCTAACATGCATCGACAAATATCTAAATTCACTAATCTAATATAATTTAACCACCTAATCCTTCTTAGCCTAAACTAATCAACCCCTAAGCATAATTAACCTATTAAACGAGGATTAGTGAGTTAAACTCACTTGTTCAGCGAGCCGGTTGGTTCAAATCGATGGGAACGCAACGAGGAATGATTCTCTTCAAAACGGGCCAAAGCTTCGGGGTTCGAAACAACCTCAAAACGGGCCACCAAACTGCTGGAAACCCACTAACTTGCTCTCTATTTTGGGGCTGGAAACGACGGAACGGAGGCTGGTTCAGTGAGGCGAGACTAATAGTGGACCGACGGAGGCTCATGTTGCTCGGACGGGCAGAGATGGTGGCTCACGGCGGTGGTAGGGGCTCTAACGGTGATCTGCTGGGTGGCAAGGCATAGCTAGACACATGAGCTAGCAGGAACGGCGACCAACTGGGCGCGGCAAGGCGAGCACATGCGTGCAGGCAGTGAGGCATGCGAACAGCAGCCAGCATTCCGGCGACGCGCGCCTTCGAATAGCGACTTCTCTCCTAGTTTGCTAAGCTCGAGCAAGGCACAAATGGAGGAAGAAATGAGGCTGCTCGCCAGTCATAGGGAGGGAGAGAGAGGGATTAAGGGACAAGGGGTCCACTTTGCTAAATCTTCTCCCATGGCCCCTTGACCATTCCTCCACCACCAGCATCTTCCTTGGCCTCTATTCAGCCACCAATATCCCTCTTAAGACACTTGAATTGGTCCAAAAGCCATAAGGGTGGGGAGCTATGAATTCGTTTGGTTTCCTCTCAATTGGCCATCAATTGTTGCTTAATTCAACATAAATCGATCTCAATAAATTCAATCGACACCACACCGATCATCTTGGCATTTTCCCTCACCTATACAACTCACTTGCTTCCCAAATTTGCGATCAAAAACGATCCCCGACTTTTTCTAAACAAAATGGTCCTAGGACGACTTTTTCCTAAAAAGTCTCAGTTTGTAGAAAAATCTTCTAAGACTGAGAGCGTGCATGACAAAATTTCTATTCGAAAAATTGATTTCTCAATTTCTATTCCTCGCACAAGTTTATGAGCAAAGAAACCCATTTGATAACGACTCAAAATTTCTATTTCTGAAACAAAAATCCGTTTGATAACATAATAAAATTTCTATTTCTAGGAATAGAAATTGATTAGATAACAACATAGGAAATTCTTAAATACAAAATAATAGTCGAAATAATATTAAAACAACATAGGAAATCCTCAAATACAAAATAATAGTCAAAATAATACTAATACATTACAAAAGTTGAAAATACAATTTCATGAAATTTCCTATTACATGTGCTTACGTTTCCTATTACATAATATTTTCTTTCAAAAAATAAACAACGTGGCAAAAAAAAAAATCAATTGAAATTCAATTGTAGTGAATATGTCATTATGTTTTTGCCGAAATTGATTTCACATTAATCAAATAGGTCTAACGATAGCCATGATTATAATAGTCTAATCTCCTAAAAAAATCCTAACTTCAAGCCCAATTCCAATTTCTTTCCAAATTTTGTTAAAAAAATCATCATCGTGTTCAAAAATCGTCACTAGTTTTTTTTCAAAATTATCAATATAGGATTATTTTAAAATTTATTATCAAAATATGTATTTTCATCAACACTCTTACAAGAACAACAGATTTCTTATTAGATCTCTTTTTACCCGCATCTTGATAAGTGAGGACACTATATAAAAGAAAAATCGGATGAAACCATAATGATTTGACCCCTTTTTACCGCCTCAATATGAAGTTTATGATTAAAAAAATAGTTAGCCAGATAGAGCCATTGTCTGGTGTACTACGAAAGAGTAGGTTAAGAAAGACTCATTAAATATGAATATGGCAAGTTGAATATTACCATGCGTGAAATCTCTTCCGTGCAACAAATGAAGTCTTGTTCATTCAATTCCCACCATTTGGCACAACGGTTAAGATTTTCAATCAATATTGATTGAAATGATTATATTAAAAAATCATTAAAATATTTTGGACTAAATTAACTAAATTGAAAAGTTGAGAAAAAAATTTCTATTTCTATTTCAGAAACTAAAAAGTTAAAAATTTCAGCTTCGATTTATTCAATTTCTCTATTTCTAGAATAGAAATCTGTTTCAGAAATAGATAAATAAAATTGAGTTACCAAACGAATTTCTGTTTCAAACCTATTCCGAGGAATAAAGAAACAGAGAAATCAAGAAATAGAAATTTTATCATGCACGCCCGAGTCGACGCTCTTAGAATTAATTGTGACATGACAGAACTTTCAATTTCTGAAATCGAACTCAAATTCGCGGTTAATTTCAATCTAACGTGTTTTTAGCGTTACCTAAGCTACCGGGTAGTTTTTAGAAATTTTTAGTGCAAATGACCCATGGTCGATTTTCTTCGAGCCACAATGAATCCACTCGACACATTGGCGACTCTCGGTTGTCATGAAAATCTCAATGATTCAAATACGGATACAAGGTACCAAAATGATTGAAAAATCAGTCTAGTGCCGGCCAATGAGAATTTTTCAATTTAATGATGTAAATCACGATTAGCCATACATCTCAATCAAACCGACCTATCTATGTTCTCAAATCAATTTTTAATTGTGTCGTAATGGCCTCTAAAGATGAGGATGATCGAATAGTCTATTTCTAGTCGAATCCTCAAATCTGTTGCATTAAAATTCTTTAATGACTTCCCTGAACAATCTAGTTATCTCGAGAGTAATCAGCTTTGAGAACAGCCACATAGGCACATCGATGAAATGCCCGATTAATTCAATAGAAAACAAGATTGAAAATCTGGGATGTAACAACTCTTCCTCTCTTATATAAATTTCATCATCAAAATTTAAACCATTACAATACTTAAACAAAAAAGTTGGGGTACAAACGTCTCATCGACTTTTCAATCTCCCATGTTGCTCCTTCAGTACCGTGGTGTTACCAGACCACTTTGACTAACGGGATGGTCTTTGTACGTAGAACTTGCTCTTTCCTGTCCACAATCTGGACCAGGTTTTCAACGTATGACATTCGATCATCAACATCTAATTCCTCAAAATTAAGCACATGGGTCGGGTCAAACTCGTACTTCATCAACATTAACACGTGAAAGACGCCGTGCACTTCAATTTCGATAGTAACGCAAGACGATATGCTAAGGTCCTAATTCTCTCAAGAATTTCAAACGGACCTACGTACCTCAGACTTAGTTTTCCTTTTATTCCCAAAGCGTGAAGTTCCCCTCATTGATGACACCTTCATAAAAACGTTATTACCAACTTGGAATTCCAACGATCTCCAGTGCTTATCTACCTAACTTTTTTGTCTACTTTGAGCGGTCTTTAATCTGCCTCTGATCACTGCCACGGCATCCATTGACTGCTGAACCAATTCTAGGCTTGTGATCTTCCTTTCCCCATATTCATCCCAACACACTAGTGTTCTGTACATTCTGCTATACAATGCTTCGAATGGAGCCATCCGTATGCTCTGCTGATAATTGTTATTATAGGCAAATTCCACTAAGTGTAGTTGTTATTCCCAACTTCCTTTAAAGTCTTGTACACAAGCTCTCACTATGTCCTCGAGGGTCTGAATTGTCCTCTCAAACTGGCCGTCCGTCTAAGGATGATATGTTGTACTGTATTGCAGCTTGGTACTTAAAGCACTTTGCAAGCTCTTCCAAAAAGTGGCAATAAATCTCGGGTCTCTATCTAAAGTTATAGTAGTCGGCACTCCATGTAGACGAACTACTTGACGCACATACAGATCTGCAAGTCTGTCCAAACTGAGGTCCTTTCGAATTACAATGAAGTGAGTCGACTTTGTCAGTCCATCAACCACTGCCTAAATCGAATCATTTCCCTCTGACTCCTCGGTAGTCCAGTCACAAAATCCATCGTGATATGCTCCCATTTCCATTTTGGGATCTCGAGAGGTTGCAGAAGTCCTCTCAGCTTGCAATGCTAAACTGTAACTTACTAACACGTCAAACACTTGGTGACATGCTTGGCGATATCCACCTTTATACCTTACCACCAATAGTGTTAACATAAATTCTAATACATCTTAGTACTACCAAGATGGATGCTGTAACTGCTATGATGTGCTTCTGATAGAATATTTTCTCTAAACTCTGCATCGTCAAGTACAACTAAACGTCCTCAGAATCTCAGTCCTCCTTCATTAGAAATTTGGAAGTCAGCCTTTCTTTTCTTAGAGTCTTCCTGTAGAATCTTCTACACATCTGGATTTGTTGGTTAGAGTATTTTGATTTTGATCTGTATAACCGATTCAATTCTGAGGGTGGCCATAAGACTTGAAAGGCGATCTACCTCAAACTTGAATACCGAATCTCGAGCTCTCTCGATTAAGTCCACTCCTTAATCAGTATATGAGCAATTGAAGACTCCTAACTCAAAGCATCGGCGACCTTGTTTGCCTTTCCCGGGTGATATAAGATATCACGATCGTAGTCCTTCAGTAATTTCATCCATCGGCACTGTCTCATGTTCAACTCCTTCTGAGAGAATAAGTACTTGAGACTTTGATGGTCCGTGAAGATCTGGAATTTTTCTCCGCATAAATAGTGTCTCCAAATCTTCAAGGCAAAGATAATCGCCGTGAGCTCTAAGTCATGCGTCAAATAGTAGTGTTCATGAGGCCTCAACTGACGGGAGGCATATGCAACAACTCTGTCATGTTGCATCAACACGCAACCCAATCCTCTGAATAACGCATCACTATAGATCTCAAATCCTCCAGGATCAGATAGAATGGTCAGCATAGGTGCGATAGTCAACTTTTCCTTAAGCTTTTGGAAACTATGTTTGCACTTGTCTGTCTGCACAGACTTCTCTTCTTTCTTTAGGAGTCTCATCAACAGCGATGCTAATGATGAGAACCCTTCCACAAACCGCCTATACTAACCTTTCAAACCCATAAAACTTATGATTTCTGTCACTATAGTCGGTCTTGGCCAATTGATCATGGCTTCAATCTTGCTTGGGTCCACAGAGATTCCTTCGCTTGAAACCACATGTCCTAAGAAAGCAACACAAGTCAACCAAAACTCGCACTTGCTGAACTTGGCGTACAACTGATGAACTCTCAGCATCTACAATACTAATCTCAGATGATTCTCATGCTCTTCATCACTTCTCGAATACACCAAAATATCATCGATGAACACGATCACGAACTGATCTAGATATTCCTTGAATATTCGATTCATCAAATCCATGAAGGCAGCAGGAGCATTCGTCAACTCAAATGGCATCACTATGAACTCATAGTAGCCATACCGAGTATGAAATATTGACTTAGGAACGTCTTCCTTCCTAATTCTCAGCTGATGATATCTTGTCCTCAAGTCGATCTTTGAAAATATCGACGCTCCTTGCAATTGATCAAACAAGTCATCGATCCTTAGGAGTGGATACTTGTTATTGATTGTTACCTGAATGAGTTGTCGATAGTCAATGCACAGGCGCAATGAATTATCTTTCTTCTTTACAAACATAACCGGTGCTCCCCAAGGTGATGCACTAGGGTGAATGAATCCTTAACCAATAGCTCTTGCATCTGCACCTTCAGTTCCTTCAACTCAATTAACGCCATCCGGTAAGGAGCCTTAGAGATTGGCTTTGTCCCAGGTGCTAGCTAGATCACGAACTCAATTTTTCTCTCTAGCGGCAATCCGGGCAATTCCTTTGGAAAGACATCTGGAAATTCTTGCACTACAGCAATGTCTTCTATCTTCAGCTCCTCAACTATCGTATCCACGATAGTTGCCAAGTATCCTCGGCAACCCTCGTCTAACAAACAAATTGCCTATTGCGACAAGATTAGGGAAATCAATGGTCCTCCTCGATTCCCGACAAACTCGAAGCTCTCACCCTCTAACGAGTCAAACTGAATCGCCTTGCGATAGTAGTCCATTATAGCTCATTGCTTGGTGACCTAGTCCATGCCAATTATCAAATCAAAGTTACATGACTAGGACTAACAAGTCTATTTTCTCCACTCGCTCACTAATCACTAACTTGTAACCAGAACAACCCAAAACAGCAATAACTTTATCTTTCAAGGGTATAGATATGCAAACTGTCAACTCCAACAATATAAGACTTAATCCTAACAACTTAACATATTGCTCGACAATAAAGAAATGAGTTGCTCCTGAGTCGAATAAAGTGTAAGCAGGATGGTCGTTCAGCGATACCATATATGTGATCACGTTAGGTGCAGCCTCTGCCTAACCTTGTGGGATGGCATACACCATGCCTTGAACTGGTGGTCTCAATTGACCTTCTTGCGGCGCGTTCTGAGGCGCATACCCTCTTATATGTCTCATAGGTGGCGGCGACGGTAGCAACTACAGTTGTCCTCTTGGTCTGTTGGGACAATCTCTAGCTTTGTGACCCTACTGGCCATATGCAAAACAAGTGTCCATCCTTTGGGGGCACTGATTCACACCATGTCGTCTTTCACAAAGGCGACACATCTCAATTCAACTTAGTCCAAACTTTCTAACTCCATCCTTCCTGTTGGGCGGAACTTGGAATCTGCCTCCAGGCATGGGCCTCTTTCCCTGGCAAATTCCTTCTTGATGAGAGTTGAACCTTGATCCAGACAAGACAGCTTGCTCATTCAAACCTTTCTCTATCATCTGAGCTCAACAATAGACTTCTCGATATTCTGTCAGATCTAATGGTAGTAGAGGTTGTTTCAGTTCAGAATGAAGACCATTTTTGAATCTTCAGGCTTTTTCTTCTGGGTCCTCAACTAATCTTGGTGCATATTGAGAAAGTTCGACAAACTTGACCCCATATTGGTCAATAGACATCGATCCTTGACAAAGGCGCTGGAACTCCTCCATCTTTTGTTCTCGGGCAGTACTTGAAAAATATTGATCGTTAAAAGCAGAGGAAGGTGTCCCACACCGGGATCACACCTTCCGAGAATATTGTACCATTGGCAGCTCTCCACCAGATATTAGCATTACCCTACAACTGATAGATGGCCAATGTGACATCCTGAAATTCGACCCCGTTTCAATAAAGTGAAATGGGCATTTCGTCGACGTGTTTACGGTCCTTTTTCTCTGAGCTGATCACTCACGAGTTAACTAACCTATTGGGTGAAGCCGTTAAGGGACGTATCTGCAGTAAAATCCCTAAAAGCTACTCAATTTGTTGGATTGGACTAAAATCACATCTGATCGACTTTTAATCACGAAATTGAACTCGATTTCGGGAATCGAATTTTAAGCGCGTCATAATTCTTATTTTTAGGATCTTGTCTCATCGCTCGTCAATTTATTAGCGAGTCCGAAATTTCAAGAAAGAAATTATTGGAGGAAAAATTGAAGACCGAAAGAAAATTGAAAGGGAAAGAGAAAAGAAAAAAATAAGACTCATGGTGTTATTTTATATTATTTCTTTTCTCTCTCTCCCTCTCTTTTCTTTTCTTTTCTTTTCTTTTCTTTCTTTTCTCTCTTTTTCTCTCTCTCTTTTCTCTCTCTTCTCTCCCCTCCCCTCGTGCGTTTTTCCCCCACCGAACACACCCCTTGCCAATTTCAAGTTGGTTTCTTCTTCTCTCTTTCTTTTTCACCTTTGACTAGTCAAAAGGTTATCTCTCTCTCTCTCGTCACCCCCTCTTCCTTCTTTCTTCTTCGTGCATACCAGCGAACGAAGGCAGAAAACCAGAAACGAGGAAGAAGAAACCGCACGGTTGCAGCTCGTCGGAGCCGTCGCCGCCCGCACCGCCTCCCAGACGCCCGTCCCGCCGCTGCACCACCACCCGTGCACGCCGCGTGCTCCGCCACCGCCCCTTCGCACGTGCCTTCCTCGCCGTGCACCGTTCAGCCTCTACTCATCCCGTGTTCCGCCCCGTCCGGCCACCTCCGGCCACCGTGGGCCACCGCTCGGCCTCGCCAAGCCGCCACCTACCTTCCCGACCCCTTGCTGCCCCCAACCATCTCTTTTTCCCCTCTGTTTTGCAGCAACCCAGCAAGTTGTGAAATGGGTTTCCAGCACTTTAGGCCCGCTTTTGGGCCGTTTCCGGGCCCCGAACCCGAGCCGTGCTTTGGGAAGAATCGTTCCTCGCATCGCCCCGTCGGATTGATCCGATTTGCGCGCGATTTGGTGAGTAATCTCACTAATCCCGGATTAGTTGACTAATTATGGTTTAAAGTTGGTTTAGTTTTAATTAATTATGTTTAGGTTGTTAGATTAGAATAAATTAGCAATTATTAGTCAGTTGTGATGCGATTTAGATAAATTGATTGTGCAATTAACAAGTAGACATGGTCTACTATTTATTGGAAGCATCTCGGGAATTTTCCGACCCCTAATTGGGCTTCAATTTGGCGATTCGGGCCTAAGTGAGATTTTTGGGCATTTAAATATTAATTTTCAGAATTAAATTAAATAATTATTTATTTTCCGAAAATTCAAGAGTGATGGTCCGGAACCGGAATATTATGCGGATGACTGTGGTGAAGTCCATTTATTTAATCGGGCTTTATTTTGAGCTAAATTGAATTTTTAATATTAATTATTTAATTTTCGAAATTAATTAATTAATTATTTATTTACTGAAAATTCAACTGGTATGGCCCATGGCCGGAAAATTATGTCGATGACCGTGGTGAAGTCCATTTATTTAATTGGACCTTATTTTGAGCTAAACGGAATTTTTAATATTTAATAATTAATTTTCGAAATTAATTAATTAATTATTTAATTTTCAGAAATTAAGTTTGAGATGGCCGACGACCGAAATCTCGTGCTGATTGTCGTGGCGTAGTCCGTTTATTTATTTGAGCTTTGAATTGTGCCAAATTGATTTAATTGTGGATCTATAGGATATGTTCCTAAATTGATTATTTGGGTAAATTGAGTACGAACTAAGGTTGTTGATAATTACTTTACAAATGGGATGGATCATCATGAAAGGCACGGGGCTTGATGATTAGATATATCACCTCGGAGAATGCACATGGCTCGATGACGAAGTATGTCGCCTTGGAGAATGCATGTGGCTTGGCATCTTGAAGAGACACGTGGGCTCGATGACTTGATGCATCGCCTTAGAGAATGCACGTGGGCTCGCTGATTCAAAATGACATTTTAAAGAGCAGGTGGTCGAGTGGGACCGTAAAGCCATTGAATTTCGAAAGTGGTCAAGTGGGACCGTAAAGCCATTAAATATCTAAAGTGGTCGTGTGGGACCGTAAAGCCATTGAATATCTAAAGTGGTCGAGTGGGACCGTAAAACTATTGAATACCGAAAGTGGTCGAGTGGGACCGTAAAGCCATTAAATATTGAATGTTGTCGAGTGAGACTTTGAATAGCAATAGCTTGAATGACCGGGAAATGGTCAGGTTGACATGTAATCGACGAGGTCGATTGATCATTGATTTGATTTGATGTCATGGATTGATTGACTGATTAGAAATGACCGTGAGTGGTCTTGTTGGCATTTAATCGACTAGGTCGATTTGATCGATGCTTCGATTAGTGATATGATTGCTTGGGTGCCTATTATAAATTGTACTGACTTGCAGGTGGGATATGAGGCCAAGGTACATCTTCTGCCTTATGCGTGTATAGGCAGCCTATAGTATAATGGTTTACTAATCGGGCTTAGTGGGGTAGAACTCGCTGAGACGTAGTCTCATCCCAATTTGGGGAAAAACATTTCAGGACCCCGATGAGGAGCTAAGGAGGAGTCTAAGAAGGAAAACTCGGAGGTGAAACTTAAAGAGAAGGATTTTTGGAAGAAGAAAATAATCCCGAGAGGGGCCTTAAGTATGGCCTGGATGGACTGAGAGTCTATCTTCTTTTGAGAATTTCTTTTGAAGTGAATAGTTATGAATTGGTTTGTGTTTTGTATAAAAGTTTGGTTATAAATTTCATCATGAAAAATATGGCCCTGTTTTTCTATCCCATCGTTTTATTGTCTGGAGATTTTAACTGCTTCCGCATGTGCTTAATAAATGAAAGGGTCGGCGATACTTTGTCCTGGGATATCGCATTATAAAATCAACCAAGTGAGAAGGATGTGTGCATGCCCGGGGATTGGGGCGTGACAGCCAAGGTTACCTTCTCGACCTCAATGCACATCAGAAGTGCAAAGGCTTTCTCCAAATCCTGGATCCATAATGAAGCAGCCTCGGAGTCTCCAGTACCCGTGAATCTTGGCGGGCTCAGCTTCAAAAACTACCCGACGAGCTTATGGATTGGCCTCTCTCTCTGCACCACGACATTCTCAGGCTGAACTACGGCGGGTGCAACAACGAGTGTGGCGGCAAGTGTGGCCTCAACAACGGCAGCAACTTGACTTTGGGCCTGCTATCCTATCACTTCTCTCATAGCTTCTAGCACATGCATGATCCCCTCGATTCTGGGATCACCAGGGGATGCTACCTCGACACCAACAAGAGGCGGTGCCACTCTACTTGTGCTAGCCTATGCTAGCACTCAACCTCGGCCTCCTCGGGTATCAACCCTAGTTGGTGTTCTACCCCAAGTTATGACCCTACCGGTCCTCTTGGTAGGAGTTCTCAACTCCTGATCACTCATGGCTCAGCTTTAACTACTGAAGCCTGCTTCCAATTCCACACCAAATTAGAAATAGAGTGATCTAACCAACAAGCAAGTCTACCAATCAACTACCACAGACATGCAGCGGCATGAATTTAAATGTCTTTCCTACCACTATCCCATGAACCATCGCACCTTATCACTCTAATCCCTAACCATTCCTCTGATACCACTTAAACGGAGTTGTCACGCCTCGAGCCTCAAGTGCACACCCATCCCTCATTGGTTGATTAAAATAGCGACGTCCCAATATGCATCGCCGACCCTTTCATTTTAATATACATGCAAAAGCATATAAATAATATCCTCTTATGAAACAATGGGATAAGAAAGTAGGATCAAATTTCGAACTTTAAAAACAACAACACTTATATACAATGCAAACCACAAGGCAAACTACCAAGTCAGGTCTTAAACAACAAGTTCTCAAAACAAGTCTACAGACAGGGGGTAGGGTTTCAGTCCTCATCAGGATCCTCCTCTGGGTCCTCTTCTTCCTCAACGATCTCTCCTTCTTCCATACTCCAACTAGAGTCTACGGTTAAGCACTCCAGAGAGTTAAGATCATCACCCAGCTTGGGATCCTTCGCATCAACCACCAATCCACCATTGGGATCTGTTATCCCCTTCACGAGTGCTACCTCTAAAACATACAGAGGTACATCAAATTCCGGTATAGGGCCCATCCTTCGTCCATCATCGTAATGGCAATACCACGACCGGTATCTGTGGGGCACCTTCTAGGGTTCACCCACATCAATCCAGACAGTGGATTTCACCAATACATATTCTAAGCCTTCAGGGTGATGATGTATTGAAATATGATAACCCGTTTCAGTGACTTCCTCAGGTATACCAAAATGCACGGAGGAGGTGGGGGTGCTACCATCTAAGGACCTGAAATGTTGTCCCACAACGAGGTGAGACTACATCTCAGCAAGTTCTACCTCCTAAGACCTGATTAGGAAGCTAATACACCCCAAGGGATGCCTAAGCACTACACGGGTCACAGGACTTACATTGGCCTTAGTTCCACCCTGCAAATTAATATATATCAAATATACACAAACCACATCAATTCACCTAAACAGATCGAACTGTCGATCAATCGACTCATTCGATTACATGTCACCACGACCTTCCCCCGGTCAGTACATTCAATACTATCTATAAAATCCTATCAAACCAGGACTACTCACCTAAAGCTGAAAATAAATGGTGTATATAAGCTCACCCAAAGCTGATAGATTAGAGCCCCCAGGCCATCATAGTATATTATAAATGCTCGCCCAAAGCTAATAATATGTGCTCACTCAAAGCTGATAATATGGTATACTATTTATATGCTCACCCAAAGCTGATAGATTAGGGCCCCAGGCCAATATAGTATACCACTTTCACCATACAATTAATTCATCATTTTTATTATATCCGATAAAAAAAATAGCCGTGTATGAGTACACGTTCAACCTTAGCTAAATTATAGTATTTTCACCCTTGAAAATCCCACCATTTATATGGTCCACCAATATATTTTTGGCGTTGTAAACCGACACTCGGTTATTTTCCAATCAATTACCAAAATTAATTAATTTATGAATAAAATCCTAAAATCACAATTAAATCAATTCAACACAAATTAGAGTTCAAATAAATAAACAGATTGCATCACAATAACCAGCATAAAAGTCGAATCATCGGCTATCCAATCTAACTTTCATAAAATAAATAAATAATTAATTAATTATGAAAAATATTAAATAAATGCAAATAAAGCCAACTTAGGCCTGTAATGCCTAATTGGATGCCGAAACGGAGTCGAAAAAAATTCAAGGTTCGTTTAATAAATAATGGAACGTGTCTACTCGTTAAATGCACTAACTAACTACCTAACATGCATCGACAAATATCTAAATTCACTAATCTAATCTAATCTAACCACTTAATCTATCTTAATAAAAACTAATCAACCCCTAAGCATAATTAACCTACTAAGTGAGGATTAGTGAGTTAAACTCACTTGTTTGGCAAGCCGGTCAGTTCAAATCGATAGGAACACAATAGGGAACGATTCTCTCCAAAGCAGGCCAAAGCTTCAGGGTCCGGAACGACCTCAGAACGGGCCACAAAACTGATAGAAACCCATTAACTTGCCCTTTGTTTTGGGGTTGGAAACGACGGAACGAAGGGTGGTTCGGTGAGGCGAGATCGCGGTGGACCGTCGGAGACTCATGCTGCTCGGACTGGCGAAGACGGCGGCTCACAGTGATAGCAGGTGCTCCAACGTTGGTCTACTAGGCAGGGAGGCACAGCTAGACACATGAGCCAGTAGGAACGACGATGAGCTGGGCGGGGCAAGGCAGGCACACTCGTGTGGGCAGCGAGGCGCACGAATGGCGGTCGACGTTCCAGCGACGTGCGCCTTCGAACAGCGACTTCTCTCCTAGTTTGCTAAGCTCGAGCAAGGCACAAATGGAGGAAGAAATGAGGCTGGTCGCTGGTCATAGGGAGGGAGAGAGAAGGATAAGGGGATAAGGGGTCCACTTTGCCAAATCTTCTCTCCCATGGTCCCCTTGACTATTCCTCCACCACCAGCATCTTCCTTGGCCTCTATTCAGCCACCAATGTCCCTCTTAGGACACTTGAATTGGTCCAAAATCCATATGGGTGGGGGAGCTACGAATTCATTTGGTTTCCTCTCAATTGGCCATCAATTCTTGCTTAATTCAACACAAATCAATCTCAATAAATTCAATCGACACCACACCGATCAACTTGGCATTTTTCTTCACTAATACAACTCACTTGCTTCCCAAATTTGCGATAAAAAATGATCCCCAACCTTTTCTAAACAAAATGGTCCTAGAACGACTTTTTCCCAAAAAGTCTCGGTTTGCAGAAAATCTTCTAAGACTGAGTCGATGATCCTAGAATTAATTGTGACATGACAAAACTTTCAATTTCTGAAATCAGACTCAAATTCGCAGTTAATTTCAATCTAGCACATTTTTAGCATGACCTAGGTTACCGGGTAGTTTTCAAAAAAAATTAGTGCAAATGCCCCGTGGTCAATTTTTTTTTCAAGCCACAATGAACCCACTCGACACATTGGCGACTCTTGGTTGTCTTGAAAATCTTGAAGATTCAAATACAAATACAGGGCACCAAAACGATAGAAAAATCTGTCTAGTGCTGGCCAACAAGAATTTTCCAATTTAATGGTGTCACCCACGATTAGCCACACATCTCAGTCAAACCGACTTATCTCTATTCTCAAATTGATTTTTAACTGTGCCATAACAGCCTCTAAAGATGAGCACAGTCGAATAGTCGATTTCTAGTCGAATTCTCAAGTCTATCGCATTAAAATTCCTTAATGGCTTCCTTGAATAGTCTAATTATCTCAAGGGTGATTAGTTCTAAGAACAACCCTATAGGTGCGTCAATGAAATGTCTGATTTATTCAATAGAAAATATCATTGAAAATTTGGGATGTCGCGTGCTTCTTAATAAGATTAATAATAATCTTATCAGAAGCTTCTACCTAAGCCTAAGAATAATAAGGTGTCGAGTGAACCTCTTAATACCTCTAGACTATACAAATCCCAACACCTCTGTCCTGCGAAGACTATTCCTTGGTCAGCCGTTATAGATTAAGGAATCCCAAATCGATGAATAATCCGTTAATCAATTAACTCTTTCACAACCTTCTAAGTTATGTTTTTGTATGAAGCCGCTTCAACCCATATTGTGAAATAATCAGTTGCTACTAAATAAAGCTATGCTTTTTTTATGAAGGGGGATAAATCTTTCTTATTATATCCATTACCCAACCTCAGAATGGCCAAGGTTTAATGATGGGTTTTATCAATGTGGCCAGTGCATGTTGGATTGAACTATGTTTTTCACAAGGCTCACACCCTTTAGTGTAATGAATGTAAGTCTTTGATACAATTCATCACAATCACTAATATTTTATTATTTGCCTTTTTAAATTCCTGTCACTAGCAACTAGATTTTTCAAATAATTTGCGAACGGATTCCTCCAATCCCGTTGTCCATACTCATTCTCTTGACTTTCAACCAAGTAATTTGTAACATCATTATTCTATCATCTATCAAAGGTAGGACTTTCACTTGTGTAATAATATGATTCATGAGCTCCTTTGATATCTCATATATGGATGCCATTTAAGCTAATTTTTTGGCTTTCGAGTTTTCATTTTTCCTAATATGAATTAATTCACATCCAGCAAATTTGCTCAATAATTCTTTTGTTAAGACATGATGCAATATTATAGTTTCATTTAAGCACTTGACAAATTGAATTTTCATGTCAATCAAGTTGTTCAAACTGACAATTAAATCAATCGTGTAAATACAATACAAATCTCAAGCCTAAAAAACTTCTCTCGTCATGGAGAGCACCCTCTCTACCGCCATGGTAGTCTACCCAGCAAAATTAAGCCAAAATTTACAGGTGCTCCTGTAACCCTCATTATCCCCATCGTCATCCCCTTGTCTAACCCCCTTTAATTCCCTTGGGTCAGCATCCAGTAGTTTTCGAGCTCCCTCCCGCTCTTTTCCTTTATGTTTGGGCCTGATAGCAGTTCCCCTGCCATCCGCGGCTTCAATTGCCCTCTTTTGTATTGCTGCATGTAGGTACCCACTTCACCTAAGCCTTCATCTACCTCAACCCATCACATCATCCAATGGAAGCAAGCGAATTGGAGGAAGATACTCGTCTGGCAACCCTTTGCTCTAGGTTAGGCCACCTCTGTTCGACTCACGAACTTGAAGTTTGGGACGAACTGCCACCAAGAGAGAAAATCGCAGAGTGTCAGGTATCCATAATCGGTAAAATCCCCTCCAACCCTACAATTAACTTCTAGGCTTTTCAATCTACCATTAAACGTGCTTTGAGGACAGACCAAGTCATTATTACTCAGCGCGAGGCTGGTCTGTATGTCGCCACTTTTCAATATGAAGCCGATAAGAACAAAGTATTAGAGGGCAGTCCGTGGTTATTCTCTTCCCACCTGGTTATTTTCAAGCCTTGGATACCTAATATGCCATTACACTGTTATGATTTCTCGACATGCTATCTGTGGGTACAAATTTTTGGTCTCCCGCTAGAGTGGCACTTTGACCAGTTGTTGAGGAAAGCTGTGAGACATGTGGGGAGAGTTATAGAAGTTAAAATGGATCCTAAGGAAGGGTCTATTGTCCGATCTGGACAAGTAAGGATTGAATTTGATTTACAAATGCCTCTAAAGACAAGAAACCTTATTCGCATTGATGGGAAAGCTATTTGGCTAGACTTTAGATACGAAAGACTTCCACATTTTTGTTACTCGTGTGGTAGACTCTGTCACTATGCTACCTATTGTCCAGATATACCTTTCACAGAGGTGAAGCTAGATGGAAAAGGAAAAATGGCCTACAGCCAATGGTTGCGTGCAGAAGTAAAATAGCATAGTCCTTATTGGCTTACCTTCTATGGTGAACACGAGCTATTTCACGAGACGAAGGAGATTGTCCCTTAGACCCCCCCTGTTTTGACAGCCGCCAACGAGAGTAATGTGGCCAAAGGATCAACTGAACCCCTGCTGTAGATTATGCCTGCTCACAAACCAAATGAAAGATCCCCTCAACATGTTTTACCCTCTACCAATACCAAACAGAAAGGGATTATGGCTCCATCACAGAATTCTAATGAAATGCCAGCTCGATACTTACAGCAACAAGCCAGTCTCCTTTTAGCTCCTGGTTTTCAGTAGCAACAAAAAGGCCCGAATCAGCACTTGCGACTTCAACTGCACACTGCATCTCCTTCTACCCCTATGGGGAATTTAACTACTGATCCCATAAGATCGAGAGGGACCTCAGAGCAGCACATCGACTTATCCTTGCAGAGGAAAGGAACGTCTTCCAGAGTTCCTACAGAAGCAGGTACTGCAAAGAAACTGAAACGTTATTCTCCATATGACTCTCGAACTCATCTTATAGAAAGTTTGGATGAGACTCAACTACTTGACACTCTTGTACTTATGGCTGAAGAGCATAGTACAAGGGCAGAGGTGGCTTGCCCTCAAAAGCCACCAACGACAAAATGAAAATGTTGAGTTAGAACTATCAAGGTCTCAGGTCTACCCTAACAGTTCAAGCTCTTCGAGCCCTTATGGTCAGAGAAAGACCGAATCTCCTGTTTTTAATGGAGACAAAAAATGGTCCAGAAAAGCTATCTAAAATTTAGAAACAACTCAAATTTCCTCACTCCTTTTTGGTTAACCCTATTGGTCTAGCAGGGGGTTTAGCTATCTTTTGGCATGCACATCTCAACATCAGCATAGTTCATTCGGATCCAGACTTTATAGATATGTTTTGCACTGACTCGGGGAACCACATACCTACCCTTATGACCTGTATCCATGCGTCGGCAGTGTTTCGGCTTCAGCAGCAATTCTGGGAGGTCCTTCGAAGGATTGCATTGACCAACTCTTTACCGTGGCTCTGTATGGGCGATTTCAACGAAGTCACTTACCACTGAGAGAAAGTAGGGTAAAATTTAGCTGATTTTCATCGAATGTCCTCATTCCGTGAGGTATTACATGACTGCTCCTTGATTGATATGGAGAGCAAAGGATGTGCATTTACCTGGATGAATAACCGTCAAAGAGAATACATCATTAAAGAGCGTTTAGACAGGTTTCTGTATAACCTAGAATGGAGAATTGCCTTCCCAGATGTTGTTGTAAGTGCTTTTCCAGTAGTGGGATCCGATCACAGCCCGCTCCTACTGAATACTATAGCATCACGAACTAGCAGGGGCTTGACCTTTCACTTTTGAAGCATTTTGGCTACAACACACGAACTGTAGGAAGGTTATTTCCGACGCTTGGCAGCAAGCTACCAATGCAAATCATGATCTACCACACCTCTTAAAAAAGGTCAGTCTAGCACTTATCTCGTGGAGTCGCCGAACTTTCTCAAATGCAAACAAGAGAATCAGCGAACTACAATATAAACTTCAACAGATCACAAACCAAATGGACATTCCCTATGACAAACACGTAGCAACAACAATTAAATCAGAAATTCAGCAACTTTGGCAACAAGAAGAGCAGTTCTGGGCTATGCATTCGCGGATCAATTGGTTGAAATGGGGCGACAAAAATACTAAGTTTTTCCATGTCACAACCATCCAAAGAAGGCAGCGGAATCGTATTACAATGATACTAGATGATGCACGAGGTTGGGTATGAGATGAAGCCATATTAAAGGAGAAGACTCAAACTTTTTTCTATAATCTATATAAATTAGTGGGGTCTCGTGCTTATGGTCCTATCCTTGACCAGTGCCCCTACTTAGTTACCCTTGAAATGAATACATCACTCACCGCCATGGTAACTAAGGATGGAATCCATGTTGCTACCTTTCAACTATGCAGGAATAAGGCCCCGGGACCTGATGGGCTGAATGGCCTATTTTATCAATCCAACTGCGATACTCTCGAGGAATCGATGTTCCGCTCAATCCAACAATTTTTCCTTTCAGGTAAAATTCCTTTGGCTCTAAACCAGACTGCTGTCACCTTGATACTACAGATTCCCCTCCCAAGAGTTTAGACCACTACTGTCATATTAGTCTATGCAATTTCGCCTATAAAATCATTTCCAAAGTCCTAGCTAATCGGCCGAAACCTATATTGCCTCAACTGATTTCACATGAACAATTGGCTTTTGTTAGTGGGCGACAAATCCAAGACAATATTTTGGTGGTCCAGGAGAATATCCATCAGATTAAAATCAGGAAACAACGACACAACTTCCCGGCAATCATTCATATGGACATGCAGAAAGCATACGGCATGGTGGAATGGGACTTTTTGATGGCCTACCTACATAAGATTGGCTTCCATCCCCAATGGGTTCAATGGATTTTCCAGTGCATATCAACCGTCTCTATCAGTATCAAGTTAAATGGACAACATATGGATTACTTTAGCCCTACTCAAGGAATCTGTCAAGGGAACCCTTTATCCCCTTGTCTTTTCATCCTTTTGACTAATCTCCTATCCACTCTCATTCACCGAGCCATCGACATGGGACAGCTAAAAGGCATTAAAATTAACAGGTTCAATCCTACCCTCTCTCATTTGTTCTTTGCTAATGACGCTACATTCTTTGTAAATGGCACCACTACTGAATGTCACAACCTAGAAAGTATTCTATCTCAATATTGCTTAGCTTCGGGTCAGTCCATCAATAGAAACAAGTCGGGTATCTTCCTAAGTAAGGACTGCCCCAGCTATCTTAAAGATGACCTGGCAAGTGAGTTAAGAATTCCTATGATGGAACGAATGGGTAAATATTTAGGCATCCCCTTTGATTAGGGCCAATCAAAAGGAGAGATTTTTTTCTTGGATCTTGGGCAGGGTGAACTCAAAAATGAAGGGCTAGAAGGAGAATCTAATCTCAAAGGGTGGTAAGGAGGTCCTAATTAAAACATTGTGCAAGCCATCCCCCAGTATGCAATGTCTGTTCTTAAAATCCCTATATCCATTTGCAAATCTATTGAAAAAAAGATTGCTAGATTCTGGTGGCAAAATGATTGTCGGAAAGCGGGTATCCATTGGAAATAATGGGAGGTGTTGAAATGTACTAAAGCGGCAAGAGGACTAGGCTTTTGAGATTTTGTGGCTTTCAACAAGGCCATGTTGGGTAAACAAGCATGGCGTCTCGTCCAACAGCCGTCCTCATTGTGGAGTAAACTATTTAAAGCAATCTACTTTCCTACACAGGACTTTCGCTATGCCCAGAGAGGAGTTCGCCCTTCATGGAGCTGGCAAAGCTTACTGTTAGGACGGGAGGTTATACTTCCTAATCTATGGTGGTCAGTTGGCGACGGTACAAATATAAACATCAAGCACGATTGGTGGCTTCCTAGGGGTATCCTTGGTGGACCTGTACAGCGTGATGAACTGAGAATGGTGGCTAAGCTACTGGTTCAAAATTCAAATAGCTGGGATATAACTACGTTAAATACCTATTATGATGAACAAACTGCAAAAGACATCCTCAGCATTCCAGTGCGACGAAACCTTACAACCGATAAACTAGTATGGACAACTACAAACAATGGCCAGTATACAATTCAAAGCGGTTATCATTCCATCAGGACAGTAGAAAGAGGTACTCTTACCCTGCACGCCTCATCGTCATATCAACAGCCTCCTCAACTTTGGAAACGCATCTAGAAACTTAAACTCCCGCCAAAGCTCAGGGTCTTCTTCTAGAATGTCTGCCATAATGCATTGCCCACAAAAGAGAATCTCTATCGACGCCATATTAGTGCCGATCCCTTCTGCCCTCTCTGTCACACCCAATAACCGGAGTCGATTGAGCACATCTTCTTGTTCTACCCCTGGACAATTGAAATTTGGTCACACCCGTCAATAAGTATCTCCTTTGCCAACACTAATATATGTAGCATTGATGAATGGCTAGCTAGTAGAATATTGGATAAACAGGTCATACCTACCCTGGAGCAGTTTGCTGGCAGATATGGAAAGCCCGAAACAAGGCAATATTCTCCAACCATCGTCTGTATCCATATTCTGTTGTTCTTGCTGCCACAGCCCAGGTTCGATCTACTGAGCCCTTCGATCCATCTTTGCTGCAAAAGGGGCAAATGCACAATACTCTAGACTACTTCTGGAGATCTCCTGCTCCGGGGTCCCTACGAATCAACATTGATGGGGCTTTTAACTCCGGCGATATAGAGGGATCGATTGCAGTAATTTGCAAAGATCATTCTAGGCAGTTGAAGGAGGGATTTACCATATTTGTGCAAGCGGCGTCGGCTCTACAGACGGAAGCTCGGGTATTGATTTGTGCTCTCCGCCACGTACTACAGCAACAAATGGTGACTACACCTCTGGAAAATTGATTCAAACTACTTACTCTTGGTAGAAGCCATCAACAACTGGCAAGAGCCCCCATGGGAGATCCGCTCCCTCGTCCACGAAGTAGTACTTATATGTAGCGCTCTTCCTCTTTTGCAAATTAGGTTTTGTAAATGGGCTGCCAACTCAGTAGCTGATTGGGCCGCATGAGCCCACAACAAGGGCTACCTCTCTCCTACTTGGGCCGTCTCCCCCTCCCCTACTAGACTTGCTTTTTTCCGGATATTATAGCTGCATACTGTATTTCATTTCTCTATAAATAAATTATCTTTCCTGATCAAAAAAAAAAAAAAACTGACAATTAAAGCTTCATATTATGCTTGATTGTTTGAGAATTGAAATTCAAGTATGAACATGAATTTGGTTCTCTGACCTTGTAGAGATACAATCATGATCCCAGGGCTTGATCCATTGAAATATAAAACCCACGATAAAACCTAAGTATAATTCTCATTCTCTTTTACCTTTAAAGAGGGCGAATATTCTGCAATGAAATCCACTACTGCCTAGACTTTTACTACTTTGAGCAACATGTATATTAAATTGATTTCAGATAGTGCAAATGTCCATTTAGCTATCTGACTCTTATAATTAGCCTAGTTAGCATATACTTAATTACATATATCTTCTAAATTACATGCACCGTAGTCAGCAACATGTAATGACGTAATTCTATGCAAGCGCAATATAATAGCAAGCACAGCTTCTCTATAAGAGTGTATCTTGTCTTGGCATTGTTCAGCATTTTGCTCAAATTATATATTGCTTGTTCTTTTCCCTCATCGTTTTCTTGTGCCAGCATGCTTCCGATTATAGTATCAGGCGTCGACAAATATTTTTTCAACGGTCTACCCGCTTTAGGTGGCATCAAAACTGGTGGTTTAGTTAGATATTTCTTTATTCGGTTGAAAGCATGTTGATGCTTGTCTTTCCAAGAAAATTCTTCCTGGTTCTTTAGTTTGAGCATTGGAGAAAAGACATTGGTCTTCCCTGACAAATTAGTTTTAAAACAATGCAAGAAATTTATTTTTCCGAGTATCATGTGGAACTGCCTCTTGTTAATGGGCTATGGTAATTCCAAGATGGCTTTTGCTTTAGTTCTATCTTTTTCTATTCCTCTTTGATGAACTAAAAAACCAAAGAAATTACCAGCCTTTATACCAAAAGCACACTTCAATGGATTCATTTTTAATTTAAATTTATGTATCCTAATAAAAGCTCGTTCCAAGTAATCTAAATGACTTACCTGGTTAGATTTGCTATATAAACTTCCATAAAATCACTAATCGTGTCATGAAAGATAAAGTTCATAGCCCTCTAATTTGTGGCTCAGCATTCTTCAAGCCAAAAGGCATAACAAGCCATTCGAATGTACTAATGGCTCCTATGCATCTAAAGCTATCTTATGTACATCTTCTTCTGCTATAAATATTTGATTGTATCCAGAATGGCTGTTCATTAGGGACATAATTTAATTACTGGACATCGAATCAACTAGCATATCAGCCATTGGCATTTGATATTCATCTTTCAACATAGCAGCATTTAAGTCTTGGAAGTCAATACATACTCTCAATTTTCCATTTTTCTTCTTAACTGGAACCACATTCAAGAGCCATTCAACATACCATGCCGTTCTAAAGCCCGTAGATAGTAGCTGCTCAATTTCCTCTTTAATTTTCTGTATCACCTCTGGAGCAAATTGCCTCAAGGCCTACTTATGTGGCCCGAACCCTTTCTTAATTGGTATTTCCTTAATAAATTTATTAATTGGGCTTTAAACTCATGATCGAGCAATCTACTTACATAAATAGGACACGGACGTGATTCATCTCCAAGGTTTACTTCTTCCAATGGGCCCTAAGCTTGCATTACCTTGTCGTCTTC
Organism: Eucalyptus sideroxylon; assembly: GCA_014182405.2. NCBI lineage: Eukaryota > Viridiplantae > Streptophyta > Magnoliopsida > Myrtales > Myrtaceae > Eucalyptus > Eucalyptus sideroxylon. Next base: position 33,342,025 of record CM024556.2, on the reverse strand, counting down.
TTTGATGAGTGATTTTGCGAAATCCAAAATGCCGTCGACATCCAAGTACCTTTTAATGAGATCTTCTGATAATATGAGGTTCTCCATGGATAACCTTATTCAAATACCCCACCAGTTTCATTTTGGGGACCCATTCAACACTCCCCTTATCAAAACGACTGACCACAATGTTACTGGGACCAATTTCTGGGGGCCTACAGACATGTGCCCGATGCCCCCTGGCTAATTGTTGTTTGGTCTAATGCCTATGTCCAAGTAACATTATATTTGGTATTGGCTTTCACTTATTCAACTTTATCTCCATTCCAAAATGCCAACATTTTGTGTAACGTTGAGGCCACACATTGATTCTCATGGATCCAATCCCTTCTGTTGACACCTGATTTTGGCAAATCTACGAAAATAAAGAAAATAAAAATTGCATTGGAACAAATAAAAGGAAAAAATGAAGAAATGGGGGAAATTGATTTGATTGATTATGCATGGAAATTTGAAATTTAATGAGCATTTGGATTTCGTTATGTGCAAAAGCAATTTAAAAATCAAGTGAATAAGGGGTAAGAATTTTGCAAAATGGAAGAAATCTGAGCAAGATTGAATTGATTGCAAAATCATTCTCTAATTTACAAATTTGATTTAATGTGGCAAGATATGAAAATTTGGAAAATGCCATAAAAATGTAGCCGTCTGAAACCACTATAAAAGAGTGCTGCATTTTTCAAGAGAGAGGGGGCGAAAGAAAGAATTCGTGCAAGTGAAAAATTCATGAAAGAAAGAGAAAAATGCAAGCGTGAGAAAAAGAGAAGGAATCTTGGAAGAAGAAAAAGTCAGCAGAAGTTTTGGCCTTTTGCTGAAAAGTACAAGGGCAGAAAGCAGCTACAGAGAAGAGACAGAGAGGGGCTGCATGTTTTTATTTCTATTCTTTTTTTGTTCCTTAATGAAATAAAAAAGTGTTTATGTTCCGAGAACAATTTTTAAATAAAAACGCGTTTGGTAAACTTTTAGGAAATAAAAAATGAACGAAACACGTAATTTTATTATTTTTTTGTTTCTTTTAATTTTTTAATATTTTTCATTTTATTTTTCATTTTTTCCTTTCTTTTTATTTTTCTTCTTTCAGCCGGTCGGCGGCCTCCGGCGACCGGCCGACGGGGCCGAGCCTTGCCCAGCCACAAAAAGGCTCGCCGGCCCCAGGGCGAGGCCGAGCCTCGCCGTGGTTGGGCGAGGCTTGGCCTCGCCTTGGCTGGGCGAGCTCGGGCTCGCCCCCGGATCCGGGAGGCGAGCGTCGCCGGGGTCGGCGACGCTCCGATGAGGTCGCCGACCCTCGACAGCGTTGCCAACCCTCGACGGCCGATCGCCGCGCCGATCGCCGGCCATGGCCGAGGCCGGCGACCGGCGAAAGAAAAAAAAGAAGAAAAAGGAAGAAGAAAAGAGAAGAGAGAGAAGAATTTCTTTAAAATTGTTTCGGAACAAAAAATAATTTTTTTTGTTTCTCATTTCTATTCTTTTTGTGTTCCGGGAACAAAAAAAACGAAAAAAGAACAAAAACGCAACCAAACGCATTTTTGTTCTTTTTTTTGTTCCTAGGAACAAAAAACAAAAAAGTGTTCCAGAAACACTTTTTAGAAACAAAAACATGCAGCCCCAGAGAGACGTGAGGGGACAAGTCAATGGGAAAGATTAAAAAAAAAAACGGAAAGGAAGAAACGATGTTCTTCTTCCTCGCTCGTCTCTCTGCCGCTACAGGTCCCCGCATGCGCCACCGTTGCTCCGCTCACCGCCGCTGTGGGCCCGTAAGCCCCGACACCCCGCACCAGCCATCACCGCCACACCACTTTGTGACCAGCAGCCTGACCACATCCGCTGGTCCCCGCGCTTCCGCGCCTCGCCCCCACTCCACGGCCGCGCCTCCACTCACAAGACAGCACCGGACGACCTCCCTCCAAATCACGCCTCCACACCCACGAGCTCGCGCCATTGCCTCACCCGCGAGCCCACACCAGCAACCCCGCTCGTCTCTCGTGCCGGTCACTACCCAACGGCCGGAGCTTGGTCCTGCTCGCCTCGGCAACCGGCCCGAGCCCGCTTTGCTCGCCGCGCCTCCGTCCAAAGCCCCGTGCCAACGTCTCCTGCCCCATCACCGGTGACTGCGAGCCCAATGCCTATAGCCACGCCACCGTCCGCAACCGCTGGCGCCCATCCCCGAAGCTCCGAACCTCTGCTCAACGCCACAAGAGTTCACACCGCCGCTCTGCTACCCCGCGCCGCCGCACCGCCTCTGTGCTACTCTCTAACCGCACCTGCGCGACGGCCGCCGCACTGCCGCCCGCCAACCTTCGCCCGGTGTTCAAGCACCGGCGGCGCCGTGCCGCACCTCCGTCGCCACCAACGGCATCGCACCTCCACGACGTCACTATCGCCCAACCTACGTCGGAGCTCCAAGAGTCGCTGCCACCGCTGCTCCCGCTGCCCAACTCTCGTGCCACGGCTCGACCACGACCCCGGTGCAAATCGTCGGTTTCTTTTTTTTTTAATAAAATACAGTCAAGGTCAGTTTATTGTTTATCATTATTATTATTATTTTACCTTTTATTTTTTATCGGGTTTAGTTGTTATTGTGTAAATTAGAACATTAGATCTCGATGTTCATTTTATGTATATTATAGGCATTATCTATAGGGTTTTGTCCAAATTATTATAATTATTAATTTGATCCATAAGTCGTCGGATCATTTTTTTAATTATATTAATTTTTGGGCATTTTAATAGCATTTTAATTGTTAAATCAATATAATTATTAATTTGATCCGTAAGATTTCGGATCAAATTTTTAATTATTTTGAACTCTTTGTCGTAATAATTAGAGTTAGAATAATCATTAATTTGACCTGTGAGACAACGGATTATTTTTTTCGATTATTTTAATCATTTATTTTGGTAATATTTTAGATTTAATATTTATTCAATAATTACTTATCTTTAAAAAACCAAAAAAATCAAAAAAATCAAAAAAATCAAAAATCAAAATTCTGCATGAGCATATAGGTTTAGTAAATCAGACATGTAGGTTTAATAAATTAGAATTTTCTTAGGATTACATTTTTAGGGTTGCATTTTTAGAAATAAATTAGGGTTGGACCTAAATTAATTTTTTTTTTAGATAATGTTCACACATTTTAATTACCTCATTTTTCAAAAAATAGTTTTCTCAGATATGATAGGGTTTAAGTCAAATTAATCCCTAGAATAAATTATAAAATTATCCCTTTTTAGATAGTTTAATTAGGGTTTTTATTAATTATGAATTTCAATAAATAAAAAATACAAAATATTAGGTGCATGTTAACTAGTTCGCATAATAGGATCATTTAATTAGAATTTGTTCATTAGTGAAGTTAGGTCATAAGGTGCATAATAACTAGTTTGCATAATAGGCTCATTTAATTAGAATTTGCATATTAATAAGTTAAGTCATTTAGTTAAAAAATGCATTTTTATTAAGGAATTCTAATTTTCAAGATAACCCAAAAAAAAAAAAATTGTTTGCTTTGTGTGATGCAATTTATTTATTGAATGTTTGAGCATCTGTGTGATCACATTTTTGTATAATAGTAATTTAGGTTAAAATAAATCCAAGCTGCCTGCAAAAATATTTTGAAAATTAAAAAGAAATTGTACCGAAAGGGCATTAGAGAAATCTAGTGTAATCAAGTCCCCGTACCCTTAGTCTCTGGCTCGTAGGGGTAAAATAATTCTCATTATTTTACTTAGGTGTCTAATCGACCTACCATAAACCGATTAGTGGTGACTCCTAGTTAATAACCTTTTACATGTTAAATATTTGAACCTTAAGTCGCGAATTCGTATGGGTTTGGGAGAACTCGAGCTAAGTTAAAGACTTAATAGTCTATTAACCTAATTTTAGGTGGTACACCAAAAAATAGGTCACAACACCTTCCAAATAATAGATTATATGACCCATGAGCATCAACAACACAAAAGAATGTCCAAGAGGTGTTGGATCCTACGATCAGATTGGCCACATATATTCCCTTAACCTTAGTAACTTCTTCAGTGAAATCTGAGAGCTAAATAATCGATAGGATTATTTCCTCATCTTTCCTGCCCAATTTTCTAAAAGACCTGTACGATATAATGTTCAAAGTTGACTGGCCATCAACATATACTCTAGATATTGGACAACCATTTGCCCTAGATTTGATATTCAACGCCTTTAAATGATTAGAAACATTCTCAAGAGGCTTTTCGAATTCCATTACTTCTTCATTATCAATAGAAAATTGTGCTCCTTCTTTTTCATAGATTGAGTCTTCTTCGACCACCCCAGGAACAATATGATGTACTCAAAATTCATTGGGCAACCTGACTTGAACCATATATAGGCTAAAAGGAGAGACTGACCTGGACAATGGTTTTAGCTTATATTCTTTCTCCTGGTCTCTAGCCTGCACAGATTTGTTGCTTTTTGTCGTTCGATCTTTTCTTTGAACAAGCTCTATTGCTCCTTCGTCTAGCTTCCTTCTCCAGACTAAATTGTTAGCTCTATATAGTTTAAGTTTATTTGCTGCAACCAATGCCAGTTTAACTTGTGTAATGTGGATCTAGTTGACTTCTTGTTGTGACTAACGCATCCTCTTTTTTCTTTGTATCCTTCTCTTCTAGGTTCATGTTATGTTTCCTCCTTGTCCTTGAACTTCCTCTACTTCATACCATTGACCCTCTGGTGGGTTATAAGGTACTTCCAGAGACCGTCGACGATGCATTGCATCGTATGATCATAACCCCTAGTGTTAGAATCATGAAATTCTTCTCCCCATCCAAAAGGATTGACATTATGAGGATGGGGGGAGGTACATAACTCACATAGTAGTCAAACTTTCCACTAGGTTTCCTTAATATACCTATGGTAGGGTCTTCTTATTCATAACTGTCGCGACTAATTTTTTCAGGGTGTGAACCACCTAGGGTTTGGCTAATGGATTGTTAAGCCTAGACTTAACTCGGGCTCTCCCAGGCCCATACCAATTCGCGACTTTAGGTTCAAGTTTTTTTAACATGCAATTGATTTTCAATTAGGAGTTGCCACTAATCTATTTTTGGTGGGTCGATTAGAAACCCAAGTAAAGTAACGAGAGATTCACTTTACTCCTACGAACCAGAGACTATGTGTACGGGGACTTGGTTACACTAGATTCCTCTAATGCCCTTTCGGTACCTTTCTTTTTATTTTGAAAAAATGTTTGGCAAGCAGTTTGGATTGATTTTAAATTTATTTCCCTAACATGCGAGGCGATCATGCGGGTGCGCAATCCATCAACTTAACACCCGATAAAGCAAATAAAAAATGCATGACTTACCTCGTAGCAACGAAAGCATCTACAATGTTAATTCAAAATCCACATCAACCACCTTGGATATAGTTTCTAATTAACACGCAAATTCTCTTTTTTGTTTTCACTTATTTAATGAAAATTATGCAATATGCAATGCAATATTAATTAAATGACCTAATTCTAATGACATGTAAAATCTAATTAAATGGGCCTAGCAAAAAAATACTAAATGACATGCATCTCAATGAATCTAACCCTAATGACGTGTATATGACAATCTTTTTCCTAGAAGAATGCATTTTATGCTAAATAATAAAACTAATTTCACCTATGACATTTTTTATTTTTTTCGTGAAATTCGAAATTTAATGAAATGTGAAAATTACCTAATTAGATTGAGATCCTATTTAATTTATATTAGGAATTAGATTGAGCCAAATCCTAATTTAAACTAGAATCTTATCTTAATCAAGTAATCTCTAACCTAATATGCAATCTATCTAAAAAGATCTATTTAAATAAAATTTAAACATGCAAACAATCTAATATGCAATGACGTGCCAATGATGCCCTAATTTTACATGACATATGCATAATGACCTTTTTTGTGTTTTTCCTTTTCTTTTAAACATGCAATCCAAGTTAAAAATGAATTAGCGACCTAAATTAATTGATTTGATTTTTTTTATTTTTTGAAAATTCGAAATAAAATTCCTATTATGAACATGCAAACCCTAAAGCCACATTTTTTTTTTTTAAAGAAAACTAATTTAAGTAACACCACAGCAAATCAAGCCATATTGATACCCAAATTGACGAACCATATCTCGAGCATGAGATCGGGTTGGCCAATTTCACATAAATCACGAATCGGATCTCGAGCGGGAGATCGGATTGGCAATTTTTTAAGTAATTGCGAGTCAGATTTCAAGCTTGAAAATCGGACTGACAATCACTAATTTCAAGGCAATTTCATATCATGGAATTTCAATTTCACATTAAATGAGTAGTTACACTAAAAAGATAAAATAAAACAGCAAAAATAACAAAACAAAAATAAGAAAAGAAAATACCTAAAAATTTCTCTTCTTTTTCTTTTCTTTTTTTTTTTTAAAAAAAAAAAGAAAAAAAACAAAAAGCTAGTGACCGGTCCGGCGAAGGGAAATCGCTGGCTAGGGTTCCGGCGAGGAACTCCGGCAAGGGCGCAGCTACGGCGGAGCAAGTGAGTCGCGGCATTGGGTCTTCACGAGCGAGAGGGGTTGTGCGGCGAGGAGCTCCGGCGACGGCGGGAGCGTCGGTGGCTGGCGAAGCGGTAAGGGGGGGCGTCGCGGGTCTACTGGACGTCGGAGCGGAAGAGGACCGCGGGCCTGGCTGGGTGCGGGCGTCGCGGCACGGCGGTGTTGGGACAGAGCACCGGAGCTTCGGACTGTAGGTGGAGAGATCCGGACGTCGGATCGCGGATCTGCCGCGGCGGGGTGGGACGAACGGCGGCCGCTTCTGGGTCTGTCACAGGCAGGGGCGGCGGGACTCCGGTACTGCAAGTCGGTGGCGAGGCGCTGCTCGCGGGGGGCTCGCGGACGCGGTGGAGGCGGATCGGTGGTGGTGCGGCCGTGGCGAAGATGTGGAGGTAGCCGGTGGAGGCGATGCCGGCGCGGATAGGGGCAACCCGGCGAGGAAGATGAACAGTGGCGCCCCCTTTTCTTTTTTTTCTCTTTTTCCTCACGTCACTCCTTGTCTCTGTACTCTCTCTCTACTGTTTCCCTTCTGCAGTCATGACTTTTCTTTTCTTTTTTGACTTTTTTTCTTTTCAAGACAAATCGAAGACAAACGGAAGAAAACAATTTTTTTCTTGATTTTTCCTTCGAATCCCCGCTCACCAAACCCCAAGAATTCCTCACGTAATTGTTCTAAAAAATTTCGAAATTTTTCCCCCTTTGTCCGTACGTGCGCAACGCCTTTTATAGGGGAAAATTTTACATCTTTGAAACGTATTTTATTTCCAATTTTACTCATGCATAATTCTCTGAATATATCATTGCACCACATGTGATATTCTCTTTTGTATTTTTCACATATTCTATCCAAAAAAATTCCTTTTTTGCACGAAATACACCCCTAGTGTATATTACTTAAAAATATGAAAAGCTTGAACGGAATATGTGAAAAATCTTTCCTTCATTGGCAACCTAAAATAAAATAAAACAATGAAAATAAAATGCTTCTAAACTATATGCCACATGTCTTTTATTTTAGTAAAATTAACCCAAAAATTATGCAAAAATTTAGGTGTCAACAATAACTCTATTTGAATTACTTGTAGGGCTCTCGACAATGAAGAACATTTTTTCTTCATGGATAATTTCATCTTGGGCACAAATCTCTCAATATGGTCTGGAAGTTCTTGCACTTTGGGGCTCGCCGAAGGTACAATCCTCTAGCGAGCACTCATGTTCTCTTGGATATTGATGATCTTTGTTTTCAAGTATTTACCTACAATGAGTGCAAATATGGGGGTGATTTATACCTCCTACCTCAGGACCTTATCGAAACCATTCCAGCAATCACAGGGAAAGGATCTACATCCACTTTCATTGGGCATTTCTCTGTCATCAGCAAACTTTATTTTTCCTCGTCAAATTGCTTCTTGGATATTCTTTTTAAAAACTATGCAATCGGAAGTGTTATGGCTCCATAAGTGATGCCATTTACAATACTTCTTTCTCACTAGTTCATATTTGGTCGATATATTCTGTCCCTCTGTTAGTCTTGTTTAAACATTTGCCAATAATATGTCAAAGATTTCTTCAGTTCTGCTAACATCAAAGGAGTAGTAAACCGATTCTTCAGTTTCAGTCGTGATACTTGACTTTTCCTTCATCTTAGCTAGTTTTGATGCCCGGCATATATATGGCTTTTTGATGACCATCTTGGCAACAGCCACTTCTACTGGTTCCATTTGTTCCTCATCGAAATCAGTTATATTGATGAAGCTTACATCTCCTTTTCAACCGTGTTTTTTGTCTTTTTTTCTCTAAGCAAGCTTTCATGTTTGATTGCCATAGTGGATAATTGAAACAAGTCTAAATAGCATTGGCCTACCATTCTTTCTCAAATTTCAAACCTAGACCATTGGAGGCTAAATCTGCGAAAATATTCTCGGGCAAAGGGACTAAGCATTTGTTTCTCGCTCTTTTATGACTTGCTATAAACCGGTCAACTATCTCATTTCCCATTTGTTTCATAGTTGACAAGTCAGCGACTAATAATTCTAGGACAGCTCGTTGGAACTAGCTATGGAAAATGGAAGTAGGAACAAATGTAATTTCCAATGATCACCATGAATGGCATCACCACATAAGGTTAAAAAGCGAGTAATGTGCTCAAAAGTCAATTGATCATTTTCTCCAATAAATAGTGAAAATTCTAGCATTTTAAAACCTCTTGAATATGAGTCTGTGTCCATCCAGTCTGGATAAGGCTTTCTATAAACATTGCCCATGTATTCGGCGTTACCGCCGTAATTCCTTGCAGCAGGTTCGATTGCCATCCGATTTTGCCTTGGGATAACTATAGGTAACTCTACCATCCGCCAAGCGTCATAGTTAGGATGCAACATCGAATTTACATTTTGCTGTGGGAACTGACATAATGATTGTTATAGAGCCTATTGTACTGGCTGCTGTGGAGCCTGATATATTTGCTATGGCAGAGGTTGATATATTGGCTGCTGTGGAACCTAATATACTGGTTGTTACGGAGCCTAATTACTGGTTGAGTGAGAATTTGAGGGAATTGAGGAATGTTCTGAATGACTGCTGGATTGTTTGGTTGTTGGTTAAGATGCCTGGGTTGAAACTCCTGGTGAGGAATTTGTGGATGGATATTTGGAAACATCGTTTGAAAAGGCTAATCCTATCCCCTAGTTAAAGGTAACTGTTCTTGCCCCCTAACTGGAACTAACATCGTTCCTTGATTGTCAACAGCTACATGTGCTAATGTTAGGTTAGAATGTGGGCATAACATTTGGTTGAACAGGAACATTGTTGATATGCTAGGCATTCTTGTAGGGTATAAATGGTGCATCTTAATGAAGTAGTTGCCCGATTACACCATTAAGGTCAGAGTTGCCTTGGGGATTAGACCCGCTAGCTTGGGTTGTCAAAATTGCTTCTCCCCTTTGCTAAATCCTTACAAGTGCTAGAGGTGTACACTTTGTCCTACAGTGCCAAAACTTATCGCAAGAGCCATTGGCAAAGAGGCGTACCTTGTTAATATGGGGACAATCCCAATCTATGGTTGAACCAACCCTGCTAGGATTCTATGCTGCCCCTGAGCACCCTCATGATAAGTCAATGGCCTGACGACATCTGTCATTCGTCTTACCATATAATCAGCAAACTCATTCTGAGTCTCCTCAATAGTCCGTTTCATTGACGAAAGCATGATAGGAGTAATATTCGAAAATCTCACATGCTACCTTGGGACATCATTATTCTCACCTTGTGTATGATTTGGAGCGGGTTGAGTAGATGATTACTTAGCTCAAGGATATCCTCCATTGATGGTAAAGGTTCATCTGTGACACCATCGAGGTTGTTACGACTCCTTGTACACGTTATGGCACTCTCTCATACTAACACAACAATCCCATCAAGTGTGCCAAAAAAAAATATTTCACCAATTTCGAATCCTACAACGAAATTTCTTTCACCAAGTATTATGTTTTGGTTTTTATTTAAAGGGACTTAGGTCATGTGATATTATTGGACAAAGAGGGTCAAATGCAAGTAGATATAAATATTACATAGTCTTGAATCCAATGAAATCATTTAGTAAAAGCTCGAGACTAATGATGACAAATGTCAAAATTTAATCAACGGCTTAATTCAAACACACTTCAATACACTAATGAGAACCCACTAAGATCAAGTGGATTACACCACCTCACAATCTAGTTGACAATGCTGGATGGTAGAAACAATATCGAGAAGGCACTGCTCCTTAATGGGTATGAGAACATAATGTCGAAATTCAATCAACGACATTGGATGATGGAAACAACACCGGGAAGGCACTACTCCTAAATGGATATGAGAACACAATGTCGGAATCTAATCGACGGCGCCAAATAATAGAAACAACATCAGGAAGGCATTGCTCCTAGATAGGTCCAAGGACACAACATCATAATCTAATCGAGACACTAGACAATAGAAAAAATACTAGGTAGGCACTACTCCTAGATGGATTCAAGGACATGATGCGACCCGACCTCGAGGAAGGTCGGGTTTAGGGGTACTTGACCATGAGAGTTCCCTCACAGTTCACGTTCCAAAAGGCGTCGTCACCTCGCCTTTCGAATCAAACCTCTTGTAAGTTCCTCATACACAATCGCAAGTTCTCCCAAACTCATACCTCGCATGATAGTAGAGTGTCACAATCCGTACCCACACAGCTAACACACCTTGAGAAAGAAAGTCCGGTGTGGACATCAATTTTAGGGGTATCTTTACCATGATAAACCTCTAGATAGTACGCTTCATCTATGAGGATGGCATCACTTCATCCTTTGGGGTATTGCCACATCGAGTATGCTAAATCGTGGTGAGTCTTATTAAGACCCATACCCCTCACGACGGGTTTATTTATATGGTCTAATTGTTTAAAATAATCTAAAAATTAGACGGGAGTCGCCATTAGCCTCATTTCTAAGGGTCAGCTAAAAAATCCAATCTAGGGTTAGGAGTCATCCCTCGACTTCTACTTAGCCAGATATCTAGGTTGGAAGACCTGGGTTATGCTATTTTATTAATGCCCTTTCAGTACCTAACAGTATGTCGTGTTACCTAAAGTGATCATGCATGTCTTTTTACCTTTTTGGGGTTGTTTAACCTAAATTAAGTGATCATGCGTGGTTGGTCATTTTCATGCCATTTTATTTCTAAGAAAGATTATTAAAAAAAAAAATCAATTGTATTGAATTGCAAAACAGTAAGTAAACAACCAGGTAAAGCGTTAAATATATCATGCAATCCTAAGAAAGATTAAAAAAAATGAAAGAATAGGAAAGAAAGGAACTCGCAACTCGTTGGATTTTTATAGACAAAGGAAACCCAAGACATATGTCATGATGAATGGTACAATAGCATGGTCGAAGCGGACATCGACCTTCCACCATCTTCGAGTACTCTCCATCTTCAGGATCCTAATCTAATACATAATATAAGAACTATAGCTAGGTACATACAATGGAAAAAAACAATCATACACATCAAAACAATCAAAAGTACGGCACAAGGCAAGAACAATCAAATTAATTAAAATGAAATTCAAAATCATCCAAATTTGGGCCTCAGGGTCAATCTTTGCAATTCATGCGTGAGTCCTTCTAGATATCTACCCAATTCATTTTATAACTTATATACATTATTAACCATTTGTGTTCTCGCATGGCCGATAATGCTCGTAAGTCCCTTAAGAGATGTTCTAGATGATTGCCCATGGTTTTCTGTTGATATCATGCATCACACCTAACATACATCTAACAATCACATGCATGAGCGTGAATTAAACATACAAGCAAGCCTTTGAGACATTGTTTCCCAAACAATCAACCAAGTAAGTGAACCGTCGGCAGGTTACAAAGCATGTGCCAATCGCAAACACAAATGTTTTCCAATGAATGGCATGGTTATATGCATAAAAGAGGTACATGTGATGTTTCAAAGATAAATTTAAAGTCATTCATAACAAAAAAAAAAAAAATGTTTTTGAGACAATGTGACATCTTAGTTATGGAACGCACTTAATTGCCAATGCTAGCTCAGGGCTCGCATAAATGCACTCACAAGCATCACAAGCATTTTAAATACGGTCCAAACTATGACTTTTACAATGTCAAATCAAAGTTCAAAGAGATTTGAAGACGTTTTAAACTAAGGAATATCTAGACTATGGAACGCATTTAATTGCCAAACTAGCTCAAGGCTCATATAAATGCACTCACAAGCATTGAAGGCATTTTAAATATGGTCTAAATCATGATTTTTCCCAAGTCAAATCAAGTATTGAAGAATAAACTTCAATTTTTTTGCTTTTGGAAACATCACATATACTAAGGTGATTTCAAGATGTAATTTGAAGGATCCATTCGTCGAAAATCATTTGACAACAAAGATCAAAGGATTGAAACAACTTTCATGAAGTTGGTGTATCTTAATATCATGCACAAACTAGCCTAAAAGGCTTAACTAAGCAATCACAACCAAAAGTTCACAATAGAAATTTTCAGACCAATCATAGTAAGTCCGCAAAATTGGATGGTACCCATTGATAGTTTATCTATGAAAAAAAAAGCCCTATGCATGACAAAATATGGAACAAATTTCATGAAGAAAGTTTCTCTAAAAGAGCTAAGCATGATTTTATAAAATTCAAACAATGAGCAATAACGCATCAGGAAATTGTCAAATTAGCAAGACATCAAGTCATTGCAACCAAGGTTTATCCTACTAAATGAAGTCTAAAAAACATGAAATTCTACCACAACATAGTCCAAAGAAAAACAACAATATGCATTAAGGGTTCCATTTGAGAATCCCTACTGAAAAATTGGTACTAAAATAGCAAAGGTTTGCCCAAACGAGAGAAAAAGACAGATGCTCGAATTTGATCTTGAGTCTAAATCCTAGTCTATTTTAGGAAAAATAAAAAATGGAACTAACAACAAGCGATTTGCATGAAATCAATGGCATTTGAAAAATCTAGATGTTGTTTGCAACTTCCTAGAAGGGTTCGGATCTAATTGAGGTCAACTTAGTGCTCTAAGATCGAGGTTTCTAAAAGGCTACGTGTCAGCCATTAAAAATCAGAACGTGGACATGCATTGTTGAGCCTCAAAATCACTCATGTAATGCACAAATGGCATGAAAAATTTACACACAACTTAGAATCGGATGTGACAAGAAATTTGGGTAATCATCTAACCATAAGTCGGCACATGAAGATGTCATACGATTTAATGATAATACAAGATGATTCAAGATTTATAACAACATGCTTGAAAGTTTCTAAGTGTGCAAGCACTTTTGTGATATGAATTCTATACGTGAAATGACATTCAAATAAGATGAATCATGTACGTATATTCAAATGTCAAAGAGACACTAACGTGAAATTTGGTCTCTAAGAGACCCAAACAATCATGCAAAGGTATGCACATGATAAGGTTTCAATCCTATAACAAGGGCTGAGAACATGCCAAGTTTTGACCACTTAAGGATGTGCATAAATCCTATCAAAAAGATACCACATAGAATGAATGACAATGAACACTTTTCATTAAGGACTTGAAATCAAATTGTGACCATACGAGTTATGATAAAAATAGCAAAACAATCGCGGATTGTTAATTTTCTTATTGCAGCAGCACCCGTGCACATTTATATATGCGATTGACATGTCGAATGATGTCGAAATCATACAAATCGCACATCAAAAGAAAGCATATGGCATGTATTTTATTTTCATGAAGGCCCTAAGGTCAAATAGGTTCAATTTCATGCTCAAATTTGCCTAAATCTATCTTGGATTAATACAGGGCAGACAAACATACACACAGATCAGAGAGGTTTTGACCTAGCAAAACATGTCCGAAAATTCCCAAAAGAAAAAAAAGAGAACATTCTTAAGATAATGAGAAACAAGTTTCATGAAAACAACTTCTTAAAAAAATCATCATAGAAATCAAAGCAGAAATAGCAAAAAGCTAAAGCGGAATAAGGTCAAAATGTAAAGAGCATCAAGATTCTGCACGAATCGAGCAGATTGTAACATGTTTTTCAGGGGTGCGACCTATCGATTTGAAGCTAGTAGAATTTACTTTAAATGCCTAAGAGAGCTTGAGTCTAAATGAGGCCATCTAAGACCTCTTTTTAGCCAAAACAATGAGCATATTGCAGACATACAAAATTACAGATTAGAAGCAAATCGAGCAAATTTAAACCCAAGTTCATCATTAATGATCATCCAATCACAGCAAATCATCTTATAACATTTTAGATCTCAGATCTAAGCATAATATGTAGTCCTAACATTGAACTCTACCCCTAATTGGTTAATCTGGTCTCGCTTCATCGTGTTTCAAAATTAGAGGATTATCTTTTTATGTTCTTCGTCGATTTTAAGCGTGATCCAGCTAGTGGATCTTCACCGAAAGACGATCGGATTCCAACCTAACCTCCAAGGATCGGATTAGGACAGCAATAGATGCCTTCCAGCCGATCGAACCAGCAATTCAACCAAAAGGCAGAACCAGTCCAAACTTGGATTGGTTCGAGATCGCTGGGGAAGAATCAGACCGCCGATGGTCAATCAATCAAGTTCCGACCACGCCTTGGTTGGAGATGATCTCACGAGAGATCGATTTAGGTTGGGCAGCAATTAAATAGCCATTGACCGCCGGATCAAACAGTCAAGGTTCAAACTATCACACCCCAAATCTCGAGCACGCACACATCCCTCAGTGGTCAACTAAATTGCGACATTCCCAAAATGCATCGCCGACCCAAATGAATCATGCACATGCGGAAGTGAAATAATAACCCCTGATAGCAAACAGCATGGGATAGAAAAGTAGGATAACAAAGTTCACAAAACACACCTTTATAACCACACTGAGTTTATATACAAAACTAGTCTATCAACAAGGGTCTAACTCAAAAAGGAAGAGCTACTAGGCTATCTAAGCACTAGATTCCTCGTCCATAGGCTCCGGGGACTCCGGGTCCACCACTACACCGTCAGGTGGGTCAGCTACCCCCTTGCCCACAACGGCGGGTATGTCGAAACCCTAAAGAGGACCTTCCCGTACCCCTTTTGCCCATGACGAAATCACGCCTTGAATCGATGAGGCACCCACTGTGGTAGGCCCTCATCAACCCAGACAGTGGTCACAATGAGCTCATGGAGCCAGGGACTCTCAAGGACTGGGACGTCGGTACTATGCTTGCTAAGCCCCCACGGCTGTCCAAAACGAACCAGACGGACCTTTATCTAGGGACCTAAAAAGTTCAACCCACGACGGGGTGAGACAATGTCTCAGCGAGTTCACGACGTAAACCCCGATTAGGAAGGTAATACGCCTAGAGGCAGTCTATCCACACATCACAGAAGACTCACGTCGCCTCAGCACCTCCCTACACGTAAGTACAGTTCATATAACAAATGCATATAGTAAATGCACACATCAATTAGAACATCTCACTTATATCTCAATCAATCACAGGTGTCCCGATTATAAGGCCAAATCGTTAATGACATGTCACATTCCATGCCACACAATTTTGTCACATAATCAGGCGCAGTTAAAACACTCATTTATGCATTCCAATTGATTACCGCCCCATAGGCACGATCTACTCAACGTTCAGCAACCTTCTAGCGTAGCCAGGTATCGCCTCATCCCTTGAGCACGGCAATGTCTACCCCGAGATGGCATTCTCAAAGGAGCATTGGTCCGGCCTCTACCACAATCCAGCATCCATTGATAAGGGCATTCCATATAGGAGCAACGTCCACCCGACGCACATTGGGGACGAGTTGTGGCACCCCAAAACAGCTAAGGTCGCCACAGATACCTATCGCTCTATCTAATGAATACCAGTTACATATCTTTGATATAAAGGGGTTTAGAGAAGGACCGAGGTCCACAGGCTTTTAAAAAAAAAAAAGAGTTTAGCATAACTCATAGCGAAATTAAAGACGAGTCTCACCATCCCTCTGCTCTCTTAATGATGGTACAATGCACACCAACTACACATCGAAGGAAAACATAAAGCCGAGCCACTTTTATTTACATTTTTAAGATGGGCATCTTGGGTCGGTACAACCAAAAAGAAAAGCCAAGACTTTTAGCTAAACTTGGCTATAGCTCAAAAGAGAGATCTTGACCCCCTATATCGATCATGTATAACCCTCCATCTACAAGTGACAGCAATATCCAAAAAATGTCAGCTCCCACTCCTCATGCGGGCTATCACACCCATCCTGGTGCATCAGGCGGTGGTGGCGGCAACATCCCCCGTATCACTCCGTCATGGCGGACGTGGACCGACAAGAACTCCTGGATGACCAAGCCCCCAGCCAGGCCGACATCATACATCACCAGCACACGTACCCTTATAAACGTCAGACCAGGGATGATGACACAATCAAGCTCCATACAATCAACCTCCACGTCAGATGGAAGGCCATAAAAGGTACCCCGCGTGACTAGAGGGAGAGGCATCTTTCTACTCTGAAATGTTGGTCCCCTAAGGGGTGAGTACAACCACTCAGCAGGTAAAAGATCCATTAAACTACTCAATGCATCAAACAAAACAATCATGACATCATAGTAGAGTACATATCATTCATGCATCCAAGCATTACTTACCTTACAACCATGCATATGTCATCATACCATATGTGCTTACACCATCATGCACTCATCATCAATCATTCATGCATATACCATCATACACTCATCATCAAGCATTCATGCATATCCATGCCTTATGTGCACATACCACCATGCACTCATACATATCATATCATACAGCCATGCATACATGTCACCATACCATGAATGATTCAATTTTAACTTTTATTCTTTCAAATGGGTCACAACATTTTCTTTCCCAGGACCAGTAATTGCATCCCACATTTTATCACTCGCACCCAACCTGGTATCGCGACGAACCTCCGGCATACACCTCCGAGCATCCGGCACCCCCACATCCCAAACATCTCGTATCACAACTAGTATCACGAGGAATCCCCCCGGCATATACCTCCAGGGCTTCCGGGATTACGTACCGACATACCACCAAGAATTCCCCCTGGAATTACGTACCGTATACCACCGGGCATCTCGAAACTCCCGAGGACATCCAACACCCCCACATTCCGGGCATCCGACACCCCCACATTCCGAGCATCCTGACACTCCCAGGGTATTGTCAGCTCTCACCTCCGACGGTATCCTCATTTCCCATAATTCATATTCACATTTCTGTCACAATATCAACATGGCACATGATGTGATGGCAACAAAGTCAATTCAGCTTTTGATCTTATATGTAATGCCAAATATCATCACATGTGCAGTAAGATTCAATCACTCAAAATAATATAATTCATGGGGCTCATATAAAACAGAATAGTCCATGCATTACAGCTTTTGAAATTCGCACAATCCAGCTTGCACAGTTTTAGAAAACATTTTAATTAAATACCCAAATGACTTTAAAAAATTATGAAATTCGAACATGTAATAGTCAAGACATAAAGGCATATATTTCATGAATAACACTACACCAAAATATCTCCATATAGTTCAATACAGACCACGCATCACAGCACTACTAATTATGTCCGTTCCACTTGCACAGTTTTTGAAACATTTTTGGTTAAATAGGCAAATGAACTTCAAAAATTACGAAATTTGAATATGTTGTAGGAAAGACATGAAAAAAGATATTTCACGCATAACAATTTTCCAAAAGGATCTCATACAAAACGGTATAGACACGCATTGCAGCATTACCAAGACCGAACACATCAGATTGCACAGTTTTAGAAACATTTCCGATTAAATACCCAAATGACATTAAAAACTTATGAAATTCGACTATGTGATAGCAAGGACCATAAGGTAAATACTTCATGAAGACTTAAAAGTCATATTTGTCCTAGGTAATTAAATATGGACGGTTGAAACCCCTGTTTCTAGTATCGAAATTTCCAGATCCAGTCTTTCCAAAGAACAATGATTTCACCCACTTATACTTGTTTTTTTTGTCCCAAATTGGAGTATGTTATACTCCAAGAAGTCCTTAACAACTTTCATTTAGAAGTAAAAGCCAAAATCCAACTCAAACATCACATGCAAGTCACTAGAACATCCAAGGTCGAGCTGTTTTCTCAAGAACAGTACACTAGCCTAGAGCACCACTCTTAAAACTTCAATTTTTCACATCCTAGACATCCGAAATTTGTCACCATTCAATCACACACACTAGGCACAACATGCAAGAGTACATCAAGGATCCCACTTGCCTCTAGACCGAGCAAACAGTGAGCACAACGGTGACAGGACATGGCGGCAACGGACGGCGGAAGCACGTCCCCTCCTCCTTCCTTCTTCTCTTCTTCCTTTCTTCCTTTCTTTCTTCTCTTTCTCTCTCTCTCTCTCTCTCTCTCTCTCTCTCTCTCTCTCGGACGAACCCTCCTCTCTCTCTCCCTCTCTCTCGCTTAAATCGGCCACTCTCCCTCTAATTTTCCTCCCCTCCATCATTAGCCATCATTACCATTTGCATGGAGGACACTTGGCCATCACCATGGGACAAATGGGGGAGGCATGCAACCGGACTCCCCCTCTCCTTCGTGCAACAACAGCCCCTCATGGGCTTGGGCCAGCCTTGGGTTGGGCAGCTTCTCCTCCTTGGGCTTCGTGGACCGGTCGAGAAAGGGGTGAGGCTATGGGCTGGTTTGGCCTTTAAATGTCCAGCCCACCCTCATCCTAATAATCCACATAATCCTTAATTATATAAACACCTAATTGAAATTTATAATTCACAAAACCTTGTGACCTAATTTAATAAATTCCAACCCATAAATCACATGGCCAAAAATAGGATTTTCCTATCAAATAATTACCCATCAAAAGCTTGGCCAAAATCTCAATGCAAAACATGAATTAAAGCACCTCTAAGAATTGACAAGAAATTCTAGGATGCGACACAGGTTCTCATAACCATCATGTCACGCCTCGATCCTTCGAGCACGTGCTCATCCCTCAGCTGTCATGCCCCGAACCTCAAGCACGTGCACATTCCACTGCGGTCAATAGAAATGCGACTTCCCATGACATGTCGCCAACCCATTCATTTTATTACACATACAAAAGCAAAACAAATCCCCTGACAACAATTTAACTTGGGATAGAAAAGCAGACAATCAATCAAAACCAATCAAGCTTTCTTATAAAACACATAGGTTTATATACAACACTAGATTGTCTACCAAATATACTAGCTCAGCAAAAAGGGAATTGTCCTATGACCAACTAGTCAGACACATTCGCCAATTCATCAGTCTCTACCTCCACAAATGTCCATGGCTTCAAGTCCTCCACGACCGCCATCTAAAGACCCAAAAATATTATCCCACAATGGGGTGAGACAATGTCTCAGCGAGTCCTACTCTCTAAGACTTGATTAGAAAGACAATATGTCCCAGGGCGCTCTAGCCACACAAAACAGACAGAGGACTTACCTCGCCTCAGTCCCTTCCTACAAGTTAGTACAATTCAATTCTTAATCGAACAATTGATCCAA
Organism: Eucalyptus sideroxylon; assembly: GCA_014182405.2. Classification (NCBI taxonomy): domain Eukaryota; kingdom Viridiplantae; phylum Streptophyta; class Magnoliopsida; order Myrtales; family Myrtaceae; genus Eucalyptus; species Eucalyptus sideroxylon. The sequence goes on along the minus strand of CM024556.2, from coordinate 33,322,293 downwards.
CGATTCAATTCAATCATATTATCTATCTTCCATTACTATCTATCATTCAATACCACCTATCAAACCAATCGTTAATATGACATATGCTCTCCAAAGCTGTAATATATAGAAGGTAGCTCGTTCAAGCTGTATAGATAGATAGCTCACCAAAACTATAGCTGTATATAGATCATGCGCACACAAGCTGATCAAACGATCCTAGCTCACACAAGCTGATATATATATATATATATATATATATTTAGCTCACCAGAAACTATAGCATATATAATAGCTCACCAAAAGCTAATACATATATAATAAAACCAATGCTTTCAAAAATCATTCAATAATAAACATTCCTCAATATAATCAATAACATCCAGATTCAAACTGGTCCCACCAACCAATTATGGTGCCAATAGCCGACACCAGGTATTTTCAAGTTAAATACCAAAACTTCTCAAATTTCACTCAATTCCACACTTTTGGAATTATTATTCATAATCATCATTTTCACTCAATTCTACAATTACACATGCAATTAGCACAAAATGACCACATTGTAGCGATCAGTGTGAAATTCTAACGACCAGCCATCCTGGCAAAATTTTTGAAATTATTAAATAATTAAATTTAATTCCGAAAATTAAATAATTAAATAATACATTATATTAATATAATTTAATAAAATAATATTGATAAAATTCAAATAATTAATTACTAAAATAATTAATTAGGGCTTAAACTAAATTACACTAATTTAAACATACAATTAGCCCTAATTAAACATCCACTAAACTAATCATACATCTAATCTAATTAATATTTAAATAATTTAATCTAACCATAAACCTACTTAGACTAATCTAAACACCCCTTAAGCATAATTAACTCGCTAAGCAATGATTAGAAGGGAAATTCACCAGCTTTGCTCGCCGGTGAGTTCACAGAGACCACAATGCTAAGGCAATCGATAATCTTTGAAATGGCGACACCAACGGAAGTCAGGAAGAGCTCAAAAAAGCTCCTCAAAGCCTCATAGGCTTGCTAGTCGGAGGCTGCTAATCTTGGACTAAACCAGCTGGAATCGGTGGTGGTTGAGGCTTAATGGCGAAAAGAGGAGCAGTAGAGAGCAAGCGAAGTTCGAGCGAGTACAGGCGGTGGCTCTAGCGCCCGACGATGGCTGATCAATGTCCAAGGATCCTCGGGACAGCAGCTGGTGGTGCAAGCTAGGCAAGATGATGCGTAGATGAGTTGGACAGCGAGCGGTGACCAGCAGCTTGCAACAGTGGACGGAGCGGCGGTTTAGTGGTCGGATGGGCAAGATGAAGCTTCGGCAGCTTCCAAGCGGTGTTGTGGCTGTCAAACGATGAGGTAGATGGCCAGAGGACGTGAGACGAAGGTAAAGCAGCTTGTAAGGTGACCGGCGAGGCGCGTGTGAACGTAGGCCTTCGACGCGAATGGCAGACGACCGACGGCGAAGGGGGCGGCGTGAGTAGGCCGGGGCAAAGGGGGATCCTCTCTCTCTCTCCTCTTTCAAAATTCCAAGAAGCCAAGATTGAAAATGGAGTTTTTTTTTTTTTTTTTGGTCAATCCTACTCTATTCCTACTCTACACTCACTCTCGGACTTTTGCCCTACCTCTTGCAAGGCATGGGAGTCGAAACCCACTCCTAAAACTTACGCATCCCCACCCCATCCCCCCTAAGAATGTGGGGATTTGGACCCCTCACCTCCTCCTTCCAAAAGGAAATGGCTACAAGGTTGAAAATGGAGTTGATTGGTGAAGTGATGTCCCACCTTTTTAGAACCAATATCCACCCTCTACTTGTCAAAATCCTAGACACTCAAGCCCCACCATGACATCACTTGATGATGTCACACTCCACTATCTCCAATCTCCCACAACCTTATTATAATGGTTGCAATTTCTTTTTCTGCCATGGCATGAGATCTTATATATTAATTTCATTCAATTCTCTTCTAATTGAACCAAATTGAAGTCCATAAAATTAATTCAATGTCACCACACTTTAATTCACATCTTCTCTTGTCCATAGAACTTTCTTGAGTCTCAAAAGCACGACCAAAAGCAGGCCTAATAATTTTCCAAACCAATTTAATCATACTTTAATTATTTTTGCCGAAAAACTCGGTTTGCATGAAAAATTTTCCAAAGATAAGTCAACGTTCCTAAAATGAACTGTGACATGACAGAGCTTTCAATTTCTGAATTCAGGTTTAAAATCACAATTAATTTCAATCTAACGCGATTTAAGTGAGTCCTAATCTACCGGGTAACTTTTAGGAATTTTCAATGCAATTGACCCATGGTTGATTATTTTCAAGCCACAACATAATTTTCGACACATTGGCGACTCTTGGTTCTTGTGAAAATCTCGAAATTTCAATTATAGACACAGGATACCCAAAACGACTAAAGAATCGGTTTAGTGCCGGTCGATGAGGATATTGAAATCATGTGGAATCACCCACACTCTAATCACATATCTTAGTTGAATCGACCTATTACGGATCTCTAATAGATTCTGATAGTGTCGTAATGATCATTGTAGATTAATACAATCGAGCAGCCGATTCATGGTCGGATTCTCAAGCATATTGCATTTAATTTTCTTAACGGCTTCACTTGATAGACTAGTTATCTCATTAGTGATTATCAGCTCGGAGAATTAAACTATAAGCACATAGATGAAAAGTCCATCTCATTTGATTGAAAACATAATTAGAAATTTGGGACGTCACAACTCTTGCCCTCTTATAAAAATTCCGTCCTTAAAATTTAAACCATTACAAATTTGAGCAAAAAGGTGGGGGTAAAATTCTCTCATCAACTCTTCACTTTCCCAGGTTGCTCCTTTAGTGCCGTAGTGTTGCCAAACCACTTTGACCAACATAATGGTCTTGGTTCATTGAACTTGCTCTTTGCAATCCACAATCTGAACCGGGCTTTCAACATACGACACCCTGTCATCCACATGCAATTCCTCAAAATTAAACACGTGTTCCGGGTCAGGCTCATATTTCCTCAACATCGACATGTGAAAGACGTCATGCACTCGTGCCAACTTTGGCAGTAATGCAAGGCAATACGCCAAAATCCCGATTCTTTCCAGAATCTCAAAGGGACCTACATACCTCGAACTCAGCTTTCTCTTCTTACCAAAGCGCAAAGTACCCCTCATTGGTGACACCTTTAGAAAAACGTGATCACCAACTTGAAACTCCAACGATCTTCGACGCTTGTCTGCATAGCTTTTCTAACGGCTTTGAGTGGTCTGTAATCTGTTTCTAATCACTACAATTGCATCCACTAACTACTGAACTAACTCTAGACATGTAAGCTTTCTTTCACCAACCTCATCCCAACACACGGATGTTCTACAAGCTCTGCCATACAACGCTTCGAAAGGTGCCATCTGAATATTTTGCTGATAACTGTTGTTGTAGGTGAATTCAACGAGATGAAGCTGCTCTTCCCAACTCTCTTTAAAATCTAGTACGCAAGCTCACAACATGTCTTCAAGGGTTTGAATTGTCATCTCAAACTAGCCATCCGTCTAAAGATGATAGATCGTACTGTACTATAGCTTCGTACTCAAAGCACTCTGTAAGCTCCTCCAAAAGGCGGCTGTGAATCTTGAGTCTCTATTTGAAGTAATCGTCATTGGCACTTCATGCAAACAAATGATTTGATGCATGTACAAGTCTGCGTGTCTATCCAAACTATGGTCCTTTCTTATTGCAATGAAGTGAGCCGACTTTGTCAATCTATTGATCACTACCCAAATCAAATCATTTCCTCTCTAACTCCTTGGTAGTCTAATCACGAAGTCCATCGTGATATGTTCCCATTTCTACTCGGGAATCTCAAGAGGTTGCAGAAGTCCTCCCAACTTACAGTGATGTGCCTTAACTTGTTGACAAGTCGGACATTTGGCGACATGTTTGGTGATTCTTATACATTTTCGTACAAATTCTAATACATTTTCGTACTGTCATGATGAATGTTGTAAATGCTTACGATGAGCCTCTAATAAAATCTCCTCTCTAAGCCCTACATCATTAGGTACACACAATCTTCCTTGGAACCTCAATATTCTATTCTTAGAAATTTGAAAGTTAGCATTCTTCTTTTCTATATTCTCTTGCAGAACCTTCTGAATCTCTGGATCTGTCCACTGAAGCATCTTGATTATGATCTGAACTTCCGGCTCAATTCTGAGGGTGGCCATAAGATTCGAAAGGTGGCCTACCTCAAACTTGAAACCCGAATTTTGAACTTTCTTGATCAATCTCCATTCCTTAAGTACCATCTGAGCAACTGAAGACTTCTAACTTAAAACATTAGCAACCTTATTTGCTTTTCCAGGGTCATACAGAATATCACAGTCATAGTCCTTCAAGAGTTCCATCCAATGACGTTGTCTCATATTTAACTCTTTGAGAGAATAAATACTAGAGACTTTGATGGTCGGTAAAAATTTAAATCTTTCTCCACACAAATAATGTCTCCAAATCTTCAAAGCGAAAATAATAGCTACAAGTTCTAAGTCATGCGTTGGGTAATTCAATTCATTAGGCCTCAACTAGTGGGACGCATATGTAACAAACCTACCATGTTGCATTAGCACGCAACCAAGCCCACTAAACAACACATCACTATAGATCTCGTAACCTCTAGGATTAGACAATATAGTTAGCACATGTGCATTAGTCAGACTCTTCTTAAGCTCTTGAAAACTACACTCGCACTTGTCTATCCACATGAACTTCTCACCCTTCTTTAGTAGTCGAGTCAATGGTGACGATAACACTGAAAACCCTTCCACAAACCTTCTATAATACCTTGCTAAACCCATAAAACTTAAACCTCTAGAAATATTGGCTTTGATCACTGAATCTTGGATGTCCACTGATATCCCTTCTCTTGAAATCACGTGACCTTGACTAGTTGATCACTTTACTGACTTCAATCTTGATTCCTTAGAGTTTGTAAGACCCTCATATTCCTTCTCCTGAAATCACGTGACCTAGAAAAGCTGAACATGATCACAAACTAATCCAAAAACACATGGTTCATCGCCATAAAAGTAGCTGAACTTGGCAAACCAAACGTCATTACAATAAATTCATAATGGCCATATCGAGTATGAAACGCTGACTTCGGTATGTCTTCCTTCTTGATCCTCAATTGATGATACCCTGTCCTCAAGTCGATCTTTGAAAATATCGACACTCCTTGAAGCTGGTCAAACAAGTCATCGATCATTGGGAGTGGATACTTGTTTTTTATCGTCACTTGATTTAGTTGATGGTAGTCGATGCACAAATGCAATGAACCATCCTTTTCTTCACAAACAAGAATGGTGCTCCCCAAGGCAATGCACTAAGGTGTATGAATCTCTTATCTAATAACTCTTGCATTTGCACCTTCAATTCTTCATACTCAGATAAAGCCATCTGGTAAGGAGCCTTAAAGATTGGCTTTGTTCTGGATGCTAATTCGATTACAAACTCTATTTCTCTTTCTAACAACAGACCTAGCAATTCTTCGGAAAACATCTCAAAAAACTTTTGTACCACGGTTATGTTCTCCATATTCGGTTCTTCAATTGTCGCATCCATTATAGTTGCCATATAGATTTGGCAACCTACAACCAAAACCAGGTTGTCTTTAGTGACAAATAACAAGGATTGGAGGTCCCTTCCAAATTTCAGTAATTCAAAACTTTCACACGCTAACTGAACAAACTGAATTATATATCTACCATGATTCATAACTACAAGAAGCTTACTCGAGCCAAACCTTTTCATATATCACTTCCAAATCATACCTAAGCAAACCCCTTTCAAGTACAGCTATAGTAAAAAATTCAACTTTCTATTACTTTATTACCACAACGAAAATTCTATAACCTTTGCTCAAAATTCTGCTGCGCTACTCTGATAAAACATTTCAAAAGCATTCTTTCTTTGATCGATGCATGGTTGATCCATTTATGCTCCTCTAGCCAACCTAGTGGCATCCTATTTGCAGTAACAATGCTTACGCTTTTCTGGACCTACGCGAACAGTTCCTAACCCGATGGTCATGCTGGCCACATTCAAAGCATACTCCCGTTATACTCAAACATTAGGCTGACTCATGCTTCCTTCAACAAACTTGGCACACAAAATGTGAGTCCTCTATCTCTTGTTGAATGACAGCATGCTCTCTTACTTGCACTGGGGTTTGTCCCAAATACCCCATGGTGTGTTCTACGGCACATTCCTGCTAATCTGTACCATCGGTCTTTGGGGACCTTTTTCTAACCAGGTAATCTCGTTGGTCACACACAAAACAAGCACCCATCTTACCAGGACATGGGGCTAATCTATGTCGACTTCCGTCAACACAACACACTCCATTATGATCCATTGCTGACTTAACCATCCCACATTTCCAATTGGATGGAAATGGGATACTTTTCTCCAATCATTAGCTCCTTCCCAAACCGGTTTCCATCTCTACTGATTCTGAACCTTGACTTGGATGCAACGACTTGTTCCCATATCACATTTCCATGCTGGATCTCAGCAAGTGTGGCAACAACAACGGTTACGGCACTAACGGAGGTAGATAACGGCGACTTGGTCCTGAGCTTACTGGCTCAACAAGTTTCTAAGGAACACTAGTGCCTAAACAATCCCATCGAACCTAGGATCGCTCGGTGCTGCTACACTAGTACCGACTTGAAGCAGTACTCTTACACTCACGCTGGCTTGAGCCAATGCTCCACCACGATCACCTTGGGTACTGACCCTGGTTGGCATACTACCCCATGTAACTGGTCTAAAAGTTCTCTCTAGGAGTCCTTTGCTCCTGATCACTCATCTACAAGATCTTTATAGAAACTGTTTCCCAATTCTAATCTCATATTAAAATTTAAGTGATCCACACCAAACAATTTACCAAACAACTATCAGCCACATGCACCAGCATGAATTAAAAGTCATTCCTACTAACTATCCCATAAACCATCGCACCTTATCACTCCATTCACAAACTTGCTCTGATACCACTTAAACAGGGATGTCACGCCCCGAATCTCGAGCACGTGCACATCCCACTGCGGTCGATTGAAATGCAACTTCTCGGGACATGTCACTGACCCATTCATTTTATTATGCATGCGGAAGCAAAACAAATCCCCTGACAACAATTTAACTTGGGATAGAAAAGTAGGCAATCAATCAAAACCAATCAAGTTTTCTTATAAAACACATAGGTTTATATACAACACCGGATTGTCTACAAAATAGACTGCTCAACAAAAAGGGAACTATCCTAAGACCAACTAGTCAGACACATTTGCCGATTCATCAATCTCCACCTCCACAAATGTCCATGGCTTCGAGTCCTCCACGACCGCCATCTAAGGACTTGAAAATATTATTCCACAATGGGGTGAGACAATATCTCAGCAAGTCCTACCTTTAAGACTTGATTAGAAAGACAATATGCCCTAAGGCGCTCTAGCCACACAAAATAGACACGGGACTTACCTCACCTCAATCACTTCCTACAAGTTAGTACAATTCAATTCTCAATCAAATAATTGATCCAACGATTCAATTTAAGCATACTATCTATCTTCCATTACTATCTATCATTCAATACCGCCTATCAAACAAGTCATTAATACGACATATGCTCTCCAAAGCTATAATATATAGACGGTAGCTCGCTCAAGCTGTATAGATAGATAGCTCACCAAAGCTGTAGCTATATATAGTTCGTGCTCACACAAGTTGATAAAACTATCTTAGCTCACACAAGTTAATATATATAATAGCTCACCAGAAGCTGTAGCATATATAATATAAACCAAAGCTTGCCAAAATTGATCATTCAATAATAAACCTAATCCATTATACAATCCAATAACATCCAACGATCCAAACTGGTCCTACAAACTAATTACGGTGCTAAAAGCAGACACTGAGTATTTTCAAGTTAAATACCAAAATTTCTCCAATTTCACTCAATTCCACACTTTGGAATTATTATTCATAATCATCATTTTCACTCAATTATAATATTACACATACAATTTGCACAAACTGATTGCACCGTTGCAAACATTGCGAAATTCTAACAATCTACCATCCTAGCAAAATTTTCGAAATTATTAAATAATTAAATTTAATTCAAAAAAATAATAAAATAATTTAATAAAATAATATTTATAAAATTCGAAATATTAATTACTAAAATAATTAATTAGGGTTTAAACTAAATTACACTAATTTAAACATATAATTAGCCCTAATTAAACATCCACTAAACTAATCATACATCTAATCTAATTAACATTTAAACAATCTAATCTAACCACATAAACCTACTTAGACAAATCTAAACACCCCTTAAGCATAATTAACTCGCTAAGCAATGATTAGAAGGTAAACTCACCGGTTTTGCTCGCTGATGAGTTCACGGCGACCACGACGCCAAGGCAGTTGATAATCCTCGAAGCCGCGACACCAACAGAGGCCGGGAAGAGCCCGGAAATGCTCATCGATGCCTCACGAGCTTGTTGGTCAGAGGCTGCTGATCTTGGACTAAACCAACTGGAACTGGCGGCGGGTGAGGCTGAATGGCGAAGGAGGCGCAACGGTGAAGGAGGAGCAACAGCAAGCAAGCGAAGGTCGGGCGGGTATAGGCGATGGCTCCAGCGACCTAACGGTGGCTGATCGACGTCTAAGGATCCTCGAGACAGCAACTGATGGCACGAGCTAGGCAAGATGACACGCGGACGAGCTGGACGGCAAGTGACAACCAACAACTTGCACAAACGGACGGAGCGGTGGTTTAATGGCCAAACGGGTGAGATGAAGCTTTAGGTGGCTTCCAAACGGTGCTGTGGCTGTCAAACGGCGAGGTAGATAGCCAAAGGATGCGGGGCAAAGGTAAAGCACCTCGCGAGGTGGTCGGCGAGGCCCATGCAAGCTTTCACGCGCAAACGGACGACAACCAGGCAGTGTTATGGCTGTCGAACGGCAAGGTAAATGGCTAGAGGATGCAGGACGAAGGTAGAGCACCTCGCGAGCTGGCCGGCAAGGCCCATGCAAGCTTTCATGTGCAAATGGACGACAACCGCGACGGCGATAAACAGGCGACTGAGCGGGTCAAAGGGGCAGTGTCCAGCAGGCTAGTTTGGTCGGATCCTCTCTCTCTCCTCTTTCAAAATTCCAAGAAGCCAAGCTTGAAGATGGAATTGATGGGTGAAGTGATGTCCCACCTTTTTTAAAACCAATATCCACACACCACTTGTCAAAATCCTATACACTCAAGCCTCACCATGACATCACTTGATGATGTCACACTCCACTATCTCCAATCTTCCACACCCTTATTCCAATGGTTGCAATTTCTTTTTCCGCCGTGGCATGAAATCTTGTATATCAATTTCATTCAATTCTCTTCTAATTGAACCAAATTGAAGTCCATAAAATCTTCCGAAGATGAATCGACGTTCCTAAAATGAACTGTGACATGACAGAGCTTTCAATTTCTAAATTCAGGTTTAAAATCACGGTTAATTTCAATCTAGCACGATTTGAACGCTAACTAATTTACCGGGTAGCTTTTAGGAATTTTCAGTGCAATTGACCCATGGTTGATTATTTTCAAGCCACGACATAATATTCGACACATTAGCAACTCTCGATTGTCATGAAAATCTCGAGGTTTCAATTACAAACACAGGGTACCCAGAACGACTGAAGAATCGGTTTAGTGCCAATCGACGAGGATATTCAAATCAGGTGGAATCACCCACACTCTAATGACATATCTCAATCGAATCGACCTATTACTGATCTTTGTTCGATTCTAACAATGTCATAATGATCCTTGCAGATTAATATGTTGGAACAGCCGATTCATGGTCAGATTTTCGAGCCTATTGTATTTAATTTCCTTAACAACTTCTTCACTTGATAGACTAGTTATCTCATAAGTGATCAGCTTGAAGAATTGAACTATAAGCGCGTCGATGAAAAATCCGTCTCATTTAATTGAAAGCATAATCAAAAATTTGGGATGTCACATCAGCAGTCGATTAAATAGCGACATCTCAAGACGCATCGTCGACCCATTCATTTTAATGCGCATGTGGAAGCAAATAATTAATTCCCAGACAACAACAAAATGGGATAGGAAAGTAGGATCACAATTTTTGAAAACCAAACCACACTTATGTATCGAACAATGTCATATATAATACAAGCCGATATCTATACAAGGTCTTGAAAACGAGGGGGTAGAGTGCTATAGATCTTCAAGCATTCGAGTCTTCCTCAGAATACATCGAGGACCTTGGATCCGACAAGTACAACTCCACCACTGAACCACCTGGAGGGTCAACTATCCATTTTTCAAAAGCAACCTCCAACACATACACAGGTATCTCAGATTCAGGTATGGGACCCTCTCTCTATCCGTCCCGCGCACGCCGGTACTATGATCTGTATTGATGGGGTACCTTATGGGATAAAGCCTCATCAACCCAAACCACGGACCTTATGACCTCATAGACCCATCCTCTTGGGCTCCCATGAAGTGGGATGTAAGATATTTGCTCTGTGACCTTCTTCGGCTGTCCAAAACGCTCGGGAGGAGCTGCCATCTAAGAACCTGAAAATGTTATCCCACAACGGGTTGAAATGACGTCTCAGCAAGTTCACCCCCTAAGACCCAACTAGGAAGAAAATACGCCCTAAGGGCTGCCTAAGCACAAGCACGAGTCATAAGACTTACATTTGCCTCAGTTCCTTCCTGCAAGTCAATACAATTTGTATGTTCAACCAATCATTTCAACTCACATCAACTCAAGTCATCAAATCAAATCAAACCATCGATCAATGAACCTAGTCGATTCTATGTCATCAAAACCATCTCTTGGTCAATTCATTCAATACTATTTATAAAGTCCGATTACATCAAGGACTGCTCATCCTAAGTTGAAGATAGATAGAAATGCTCACCAAAAGCAGACGACAACGTATACCGATCACTCTAAGCTGATATATCGAAGCCCTCAGGCTAATATAGTACACGACTAATGCTCACCAAAGCTATGCGATATTTAATTACTCACCAGAGTTATGCGATACTTAGTTGCTCAACAAAGCTGTGCGATACTTAAGGTATACTACTCACTCTAAGCTGATATATCAAAGTTCTCAGGCTAATATAATATATCATTCTACGCAACCAACCATTTCGTCACTTTTATCATACACGATAAAAATAATCATGTGTGGATACACGGTCAGCCTCCACCAAAAATAAAATATATTTACTTTATAAACTCCCATTAGTTATATAGTTGGTAAAAAATATTTTTGGTGCTGTAAACCAACGCCCGATAATTTTCTAATAAAATATTGAAATTAATAAATTTGGGATAAATACCCTAAAATTACCAATCACACTTAATTCGCACAATCCAACACTCAATTAAATAAATAGATCACATCATTGCGATCAACATGAAATTCCGGTCACCGACTATCCCGGTCTAATTTCTAGAAAATAATAATTAATCATATAATTACGAAAATTAATTGATAAATGTCAATAAATAATAAAAATTCACAATTAGGCCGAAAAAGCCTAATTAAAAGCCGAGACGGGCCTGGAAAATTTCCGAACCTATCTAGATAAGTACTAGAGCTTTGGGACATCAAGTAAATAATAGAGCTTATCTAGTTACTAATTACATTACTCTAACCACCTAACATGCAATATCAAATCATTAAAAATCTAATCTATTCTAACTAACCATCTAATACATACTTAACCTAAAATAATCAACCATTAAACATAATTAACTTTCTAAGCATGGATTACTGAGTAAACTCACTAGATTAGCGATCCAACAGGACCACAACGACGGGGACATGGAGAGGAGCGATAAACTCTGAAGTGGGGGCACCAAGTGAGGTCCGGAAGGGCTTGGAAACAGGCCAAACGGTGAGATGTAGACCTAGGAGCTTTGATTCTGTTCGGTGGGTTGAAGGACTACTCGGCTTGGCTGAAGTGACGAGGCTGGACCAGGGAAGTTGCTACGGCTTGGACGGGCAACTCCGGTGGTTGAATGGCAGTGGCACGGCTTTGACGATGGCCTAAGGAGGCTTGGGATGGTAGGGAACACAAGCAAGAGGCCCGAACACAAGCGAGACGACGGAAGGACGCGCAACAAGCTAGCAAGTTTGTGACTGGGCGCAATGGGCAGGAACGGCGATCCGGCGACTTGGCGAGTGGTTGCAATAGTAAGGGGTTTCGGTCGACTTCTCTGGTTTTTGGAGGCTTCAAGGAGTTGGAAATGGAGGGGTGGTCGACCGGATGGGGGAGAAGGGAGACAACAAAACTTGAGGGGGCCACTTAGTCTCAATCCTACTCCTTTGTCCCCTTGACCATGCCCCACCATGTATGGGCTATCTTCCTTAGCCAAAAGAACCAACAAAGCTTCCTTAGGAAGCTAATGAGAGGGTCCGAAAGGTTGAAGCAAAGGGGGGCTACGAATTTGAAGGTATCTCTCTCAAATTGGATTCAATCCCCACTTGAATTAACTCAACTCGGCTTCCAAAATTTCAACCAACATACTCACGATCAAATCAACATTTTTCCCCGACAATAGAACCAACTTGCATCCCAAATGCGCGCTAAAAAATGTTCCTCTGAATTTTCCAATAGAAAACGGCCATATATCGACTTTTTGCCAAAAATCTCGGTTTACGGAAAAATATTCGAAGGTTTAGTTGACGTTCCTAAAATGACTCGTGATATGACAGAACTTTCAATTTCTAAATCGGATTCAAATTCGTTGTTAATTTCAATCTAGCGCGATTTTAGCGTGATATAACCTACCGGATAGCTTTCATAAATTTTTAATGCAAATAACTCATGGTCAATTTTCTTTGAGCCACAATGAACCTCTTCAACACATTGGCAATGCTCGGTGGTCGTGAAAATCTCGATGTTTTAAATACGAATACAGGGCACCAAAACAATAGAAAAATCAGTCTAGTGCCGATTGACGAGAATTTTACAATTTGATAGAATCACCCACGTTTAGCCACATATCTCAGTCAAACCGACATATCTCTGATCTCTAATCGATTTTTAACTGTATCGCAATGATCTCTGTAGATGAGCACAGTCGAGTAGTTAATTTCTAGTCGAATTCCCAAGTCTATTGCATTAAAATTTCTTAATGACTTCCCAGATAGTCTAGTTATCTTAGGAGTGATTAACTCTGAGAATGGCGTTATAAGCGCATCAATGAAAGGCCCAATTTATTAAATTGAAAACTGGACTAAAATTCCAGAATATCACACATCACACGACCAACCAATCCCGGCCAAGGATATTGTGCTTTGCACTCAAATGCCTCAATTAAGATAATGAACGTGGCATATTTTCTTCATATTAAAAACACTCAGTAAAATAATCGTATGTAGATACACGGTCAGATTGAACCATAAAAAGTGATATTATTCCTTTTTAAAAATTCCACTATTTGATATAGTACTTAAAAATATTTTTTGCGTCAAAAACCGACACCCGGTATTTTCTAATTAAATTTCAAAATTTCATAATTTTGAAATAATAACTCAAAATCAACAATCACCACTCAATTGCATAAATTGATTACACTACGACAATCGCACGAAATTCGACGACCAACTATCCCGGTATAATTTTCGAAAAATATTAAATAATTAAATAAATCACCAAATTAATAAATAAATGCAAAATAATTCAATAAATCACTAATTAAGCTTTAAATACTAATCTAACCACCTAATAGGACTTAGAAAAATAATGCGCTATGCTAATTAAATCATGCAATCTAATTATCTTTAACGAACCTAATCTAACCACCTAATTAAACTAATTAACTAACTAAACCACTAATTAAACTAATCTAGCCACCTAAACTAAGCTTAGCCTAATCTAATTCTCCACTAAGCATAATTAACCCCCTAAGCAACATTTAGCAAGTAAACTCACCGAATTTGCGAGTCAATGAGTTCATGGCGACGGCGACGCAAAGGCGAGCGAGATTCAAGCCTACGACGACACCCAATGAGGCTTGGAATGGTCTGGAAAAAGGCCCAACAACTCATTGCTTGAGCTAGGCTTCGATTCTAGTTGTGGTTGAAGGAGCCGGACCGAGGGCTAGTTAGGCGGGGAAACGGGCCAGGCGGGGAAATGGGCCAAGCGAGATGGCGGCGCAAGCAAGGGTCGACGGCAGTGGCTTAGGTAGCTAGAACAGCGGATGGTGGTGGTCAGGCGGACAGCGAGCAAGCATGGGACATCGAGGATGTGGCGAATGAGCTCGCAGGTGCGCGAGCGCGATCGCGCAGCTTTAAGGCTCAGCGGTGCTCGGACGACAATGGAAGGTGGTCGACAGCTGAAGGGGAGTGTGTTGGCTGATTCTCTGGTTCTTGGGCTTCTAAAACAACAACAACGGAGCACAATACAACAATGAAGAAGAAAGAGAAGGAGCTGCAGCTAGAGGGGGAACAACAAGCCACAAAAGTCTTCTAAAATATCCTAACTCATCATTTGATGGCCCCCAAAGCCATAGCCTCAACCCTAAGCCATTCCCCCTCCAAGACTTCTCCAAGAAGCCAAGGATTGAGTTGAAATGTTGCAGCCTCCCATGGCTACGAATTTTGTGCAATTTCCCTTCAAACACACTTAAATTTCACTCCAATTCAACTCAATTAAATGGCTAAAATGCCAAGGTATGAGTCCACACTTAATTCCATAATTTTCCTCACCAATTGGTTCAACTTAGACGATAAAAGTGCACTCAAATTGGCCTATCCGAATTTTCCGATCCAATTTCGCCAAATCTTGATTTTTCGCCAAAATTTCGATTTTGCCGAAAATTACGTTCCTAAAATAAATCGTGATATAACATAGCTTTCAATTTCTAAAATCGGGTTCAATTTCGTGGTTAATTTCAACCAAGCGCAATTTTAGCGTGATCTAACCTACTAGGTAGCTTTTATGAATTATTAATGTATTTGACCCGTGGTCAATTATTTGTTAGCCACATTTTACATCTTCGACTCATTGGCGACTCTCAATTATCGTAAAAATCTCAATGTTTCAAATATGGGCACAGGGTACAGAAACAACAGAAAAATTGATCTAATGTCAATCGATTAGAATTTTGCAATCAGGTAAAATCACCCACACTTTAATTACATGCCTCTATCGAATCGACCTATCTCCGGTCTCTAATCGATTTTGACGGTGCCGTATTGACCATTGCAAATTAGCACGGTTGAGCAGTCGATTTCTGGTTTAATTCTCAAGTCGGTCACATTTAGGTTCCTTAACAGCTTCACCAGATAGATTAGTTATCTCATGAGTAATCAGCTCAGAGAAAAAGACTATAAGCGCATCGATGAAAAACCCATTTCATATAATTCAAAACAAGGTTAAAAATGAGGATGTCACACAAACAGTCAAAGAAGTTGGTTTGATCCGAATAGGTTGGGGGATGCTGGAGAAGATAGCTTGATTGGAAAGGTTCCGATCAAGTTTTAGATGTTTCCCCGATCACTTGAGGTCTGGACGAAGAGGGAAGAGGTCGCCAAGAGGGTCGATCGGCAATCAAATGGCCCTTGGTGTGAGGCCGGTGAGCCTTGACTGGCGAACGCCGATTCGCAAGAGAGGAGAGCCAAGAGAGAATTGGGCGGGAAAAACAGAGAAGAGAGAGGGCTCTATAGTGAGAGTGCGGATTTGTAGATTGAAGCCCTCATTTGATTTTGAAGGGAAAATGGTATTTATACCATCCCCCAAATCAAACAATCTCAACCGTCAATTCGATCCAACGATTAAAATCCAATGGGTAAAATCAGATTTCCAAAGCTAGATAATCATCTAAAGGTGTTGAGTAAGCGATCTGATACGCATGATTTGCGGAAACCCAAGCCAAAATCAAGAATTGCGCTAAAAGACCTATTTAAGGGTCAAATTGCAAATTTACGAAATTCAAGTGTTAATCTGCAAAATTATGGAATACAAAAGTGAAATTGACACGGAGGATTTTAGAACTAACCGACAAGAAGCCAAATTGGCTTGCCTGGCCAGCAACCAGTCAAACTAGTTAGACTGATTTACACCAATTTGAACTAATTTTGGTTGGTACGCATTCTTGTGGCCCTTGTAGGTTTGAAATTTATGAAAGGACCAAATTAAAGAGAAAACTTACTAGATTTGAGAGGAAATTGCCCAAATTTCAATTCAATTAAGCCAATTAACATTCATAAATGTGTTATAGGAGTCTTATATTGACTTAATTGAGTGATTGTCATGAAAGACAACGGACCAAAATCGTAGGTGCTTAAAATTGAGCTTAAAAGGTTAAAATGAATAATTTTTTGATTGATTGGGTAAAATTGCAAATTGATTGAAATTGAGTCCAATTAATGTTGCAATTGCCCTATCTAACTAATCACCCATATGTAAGATCACCAAATGCATTCAAATTGTTCTTGAATTGAAGTGCTTGAGCTTAAGTCAAAAATGAACCTAACGCTAACATTAAAATTGGACCTAAATTTATGAAATTGAACCATAGCCTTGAATGGGTCAACTTAAATTTTTTCAATTAAAGCTTGATTATTTGACTTTCTTATGCTCGAGAGATTATAATTCCTCAAATCAAGGAGTTCTAATGCGAATTTCTCAAAAATGATCCTAGATTCGGACTTATCTTAAGAAAATGAGAAAATGAGTGGAAAACAATCATCTGTTCGTAAATCACGAAAAAAACGATTTTGGTCCCCTATTTAGGGTTTGAAACAGCAATTTGTCTTTTGATATGGAATCTTTTTGGGTGAAAAGCCAATTTTTGACCCGAGGTTGACTTTCAATCAAAGAGTTGACCAAAACATCAACTTGAAAGTTAACCTTTTAACTTTTTGAGTTTTTCTTGAATCGGAAATTGCTTAGGATTAATAATGCAAAAGAAAGACGGATTGCTTTGGATAACTTTGACCAATCATGGTGGTCATTGAGGTATGTGCATGAACAGGTGCAATAACATCGCTGGTAAGTCGGATTGATGGAAGATGGAACAACGTGATGTCTTTTTAAGTTATGCACATGAACAAAAGCAATAAATCCGTCGGCGAACAAGAAATGGAAAGGTGTCTTGAAATGCATGTTCTCCCATGTCGAAACATGCAAATAGATGGTTATGTTGCGACCTCCCTTTTTCCATCCAAAGAGGAGAAAAGACAGGTTTATAGGATTGCCCAAAGAAATGGGTCAAAGGACCCATCAATTTAAGCACGGGCTCTCCCAAAACTACACCTCGCACAATGTTGAAATTCATTTTAAATTCTTAAACAATCTAAATATTTTCAAAGAGTTGCCACTAACCTATTTGGATCAACTAGAAACCAAGTGAAGTATGAAAATATACCTCACTTCCTATGCAATCAGAGATTCTAGGCTCAAAGACTTGATTACACTAATATCTATTAGTGTCCTTTTGGTATCACTAAACTAATTGATTGATTACCTAAGTGATCATGCAATTGTTAATTATCAATTGATCCTAGAGGTGTCACCAATACTAAGTGATCATGCAAATGTTTTTGTGAGTTTGTTTTCCTTTAATATCTAAACTAGTCATAACATCTAGAAAAAAAAATTAACAATCAATTTAGTGAAGTATGATACAATAAAGAAACACTCAAGTATTGAAAACACCTAAGTAAAAGTACAGAATATGTAAACCCAATGCTTGTCGGGCAAAGAATATACATAGCCACATTATAAGTGTTGAGAAAAATTTTCATTATGTTTTGAAAATTGGCAAAATCTTCCTTAAGTGCATTACGATTTTGATGATAAGATTTCTAGGTGACTTTCTTGGAGTAACTTAGTTCAAACTTTATCCATTAGACTCAAAGACTTATTTGTCTATACAAGAAGTTGTAGTTCTCTACATCAAGGTTATTGTTATGTCTTGATAATCAAACCACATTATAATTCACAAGGATTATCAAGGTAATGTACAGCATCAAACGTTACAAGAAGTTTCTAGATCTTCTTTATCAGTTTGGATTTTGTGACACACAATAGCTAGTAACATGGGCTCGGATTTCTTTCTATAGTTATATTGCTTGTCCATCTATTCATAAAGAATAAATATCAACAGAATCCTTTCATAATAAGGATTCATTATCCATGTGACAATCTTCTAGAGACAAGACACCCTTTCGTAAGGAGGAACTCAACTTATGGCAACCCAACATATGTTGTATGGGCAATAGAATCAAGAGAGACTCTAGTCTTGCAATCCCATAATTTATCATATTTTCTTGTATCATTCAAATCCAACAAGTTGATCGAATGAATAATCCTTAAACTTTTCCAACGATCAACTTGGATATCAAGGAGTATAAAAGGAGATCTTGATGCTGAAGGAAACACGAGATCCGAAGTCTACAATTGCAAAAAGGTCAAAGAAAGCTTTGATATTACGTACTTATCTTCATGAGACTACATTGTAATCTCTAAGAGGTTGTTGTTGGGATTGTGAGGTCAGAAGATATGATCACACATATTTGAGTAGAGAATACTTGGACTCTGTAACCTTTAATCGATTCACTAGTGAAATCCAGCCTATAGTCTATTAGCACAATAGGGTGGATGCACGATTATCATAACCGAACAACTATAATTATTGTGTACAATTTTCTCTATCCCTTAATTTCTCATTTATTTTGATCAATAGTTTACTGCACACAACAAAGTCTTATCGGTGTGAAATTTTTCTTCTGGACATTGTTTATTTGCAATATTGTAATTAATTGTCTGAAGCTCTCTCTTTTCAATGAAACTAGTGAAGGCCTAGTTTGCCCAAACCAGATTAGACCCAAAACTCCTCCAAATGGGCCCTAACCATTACTCACCTGATTTCACCCAGCCCATGCTAACTTAGACCCAGCAAGTCCAAACCCCCTTAAGCCCAATCAATCCCAAATTTAACAATCCAACCTAAGCCCAAGTTCATTAAACTTGTCGAAACCCACTTCACCATTTCTATTTCCCTTTCTTTTTCTTTTATGTTTTTCTCGACCCAGAGCTGCTTGAGCTCTTCCATTCTCTGTAACCCAGGAACTTACGCTAGGTCATTATTTAGTCACAGAACACTAAAACCTCAACGACAAGCTATATCGACTCCATCTTGAAGCGAGAAAGATATACTTCACCGTCGACCAATTCCAGCAGCTGGGCTGACACTGCTGCCCCCATATTAATGGCCACCACCGACTGCTGTGACGGTGAAGAAGACAACGGGACTGGGCTTGTGCAAATAAACTGACGCAAACATCTCAATGGATCAATTGATCGAAACTCAGGCCATTAACTCGATTCAATTAACTCACCACGAGCAACCATGGACGACCGCAAAGATATGCAAGACAAGGAACAAAATGAGGAGGTGGGGCATGACATAAGGCCATAAACTCGATTAAAATAAACAAATAATGCAAAATGGATGAATCAACCACGAATGTTGCCATTTGAAAGTGAACGGATCTATCAGGAAAAAAAAAGTGAACGGATCTCAAAGTGTTTTGGCACAGCAGATATTCTCAAACAATAAGACAGCTTCATTTGGACATTTTTGCAAACACATATAGCCACTTCGACACAGAGCACACAGGCAAGTTTGAGGAGAATATATTGATGAATTCTGTAAAACTTGAACTCAGATTTAGACCCAAACAAACATCAGAAAGTGCTAGACACCAAAGAAATAAACTCAGTTGAACACAAAACACTCAGAAACCAGATAAATCAAGCTCAGCTCATCCTTTAAACAGAACAGCGAGGTGTTATAATAACGATAATATGATCCTATATTCAGTTTATTATTGCCCACATTTATTAATTTTGATGACATTTTCTTGTCCACATTAAGCTACATGATAACTATGGTGATCGCCCAATTTTAAGATAATTGTCTTGATGGGAATCGTTATCTAAAAAGGTTTAAATGAGGATATAAATAGGTCTAAGCCAAACCCACTCATTATTTAAAGATTGGATAATATGATAATTAGAAAAAACACCATCAATGTTGGGAAGGCAATTAGAAGCACCCATTCATTGATCGTTCAAGACTTTGCGAATTTGAGTTTCAATCGAACTTCATCAAATGTTGAAGGTTAGTACAAAATTTTTCACATTTCCGCATTAGATCATGATTATGCATGAGAATGAATAGTCGAGATCTTCAGTCTTCCACAAAATATCTAACAATTGGTATCAAAGCCTATTAATATCTCTGCCTTGATGATTTCTCGTGGAGTTTTGACTGAATTAAAAATTGGGGCAATTTATGGCCGAAAGAATAATTGGCAATTCCGGCCAAATTCAAGCGACCCACCACCTGGCTTTGGCCCAATACGGTCACACTGGCACGGGCAAGAAAAGCCCTAAGTTAATTTGACATTATAGTGATCGCCATAAGCTAATTGCACTAGGGGTGAGCATGGTTTCAAGTTAGAACCTGGAACCTGATAACAGGACCGGTGGGAACCTGTAGGTTCCAGGTTCTAAGGTATGTAGGATAAGTTTCAGGTTCTAAAAAATGAAGAACCTGTTTCAATGGGTAGGTTCCAAGTTCTTAGTTAGAGGAACCTGGAACCTAGAATCTAGAACCTAAAACTTGCAACAAGTTTTAATGTTTTTCTTGGTCATTGTCTCCATACGATCCTCCACTATTCCATGTCATTCAATAATGAGTGTATAATCCGTAAGTACTAGTCTGAGTTTTCATTTTATGGCTAAAAATTTTACCTTATTAATGTTCATATTTTTTGTGTATCTAAATATAAGTTATGGTTAATGAATTGTAATCGTTCAAATAATAATATAAGTAGAATCTAGATAGATCCTAGAACCTGTTACAAGATAAGTTCTAGGTTTTAAGGTATGAAATGTAAGTTCTGGGTTCTTAAAAATAAGGAACATGTTCCAACGAGTGGGTTCTAAGTTCCAGGTTGAATCTATACAAAACCTAAAATTGCTTACCCTTCTTTTATCTAGTTGAATTCTTTGCCAAGGATTCATTTTCCCTTATTAATAGTTTTGTTCGTTTCGTATTATCTTTGATGAGTGAAAAGCTTGTTTATTATTATTGTGTTCGTTTGTTTAACTAAAAATGAAAAAATACAAATAAATAAAACCTATTGGACCCTAGAACCAACCATAGAACCTATGACACAGTAGGTTCCAGGTTCCAAATTCCAATGGATGGGTTCTTGTCGCGACCTCTTTTTTCCGTTCGGGGAGAAAAGAAAGAATGGTTTAGGGGTATTTACCTAAAGAGACGGACCGACAGCCCTAAATTAGGCGCGGGCTCTCCTAAGCCCATACCTCGTGCGACGTTGAATTTTGAATTTTAATTCTTAACAACCTATATACTTCTAAAAGTCACCACTAGCCTATTGAGATCGGCTAGAAACCAATCAAAACGCGGGAGTGTTATCTCGTTTCTTACGCAACCAGAGATTTCTAAGAACAGGGACTTGTTTACGCCAATGTTTCTATTAACGCTCTTGCGATACCACTAAGTTGGAAAGGTATTCATCTAAATGACCACACAATCTTGATTACCAATTATAATCCTTATGAAACCGCTAAGCGTCCATGCAAATGTTTTTGTAGGTTTGTTTTCCTTAATGTCTAGACTAATCCTAACATAATTTAGAAGAGAAATTTACACTCAAATTAATGAAAAGCGGTGCGTAAGTAAACATCCAAAAAAATTGAAATGACTTAAAAATAAATGCGGAAAGGGAAAACCCAATACAAGTCGAGCAAATAATATTACATGGCCTTGTTATCACGCCCGGGACAGGACCCCCATGAGCGAAATGAGAATTCAAATATGCATAAAATTACTTTAAATAGTTTTAATCTACGCAAAATGAATTATTTACAAAAATTGTTATAAAATACCAAAATAGCATTAAATTAGGAAAATGACCTTTTAAAATTAGGAAAATTTCATATATGTCATTTCTATCCTAATTTGATGTTATCTAACATGTTTTATATTTTTGAAATTTTCAGATTTTTCTCTCTTTTTAATTATTTTTAAAAATATATATTAATAATAATTCCTTAAACCGATCTATACTAACATGGAGTAACACAGCACATGAATATCACAATAATCAAGCTCAAATCGATCATTTCAAGATGGAAGCGTAGTTTGGGCACTTTGTCGAACACTTGGTGTGCATTAAACTAGCCCCAATAGCTTCCTTGAGCCATGTTTGCAGCCTTCAATCTCCACTCATAGGGAATATTATGTGGAACTAAAATATCAAGATTATACTACCATATGCAAAGAACCATAGTAGATAGAAATCATAGCTTAAAACACACTAGAACCAAGCTAAAATCATCCTCAAATATGCGGGTTTAAGCTGATTTTGCAAATCTGGGTTTGAACCCAAGTCAAGTAAACAGGTTACATGCCCATATTGAAGCCCCAACACTCATCACATGCAAGATCTAAGGGAAACATTACTTAATCCGAATGAAAGTAGATAACATGGGCTTTTAAATGAAATAAACATCATAGAGAATAACCAACCGAACACATCAAAACGACATCTCCAAGAAGCACACATGTAAAGTTCACATTGACCAGCCATGAATTAATATGGATAGGCTTGGTTTTTTGCCAAAGTTTTAGATGATCTCATAGTTCACACGGTAATTTAAAGACCACACCAAGCTTACCTATGCATCATTTGTACTCCCACATGACATTCATCAAACTCATGAAGATAGAAAACGCATACAAATGGGAGTAGCAAGTCAAACATATAAGGCTCTTGAAGAGACTTCAAATATTTAGAAAAATTTCAGCCTCAGAAATCAGATTTCCGAGCTGGTCTTCCTCTTTATATTTCATGGTTGAAACATGCTCAAACGCGATCATAAATACATCTAGGATATTTACCTTGCTTCCTAGTTTCTTTTTCAAGTGGTTCTTGGCCAAACAAATCAAGAAATTATCTTCGAGGAGAACGTGGAAGTTGGCTCCTTCAATCTGGAAATGAGATCTGTAAAAAAAAGAATTGACAATGAAGGTTTTTGTTGACCTATAAAATTAGACTTCAATACCTCTTTTGTTGGAAAAATTAACACAAAACCAAACTATATATATTCTAGTTTGGGGTAAGAGTAAATCTTTTCCTCATTTGTCTCTCAATTTTCTCAAAAACACTCGATTTCCTTCACTCGTGACCAACCGGGCTCAACACCTAAAAAAATTCTTAGTGTTTCTTGGCTCGCCAGGAGGGTGTTTTTCGAGGGGCTTTAGGAGGCCTTTCTTATCTCCATTTGGGATGTTCAAACTATGGTTAGAAAGATATTTTAGTGAAATTTCACTCTCTAATTGAAGGTTTTGACTAATTTTAGCTGCAGGTGTGTGAAAATTTCACTTTTCTCCCTAAAGGTTGATTTGGAATTTCTGAATTTTTTTTTTTTTTTGAGGTGTTTTTGGAGGACAACAGTGAGCTCTCTCCTCTCCCTCTCGTCTCCTCTCTCTCATGCCTTCAAAGAGCTTTCTTCATTCATCTTATCCCCCTGAATTAAGGGATTTTTTGTCGATCTTTTGTCCACCTACCAAGCCTGTCAACAACGCTACTTCAACAACTTTCTGACTTGGCCAGATTTTCAATTTGTGTAGATGTTGAGTGTCCAGATTTGGTGCAATTTTCCCATGCCTTCAGCAGCTTATTTCTAACAAATGTTTGTCCACTTGTAGTACCAATAATGGTCTTCAATCACATGCAAAGATCAAGCTGGTTGGGCAGGTGAGGAAGATATGGTGGGGCCACCAATATGCCTACTTAGCAGCTCCGAATTAAGACCTAATTGTGGGCTGGGTTTTGGTAACTAGTTTGAGTGCTTTAATCCATCCATTTGGCCGCATTTTTTTATCAATTAGCAAGTACATGTATATTAGTTTAAGATCTCGACCAGATTTTGCAATTGTGTCCACCCAATTTTGCAAGAAAATTCCTCAAAGTTAACCATTTTCTTATCCGAAAATACCCAATTCAAGGCAAATTTGGTCATTTTAGCCCAATCTGATTGATCTACTCGGCCCAAGTTCAATTTCAACTTAATTAGTGACCAAGATGATGATTTAAGGGTTCGGGCGAAATTTTACGAAATTTGCGAATTGGTCCATCAACTTTTGAAAATTGCATTTTGGCCCCAACTTGCCATTTTAATTCCAATTTGACCTCCTAAGCTTGGCTAGTTACATTTAGATCATTGGCCCCAACTTTCTTCTTCTTTTTTTTTTTTTTAA
The DNA here is from genome assembly GCA_014182405.2 of Eucalyptus sideroxylon. NCBI lineage: Eukaryota > Viridiplantae > Streptophyta > Magnoliopsida > Myrtales > Myrtaceae > Eucalyptus > Eucalyptus sideroxylon. Next base: position 33,297,848 of record CM024556.2, on the reverse strand, counting down.
GGAAAAACACATTCTTGCATATAGATTATTAATATGCAAGAATTTGACATGAAATATTTTTGTGGAAAAATAAGTTCCCTTTTTTTTAAAATAATTTTTTTTTGGCAAAAAATTAGGTGTCAACACCTCTGCCTGCGGTGGCCTAGTTAGATAAGGCTCCCATGATCATTTGCAAGGAGGAAAGGAGTTCGAATCCCGCTGACCGCATGGGATCTTAAGTGTGACGTCGGGGTGGTAGGTCCTTTACTAGCATCACCCCAGGTTTACCTGGCCGGCCGCCGGCTATACGGAGGTTCTCGGGTCATCAAAAAAAAAAATTAGGTGTCAACAGTTCCAAGTTCCAAAAAACAAAGAACTTGTTCCTGAGAGTAGATTCCAGATTCCAAGCGGAACTTGTAAGGAACCTGGAACCGCTCACCCCTAAATTGCACAATGGAAATCGTGGTGATTATGGTTTTGCGTTTGGTGAAGTTTTGCTTGATTTCGACACAAAGTAAACATTAATCACAAAACACCGAATCCTTAACAACAAACCATTTCTACTCTATCTTGAACCAAAATGATATAGTTCACCATCAACCACCTCTAGTCGCCAAACCATTATCTACCTTCATCCATCAATAGAATTCGGCCTTCACATTCTGATGACCATCTCGGGTCACTGCCAACTTAGCCGGGCAACAATTAGTATATGTACCTTGGAAGAGCGGAAATACCAGGAACTAAAATAGTAAATGCGTAGACTTTGAGCATCACCATAGGGAGAACTCAAATCAATGATTCCAGATCATGTCATCTCCAGCAACCACCGTGGAGTGCCACTTGAACACATGAACATGAAATGAAAACAGGAGAAAAACGTGGGATTAGACACAAGCTTGATAGTTGTATAATATGACTAGAAGTCTGCTCTAAATGTTTTCAAGTCAATCATTAACAAGCTATTTCCACCAATTCGACTATAGATAGAACAACATCATGACCAATTTGTTTTTGGTCGCATCCCAAAGGTGTTTCATCAAACAGGTTATATGCTTCCTCTAGGGGATTAGAGACTAGGCGCTAATCAACTCAGATTAGAGACTACATCCATTCAATACCAATCAAAAACATACGCAATCGCAATCAAGTACTCGAATGAACCAAGCATACGCATTTTCCTCCTAAACATGCTGCAACCAACCAGCAATTAGGATGCATGAACATTTTATGAATTTGCTCCCTTATATCACTCAGGATTATCGTCGAACATATGGTAGGCATCTCAATTCAGCGATCTGATGAAAGAGTAGGCCTACAATTCGTGTTTGTATCAATCACAAATGCAACAAAACAATTTCAGATCTCTAATAAAACTCAAGTCAGAGACAACTTTCACGCAAACCTCAACTGGACTCCTTGGTCTCTGCTATGTTTGAAATATAGATCCAAAAACAGGGCATGAACTCCTACTAGTTCAGGAAGAGGGCTCAACAGAATCTAGCTTCGTCATTTCATCGAACAACGTCCGGCCAAACTCGACTCCGTTCTGGAATGCATGGCTCCCGGTTGACGGATTTTCATCATGCCGAGACGCCACGAAGACGTTTATTGGAACCGAGCTGCCGGGTGAAAACCTGAACTGGAATCTGTCGTCGTTGAAACAACTCAGGCCTTACAACGACTGACTCGCTGACCACGAAGACTCCTCACTTCAACCCCTTGTGGCGAAATACAGTCTCCACCAACTCTTTGGAAAAGAACGCAAGCCGCTGTCCTAAACTCTCGAATCGGGTAGCTCTAGCATGTCACTTGAGAAGTGTTCATTGAATCAGCTCCAGACGTAAGAAATATGTACACTGCAGATGGTGATGGCGATGAGGGAAAAGCTTCGTCGAGGATTTAATGGACGAATTCTCAGTAAAGGGTTCAAGTTCCTTTGCTAAACGGGCTCAATTATTTCAGGCTTTATAGGCCGAAACAAATGAGTTTGGGTATAGGCCTCGCGAATTAAGCCGGGCTGAAGACGAGTTGGACCGAGATTGTGATGGGCCAATTGGGCTAAACAAATGAGTTTGAAACAAAAGGTGCGTTTATTTGGAGGGAAAACTTCATCGTAGAGGGATATACATTCCCGGAAATCATGTTTCTGGAAAATGGTCAATTTTCCTTTTTTGGGTGACCTGAGTTCAGGTGCCGGAGCATTGGGTACACCCGCCATGGGTTTGGGCTTGGCCTCGATGGACCCGAGCATGGGCATCGAGGGCCTAGGTCCGACCACTAGGGTCCCAAGTCGAGTCTCAATGGACCCAAGCCTAGCCACCAGGAGACTGGTCCTGAATGTTGGCAACCAAGAATCAACACCGGCGTTTCCATGTCCAAACATAGAGTTTCAAGTTCAAGTGTCGATGCCTAGTCATATTTTGAAAAAAAAAAAAAGGTTTCCGATTCTTTAGAAATTAAATCATTTTTCTGAATTTAATTTTTGGTAAGAAAATATTTTACATTAAGTTGACTCATTTTTCTTAACAAACCAAACGTTGGAAAATGAGGAAAAAAAATTTCTGGAACTTGTTCTATGCGAAACATGCGGACCATAAGATGGGTTTGAATATTCTGGGTTCTTTAATGGGCGAGGTAGTGAATCTGAGTTGATGGGCCGCAACTAATGGACCTGAGCAAGGCGTGCGTAGACCGTAGCCTTTATTAAGGCTGAACTGATAAGCAAAATGCACTCGATCTTTGATATTTTTGGGCTCATTATTTGTAATTTTTTTTTTTTTGTTCGTTTTACCACTTCTTTATTTTTATTAATGTAGGCTTGATGATCGACAAAAATTCGGTTGCGTGGCGTCATCTGGGCAAGGAGTGGCCTGGTTCGATTCAGCAGAAGGCGGTGATCCAGACACAACGCCAGTGGGGCTAGTTATTAAATAACAGTCCACTTGTACCCGCTCCAGACACAACGCCAGTGGGGCTGGGGCTAGTTATTAAATAACTGTCCACTTGTACCCGAAAGAGGCAAAGAATGTTCCATGCACTTTACGTACGTACACATATTTTAAGATATTATTTGATTTTTCTTTTATATACAATTATAATGAACATGCTTTTTATATGCAACATTTGCAAAGCTTTTGTACGTTGGAATTTACCACTTTGATCGCAATACAAAGGCAACTTTCTTTTGCAGGGTCCCATCATGACTATAGTTAAGGGGACGGGCACTATGTACAGCCGATTGTGGCCCAAAATCCGTTCGTCTACTCGAGCGAGACCTACTCTGTCTTGACCAAAATCAATCAAGAACTGTCAAAAAATTACCAGATCACGAGCAACATCATGGGCCGGAACGCCACAGCCACGACCCCTCCTGGGCATAGTCAATTGCCGCTCAAACCACCCTAAGCAAGCCCCGCCCATAGATCCAACAATCATCTCGATTTGGAATGCCATCACACCGTGATTGGCATAGGGCGTGGCAATCAAAGCCCGCTAAGGATACGTCCACACTCCACGGCCAAAATTGGACCGAGTGATTGTGTTCCTCAACACACTGAACATGATCGACGGTTAGTATCGTTGGTCTGTGTACAACATGTCATTTAGGCTCCCGCATACAGCGTACCTGATCGCCCTCATGGAGAATCTCTGCCACGTGTTCGATCAACGCCCGCCGCCCAATCGTTTATACGACTTCTTTTTTTTCTTTTTTTTGGTCGGTAATCGTTTATACGACTTCACGAAGTACAACATCTAACAAAAAGCAAACAACACTAATGCCACCTCTAGTAGCGCGATCGAGAGAGAGAGAGAGAGAGAGAGAGAGGGTTTTCGTTTATTTCTCTGTGTTATGTGAGCTGAAATGGGCTAATGGGCCGCCCAAAGTGTAACAGAGGGAATTAGACTGAGAAATTTGGAGGAGTAAACTTTTAAATGCCCCGATCTTAGCCCTCCTTAATGTCATCCGCTAATCTAAAGGAAGGCTTTCGTTGGCTCTTACTAGAGCACATGGCAAGGATTAAAGGTAAATGTATGGCCACGATGAGGGTGCACTTGGATCAGTTTGGGTTTTTGCCCTTACTTGATTCCTGATATTTCATTTAGTTTAGGAGATGCTTGTTTTTGGCTAATCTTAAAGAACAGATTAAAGAACTGTCACTTTACACCTTACATTGAAACTAAAATATTACTTTTACATTGAAAACTAATAAAGTTTCTACACGACTCTACATGTTGAAATTCGAGACGAAAATCCTAATATTCCGTGCTCATGTCTATAATATCCAGCCACCAAAATCATATTTGACTCTTCCTGGTGGGGCACGCGAACAACTTTTTTCCATTTTCAGTTGATTAATCAGATCCCCCCAAAAAGTTATAGGGCTAATAAGGGAAATGTGATGATTCCGAGAGTACAATGATGTCTCCATCTTTGACATCGACTTTCCTTTTTTAAGGGGGGCTATGGAATAGAAAATCTCTCTTTTTATCATTGGTGGTGTAGGGTTAAGCTCTCTAGAACGAATCAACAGTACAGGTGGGATATGCCCAAATAATGCAACTTCTTGTGTGGACATTGATTGAAAAGATCCCAGATTCCCATGTCAAGTATGCAATCATAAAGGTGATAAATATCACATATCTTCACAGAATTGTTTGCTATAATGCGTATTTTGTCATAAAAAGCATATACTTATGGCAAAATTTCTATTATGTCAAGCTCAAAAACGAATCTTCTTTAATTGAGGGTGTCCAGCAAGCTGCCCTGATTTTAATAGAAGGATAATTAACATAAACTAAAGCTTAATATGTTGGTATCAAGATCAAAATCATGCCCTTGTGTTGTGTCTTGTTGTTGTGATGTGGATTAACTCACTCGATGTACTATTCGTTTTAGCTCATCCCATACCAAGCCTCACGATTTTATCATTTGGCGTATAGGTGGGCACTTTCTTAAGAGGTCACTCATTTCGGTAACGCTCTCACATGCACATACTTGACTTTGGAGTTTCAAAGCTAAATATTGACGTTACGTTAAAAGATGTCTCCGTGAATTAATTCCAGTTTTCGCTTATATATTCTAAAATCACTCTCCCCTATTTAGTACACAATTAAGTTCATTCTTGCCCACTTAGCTATCCTAGAAGCCTATCAAGAGCCACTAATTGTCTAGATCCTTTGACCCTAAGAACCACTCCCCATCCTCATTGAATCAGGTCATAACAAGCCCACCAGTTCTCACATGGTTTGTCCTCAAACCACACACCTATTAGACGAAGTCCCGCTCTAATAACATATTGTGAAATCCTGGATTAAATATTCACTCTAACATATCCTATATCGAGCTATACGATTTTGTTATTTGATGTACAAGTGGAGACTTATTTAGGAGGTTCCACTAAGCATGCTTGATCTTAGAGTTCCACAATTAAGCATTGTCGTTTATGTCAAAAGGTGCCTCCATAAATTAATTTCGGTTTTCACTTATATATTCCAAAATCAGTCTCACCTCGTTTTGTAAACGATTCAATTTTCTCTTGCACCCTTCTTCGGGAGCCACTCTTTATATAGGTCCTTTGGTCCCAATAATCGCTTCTTGCCTTTATCAAACCAAGCCGTTACAATTGTTCCATACCTTGTCATATAAATTTCATTTCATGGACACCTTGGAAAAATTCACTGCATCATGCTTAATGTGAAAAGGATTAACAAAAACACTAGTTTTATTTTTTTCTATGGCATGAAAAAAGTTATAGCATTATGTAGTTTTGAATATTTGAGTCTATATAACTTTTTTTGGTTTATAATTATTAATTACGTAAAAGAAAGTGAGGAATACAAAAGACAAGGAAAAATAGATTGTGAAGTAAACAACGTATGTACTAAAATGGAAGTGGTCATACGACTTTTTGGAGTTTTAAAAGCTCTCATCTCCTGATCTAAACTTAGATTTGAGAATTTTTATCTTTCGATCTAGATTTAGATCTGAGAGTTCCTCAAATGTTTTTTTGCACTTGTTCAATCTCTCCTGATCAAGATATAGATTTGGGAGTTTGTTCAACCTATTTTTAGTATTTCCGCAAGGTGATGGTATTGATGACATTGAACCTAAGCTTGTACCGCCCATTAAGAAAACTATAATAATTAGAAGTTGAGATTACGGTTTATGCTCATCATTTAAAATAATCCGAGATTTAGTAGTCGGCCATCCTTCATTCTGTGTTGATGCTGATATAGAGACTTGTTGAATGAGAATGTGCTTATTATCAACAATTTATATTTTATTATTTTACTTTCTTGTTTGGAATTTAGTTTATTTTAAATTTCTCGTATATTATTTTGAGATCTTTAAGGTATGAATGAAATATTTACCTTCAAATAAAAAATTAAGGGAGGAAGTGGGTCTTTTCTCCCCCAAATATCCGCTTATAATATTGGATAGTAACACAGCAGAGAGAGATGACCTAATCCCCTTGAAGTTGGGAAAGTCCATATATCTTCGGAAAGAGAATGAGATGGCATGACGAAAGTAAAGTTCCCAACAGAAAGCTGTCTTTGTCCTTTGTCCTTTGTTCTTTTGGCGGCGTGAATTTAATAATTGTCAACTCGTGGGGAAGATTCGGGGCCTGATTTAATGCCAAAAGAGTGGAAGATTCGGGCTTGAAGACACGGGTGTGGACACAAGTCAGCACGTCAAGATCCTAGCCTTTTTTTGCCAAATTGTCGCGTCGCCACGCCCGTGCACTGGACGCGCCGTGGACCGGGCAGGGCACGCTCCTCTTTTCACTGAAAATATTCGGTGATTGATTCCCCAATATCTTCTTCCCACGTGGCATGCCTTTTATGGCTTCTGTCATTATTAACTCGACACGCGTATTTTCTTACCTTTACCAAAAAAAAAACTCGACACGCGTATTTGCATGTGCAGACAAATGAAACAAATTAAAAACTTATTTTCTCTCTCTCTCCCTCCTCCTCCGTCTTTTGGCAAACCTCCCCGTCCACGAGCCCTTACCCCGCCGTGGTCATTGCGCCGGCGGCGAGCTGAGTTTCCTCCCACCACCGGAGTCCAATCACAGTGGCTTGTCGTGGCCATGGACGAGGCTGTGCTCCAGATCTGGAACTGGGCCGCCGGAAAGACGAAGCGGGAGACGAATAGAGGAAGTCGCAGGCAGATTTTGGATTTCTGGGTCACTCATTCAGAGTTTGGATTTCTGGGTTCAATTTTTTCCCCTGTTCTGGCGAAGAGCTGCGATGAGAAACGGGAGAGCTTTAGCATTCAGGTTTCTTCTTTCTTTCTTCCCCAGCTTCCACAGATTTCCCAAAATTTCCAGTCGTCTGCGGCCATGTCTTCTACCTTTCGGCCAAGAGACCCGCTGATTTTTTACCCATGTTGCTCTGTAAACCCCTCTAAATTTCAGATCTTTTGGCTAAAGGTACAAGCTAAGAGACCCACTGCCCCCTTTTTTGTCTCAAAGATTTCTCCCCCAAGTTCTTTTTTTTTTTTTTTTCTTTCTCGAGAGAGAGATTTCTATTTTTTCCTGATTTTCCCCAGATTTTTGGCCATTTGCTCAAGGCCAATGACTGGTAAAGATGACCACAAAGACGACGAAGATGGAGGACCATTTCCGGCAGAGACGACGGTGGGGGTGGTTCCGGTTTAGATGCGCAGTGTCGGTTGAGATGGGGCGCCGGCGGGGACGCGCGGAGGTCAAAGCTCAGAAGCGGCTGAGGCTGGAGAAAGATGAAGAGAGAGAGAAAGACTTGGCGTGAGCAGATATTCCAATCTTTGACCTGTTAGTGTCATTGTCTACCCCATCACCACCTGGCACTAGTGAATTTCATTCCCAAACAGGGATTGGATTTCTCTTATTTTTCCTTTTTCTTTTTGTTTTTTCCTTTCGCATTTCTCATCAAAGAAATAGAAGAATTTCCATTCCATTAGTGAGAGGACAGAATTGTCTTCTTGCTCAACCCCGGCGCTCTGTTTTCTGGAACCGTCGCCTGTTTTTTTCTTGTTTGTTCTTTCTGAGATCCTTGCCCAAGAACAAACGCCGCGAAGGATGCGCAAGCTAATCCCATTTTTTCTTTGCGTCTTTGCAATCATGGGATTGGCGGAGCCGAGATGGGTCCTTTTCCGCTGGGACGTGGAGCGAATGGTGGGCCCGAAGCACCTGCTGGTCATCGCCATTAACCGGAAGACGATGGCCCCAAGCATCCAAGCGCATCCGGGAGATATCATAGTTGTGGAAGTCAGGAACAACTTGGAACAGGAACTCATGATTCAATATCAGGGACTCGAAAAGGTAAAGCCGATCACGTATAAAGAGCGAGAGGGCCTTCCTTTTCTTTTTCTTTTTTTTGGGTCAGAAGCTTTAGGTCATTCTATCATAAGTTTTTGATAGAGATTTTCATCGTGGAATGAAATTCTAGGTCTTCAATCTACGACAGTGTAACGGAGCAGATCAACCCATTCCGGTGGGACAAGCGGTTACGTATTGCCTTGCTGCCAAGCAGGTGATTCCTGATGATTTTTTATCTTGTGAAAACTCGGTTCATCTTTTTTTTGCAATGGCAGAGACTCTAAGATGACATCTTGCGACTCATGCAGGCAGGAAAGTTCTCATATCAAGCGCAATCCAAGCTTCAGAGAGATGCTGGTTTGAAGGGTTCTATTGTGATTCTTTAGAACGGCTGATAAAGTTAGATGTACTGTTATATGATCAAATTCAGTGTTGAGACTGCCTCAAACGCCTGCTAAACTACATGGGAGCTTGATGAATGTTACATTGGGAGTACAAAAAATGCCTAGGTCAGCTCGTTTTGGTCAGTAAATCCCTGTGCGAACCCATGAGTTTGCCTGGAACTTGGTCATTCACCTACTTTTGCTGTTGTAGGATATGCTGATTGATTTTAAGTTAATTTTAATCTTTGTACTGGTTGAACGGTATGGATTGGAGTGCTTAATGGATAGTATAACCTGTGAAGCTTGAGAAATGGCCATATTGAGTGGTTGATCAAAGCTCGGATTGGGCAGTGTGTGTGCTTGGGTATGCTCGCTGGTGCATGAGTTTTGAAAGTCCAGAGTTCATGACTGGTTTTAGCCATGTTTTGGTGCATGTTCAAATGAGTTAAATTCCATGGATATGTAGCATAATCCAAGGTAAGGATGTGGGCATGAAATGGGAGGAATTGGTGTCTCAAGACACAGGGCATAAGGCTCAAAACTTAAGCCAAAAAAAAACAGAGCTTATCTGGTGTGGGCTACTTGGAGAGGTCGGTATGATCTATACGGTTGATCATTCTGTGAGACATCTGTTGCATTTGAAAGTGTGTGTCAGTTATCTTCATTTAGGTCGAGTAGATTTTGCTTAAAGTCTTTTAAGTTACTAGATATAACGGCGTGAACTTGGGCAGTTCACAGGTCTAGCTGTTCTGGTTTCAAACTCAGATTTGCAGGAACATCCAGATTTGTGGCTTTGAAGAAATGCATATTCTTTTGAATCAATAAAAATTATGTGTTCATTAAAATCTTAAAGTTAAATCTGTGAAGCTTGAGAAATGGCCATATGAGTGGTTGATCAAAGCTCGCATTGGGCAGTGTGTGTGCTCAGGTATGCTTGCTGGTGCATGAGTTTTGGTCCAGAGTTCATGACTGATTTAAGCCATGTTTTGGTGCATGTTCCAATGAGTTGAATCCATGGAAAAGTAGAGTAATCCAAGGTAAGGATGTGGGCATGAAATGGTAGGAATCAGTGTCTCAAAACACTGGGCATAAGGCTCAAAACTTGAGCCAAAAAACAGAGCTTATCTAGTGTGGGCTACTTGGAGAGGTTGGTTTGATCTATATAGTTGATCATTCTGCGAGACATTTACTGCATTTGAAAGTATATGTCTTCATTTAGGTCGAGTAGATTTTGCTTGAAGTCTTTTAAGTTATGAACTATAAAGGCGTGAATTTGGGCAGTTCACAGGTCTAGCTGTGCTGGGTTCAAACCCAGTTTTGCAGGAACATCCAGATTTGTGGCTTTGAAGAAATGCATATCCTTTTGAATCAATAAAAATTATGTGTTCATTAAAATCTTAAAGTTAAATCTGTGAAGCTTGAGAAATGGCCATATTGAGTGGTTGATCAAAGCTCGGATTGGGCAGTGTGTGCGCTTGGGTATGCTCGCTGGTGCATGAGTTTTGAAAGTCCAGAGTTCATGACTGGTTTTAGCCATGTTTTGGTGCATGTTCAAATGAGTTAAATTCCATGGATATGTAGCATAATCCAAGGTAAGGATGTGGGCATGAAATGGGAGGAATTGGTGTCTCAAGACACAGGGCATAAGGCTCAAAACTTAAGCCAAAAAAAACAGAGCTTATCTGGTGTGGGCTACTTGGAGAGGTGGGTTTGATCTATACGGTTGATCATTCTGTGAGACATTTGTTGCATTTGAAAGTATGTGTCAGTTATCTTCATTTAGGTCGAGTAGATTTTGCTTAAAGTCTTTCAAGTTACTAGATATAAGGGCGTGAACTTGGGCAGTTCACAGGTCTAGCTGTTCTGGTTTCAAACTCAGATTTGCAGGAACATCCAGATTTGTGGCTTTGAAGAAATGCATATTCTTTTGAATCAATAAAAATTATGTGTTCATTAAAATCTTAATGTCAAATCCGTGAAGCTTGAGAAATGGCCATATTGAGTGGTTGATCAAAGCTCGGATTGGGCAGTGTGTGTGCTTGGGTATGCTCGCTGGTGCATGAGTTTTGAAAGTCCAGAGTTCATGACTGGTTTTAGCCATGTTTTGGTGCATGTTCAAATGAGTTAAATTCCATGGATATGTAGCATAATCCAAGGTAAGGATGTGGGCATGAAATGGGAGGAATTGGTGTCTCAAGACACAGGGCATAAGGCTCAAAACTTAAGCCAAAAAAAACAGAGCTTATCTGGTGTGGGCTACTTGGAGAGGTCGGTTTGATCTATACGGTTGATCATTCTGTGAGACATTTGTTGCATTTGAAAGTATGTGTCAGTTATCTTCATTTAGGTCGAGTAGATTTTGCTTAAAGTCTTTCAAGTTACTAGATATAACGGCGTGAACTTGGGCAGTTCACAGGTCTAGCTGTTCTGGTTTCAAACTCAGATTTGCAGGAACATCCAGATTTGTGGCTTTGAAGAAATGCATATTCTTTTGAATCAATAAAAATTATGTGTTCATTAAAATCTTAATGTCAAATCCGTGAAGCTTGAGAAATGGCCATATTGAGTGGTTAATCAAAAGCTCGGATTGGGCGGTGTGTGTGCTTGGGTATGCTCGCTGGTGCATGAGTTTTGGTCCAGAGTTCATGACTGATTTAAGCCATGCTTTGGTGCATCTTCAAATGAGTTAAATCCATGGATATTTAGAGTAATCCAAGGTAAGGATGTGAGCATGAAATGGGAGGAATTGGTGTCTCAAAACACTAGGCATAAGGCTCAAAACTTGAGCCTTAAAACTGAGCTGATTTCATGTGGGCCACTTCGAGAGGTCTGTTTGATCTATATAGTTGATCATTCTCCAAGACGATTGTTGCATTTGAAAGTATATGTTACTTATCTTCATTTAGGTCAAATGGATTTTGCTTAAAGTGTTCAAGTCATTAGATAGAAGGGCGTGAACTTGGGCAGTTCCCAGTTCTAGCTGTTCTGGGTTCAAACCCTGATTTGCAGAACATCCAGACCCCTGGCTTTGAAGGAGATTTAAGCACGATTTGGCAGATTTTGTTGTCCATCATTGAGTCTGTCGTGCTCTTGGTGTGTAGTTGTACATCATTGGTGCTTTATTTCTGCTTAAGATCATCTGCAGTTTGAGATTTTAAGTCCATGAATATGGCTCGAGGAAACTGGTCTCCTGCAGTTTTTAAAGGCACGAGATCATCTGCAGGTTGAGATTCAGCTCATGTCGCTTTCCAGTTTAATGGGAATATATTTTCTTTCTATCTCGTTAATGGAAAGCGACATAAGCTAAAAAGTTGCAAATGCAAAGAACACGAGCTGCGAGGCGCGGGTACTGCACCATGAGGATTATAGGCGCGAGGTGTCTTTAGTTTTGAATGAGTCGCCATGACGCAACTCCTCAAAACCAAAATATATGCCGATCATGCATTTTTGCATAATGTCTAGACTGAGCATGCTAGATTTTTATCATTGACGAGTGCGGAAGACCCAATTGCCACCGATGATTACCCAGCAATGATCATTAATCAATTAATTGAGTCAACATCTTTTTCGAATGTGTGGGTGATCCTACTAAGTACTAATTCGAAGAACTTCACATATAGTTTATGTGATTTGACAGATAACATCCAGTTTTTGAACTAAAAATCGCCACCACCTCAATTAACTACCTCAGACTAGGAGATCAAGCACACAATTTAGTGCTTGAATGATTTAAGTCGCTAGAGAACGGGAAGAGAAGAATATTAAGAAGCAAGGAGGAACGGAGAACGAGAAAGTATCGTCGATAACAAATCTAAATTCAACCCTAGATTAGCGTGTGAAAAAATAGATGAATCAAATTGTAATAATCTCAACTACTTCTAGTTAAAACTTCATCCATCGCGTGACAAAATTACGGAAGTTGATCTAAATTGCGAGGGCCCTTTTGGGGAACTTGCCGGGGAAAATTTTAGGGTTGAAGTTCTCCTAGTGGAGATTATTTGGCGAGGATCGTTCGAGTATAACAATATTTGGTTTTGCATAGAAGAAGCACAAGAACATTACATAAAAAAAAAAGAAAAAAAAGAAAAAAAAGAAAAAAGAGGAGCTTGAAAACTGCCATTCCTATGATATTGCTTCAACATTCAACTTTCGTGTCCATCTTTTTCTTTGGGGGGGGTGGGGATTTGACAAGAATAGAATTAGAGACGCATTTGGCTGCGAAAACATATAGATTGTTATATTCGCGAAGGTATAAATTCATGAATGTTTTCATCTTTCAAGCAAAAATTCCTTCTTATCTTGAAAAAAAACACCAGCTTCACTCATTGCTCATAGGTTTTTCATTCTCCTTTGTTGCTTGTATTGCTGTCACTGCAAATTCAAGGGAGGGGGAAGTTCGACAGCTATCTGTGCGCTGAGTGATGCATTCAACAGAGAATTTTTATTTTAGAAAAGTATTAGTACATAAATTCTATGATTACCTAAGGGTACTAATGCTATATAGGCGGAAGAGTTCACAAAGGCTTTGTAATTTGGGTACCTACCATTGCTCTTTCTATAATATCCACCCCTCTTACTTTTGCATGATGGAAGTCTTTACCTCCATTCAAAAGGTTATTCGAAAGTTAATAACAACATTGTTATGCGCACTACATGCCCCTCTTTTATGACTCCATGAATGCAATTAAAATTTATACTATCACTCCTTGGTTTTAATCTCCATTATTCTTAGTTTTAGTTTCCTATGAATCATGAATATTGAAAAGATAGAGAATGCAACAAAATGCCAAGTGACATTCCCAACCGGCTACTCACGTTTCTATATGTTTCCCAACAAAATATCGACGACTAGAGGAGAAAGAAGAAGCGAAGGAAAAAAAAAGATTGATTTTAGAATTGTGAAATCTCACCCCTTGGGAGATTTTTACCTGGAGCATTTTAGGGACATGCTCAGGTCCGAATCTTCAATACCCCCTCCGTGGTTCATTTATAGCCATTATTTGGCCGTGCTCGAAAAGCTTCTGGCACCGTTCGAGTACGACAATTTTGCTTCCAGCCATGTGCGGCCATCATTTTTGAATTAGGTGGAAAGTTAGGCAAAGTTCGAAGCGTATGCCGACAGTCTGCCATAAATCATGGCTTTTTTGACTTTGTTGCCCTCCGCCGTTTGTTGATTTGATGGCGGTCACATCATCTTTCAGTGGGAGTCGTTAGCCCGCGAGCGGTTTCTCCGTCAAATCCGGAGGCGCGCAACCACTCCACCGTGAGTCACTTTCGTGCTTTTCTTGGTCTTCCATCGTGTGCTGATTTTATGCTTCAGACAGAGCTTCAACAACCACGGAAATTCTGGGTGTGCATGGCATGACTTTTCTTTCTCTGTTCTTTTATTCTTTTACTTCTCAAAATTTAAAAAAAAAAATTCATTTAGTAATGTTAGTCAATTTTTTTATTCCTCAAAATAAAAAAAATAGTTGAGAAATAAATTCAAAACAAGTAAAAAAAATTTATTATCAGATTCAATTTCTAGAAATAAGTTTTTTTTTTTTTTTTATTTTTTTTTTTTCATCGTCTCCACCACCTGCCAATATCGGCCGGTTGGCCGCCATTGCCACCGATTGCTAGCCACCGTCCACCAATCATTGCCATGCTGGCTAGAGGAGGAGCAAGAAGAAAAAGAGAAGGGGAAATGAAAATTTTAAAAATTACATTACTAATAAAATTATGAGTCGTACCAACTATATTTCTCTTTTTTTCTATTTCGAAAATAAAAACTTTGTACATTATCAAACACTTTCTTTTACTTAGAAATTATTTCAAAGAATGAAAATATAAAAAAAATTATTTCTTAAAAGAAATTATTCTTCAAAAGAAAAATATCGTCAACCACATCCTATGATGACAGAAGTTTATTTTAATTTATAGTACATTTTGATTTTTATATGTGGCTGCTTAATGGTTGTGCCGGACTGATCAAGCCTCTCAGGTAGTGGAGAGGAGGGAGTATGGGCGGTTGGAATGTTTTATATGAGAAGTAAAAATAAACATGATTTTTGTAATTTTCCTTTTTGAAAATAACTTTTCAAGTTCTTTACTTTGTTGATTTTTTTTTCTAATAATTCACCATCATCATTTTCGGAACACCGGCATATAAGGCAAGTTGTCTATCCAAAATTGAGATATTATTTAAAGAGTTCTAAACTTATTGTACAACAATCAATTCAATCCTAAATTTTTTAATTTGATCAATTTAATTCTAATTTTTTTTATATTTGTCGATGTTGTCTTTGCGCCAATTTTGGCCATAAAATTATTAACGTGGACATCAACCGTTTTGCGTGATATAGACGATACTGACATGAATGAGCCTCAATACAAAAGGAAGAAAATTGTGAAAGGAAAAGAGAAATAAAAAAATTCAAAAACTTTTAAAGAAATTACAAAATCATCCACATCAACACAAGCCATAGCACATAAGTATAGCTAGCGTCAGCGTTCATGTCAATAATTTCAAACAAAAATTAGCTGAAATGATTATATTAACAAATCCTAAAAAATTTTGGAACTAAATTAGCCATCATATAAAAATTTTAGGATTTTTTTGAACAACTTTCTGATAAAAAACTACTCATATTAATTGACAAAATAACACGATATAAACCGCTTTCCTTTGGTTCACTAAATTCACTGCTAACATGTGCATGTTTTTGGCTCGTGGGTTCATATGGTAATGAAGAACCAATTACAGCAATCAATTCCCGCAAAAATCAGAAAAGAAGTTATACTCAGGGACGAATCACCAAACCAATGATCACGATTAATTGCATTATGATGCATTGATTAATCCATACATGTTAATTTGCCACCTTAAATTATAATAACTCTGTTATAAGACATACAGAAGTAAATCCTGCAGTTTGTCAATATCACTACTGATTCTTTCCACAGGGTTGTGCAAACTGCATTGCAATATCATGTTTTTTACTTAATTATTTGTATGCTTAAATTAACACACAAATGTCCCTTTTCATCAAAACTTTTGAATTTGACCAAAAAAATAAAAACTTTTGACCATCAATTTCTGTCTACTTTTTTTAGAAACGTGTCAAGAACAAATCAGTTAGTCTTAATGCTAGACAATTGAAGAGAAAGAAAGTCCAATTACTCTAAGCATGCCTAAGTACTTTTAAACAAAAATTTGCGGTCTTGCAATTTAACACAGTATGCAAATCAGAAAACTATTGTTAAAATAGTGCTAGATGTACTGAAACCAATGTACAAAATTGTCTACCAACAGATACAGCAAATTGTAAGATAATAAGTATTTGAAAAGGGGTGATATTTGATTCTCAATAAGAGACCATATCAACTTCTTAAGTAGCAACGGAGCTATGATTTAGGTTAAAGGGCGTGAAATCTATTGACGAAATGTGTTAAAAAAGATTTTGTACAAGAGATCTAGATGAAATCACACACAATAAAGGATATTAGTCACAATAAAATCTCAATTTGAAAAAATTTGTAAATTTCGTGAAGGAAGATGTTTGCATGAACCAAAATAAGTATCTGTACAAGAAAAAAATTTCTTTTTTCTTGATGACTGTATATCATCATTTTGCATAATTTATTGTTTATGTATTATGAGAAGTTTTTCACTAAATAAGAAGATTGCCATAGTCACGACCGCGTATCTATAACGTCAATAAAGAATCATAAAATTTCTCGTAATAAAGGGAATAGAATTGTCAATACCTATAAAGCAAGATCTACGGGAATATGAGGTTGGTGGTAACTTTACGAGTGATTGAACAAAGGAGGACACTAACCATGATTTCACCAGAAGAAACGGAGGGAGGATCAACGCAGGATCCAAGAAAGGAAAATATTTATTGTTTATTTTTTTAAAATATATAAAAGAAAATATTTTTCTAATCATTTATATCTCACAAAACATGCAAAACCTTATTAGCAATCATAACCAACAATAGATCAAATGGATGTCCAAAACTGACCCACCATTTTTGCTTGACATTGGATTAATTCTTTTCGTATCATTAACCTTAAATCCACAACTGTCAATTCGCCCATTGATCAATTATACTTTATGTGACTTTTATACACCGTATTATGTCCATCTTCCGGTCAAAAGCAAGCAATCCAGTGGCAAAGTTATGGTATTTCGCCTGTGGGCGATAAAGAAAGGGCAACATACTTTTGGCATAACCTAAATTATTTCCACGATTGATCAATCTAATTATTTTATCAATTGAATATTTGACGGTCTATTTTATCAATTTATCCTCAATTAATTCCAGTTCACATTGAATGCCGATACCAGTTTTTCCACGTGATCGAGTTAAGTAACAGAGGCTAGCAAAATGACCAACTAACAGTCCACAATTAACCCAAGAAATTCCTTGGCATTAGGGTCATATGTAAGACTTTGGCAAAAGAAAAAAGAAAACCATTTTTGTTGGATGTTTTCAACGTCCAATAGAGAGAACTCCCAAAAGCAGACGTTCTATTATCTTGAAAAGAACTATTTTCCCTTGTCATTTCAAAGTATGTGTAACTGCATCCGATGGTAGTAGGGATGAGGGTGAAGAGGTCGAGTTCTGGACTATTCGTTGGCCAACAAACGAACATCTTCCCCTCTTGTCGTGTAAGGGCACCTAGTGTGCTCTCTTCTCTTCTTTCCATCATTCAATGCCTTCAGTCAGTCAGTCAAAGCGCACGCCCTCCACCTATGGGTCTAAAACCCTTATGCTACGTTTAATCGTTGATATTTAGATGGAGATAGGATAGGGTAATATAAGATTTAAAATCCTCCACATATCCTCTGGATAGTTAAAAATCTCATCATATGTTTGACATAATTTACAATAGGATTGAAAATCTTTGAAAATTTTGTAAAGAAGATTCTTGTAATTTAGAAAGTTGTTCGTTTTTCCACCATAAACATTTCAGCAAACGCTGTTAGAGAACAGCATGGACACCGTTTCCTCCATTGATAAGGATGGACAAATCAAGCAAATTGGACTTGACCCAAATTGGCTGCAATTGGTTTTTGCCTGGAGTCCGAGTCGCAGCTTTTTGAAAATCTGAAAACCGAATTGAGGAGGTTCTGCGTTTATCTGAGGGTGGGTGTGAAAGAGAGAGATGCCAAATGGGATGGCACACGTTCTGCGTTTGCGTGAGGGTGAACGAAGACGCCACTCCTGATGGTCCCGACTCCCATCTCTTTGTTTACTACTGCAAGCACTGCCTCATCACTGTTTCTCTCTATCTTTTGTGCTTGATTTGATATTCCCTGTGCTTTGAATCTCTCGGGAAACGGAATTAAATTCGTTTGAAAGATACCCAGTCGCAGAAAACACCAGAGAGGATGGTACAAATGGTAACAAGTAAATAGACCTGGAGGTAAGCAAAAACAGATCGTTGGATACCATGAGGTCGACGCGAAAAGGGACAAGAAGAGAATTGACGAGAATTGACAGTGAAGATGGAGAGGTTGTAAGGGACGATCTTGGTGGGCTTGAGGAGGGCGTTCTTGGAGGGGAGCAGGGAGCAGAGGAGTGAGTGATAGAGGGGCACCGGTGGAGGGATGCGCCTGATGTTGATGGAGCCATGGTTATTAAGTTAATTTCAATTTTTTCTTATCTAATCTAGGCTTATCCCACCCTCTATTCCGAATTTTTTATCCGACATTTTATCCGAATTTGTCTAGGTTTATCTGATCCGGGAACATAACCAAACACCAAATACTAAATAAAATAATTTGTTATCCTATCCTATATAAATCCAAGCTACCAAACATAGTCTTCTATTAAGGCGTGATTAGCTCAAAACCAATAGCTGTCGAAATGATATCAAGATGCACTCAAACGTGTCGTCCAGCTTAGTTTAAAGGCAAAGTAGGCATTCTATTCAGTCGCACAAGACGTTGAAATTGGATCGATAAACTGTTAAAGAAGAGCTCACTCGCTCCAAACAAAAAACGAAAAGGACGTCACTTCGGAACACATGCCAATATTTTTCTTGGATATTCGAAAAGTATGGTCAGCTTTCTCCGTAGAATATAATTAGTCTTATTCTGTTTTTTGACACTGGCTCTTTCAAGGACAGACTTACACCAACCGCACATCATGAGAGGCGATAGACAATCGACATACATGTAGAAGACAGAAGATATGATCATAACATTGACCTTGTAAGTTGTCCAAAACCACATGGTTTAGCTTCTAATGTGGTACAATGTTGATTGAAATCGATGTCAGCAATCATAAGAAACTGTTCAGTACAACAAAATCAGTACTCATGTTCACCCAAATCGATCTCACAAAAGTTTCATACAACTATCTCTAATGCCAACCAGTGAACCAAGTCTCCAAGCATGAGAATTCAGTTAACTAGCATTAAAAACTAGGCATAGAGACAGATTTATCATACATATAAATCAACTGGCTGTTGTAATTGTCGAGACAGAAGGGCGCAGCAGGGTGCACTGAAAACTGAGGATGCCTACTAAAGGTACCGTTTGAGAGTCCACAACATATTACAAACTGGAAAGAGTGAAAACTGGGGATATGCCTACTGAAGTTCTAGACACGTCCGTCCCACAGGCACTCAGAACTAGCTCTACCACCTTTCAATAGGATCTCGATTTCTTTCGGAGGGTTCAAACCGAGTTTCTGAGCACGCTCCCAGTGAGACAGTCGAGTCATTCCAAGACATGGTCCGTAAGCCATGTTCATGTCAAACTGTCTCAGCACTTCTTCTGCTTGGTCGTGATCATGTGCAAAGTCATGGGCCACCCACTTCAGTGAACAACAAGAGTGCTACACTTTCTTGGGGCAGTAAAAGAAATTGTCAAACATTAAGTTGTTTTCTCATAAGCCACCTTCAAACTGTTTTATGAGACTTTCTACCAAGCAAGTTTCAGTTTGTAAATTATCATACTTCCATCTGGATTTTCCTCAGAAAACCCAGTGCAGTACAATTTAGAGAACCAGGCACAAGTCCACGGGACCACATGACACTATAACAAAACTAGCATTATAGATGAAATATGCAAGAGAGAGAGAGAGACCTTTCAGGTCAATGGAGCCACAGGATACGAGGGCAGGCGGTTGAGTCACATTAGAACCAACAGTTGAGGCATTAGTTGGTGATCTTTTGGAAGAGCCCTTCTTACTGGAAGTGGATTTTGTATTCTTCTTCTGCTTGAAGAAACCTTTCATATTTGCCGATCTAGTTGCCATCCTTCAATGCTAAATTGCTGCAGAGAACAGTGAAATGATGATGATGACTTGCAAAATATGTAGTAAAAAATGCGATATTAATGCCATATGCCTGAAATCCAAGAAAGAACTACTATTACATGGCAACTTAGTGGGGAAAAAGTCAAAATTGAAGGGTCTCTGCAAAGTGGGATTTTAAGATCAATTAGTAAAATGCCAATATTAGTTAATTATGCAGAGAAAGTTCCAAATTGCATTGCACAAATTGCATCAGCTGGACAACACAGATGAGATTGAGGCAGCATCTTTCCAAAATAGGAAATATTTTCAAGAACTGGATAAATGTTTGAAACATAATTCTTATTTTAGCTCTACTACTTCACCTACATTAGTTCATATCTTTTCTTTTGAAAACGAGTACACAAAGTTGGTGCATTAGAACCATTAAAAATAAAAGGCTCACTTTGTCAACAAGGTGTGGGCAAGAATTTCAAGGTTAGTAAGTGGACTAACAGGCGGTAGTTTCATAAAGCTCCTACTCATAGAACTGATTAATTTCATAAGTAAATAAAAACTAACATTAGCAAGCCAAGAAAACATCTATTCTGACAGCAATCTCTAGTAGAAACACAGCATGAAGCTGAAAACCACACCAGCACTAGCATCAGAGTAGATGTTCGACATACAAGGGGTAAGTCTGCAGCACTTCCAACTAGATTCACTTCAATACTCTGGAAGACTTCTCCGGAGCAAAACAAGAAAATATGCTGCCAAATTCAAGCCAAGACATGATGATCCTACCAAGAAAGTCAAAACTATATTGGTTGATACTTGGCATTCACAATCTGTAGAAGCCATAGGTGGGATAAACAGTCCATCATAGAGATCAACAAAACATAGAATTTGAAATCAAACTATTGGCCAACGACAAAAAAGACATGACATAATGAATTCGAACTATTTGCCAAAAGTGAACCTGTAGTGGTTGTTCATTTTCAGGCGTAAAGCAATGTCAAACCAAAATACCCAACAAGCATTAGCTCTCCCGCGATGGGCAAGATCATCTGCCTACATAGATCTTGGCCGTGCCCAATCAACCTAAAACTACTTAAGGAAAACTATAGCCTAGTCGCGAAGAGCACTGCCACGCGAACCTCAAAAGGACAACCCCGGGAAAACAGACCCACACCCATGAAAACATTCCATGCCAACAATCAAAGCAGACCGAACCCACTTCAGAAAATGCAACAAAAGCCAAGAGAGACGCGCACGATGCAGCGAATTCGAAGTATCAGGAATCAAACGACGCGCGAGGATACAAATTCTTCAAGCCGCACAACATTCTTGAACTCCACACGCACGCAGAGAGGGAAAGAGAGAGAGAGGGGTTCGGCGATCGATCACCGGAAGCGCTGATCCAAAGACAAGCCTTTGAGGGGAGAGAGAGAGGCTTTGAGCGGAAGAAACTGGAACTCGGCAGAGCCCTAATTCAAAATTTCAAATTGCGAGGAGAGCCGGAAGACGGTGTTTTGGGGTTTTTCTCGGTTAATATACCCTTTGCAATGATCTTTTCTTCTTCTTCTTCTTCTTCTTCTTCTTCTTTATTGACCCGGTCAATCAGTATAGTTGGCTTTTGTAATTACTATTTCTGCTCTTCACAATCCCCATCAATTAGGGAATTTAGCATTTTTAGTGTTAAGGCTAATTTTTTTGTTACTTGTTTAAATAGTTGCAATTGTTTTGAATCTATTTTATCATTATTATCTCTATAGGAAAATCTCAAATAAGGACCCAAAGTGAGTCTATTTTCTCAAATAAAAATTCAAAATGACCGTTGTTCCAAATAAAAACTCGAAATGGTTAATAAGTCTCAAATAAGGACATGAACCTATCGGCCGGCCAAAATGTTCACCGGCCGACAAGCGTGTGACATTTCTAGTGGTTGAAATATGGGTAATTTTGTCCCAAAAATTATAGATAGAAATTAACAAACCCTAAAAACAAAACCCGCAAACTCTTCACGTTCTTCTTCTTCCACTCTTCATCTTTTACATTCTCTATCCCCTCTCGTTTGGAGAACCCAAATTCTCTATTGATTGAGCAAGATCCCTAGCTCCTTGAGTTCCAAAGATATGTGGCCTCTCTCCCTCCCTCCCTCTCTCAATTTGAACGAAACTGACTTCGATTGAATGGAAGTGTGAATCAAAATGCATGGCGAACCTAGGAAAAGATAATGAAGAATCGAGACCCTCATATTACACATGAGTGTCTCAATAACGAAAATGTGACTTTGCTTAAGATTTTTCTTCTTCGTTGGAAAGAAACGAAGACAGAAAATAAAAGAAGAAGATGTGAAGAAACGGAAGTAGGGGTTTCTTGTTGTGTTTCAATTCGTATTCCGTTAACAGAAAATTTCCGTGCTCCAAGCGAGAGAGGACAAAGAATGGAGAAGATAAAGAATAGAAGAAGAAAAACGTGAGAACATAAAGTGAAGAGTTGGGGAGTTTGTTTTTAGGGTTTGTTAATTTCTATCTATATTTTTTTTGGACAAAATTGGCCATATTCCAGCCACTGGAAATGTCACATGCTTGCCGGCCAGTGAACATTTTGGTTGACCAGTAAGTTTAGATCCTTATTTGAGACTTGTTAGCCACTTCGGATTCTTATTTGGGACAACGGCCATTTTTGGGTCCTTATTTGAGAAAATAAGCTCACTTTGGGTCCTTATTTGAGATTTTGCCTTATCTTTATTTTGATGGGATTGTTAGAATTGATGTAATGAGTTTGTCAGCTTTATATATTCAAATCGTAAAAGACGGGACAATTCTTCATTTCTTATTATTAATAAGATCACACAATTCAACCATAAAACGATATGTCTCAACACACACAATAATATACATTGTAAATGTCATATTTACTCTCTCATCACAACTATCTGTCTTTTAGCATACTATTTATCAATTGTCTTTTAGCGCACTATTTTCAACAACATAAGTGGACACGGTTGTAAAAATATGCCTTACGCCTTAAGACATGTAAACCCTAAATACCAGCCCTCCGTATCAATTTGTTATTTTATGTCGGCGGGATCACCTTCTCGTGATCTTTATGATGTCATTAAATAATTATGCAAGTGTGGAAAAGCATGATTGTCATGAGGACTACCATGATGCGTAGATAAACCTGAGTGAAGCCCAATCTCAACCCTTGACTTTGACAAGTCCAACATGAGAGGAGAAAATATTAGGTATAGCTCTGATTCCAACGTGGCATCGTCTGAGTCCACTGGCCGAAAGACACGTTTCGTCCGACTCCATGCTGGAATCAGACGCCCCTCTTTAAATATTCGACAAGTTATCCTGTTGGGCCCACCAGAAACCTTTTCCTCCCAGTCAATTTGAAAAATTCGGCGCTCTCTCTCCGCCCCCAAGAAAATAATAGCTAGGCCCCACGATTGATTCGTCTCTCTTACAATTAATTTGAACGGAAGCGGTTGGACTCTCTCACTCCATTTTTTTGTTCGACTCTCGCCTGATCGCTCTGCCCCCGCTCCTTCTCCGATCGGACGACGGAGTCATCGTCCCATGAATCATGCCACCGTCGCCGCTTCCGCATCCGCCCCGCCGGCCGCCACTCCATCTAAGCTACAGCTAATATTTTCTCATTCATTATGCCCCTTCATTGCGCTGCTCCTCCGGCAAACGACAGAGCTCGCCGTCTGATGAACCACACCGCCGCACTTTCGCATCTGCCTCGTCCACCACCTCTGCATCTGCATTCTCCTCCATCTCCAACGGCAACCAGTGTCACGCCCTAATCCTCGGGCACACACCCATCCTATATCTGGTCGATTAAATTGCGACATCCTAGGACGCATTACCAACCCATTCATTTTAATACACATGCAAAAGCATATAAATTATCCACAGACAATAAACCAATCAAATAGGAAAGTAAGACTCCAAATTTCCACTTTAAAAGCAACCACACTTATATACATTGTAACCCATTGTGCAAATATATACAAGGCAAATTGTCTAATCAGGTTTTAAACAAGTTCATAAAACAAGTCTGCAACAACAACTCGACTCCCATCAAAAGAGAATTGCCCTATGACTAACTGGTCCAATAGGATCGTCAATTCTTCAGGTTTTCCCTTCTTCATTTCAAGCCTCTGGTCCTTCCCCAATGCCGTCTAAGGATCTGAAAATGGTTATTTAATAACCAGTGAGACAACATCTCAGCGAATTCTACTCCCTAAGACCCGATTAGGAAACCAATACGCCAAAAGGATTACCTAAGCACGACACGAGTCAGCGGACTTACCTGTGCCTCATATTCCATTTGCAAATCAGTACAATTCAATAGGTACCCAAACAATCACAACAAATCAAAATATCGATCAAATCGACCTAGTCGATTACATGTTAACAAGACCTTCAATCCTTATTATTCAATTTCCATATAATATATAACTAGTCACCGAGCCACACCACATGTATTCCCTAGAGTGCCGTTTTCGCCAAGGTGATGTACCGATCACCAACCCCATGCATCCAAGACGATGTACCGATCATCGACCCTGTGCATTCTCTAGGGCGCCGTTTTCGCCAAGACGATGTACCGATCACCGACCCTGTGCATTCTCTAAAACGCCATTTTCGCCAAGACGATGTACCAATCACCGATCTCGTGCATTTTTTAAGGCGCCGTTTTCGCCAAGGTGATGTACTAATCGCTGAGTCACGTGTCTTTTCCAGGTGATGTATATAATAAACAATTTACGTGCATTCTTTCAGGCACCGTTTTTACCAAGGTGATGTACTCAATCATCGAGCCACGTATGTTCATAAGTCACGTGCATTCTCTCTCTGGCGCCGTTTTCGCCAAGGTGATGTACTTAATCACCGAGCCACGTGCTACCTAATTCTTTCTTAACTTTATCATACTTGATAAAAATGTACCCGATTGGTCTTAGCCAAGAGTATATTCAGTTCACTCTCACGATTTTCTCCACCTTATAGCCCATCAAAGTATTATTGGTGCTAAATAATCATACTTGGCCATCTACCAATCAATTACTCAATTTAAATTGATTTAGGAAATAATTCCTCAAATTGCACAATCAACTCAATTCAACACAACGTAGAGTTCAAATAAATAAATGGATTGTACCACGACAATCAGCATAAAATTTCGGTCGTCGGCTATCCCAACCTAATTTTCGAAAATTAAATAATTATAAAAATTAATAAATAAATACTAATAAATCCAACTTAGGCCTGTAATGCCTAATTGGAGCCCGAAACGGTTGGGAAAAATCTCAAGAAACATTCAATAAATACTACAAGCTATCCTCTAGCTAATTGCACTAGCCATATGCCTAACATGCATCACAATTAACTAATAATCACTAATATATTCTAATCTAACCACCTAATCATACTTAATTAACATTAATCAACCCTTAAGCATCATTAGCATACTAATAAGGGATTAGTGAGCAAAACTCACTTGTTTACTCCGAAGACCGGAACACCGCGACGCTGACGTGACGGCGGCTGAATTCCGAATTTTCAGCGGTGTCGATGGACACTCGGGCCTAACCAAAAAGCCTTGCAAGCTCACAACAAGTGTTGAGCTTGATCTTGGGCTTGGGCTGCAGCTGGGTTGGGCTTGCTTCGCGGGCCGGACTGAAACTCAAGTGGGCTGACTTGTGGCTGAACTGCGGGCTGAAACTCACGGAGATGTTGGGCCGAGGAAAACAACAACTTGCCGGGCTGCAGCTTGAAGTTGGGCTGGGAAATGAACGCGTGGACCGAACTACAGGCTGCTGACTTGTGTGGGCTTGGAAAAGTGAGCTGTTGGGCCGAAGACCGGCTGATCTCGCTGGCGTGGGCCGGCTTCTTGGGCTGCTGGCACGAGCGAGAGAAGACCGAAGCAGCTGGTCTTCGAGAAATGAAGACCAACGCTGCTGGAAAACTTGATCCGCTGAAGACACGCGAAGATGAAGTTGCTGCGCTGGCGTGCGGTCGTAGATGGAGCAGCTTCGGTGGTCAACTGGCTTTGTTGGACACTGAAGCTTGACCGAAGGAAGCTAGCTCACGGACAAGAGGCAGAGGAGCAACAGGCATGAGGGAGAGAACGAACGGCAGCGAGAGACGACTCGGTGGGGGCGTTGGACGCATGCGGCTTCGCTGGCTTTGCTGGCTTCGTTGGCTTGAAGGCAAGCGGTCAACAATGGAGCTTCAACGGAGAGAGAAGCTGACCACAGGAATGAAGACATGAAGCAGCGGAGCAGCGGAGCAGCTTCGGTGGAGACGTTGCTGAGGACGAAGGGAGGGAGAGAGATCTTCGGACGTGGCAGCTTGGGGGCTTCGATGGAGATGGGCAAAGAATGGTGGAGCAGACGGTTGGCAGCAACTTCGATGGGGTTTTACGAGTCAACTCCAAGCTTTCGGTGAAATTGTGGTTGACCGAAAGATGAAGGAGACAGCGAATGGTGGAGCGACCAAATGGAGAAGCAGCTGCTGGCGTCGACCGGTGGCTTCGCTGGCTTTCGATCACGGTTGAATTGTCGAGCTTCAAATGAAAATGAAAGAAGGGGCAGAGCCGAAGGAGAAAATGAGATAGAGAAGTAGCGAAGGAGAGGTCGGCAAGGATGGCATGCTCCAGAAGCCGTGTATGAGGAGGGGGGAGAGAGAGAAAGTCCAAATGAAATATCTAATCCATCATTATCTAGTCTTCAAAAGTCCACAAGCATATCCCCTTGTCCCCCATTGCTTTCTTGCTCAATTAATCACCAATAATCCGATTCGATGACAAATGTTGCACCCCCCATGCCTAGTCCGAATTTCTTCAATTTTTGGACCTCAACTTCTTCCACAATCTCTAAATTTTGATGTCCAATTTTATTGTAGAAAAAGCCTGTACAATTTCCACACTTTCCTAGCATCAAGTAGCTCAGTCTGGAAATCAAAATTCCCTTCAATTTAGCCCATTCGAATTTCCGTTCGTTTTCCGAATCGTCCGAATGAATTGATTTTCCGTAAGAAATCCCGGACTTGATGGAATTTCTCCAAAAGACAAGACAAAGTACTATAAATGGATCATGACATGCTCGAACATTCGATTCCCGAAACCAAATTCAATTTCGTGGTTAAAATCGACCAAATAAGGTTTTAGTCCAATCCAACCAATTAGGTAGCTTTTAGGGATTTTATCGCAATTATATCCCTTAACGGCTTCACCTAATAGATTGATTAACTCGTGAGTGATCAGTTTAGAGAAAAAGGACCATAGGCACGCAGACGAGATGCCCATTTCATATATTCAGGACGGGATCGAAATACAGGATGTCACAACCAGGCTCTTCCTCTCCCAGTCACCGTCCTTGTCGCCGATGAAGAATCCGTACTCGAAGTCAACGTCCAGGCTAATGCAGGGGATGCGAGGGAGGCGGAAGTGGGACCTTGTGGTTGCTCCGGGTTGATGCATCTTGACGTGGAAGATCGGGGTCTTGTCAAACGAGAGCTCGTGCTCCCTGTAGTGGATAAGCATCGAGCTGCGGTAGTCGCAACCGCCACCGATGCTCTTGACGAATCCAGCCACGCCAAGACGAAACTTGACCGTGAGGAGTTGCCTGAACGCCTTGCCTCTCCTCTCCTCAACCACAACAACACAAGGCGGACCACATCCCAAGCTTCGCAGGTGACGCCGGAGTCCCCACTTGCCATTTCCGGATGTAGAATGTGTTACAAAGATGGTGAGGACGGCGAATCGCAAGCGAGCGGAAGCCCAACGGCAGAGAAGATGCTCTTTGGCAGTGGCCCTTTCTCCCTGATCATCTAGGTACTGATTTTTGAAGCCTTTTCTCCAACATCATGTTTTTTTGCCATCAATTTATAATTTTTGGATTTTCCTTTGACCTAGGTTTTTTTTGTCCCTCCCTGTTCTCGCCCTTGCCAAACCTATGTGGAAGAGATGAACTTTCTCTTTCTTAGGAAATCCTATAAGTCCCAGTGAAAGAACCTACCCAGTAGAGATGATACAAATTTCTAGGTTTGTTGTGGGGCCCAGCTATTATTTTCTCAGGGAGAGAGAGAGAGCCGAATTTTTCAAATTGACCGAGAGGGAAAGGTTTCTGATGGGCCCAGAAAGATAGCTCATCGAATATTTAAAGAAGGCATCTAAGTGCCGGGCGACACATGTTGCCCAGTGAATGAACTTGTCTAATGCCAGTTGGAATCAAAACTGCATCTAATATTTTCTCAAGAATCTCGCCATCCATTGGGACGGAACCCGACAGGTACATGGCTAACGCATGGAAACTCTGTTATGAAGGTCTCTTAGTGTGTTTGATGAAGAATGTAATGAGAAATTATGCGACGATGGGTTGGACTGAATTGCAGATTAAGAGTCTAGGGAGCGATGGAACATAGGCCATCAATCAAAGACCAATTTTTCTTGGAGAAACTTTCACCTATCGTTTCATTGCCAATCGGGTGAGTCCTAAGTACAAAGATCATCCGATACCATGTTCATGTGAGCTTTTCCGAAATTCGTGTGAGGTTCAAGTTGAATCCACCTTATCGATGAATATGCACTGCGGGCATTTAAATTCTTATCTTGCAAAGGGATGTCATTTATACTATATGCTTCATTGCAGCTTGGAAAATCTTCGTTCTACTCCTATTACAGAAGGCAAACAGTGGATGGACTGCATGGGTTGATCGATTTTTTGCCACCGTACGGCGTGGCCAAGCAATCCGCTTACGATTATGGCAAGAGCATCATCCTCAACGATCGATACTACAAAAGCTATTATGATTAGGCGGCCGAGCCTGAGGTGATTAATTTAATTTGATTTCCTCAATTATGGACTTAAACACCAGTTTCACTCATTTGTCAGGTTCGTCATTCTCTTTTGCTGCTTGGATTGCAGTGCCTGCTGATTCCTGGGAGCGGAAAGTTTGATTGCGCCGAATCTACCACTCGTGATGCAATCAATCCTCAATATTCACACTGGACCCTGGTAAAACATGTCGCCTCAATAGTTCAAGTGTGACCGCTCAATTTACTCTCAGCTTTGAGATTGAGGTGTACTTTCATTACAACCTATGACTTATTCCGCACCGGAGAAGAAATGGGCAGGTGGCTGGAATCACAGAAGAGGGCGAATGCCAAGATTCACCGAGATTCAAGAACAAGAAAACCCGCTCGCCGGGGAAGCCGAAGAGGGGCGAGCCGGGCACCACTGAAAAACCCTAGAAGAGGGTTTTACACGTAGGCAGAGAGGGAGAAAGAGAGAGTTACAGAGGAGGGAGAGGAAGAAGAAGATGCAGAGGGAGGGAGGGAGGGTGGCTAAGCTTTTTGAAACAGGGGAGCCTCCTCAGATGGCAAAGCAATGAATTGGAGGATCAGTTTATAACCCATCCATCTTCTTTTCTTTGGCGATCTATTTAATGTATTTAGGAGGAAATCAATCTCACTAAATTAATTCCACACCTTACTTAGATCTTACTGATCCTGCCTTTTTTTTTCAAAGAAATTACTATGAAATGCACGTATGAACTATAGAAATCCCTTTAAAAAAAAAAAAAAAAAAACAGAGAGAGACTCAACTTGTTTCATTGATCACCAATATCATGATACTTAAGGCAAGGTGAAATCGCTACAATCACGCCATCTAATATCCCTTGTGTAATCCGATAAATATAAAAAATACGTATTTTTTTCTTATTTTTTTAATGCCGGGGCTTGCTGCGTTGCCCATGTCCATCCATCATATAAAATTTCTACAATAACTTTTAGATGAGGGGGCTGGACTTTCTGGTGCAAGAGTATTATTCAAACCCAGCCATTTACCTCTTAAGCTTAGGCAGGTTTGGGTACACCGAGCGCTGCCCGTAAGTTGATTACCTTTACTGACAATCAATAAATGGTACATTCTAGAATAACAATGGCCAAAAAACTTTTGATAAAAAAAGAGTTAAAAAAAAATTAAGATATATACACCACAAGGGATATAGTATTCATATGACGCTTACTTGAATGCTGTAATTTTTTTATTTTTTTATTTGGATGTTATAACATTTAAAAACATTTATTTGAATGTTATGACTTTCAATTGATCACTTGAGTACTAAAACTTTTTAAAACGTTCAATTAATTATCGGAAATCCGACTTAGCATAACTTTTGTGGTGAACATTTTTAAAAGTTTCGGCACACCAACGATTGACTAAAAAGTCAAATGGCAATCAAATAATTAGAAAAAAAAATTATGATACTTAAGTGAACACTTGTACGAAAGTTATGGTACTTATGGTGTCATTTTCTAAACAATTTTTATTGCTTATTTATTTCCTTGATTGTAGGTATTTATTAAAATATTTTTCATGCTATATTCTTTTAATTTGTAAAAAATAATCATGAAAATATTACAACTTTCATAGGATGCTCATTTGGTATCATAACTTTTTAATTAATTACTTAAGTCCTGTTATCTTTAGAAAACGTTCATGCAATTAGCATCGACATTTTCCCTCACTGAAAAATCTAACATAGTATTAATTTAATATAAAATCACTCGATTGGACTCGATAGGGTATTGATGTCATCAAAAGCATGTAAAACAACGTTGTTTAGCCCTTTCCAAGCCCCTAGTTGATGAATTGGGATTAAATTAGGACCAATAAAAGACACTAGCCCACATTTTCATTTGCAAATCAAAAAATTGCCGAAGGTAAGGCTTTATCTTGTCCATCTTCTCGACGAAATACTAGCACACAAATTTGAGTGTTTGATTATCGAGTCAATTAGTAAATAATTACTCATTGATCGGTTATTAATTAAGGTTTTAGGAAATCACAACCAATCATATTATAAATTTGTACTATGGAGGTGATCATTGGAAGGGTTTTAATTAGGCTGGGTTTGAAGGTTGGGCCTAATGTGTTGACTAAACTCATCCATTATATAAAATTTATACAATAATTTTCAGTTTGTGCTAGGTTAAAGATGAGTTGGCTGGACTTTCTCATGTAAAAATATTGTATAAACTTGCTCGTTCACTTCTTAGTCCTAGGCGGGCTTGGGTAGGCCGAGTGAGCCACCCAGCTGCTGATTACATTTCCTGACCATACCATAAAAAGGCACGTTCTAAGGATCAGTTAATCACAATGTCCTTCCGACCAAAAAAAAAATCACAATGTCCAAAGTACTCTCAATAGAAAAAATATTAAAAAAAGATACATTACTTATATATTTCCTCAAACTAGATGATTATTAAAATACTTTCATGATACGTCCTTTCTAAATTGATGAAAATAATAGAGAATACGACATGGCACCACAAATGTATCAAGATTTTCCACCAAAAAATGTATCAAGTTTAGAACGGCCCAAAATTTTTGTATGCTAAATGGGCCCAGGTCAGGCCAGACGGGGCCAGGTTAGTGTGATCTGGTCCCTGAACAAGAATTTAACTTCAAATCGGGCTTAGAACAAAATAAATCTTAAACAGTGTATTATGGATGTTATGAACTGAAAGAACGGTGGATGGATGGGCTGTGAAATCAGTTAAATGAATAAGAATTTCTGACTTTGGTCGATACTTGATGTCGATGACTGGCTGTGTATGGGCTGAGCTGAGTTATGAAGTTTCCACATGTTAAGGATCATACCAAATAGCTTCCTAAACATATGGAGTTTCGCGACTTAAGCGATGGTCAATTGTGCAGGTTAGATGAAGTTTGCGCTGTACGGTTGCCATGCAATCATTGGTGATGAAACTCCGGCCGAGTCATCGCTTGGCTCTTGCGAAAAACGAGATTAATTGAAGCTGCCCTTCAACAAAGCAGAAAGAGGGAGAAGATTCTATTGAGCGCACAGATAATTTCACGGTGATAGATGAATCCATGACCACTTGGGCAAAAGCATTCCAATGGTATGCTGCAAAGTGAGAAGGTAACTCCAGGTTTTGCCATCCTCCTCACGAAAAAGATGGCATCAACACGGCAAGCTTCCGGGACCTTGCTAAAAGCCCGCGAACTTCATGTAAAGTAACGCTGTTCCCTGCCACGGTACTGACGCATCTCGAAGAGAGACTCCATAGTTCTTCGCAAGAGATGTGCAACATATTCAAACAGCTAACAGCATTTTTCCCCGAAACTTCCTCCTAATGAGATGAAAAAAAAAAAAAAGACATAATCTGTATCCAATGGTTCATGAAATCCTATATTAAAGGTGGGCTGTTTGCATCTGATGCTAAAGTATACAGGTTCTTAACAGATAACAACAGCTCAACATATGAATATAATTCTGGCTTATGTGCCAAAGGACACTTTCCATGCACTAATTAGTTGACGTTGTATGACTGAATGTTGAGGATGTGCAGGCTGGGGACTAACTGGTCATACTTTATGCAGAGACAGGAGATGAAACTGAAGGAGGATCCCGGTTCTGAGGATAGTGCGGAACTCATCTTCCGGTCATTGTTTCCTTCTCGAGGAGGACTTCCATGATCTGGTCTATGGCCTCCCGGTTATTCCTTACGTGACTGGGGGCAATTTCCTGCAGCACCATCTGAAATTTCTCTCCGTGGCAGCATCGATGTCTTCCACAAGCTTTTCTAACATTATATTTCTGGCCATCATCCTCGTGATTTCAGTGCTGATGAGTTCATGAGGCGACCCCGGACGGCATCAGAGAGTAAACTCCTCGTGATTTCTGGTCATATGGAAGCAGCACAAGAGAAGCTGATATAAGTTTGAACCTGATAGGATGAGGAAACAAGCTGCTGACAGAGATGGATGGTTTTATCTTTGGTCATTTCCCCCTCCAATTCCAGTTCCTCTCTGCCGCCCCCACGGCATCAGTTTCATCAGCAAACACAATGCAGGGAGCATTCTCTCTGGCAAGGAGCAGCGAGGGCGGTGCGCGGAGCGGGGGAGGGGGAATTTGCTTGACTACCTGAGAGGAAGAAGAAAAGAAAGAAGAAAAGAAAGAAGAACCCTAATCCCAATTCAATTTGGGGATTTCTTTTGAGGACAGAATTTTTTTTTTTTTTTACCCAATTACAAATTTTAGAGAAAATTGCCCCGTTTTAATTGGTCAGAAAAAAGTCAGCCGGCAAAAATTTGGCTCGTCAGCAAGTTCAGTCCTTTCATTTTTTTTTTTTTGAAAAAAAAACTTAATTTCATGCCTTTATTTGGAATTATAACTTATATCAAGGTGCATATGGTGTCAGTGCAAAATCAAGCAAACAGAGTACCTAAAAATGTTTTATCTGTCAACTTGGGTTGGACAACATTATAGGGAAAAATAAATGGACAAATAAATCTCCCCTTTGGGTTGCAGGACTGGATTTTACGCTCTGAAATTCAGTAAATTGACTAATTCTTTTTTGTCGATAGAAATGTATGCACTTGACTCTACCGACGCTAGAGGCTAGTCACGCTGCTTTCTTTGTATAATTATTTTTTATTAATTTTCTGGCTTGTGGAGAAAGAGGTTTGACGCGGGTGCACATTGTCAACATTGCTTAATTTATTTTTTAAAAAAAAATCTCTACAGATCGATTCTAAAAGTATGCATCACATTTCTTTCGATCTAACACGAGATCAGTTAATTCTCGCGAAGAAGATTTTTTTTCATTGTACTTTTTCATATGTTTAAATTTAGGTTTATGTCTTAGAATTAGGTGATTTTTAATTATATTCTACGCTAGTTATTTGATTAGCCTAAGGGATAGATATTAGGTCATGTTCATTTACTAATTTCCTTTATCTTTAGGATTCTAGATTGGAAACTTTTAACTATTTACGGTGATTTTATTGAGCATTTAGCAATAATCTTATTACATCAGCTACTTTTCTGGTATATGCCCGCAAACGAACGATGCAAAGCCACTGGTGAGATTGAGTGCTCAGATAGCAGAACAAAAACCATTGTCAACGCTAAAGCAAGCAAAAGATGACTCCAGGAGAGATGACCTATTACTAATAACTCAGTGTTGACTGTTAATTAGGGATGCTATGTTGACAAGTCGAAACAACTTTACGAAGGATAGGTCAACCTATCAGGAGCCGAAGATTCCAAAAGGGGCCTCCAATAGGGTAGCCTGGTAAACCGGAGCATAATTTAAACGCATTCTTTATTTTTAACATGTTGATATCCACACGTCTTGTCCTCTAATTTTTTACTCATATTTTTCTTCCCTGCAAAGCGGGAATACGAAAGGTGATGTTGGGAAGTCACACTCCTAGAAAGTTTTTTCACCTATTTCTTCTTCCTTAAGTCAATTTGGACCTGCTTAGGCCCACGACAAAAAAGATAACTTGTAGAAACATGATCTATGACCAATAACTAAGTCGTGGGGACCCAATGATGTCCCTATCATCTGTCTTGGCTAGGCTAAGGCAAATAGGGTGTTAAACAGGCGTTTAGTTATACTTGCAAGTGGAATCCTAGGGTTAGTGCCTAAGCAAGAGTCGCCTCTTCCAACTAGAGGTGAGCATGGTCCGGGTTGGTCCGGGCCACCCCCTAACCCTAGGACTAACCCGTACAGTGTCGATCCTCAATTTTTAGGACCGATGACCGAACCTATTGAGCCTGGGACCAAGGACCGAACCAACCCAATGGGTTCGATCCAATTCCAGGGTCAACCCGTGACCGATCGATAATTTTTTTCGTCTTATTTTTTATACTCCCTAAAAAATCAAACCTACACATTCAAATTACACGTCCATCGACAATGCGGCATTGTGCAACTAAACTATAAATACCAACGCACATTTAGCAAATTCAAGATGACACAATAATAGAAATTTCGTACCTGCTAACTGCTCATCGAGATATGAGACAAGATGGAAAGTTCTTGTAATCATCTATCTTTAATATTCATAACACCATATGCAAAAGCGTTTTTCTACATTTGATCATGTAGTAAATCATCGTAGCAACTGCAATACTACTCTACTTTTCAAAAACTTCTACCATTTGACACAAATTGAAAAGCAAAACGTAGTTGAAATTCATTAGTAAAATACAATTAAACCGTAAAAAATTCAAAATACTTAATATAAACCATGAATATATAACTTCACATCTTGTTAATTCACTTGAACTTCTAAACACTTGAAAACAAAACAAACGACACATAATTAATACTCAACAAAAGTTTTAAATTGAAATTACTATTAGTGCTATTGATAGAATATCTCAATATAATATAATATAACAGACATTTTACTTAGGTTTGACTATATAAAAGAATTATAAATAATATAATATAATATACGGGGTTGGTCCAGGTTTGGCCACCCAAAACTCTGTGACCGAGGACCAATCCGCATGTTGTTGGTCCCTGGAATTTCGGACCAAGGACCAACCCAATCCCCTTGGGAATCGGACCCGGGACCGGCGGGGTTGGGCCGGTCCCGTCAGTCGGTCCCGGGTCGACCCTGACCGCTGCTCACCCCTACTTCCAACTGGTCCCTCCCTGGGTCTCCCAACAGATTCATCCTAAAGATCTTTTCAAAGCATGGAGAAACGTCACCAACATCCACACCTTCATATATATTGATGGTAAAGAATTTCATCACCAATCTTTGAGGGTGTACATCGTCTAGAAGAATCAAAGGCACATGAATGAAATGATCATAACACAGTCATCTACTCCAATCGAACATGGATGTGAAGTTTTAGCTTGCTAAATTTCTTGCTTGTCAGTAGAGCAGACTCGGCCACAGCATTAAAGTTTGCCTTTATTCAAGGATATTATGCTATAATACTCGGTGCAAGTGACTATGGCCCAAAAATTTCTTAACAAATTGTCCTGAGGTGATGACCATATGTCTCATTATTTCGTACAAAGTCTCAAACAGTTTTGATTAATATTTCTTTTTTAGAAATATAGAAGAGAAAATTTTCTTTGAATTTTCATTTGCGAATAATTATTTGCACGAGTATGTATGCTGTGAGTTTACTCATTTTTATTGTCTGTTTCCACTATATCATTTACACGGGCGAGCATAAATGTTATTCCATTACAAATAAATTGAAAAGCGACCTTTTGCTTCTTAAGTATGAACCAAGTCTGTTTTAGCATTGATGTTCTGGGTTTAATGGAAAAGGACACTCACATCGACTTAGAGACTTAGTCGAGCTCAAGAAACCTTTAAAAGCATTCAAATAATCTATACATAATATTAATAAAAATGAAAATCGTCATCTAATGTGTACCCTAAAGTTAAAAAAAAAAAAAAAAAAAGGCTAAAAGCTAAAAGCCACTCGGTGTACAGTGTACTGACCAAAAAAAAAAAAAACAGAGAGAGAGACACTGCGTGCCCTTCTTTTTTTGGCCCCAGTTGTTTAAACCGCAAAGTGGGAAAGTGCATTTTTTCAGAAATTAAAACGATGTCCGATTAGAGAAATTAATGTGTATATGGTGGTTTCGAAGGCATCTTTCGAGGAATACTAGGTCAACTCCTAAATCCGCAATTGGTCAACTTTGCAGTTCAGACTTGTAAAACGACTTTTTAATTACAGGTTCTTACCGTCGAGCTGTAAAAGGTTGATGAAGAACTCATGACATCATCGATTATAGCAGACCACACACACCCATTCCAGAATTATATAAAGATACAAAGAAAATTTACATCGAATCACTAATAAAAAAATAAAAAAGATAATTGAGAAATAAGCACACAAGAAATCATTATTGTGAAAGTGCGATTGAGGGTGTGTTTGTTTGAATGAAAGCATTTCCCGTAAATTAGTTTTCTGGATTTTTAGGCATTTAATTTGCAAAGAATGATTGGTTAACAAAAAACCTTAAAGTTAGGAATATGGATTCCCTAAAAATTGATTTTCCAAAGATTATTTTCTTTTATCATGAAAATTTTTCCTGAAATGAACACATTTTCTCTAAATTCTAAAACTTTTAAAAATGTAATTAAGTTTTAAAACTTATCCAATTATTGCAATCAAAACCTTTCATTAACTTCGTCATAATTTGACTAATAAAAATACCGATGTGAATTTTTTATTATTTTCTCAATCCTACACAACATTGAGGTAAACTAAAGCAGTAAAGCAATGTTGATTTCAGTCAAATCCTACAATTCTTATTATCACGGATCTTAATTAAAATAAATATTAAACAAAAGCCTCTCTCGTTAGCTCCATCATCGGACGACCCCGTTTGGCATCGCATATGTCTCTCCTTTCAACATCATACTACGTCATCAATGAGCTCATTCACTTTCCCGCGCATCTCACAAATAAACAAAGAAAGAAAGAAAAAAAGAATTAGATTAATATAAAGCGACCTGAATCAAGGGGCTTTTTCCAAAACTCCGGATTTCAGAACGTGATAGAACCGATCGCAAACGCCCACACGACAAATCCGGATTTTTTGTTCTACACTCTCGCGTTGCGCACATCAGGATCCCACGGACCCGTATTGGTAGTGTCTCCGACGTAAATTGTTGACCTGGCGACCGTAATTCCCGTTTCGTATCGGTATCTTTTAGAGTGCACGGCCCGTTTATACCTTTACACGGGCCGTCGCTTTCTTATGAGGCCGACATTGCACGTCGATATCACTAGGGGTCACAATGATTCCGAACTTAATGTTTTGTGCAACTTTTGAAACTTTTACTCGATTGAATTATCGTCTTTTCTGGCAACTTGTTAATTTGTTTGGAGAGTTCTTGAATGTCCTAACGAGTGTGTGTCATTTGTGTACTCTGATTATTGTCTTTGAATCTACAAGTTGTATTCTAAGGATGCAAAATAATAACCATTTTGTTTCGAAAATTAATTTTTAACCAAGAATAAATTTAATTATTTCTGTTCTCTGGACGAGTTTAAAAAAAAAAAAAATACGAGGGCAAGCGACTGATTAATAGCGAGGAGGAACGATGAGAATAATTTTTATTTCATTTTCTTTTGTTGCAGAAATAGAAAAGTAAAAAGTTTTTACTTCTCATTTCCATTCTAAAAATTATTTATGAGCTGAGAATTTGTTCCAAAAATATAAAAATGAAATTGTATTATCAAATAGATTTCTGTTTCAAATATATTCCCAATAACAAAAAAAAGCAAAATAGAAAAATAAAATGGTTACTGCATGCGCTCTAATTATGTAGCAATTTCTTTGCAAAGCTTTTTCTAATTTGCCAATGATTTTTCCTTTTGAGTTTATATCAAAAATGGTAATTGTTGGTGCTATTTCTCATGATGAAGGTGCAACCCTTTCACTGTGCTAGCTACATGCGAATTCAATGTGCCTACGTTTTATAAGCTTGTGTAATCTAGGTAAGCCAATTGCAATGAAAATCATATAGGGTTAATATTACAAAAAAAACCTTAAAACTGGTACATATATAATAGATTTACCAAAAACTAATTTTTGACCTAAAAAATCCAAAACCAATATGCTTATAATAAATTTACCCTTCATTAGTTTTCGTTAAGTTATATTAATACTACCAAAAATCACAAACTAGTACACTCGTAATAGATAAATGGTAAAAATTCAGATTAGTACATCTATCAATAGTCACATATTATCTAACTCAGTAATTTGATAATGAAATTTAACATAAACTAACGGAAGGTAAATTTATTATAGATATACCAATTACGAATTTTTAGTGATCAAAATCAGTTTTTAGTTTTTTACCAATCATATACGTGAGAGTATTTGTATTGTATGGAATCATGGATGGTAAATACAATCTTTGAAATCAACTTCCAGCGGTCATATCATGATTTGGTTGATCAGTTGCCCTATCCATCATCCATTTTTTTTATGTTGTCGTTGAGTTTGAAACCCACAAACATTGACTTTTGACTTTTTCCCTACAATGATACGAACAGTCCCGAACGTCACGGCCAGGTTCACGTGGCCGCCCAAAATGTTCGCCCCCACCGAAATCGCCACAAACAGCCTGAACGCATGGGCCAGGGCTGCCGCCACCAGACCTTCCAGGGTGATTGATCCATCGTCCGTGAGTTTGTTTGATGAAACAACGCAAATATACAACTTATAAATATACAAATGCAGTTTGGCGACGGATCCAATATTAAGTATTCATAGCACGAGACAGTTTTAATACAAATGAAAGGGATTGTCTTGTAGCCATTAAAATTAAACCGGCCAGATATTCTATCTAGTGAAAAAAGAACTGTCTAATCGCGAGAAAATCATTGAAAAGAATAGGATGACTTGCTAAAAGTTATCTCGGATCCCTCGCGGGTGAAGATAAAGATAACCATGGAAGAGAACTCGATGAGTGCTGTCTTGAGCTCATCAAGGTGGCTCGCCTCTCCTGTTGTCCCGATCGCAATTCTATAGATTGCCATATTTTTCTGTTCCTGACCTCCTCTCTCTCTCTCTCTCTCTCTCTCTCTCTCTCTCAATTCCACACCTGGGGTTTGAGTGTATGTGCTCATTCTCACTCCATTTACAAATCCACCTAAACTAGCGGCAGTGGAACCGGTATGGCCAGTTGCCGGTCAAAATAGAAGCCTGGGGGGATTTGGCAAGGCCGCACCTTTTTTACTTTACAGCAATGACCGCAACGCCTCACTGGTTCCGGCGCTGCCACGTGTGTGGTCATGGTGGAACGTAAGCGTGATGTTTGAAGAGATCGATGGCCATGACGTGGTGGGACCCGCTCGATGATTTGGGGCGGGCAATGCGACGGTCGGCGAACCATTGAATTATTGAACCCGATCCCCCCCCAACCCGATGACTTTTGAATTTTTCCCTCCAGGATTTCATTTCACCAACCACTTTTCATCCAGAACGTCGATAGAATTACTCAGATAATTTAGTTAATTGTTACCAATAATTTATAAATAATGTCGTTGTCAATAGAGTTCGCGTTCGTACTACGGCGGGTCCAATAGTTCTCTGGTTAAATAAAAACCGAATATTCGATCTTGTCAATTCTCTGGTTTGACCGTAAGATTTTTTAGGTTCATTAGATACATGTGTATGGATGGCGTACTTATCTCTATGTGCCGAGTGAGAGGCTCATAAAGGGTCACGCCTATATATTTCTTGGTCGGCATGAAATTATAATAAACTTAGACCTTGAATTCTGATGCGATTATAGCCACATCTATGTGTATACTTAAGATAAAGAGAGAAATTGTTCAAACAGTCATAAATCTACTGCATAACCGACACTAACGTAAATCATCGACGATTTAAATAACATCGTTTTAAGAATTTTATAATTTTTTTTATTTTTGCCCTTCCTCACAATTCATCTTCCTAGAAAAAGGTTGATGAGATCTGGCCCCACAAGTGACCCTTGCTCGCAGAGAAAGAAAAACACTTGAGAAAAAAAGCAAAGAAAAAAGAAAAAAAAGTGAATACATATTAAAATGTTATTGAAATTTTTCTGCGTTAGCATTAGTAGCACAATGTAAAATGACCGTCATTCACATTAGTGATTTTCGACTAAAAATGGGCAGATAGACTAAATTGACAAAGTTAAAAAGTTTAAGACTGTTTGATAAAAGTACAATAGATTAAGGAATTTTTAGACAACTTCCCCACAAGCAAGCAAACTTTGTTAGAAATGGAGGAAATTTCCCTACTTTTTTTTTTTCAAAATACATTACATAGTCGAATAAATTTTGTTTATCTATTAATCCTTAATGTTTTTTCCCCATATATAATTAGATCCGTGAAGACCTTGGTCACTCATTTAACTCACTTTAAACTCTTTATGTGCATATATTACTCGAATAAGGTTTTATAACAAATTCAATAAAAGTAATTGAAAAAAAAAAGATGCTAGTAAAATAATAACTAAAATAACCTTAAGACTGAAATTCTTATAGAAAAACTAGAAAAGTACGCAAGTGTTGTGACGATACGTACTCTACTGATCCAAGTCAAGTTAATCCTTTCTTATGTCGCCAAATCATATTTATTTCGCATATACGTCCTCAGCTACTTTTTTTTTCCTATATTTGCTTTAATCTTTTCAATGTTAAGTGCATTTCGATATTCTTTTTTTCTTGAAATCAGAACAAAATAAAGTTTTCAAAGTCAAAGTAAATATAATTATCCTTGTAGCTAAAGAAGATAGTTATGATTCCGTTCATAGTATAAATTTCACGGGTACCCAGTATGTTATTTTTTAACGCTTTGGTAGCGGCTCAAATGGGTACTTTCCATTTGAAAATTTTACTATTCATTTACCCAAAAAAAAAATTACTAGTCGATTCACCGTGTGACACGTGTCCAGAGGGCCCACTTGTCAGATTTTTCTATCTCCTTTCCTTTCTTTACCAGTCTCTTCAGTTCAGTCACTGTTTTCTTCGTTTTCCCTTTTGCAGGCTATGGACGACGCTCTCTCCTCCTCCGTTGCCCGCCTCTCCTCCCTCCGGCCGTCTCCCTCACCTGCACGGTGCCGACGACGTCGTTCACCGGCCCCTTCAACCTCGAGGTCCTCTGCGGCTCCGATATCGTCGCCTCCTCCCACAGCTTCCGGATCTGACGAGGGCTCGACCCTCGCCGGATTTGGTGAGGGCCATCCTGGCCGGCCACAGGCCAAAGGGAAAAGGAAAGGAAAAAACGGGGGGAAAAAGAAGGAATATCCGGTGAAGAAGAAGAGGAAACAGTGAAAGAAAGAGAGAAAACAGATCCTGGCTCTCTTCCCTCCGAGATGGCCTCCGCCCGCGAGAAGGCGGTCCGCGAAGTCGAGGAGACGAATTCATGGCCAAGGTGGAATCGGAAGCAGGACCGAACCACGTCGCTTTCCCAGGTGGGACCCAGGTGGGGGTCCCAGGTGCCTCCTGCAGGT
Source organism: Eucalyptus sideroxylon (assembly GCA_014182405.2). Lineage (NCBI taxonomy): Eukaryota > Viridiplantae > Streptophyta > Magnoliopsida > Myrtales > Myrtaceae > Eucalyptus > Eucalyptus sideroxylon. Next base: position 33,256,102 of record CM024556.2, on the reverse strand, counting down.
GTTCAACGGAGACCAAACAAGGGCGACATTCGATGATAGCGTGTGCATGATCTGCTTTATGTCCTAATCAAAAGGCCAAAGGCCGTATTCCTCTTCCGTTGGACCCCCTTGATTGACATTTTGTACTTCAGTGATGCCTTTATATAATCAGAAAGGGATCACGGAGGACGGCGGGGAGCAGCTTCTTCTTCTTTGCTGGTACAACAGCGGCTGCTCGAAATCCCTCTGTTCCGTTCAAAGTTTCCATCTTTCCTGCGCAGCTTGCTTCCCGGTGAGCGCGAGAGACGGATAGATTGATGATGGCATTGTGTCTATGCCTTTTCGTGATGATGGGATCGGGAGGGGCTCGAGGGCCTTTCTACAACTGGGAAGTGAAGCAAGAGATGAGGGGCTCCTACAAGGAGCAGGTCGTCACCATCAACGGACAGTCCCCCGGCCCACCCATCCAGGCGCGACGGGGAGACAGAGTTTTCGTCAGAGTTACCAACAGGTTGAGCCAGAATGTCGCCATCCATTGGCACAACACCCAAAAGGTATGGTTTTGAAACCCATCGAAACTGTGTTTGATAAACATTGTAATGAGAAGTTCATGTGACAATGAGTTCGGATTGGATTGAATTGCAGATTCAAAGTGTAGGGAGCGATGGAACAGGGGATGTCGTTCCAAGGCCCATTTCGCCTGGAAAAACTTTCACCTATGTTTTCGTCGTGCATCAGGTGAGCCCTAAGTATGATGATCATCCGATACCATGTTCATGTGAGCTTTTTCTGAAATTTGTGCGAGGTTCGAGCTGATTCCACCTCATTTGATGAATATGCACGGCAGGCATTTAATTTCTATCTTCCAAAGGGATGTCATTTATACTTATATGCTTCATTGCAGCTTGGAAAATCTCAGTACGACTCCTATTACACAATGCAAACGGTGGCCGGACTACATGGGTTGATCGATGTTTTGCTGCCGTACGGCGTGGCCGAGCCATTCGCTCAAGATTATGACAAGAGTATCATCCTTGATGACCGGTACTACAAAAGCTATTATGATTGGGTGGGAGAGCCTGAGGTGATTAATTTAATTTGATTGCCTCTATTATGAAGAACTTAAACACTAGTTTCGCTCATTTGTTGTGTTCGTTTCATTCTCTTTTTGTTGCTTGGATTGCAGTCCCTCCTGATTCCCAGGAAGGGAAAGCTTGATTATGCTGAATCGACCACTCCAAGCTCACATCCAACAGCTCGTGATGCGATCAATCCTGAATATCCCCACTGGAGGGTTGTCCCTGGTAAAACTTATCGCCTCAATATTTCAAGTGTGACTGCTCAATCTGCTCTCCGCTTTAGGATTGAGGTATACTTTCATTGCAACCTGCAAATTGTTCCTCTGGTTGGTTTGTTTCCTCGCTTTCTATATGTGCACATCTGGATTGGGCTTTTTCGATGTTTTTAAAGACTTTTTAGATTGAAGAAATTTTGGAGATAGATTTGCAAGATGAAGCGACCCTTCATTTTTTTGTTACTCAGGACCTCAATTTTTGAATTGCAGGATCACAACCTTACCATTGTTGAAGCAGACGGGCACTATATAGAGCCAAGCTTGATTGTCTACTCGGGCAAGACATACTCTGTCAAGATCAAAGCCGATCAGGATCCATCGAGAAATTTCTCGATCACAACCAACATTGTTGGCCAGAACGCCACTACCACAACTGCTCTCGGTCTGGCCATGCTCAGTTACTCCCCACTTGCTGGCCAGATTCAGAATGACGTCACACCGTAGTGAGTTTCTCCAGAGAATATAAATCATATTTTTGTTTTGTTTATTAGCTTTTTAACGAATTACTGGGGAACATGCTGGTTAGTGTCTTATTCAGTTGAATTTGACATTCTAATAGAGTGTTAAATTGGCTTTCAATATCCAAGTCAGAGGCGATTCTAGTCATATCCCAGCATTTCTCCTGGTGATGACACGGGATAGTTTCTTGCACCGGTGTTGACTGATCAAGCAATTTGTCATTAGTCTCTCGGCTGTAATCCCCTGCATACAGAAAGATAATGTTAGAGCAGGTTGCTTCAACTTTGCAGGGTATACCCAATTTGTCATTGGGCACACATGTTGAACATTTGTTCCAATTTTAAGCATCTTCTAGGAAGAGGAGATTGCTTCTATTTTGAAGGAAGAAATTGTTCAGACAGCCATAAATCGATAGCACAATGGGCACTGACGGAGATCATTGATGATCAAATTAACATCGTCTTGCGAATTTTTTTTTCCCCTTTTCTCATAGTTCATCTTCCTGGAAAAAGGCCGAATCCATTCAATTTCTAGAAAGGATTACTAATCCTTAACTTTTCACGGAATTCTTCATTAGTGGTTGTGAGATAGCTGATAAGATCATTTGGAGACCTTCTACTATAGATGTGGATTCCATCGAATGGTTCAGAGATAGGATGCTGCTGCTTGTTGTTTCTGGTTGTAACTCTCCTCGTAGGTCATGCATGAATGAGCTTAATAAGCTCATTGGGTTGTTTTCTTACAGGGTATTATATGGAATGGTCCAGGATGCTATGGTCAAGACTCGAGATTGAAGAGTGCATGAATGAACTTCAAGAGAGATTCAACTCGGTGCAGGCAATATGTGTGACGACACTCATGTCTTTGCTGGAAAGGTTGTTTTGCTCATATATGCGATAGTTATGCAGCTTGGAGAAGTATATCAATTCCATCTCTCTGACGTTTCTAATTACTGCTCTTGTAGTATACGCACAGTCCCAGTGATGAATATTTGTTTGTTGAAATTTGCAAATAAGGCACTTACTCATGGTACATGCCACATTGTTTATTTCATGGTCAGCTTTACATAACTATAATGAGATTGATATGATTTTAAACTGAACATGTTTTACTCATATATGCGATGGTTACGCAGCTTGGAGAAGTATATCAATTCCATCTATAACGTTTTTGATTACTGCTCTTGTAGTATACACATGGTCCCGTTCAGTGATGAGTGTTTGTTGAAATTTGCAAATAAGGCACTTACTCATGGTACATGCCACACGTTATTTATTTCGTGGTCTGCTTTACATAACTATAATGAATGTTTCAGGATAAATCAGCCCATTATAGACATTATGAAACAAAATCTGTTCATAGTGTTGCTGAGATTAATCACTATAATCCTACCTAGAAACGAAAATAAATGAAGGGGAAAGAATAGATAGACAACTCTATCATCCCCAATCCGACATGGTTGCCGATTTAAGGCGAAGATTGTGTTTTTATTTTTTGTCCAATTTCAACAGCATCCACAAATCACTTTCCTGTCACTCAAAGAGGGTTTAGCATCAATCCATTTGAAAATAATGCAAATCATCAACCTGACCAATACCCTCGATAGTTTGGGTTTTGATGATTGAGGGATGATGATTGGAATGTGCTGTCCTAGGAAAGGCGCCGAGCGATGGTGGCGCTATCTGGACCCACCATCCAATTCGGCCCCCGCCGACCAGGAAATCTCTTTCCTACTCATCGTGTCATCTAGCACACGCCCCAGTCCAAATTCTTACATCAATCTAAAGGAGAATACAATATCATTAGCGAAAAGGGTTAGGATCTTAGCATGTCTAGGTTGACTTGGACGGCGTTTCATCATCGAAGCCGCGCATGAAGAATCATTCGTTGTCGTTTACGCTTGGGCTGTTTAGGCGAAATGCTGCTGCTCTCGGACGCACCCCGGCGCTGCAAATTTAGCTCATGGATTCAGCAGCGCATTGCATCGTCTCACCAAATCATTCGGTGCCAAGTGCAGGAAATTGCATCGGAAGTAAGAAATAGGATCGCTGTACCCTCTTGGAAAAGGGACATAAATGCACACCTACATACAAATACATGATATTATATTGTATAGTTTTAGCTAATTAGATGGAGTTAATGAAGGAACTTGATTGCATCAATTTTACAAATTGTAGAACTTGATAGCTGTGACCCTCAAATTCTTCGTTTCGTTTCTTGTTAGTTACATTAGGCATATATATGTATGTATAGATATAGAGAGAGACAGAGAGATGGGTATGTTTTCTGGTTGTGACGTTCCTTTGCTCCAACAACAATTTTAGTAGGGGAGAGAAATAAAATAAAGAGAAACATTTTGTCCTTCCCCCACGTGGTCACCAAGTGGAGTGCAAAAGTGGGGGGTGGCTGCCCTTCCTTTTGAACGACGCTCATCGCTTTCTTCCTCTATTTCTTTTCCTGCGCCCGAAATCCGAACCGATCCCTGCACTGGTAGCCCTGTGCCTCTGTCCAGTAGCGAAATCGTCACTACCCCGTCCCATTCGGAGCTCCGCCGCCGGTCACGAAGACCCAACTTGCCCGACAGCTTCTTCCCTCTTCTACCAGTGAAAGATCCAGGCAAGTGGGGTGGTGATTAAAGACGCACATGACAACCATTCTGTTTCATAAATAATTTAAAACAAAATAAACATAAATATATTTTTCTATTTCTATTTCTATAAGAGTTTAAGTAAAAATAACAGTTTGATAACGACACAAAAAATTTCTACTCTAAAAATAGAAATTCGTTTGATAACGACATAAAATTTCTTCCTTTCTTCGGACGGTAGCGGCGATGACTGACGACGACCTTTAATATAAAAAATAAAAATAAAAATGATTTAGTAACAAAAAATAAATCATAAAATAAAATAAATCATAAAAAAATAAAATTAAAATATCATTTTATTTTAAAATTAAAATATCCTTAAAAATAATTTTTTTAATTTATTCTATTTTATTTTATTTTACGAATAAATTTATTTTTAAATGAATAAAAAAATTTATTTGGCAAAACACTCAAGGCAAATAAAAATAAATTCATTAAATTTATTTTTAATAAACTGAAAATAAAATGATAAATAAAAATAATTTATTTATTTTTAATAATTTTATTAAAATAAATTTATTTTTATTTTTAAATGAATAAAATGAATATATTTATTTTTATTTATTTTTCTTTTTAATAAAATGAAGAGAGGCGGAGGAGGAGGAGGAGGCAGAGACGTAGAGGAGATGAGGGAGGACTCACCGAAATTAGGGTTTAGTGAGAGAAATTATTTCGATTTCTCTTCCGAAATTAGAAGTAGAAAATTTATATTTCGATTTCTTTTCCAAATCAATTTCGGAATAAAATCTATTCCAAAAATAGAAAAACTGAGTAGGTTTATCAAACGGGTTTCTATTCCAAACGGTGCTGGAATAGAAAAATTATTTCTGAATGTAAATTTTGGATATCATGTACCCCATAAGGTTCTGGGTTCATGTAATGGTTGTCCCTAGTTGTGCATGTGAAAATCAGGGGATAGAGTTTGGGGTTGAATACGAAAATTTGGGAACTAAAGCTCTGTTCGAAGCTGGGATGTGGTTGCTTTGTTGATGAAGCCACGGTGGCAAGAGGCCGTGGGTTTGCTATGTGGGCCATCCAGTTGATTTTGGGGGGTGGTGGGGGAAGGGAGTCGCAACCTATTTTGGGTCGTTTTGCTGTGCGGGTCAACGAGAACGCAACATTGAAGGGGGCCGCAAGCTCGGCTCACCCCTCCATCTTCTTTATTTCCCATATGCATGATGAAGTGCGGTTTTTATCATGCTATAGTTACCTTAGATTCTGTAGAAGAGTGCCGAGATACTACAATAATGTTTGGTCAAGAAACTAACGGTTTAGTTGAGCTAAAGATGAAGAAAAACGGTGCAATACTTTCTATTTTAGAGAATTAGAGATGGAAAACCTTTTGTTTTGTGTCGCCTTAAATTCTGATGATGTAAATAAGGAAAATAACAAGTTTACTTGAGAGAACATCCATTGGATTAGATTCGACATCTAGTTATAGTAAGATTGATGAGAAAATGTGTTGGCAAGAGTGTTTACTTTGAACTAGTAAGCTGTACTTTAGAAAACAGCAAAACCTTCAATGATTCTAAGAGTTTTCTGAAATTTTCTAGAAAGAACTGGATCTTAAACTCTTCTTGAAAGTTATAGAACACATCTTTAGGAATAACATATCAAAATTTTAGAACAAACGGATAAGGTTCGGGTGGTGAAACAATCTTTCTTTTGTAGATACTAAATCTGGAAGTTACTGCAGAATTTTAGAAAAAAGACAGCAAATTACTGCTCTTTATACGTTGAGATATAGACTTAGTTTTCCTCATGGAAAATGTTAATCTATGTCTCTTCCATAACATACTGAAATTTCGTAATATTCTAATAAGGTTAGATATACTTTTTGTGTCTGTGATCAAAACTGCTCATTTTAGTCCATAAACTACTTTGATCCGAGAATCTGTAATAGTTGTTGTGTCTTTTGTACTTGATTCTCATGACACATATGGAGTCTAGTGTCTCAATAGCCTTTACCTAGTACTGTCCATGTCAGTAGTTTTGAGTTTTTTGCAGGCAAATGTTGGACTCTCACTGTGTCGCCTTTAATGAGAGTTCCTATATACCTTGAAGTATCTAATAATGTATGTTTAGCCCTATTTGTGATTGTTCACATACTGAAATTGTTGGTGCTGCAATAAGGCGGAATTGTGAATGTGTGGTTGGCTAAAGAGCCAATGTGACACCCTGAGTGTCGGGATGCCTGGAGAGGGGTGATGAAGAGTAGTGGTATTCTCTCCAAAGAGGTTTTAGAAGGGTTGAATAGCTTCTCAGGGGATCTCGTGATGCTAGGTTGGGTGCGAGGGGTACAAGGTGGAGGGTCATCTGCCCCTGGGTGATTGTGGACCTCTCGATGCCAGGTTGGGTGCAAGGGGTTCAGGGCAGAGTGTCGTCTCCCCCTGGGTGATTTGTTGCGGCTAGACTTCTGTGGATTCAGCAAATTGACAGTTTGTTTACTTATTTGTTGTGCTATTGGCCAAATCCAAGTTAGGACTAACCGCCCACTTGCTGAATTTTTATTTTAAAAACTCACACTTGTTTATTACGTCTTTTTTTCAGAGTAGGAGGTGGTCGAGGAGTGCTCGACGTGTGGGAGAATTTTGTTTTTGGTTGTCTGACAACATGTACATACTCGACGGGAGGCAGGATGTTTAGTGTTTGTGGTTCCTAGTGTTTTTTTTTGTAGAAATCCCCCTCTTAACCTCATCTCCCTGCGTGTAAAGAAACAAAGTTTTATGATAAATAGAACTGAGTGCGGTTCAGTTTCTTATGATTTAGCTTGACTGCAATTGATTTTATAATTATAATATGAATTTAAAGCAAGTCAAGGGACTTGATATGAGATCCAGGGGGTCACAATAGCCTTTTTTGAAAATTTTAAAAACTCGATTACACTTTTATCACAAGTTTTAGAACTTTTTGTGTACTTATCCATTTATTAAAATATTATTCATGATACGTTTGATAAAAATAATTTGGAAAATTGACAATAATAATGTCACAACTTTCGTGCCGTGCTTATTTGATGCCAAAAATTTTCAATTAACTAATTAAGTCCCATTGATTTTAGAAAACGTTCACTTGAGTGACATCGATAATTTCTCTTATGGAAAAATCCAACATGGTATTAATTTAGCATAAAATGGTTTGACTGAGCTAGCCAAGGAAATGAAAAGCATGTCGAACGATGTTGTTTAGCCCTTTCAATGCCTCAAATTGATGAATAGGGGACAAATTACGCACAATCAATAATCATAACCCCACATTTCCATCCGCAAATAAAAAAATTGCGGAAGATAAAGGCTTCGTCCCTGCTTATCCTCTAGAACAAAAACATAAAGTTGGCAAAATTTGTAAGGTCACCACTCTCCAACTCGGTACTTTGCTCTCGCGTGATTAAAGAACCGTTTTCGGTTCTCCGAACTTAGACTTTAGGGCAAAAAACGAATGGCTTTGCAGATGCATAGAGACGAGAGGACAAACGAGAGGGAAGGGCGAGTCCTCATGCGTGACATCAGCACCAAAGCTTTGCATTTAATATTTTCTTTTCTTTTCCGACATGTAACTCAGCCCTCCTGCCTTAGTTAAGTCCAACGTGACCGGTCAAGGATATTTTCTTCCTTTACATTCTTTTTTTTTTTTTTTAAATATTCTTTCCTCTTCTTTTTTCTTTTATTTTCTGTTTTCTTCCATAAAAAAGACAAAATAAAAAAAGATTTAAACCTAAAAACACACAAATAAAATATAAAAAAATCCAGGCAGAGGGCTGACCCTAGCCCTTAAAAGCATTCAAATAATCCATGTATAATATTAATAAAAATGAGAATCGTTATCTAGTTTGTACCCTAAAGTTTATCAAATGTAAAAGCCAAAAAGACATTTCATGCAGTCTAATTTTTGGCCCCGGTTGTTAAGATTGCAAAGTGGAAAGTGCATTTTCATTCAGACATAAAAGGACATGGAATTAGAGAAATTAATGTGTGTATATATATGGTTTTGATGTAACATAAGTTGCCCCAATTCTTTTTTGTGAAACCATTGTAAATTTTCTTGGTGTACCCGCGGAGTTAAACCCAAAGAAGTCAAATTATAGCAAATGCAAGGGTCCAAAACACTGTTGAATGCATCAAATCTACAATTCATGGAGAACTTCCATTGAAACTTAAAGGCATCTTTAGAGGATTACCAGGTTAACTCCTAAATCCGCAATCGGCCAACTCCTAGATCAGGCAAAGGAGTTACGACCCTCCCCAAGCCGGGCCCTTGCCCCTTAGCCCAAAAAAATAAAAAAACCAAAAAAATGTCCTACTCACCAACCCTTATTCCCAACATTCTCCGAGTCAGACCAGAGAGGAACGTGGCGTCTTCGTCCAACCCCATCGCGAGCCTCGACACCAATTGTCTCCTTTCTCCCGCGCTTCAAAAAGGAGTGGGGCCCTCAGCAGCCCCAATTTTTTTTTTAAATATTAAAAAATAGAGCAATTAGTTAGCTCCATCGTCCAGACCACGCCGTTTGGGATCGTATATGTCTATCCTTTCTAACGTATTTCACGTAATAAAAAAGAAGAAGAAGAAGAAAAAAGAAACAAAAGAGAGAGAATTAGGACTCCGATTATATATGTCGATTGAAATAAGAACTGAGATGAGATACTTGTCTCCTTCGAGATGCCAAGCATCTCATCTTCATCTTTTAACCTCAGACGTGCAGTTGAATCTCTCCAGAAAAAAGCCTTGACACGTAATGGTAATGGGAGATCATCAGTCATTGAGGCCGGAAAATGGAAGGCTGGATTCATCTCAGTGTTTTGTTCTTTTTGTACTTGGAAGTTACCCTTTGCTGTTGTATGAACCAATGCTAATGTGGGCGTAGCAAGCAATGTATCTAGATCAGAGCTTGGTGCAATGTTGGCAAAGAGTTGCAGAATTTTTTTGTACAAGAAAAACAAAACGATTGGTGCCGTCCCTAATTATGCTGATCATCACCGGTAACGAACCTTCCGATAGTGCGGTGGCAGGGACCCGCTGCTGCAGCCGGGATCCTAGAAGACGGGCTCGAACTCAGCACGCAAGCGTGTCGCCCCTGCACTGACCCGCCGGACTTGTCTTTTCGGTTTTCCCTAATTTAAATGGAAACATTTATAGTAGGCAGAGGACGAAACGTCCCCATCATGCTTGCTAATGTTAGCAAAGATTTAGGAATCAATCAGGTTAAAAATTTGTCAAAAATAAAATCAGGTTAAAAACGGTCCACGAGGTGATGGATCATAAATTATTATCATTATTCGCAGAGGGAATCTGGATAAAGATCTGTCCATTTCTTGGGGGGCCACCAAAAAGAAAAATACCCCAAAAATATCTAAAAACATTTTGAAAAAAGGAGGGCGTGCGATTAATGGATAGGCTCGAGGGCGGAGGTCCCCCACTAAGAAATTGCTAATTAGCCCATCAATCATTTTCTTCTTGTAAAGCGATGGCCCAACTACACAGGAGTCAAATGATCATACCGCAATCATCCACACCTTCATATTAGACTATATTATTGATAGCTAAAAATTACATCGCCAATCTTTGAAGGGTGTATGTCGCCTAGAAGAATCGAAGGCACAGGAATCAAATGATCATACCGCAATCATCTACTCTAATTGAACATAGATGTGAAATTTGAGCTTTGCTAAATTTCCCGCTTGTAGGCAAAGCGGACTCAGCCACAACATTGGAGTTTTCCTTTGTCCCAAGAAATTATACTAAAATACTCAGTGCAGTGGTTATTGCCCAGAAATTTCTTACAAATCATCCTGGGGTGATGACTATATGTCTCGAAATGAGCAAGGTACTATTCATTTTGTACAGAGTCTCATATAGTTTTGATCAATATTTTTTTGGAATACAAAAGAAAATTTTTTCTCTGAATTTTCATTTGTGAGCGATTATTTGCGCCCGATGATGTGTGTTGCCAGTCTACTCATTGTTATTGCCAGTTCCAATTGTGTCATTTACGTGAGCGAGCATAATTGTTCTTTCATTATGAAGAAATTGAAAAGCAACTTTTTGTTTCGTAAGTATGAACCAAGTCTGTTTTGGGGACTAAGTTGAGCTCAAGAAACCTTTTAAAGCATTCAAAAATCTATGTACAATATTAATACAAATGAGTTTTGTTATCTAATGTGTACCCCTAAAGCTTATAAAATGCTAAAAGCTAAAAGACACTCTGTGCTGTTTATTTTTTGGCCCTAGTTGTTTAGACTGCAAAATGGGAAAGTGCATTTTATTAGAAATAAAAAGGATGTCCGATTAGAGAAATTGATTTGTGTATATGGATTTGAAGGCATCTTCCGAGGAATATAGGGCCAACTCCTAAATCCGCAGTTGGTCAACTTTGCAGTTTAGACTTGTAACACGACTTTCCAATTATAGGTTCTTACCGTCCAGCTGTAAAAGGTTAATGAAGAACTCATGACATCATCGATTATAACAGATCACGCGCACCCATTCCAGAATTATATAAAGAAACAAAGAAAATTTACATCGAATTACTAATAAATAATTGAGAGATAAGCCCATGAGAAATCATTATTGTGAAAGTGAGATTACAAGTGCGTCTATTTAATGAAAGCATTTTTTACGAATCATTTTTCTGGATTTTCATGCGTTTAATTTGCTAAAAATGGTCGATTAATAGGAAAGCATTTGCGTTCAAAGAAAATATGCATGCTTTAAGGTGGGAAAATAAATTCCCTTATATGAAAATGGGAAAATATTTTTATGGAAAATTATTTCTTGAAAATTATTTTCTTATGCGAAATAACCACAAAAAACCTTAAACTATATTTATTGTTCAAGACAATGTCAACTGTGACATATTTATCATAAATTTTTTATCATGACGTCAAAAACCCTAAATTTGTAACCGTGAGACACATTCATTATTCGTTAAGATTCTATCAAATGATTTTCTAAATGTCAATACTATTTGTCATCGACTGTCCATCTAGGCGAATTTTTAATGATGTCCACCACAGAGAGTAAACATGTCATACAAGTGTAAGTTTGGAGTTTTTGGTATCATAAATGAAAATTTTAAGATAAATATATCATGATGGGTACAATTTGAGTTTTTTTTTTTTTTTTTTATAGTTTTTTTCATTTTTTCCATGAAATTTTATCTGAAACAAACACACATTGATTTTTAAAATTTTTAAAAAGCGTAATCGAATCCTAAAGTTTGTCTAATTACTGCAATCAAAATCTTTAATTAACTCCGTTGTGATTTGATTAAAGGAAAATATCGATGTGGCCTTTCTTAATTATCATTTCTATCCAATGTGACGGTGAAGTAAACTAAATTAGTAAACAATATCGATTTCAGTTAAATTCTATTCTTTTTTTTTTTTTTTTTATCACGGATCTTACTTAAATTAAATTAAAGAAATAAAAAATATATATTAAAAAAAGCCTCTTTTGGGAAATGCTTTGAAACTCTTTTTTCTACTTAGTCCCTACTTACCAACACCATTCCCAACCTTTGCCCGCGGCAGACCAGAGAGAAAGATGGCGACTTCATCCGACCCCCAGTTTCAACGCCAGCTGGCTCCTTTCTCCCGCCTCTCACAAGAAAGAAGGAAAGAAAGAAAGAAATTATATTAATATGTTTAATCTCAATAAAGCGAGCTGAACCGATGGGCTTGTTCAGATGCTCCGGATTTCAAAACATGATTGAATTGATTACAAACGCCCATACGACGATTCCGGATTTTTTTTTTCTATGCTATACGCCCGCGTACCGCGCGTTAGGATTCTATTGTTGAGTCGATAACTTTTCGAGTACACAGCTCGTTTATACCTTTCCACGGGCCGTCGCTTTCTTCAGAAGCTCATGCGCACTAGCGGCCGCAGCGGTTCCGCACCGAGCGTTTTGCGCACCAACTTGTTTGTTTTATTCAGTGAGTTCTTGAATGTCTTTGAGTTGTTTTTTTTTTTTTATCATAAGAAATTTGCATTCATTATTAAAATAGTACACGATAAGGAATCTTAAAAATTATAATAATAAAGCAAGCCTATAAAGCTTCAAAACAAACAAAAAATCATAAATCAAGACATATTATTACAGCATTACTAGTAGAGAAAATAACAGATCTGTTTTTAAAGGATAGATCTATGATTGCATCCAAATGAATGGATTGATGGCCAATTACTGAATCATATTAGCATCATTGGTGATAAGCACAAAATGGGATTTATCATGCCTTTCAAGCAAGCAAACTTAATTAGAGATGGAAGAAATTTCCTTGTTTTTTTTTTAAATTCACGAAACAAAAATTATTATTGGAGGTTGAGCTACGTTGACTTGCCGTATGAACCAAGTGTTGAGTAATTACTAGAAAGAGGCGGAGGTAATCTGTTATATTTTTAAAAAAAGTATAAATTTACTTTTTTCTCGTATTTTATGTCGAGTTGAGTGATTATGTTAATAAACTTAAAAGAAAAAAAAAGTGGAAAGATATATGCAATTTAAGCTCCACTTGTTTATTAGAAAATGAAAGATTCTATTTTTTTTTAAATGACCCATTATTTCCCTTGAACTAATTAGTTGATGAAAAGATATATGCAATAGTATATGTTTAAATATTTTTATAGACGATGGAAATATCCTTGGAGCATATATTTTCATAAGACATACAAGTGATTATTTATAGAATAATATTTTTCCAATATTTTACTTTTTATAAAATAAATATAATGAATTCGATATATTCTAATCAAAACATAATCAATTATCGCAGTGGAACTAGGTTAATCGATGGTTTTATTAACTAGAACTGCGTCAAAGACTTGATTATGTTTATCTATTAATCTTTAATGCTTGTCCCGATATATAATGTTCATACTCTGAATTCTCTATTTCTGAATTTATGACTTAAACTTCTCAACCACCAGTCCGTTCGGAACCTTCCACTCCCCCCCTTTTTCTATCTCGGTGCTCATCCTCTCGCTTTCACCTTTATGCAAGTGCTCATCCTCTCGCTTTCACCTTTATGCAAGTTGAGCCGTGCACGACATTCTCTCCTTGCTCGCCTCGCCTCGCCTCGCCTCGCCCCTCCTGTTTCCGGCCCTCTCCCCCGCCTGCACGGCGCCGACGACGTCGTTCACCGCCTGCCCCTCTCCCTCGCCTGAGCCCGATCTTTGCCCCTCCCCCACCGCCGGCGACGGCTCCACCACTGAAGTCGTCCGCCGCCCCCGCCGCCGCCCTACCGGGTCCAAGAACAAGCCCAAGTCCTCCCCGGTCGTCATCAGCCGGGACCCCAAGCGCTCTCTTTCCCTCAGCCCCTGCATCCTCCGAGGTCCTCTGTGGCTCTGATGTCGCCGCCTCCTTCCACAGCTTCCGGATCTGGCGAGGGCTCGACCCTGGCCAGATCAAGATCTGACGAGGGCTCGATCTGGCGAACCCTCGCCAGGTCCGGTTCGCCAGATCCGGATCTGACAAGGGCTTGATCTGGCGAACCCTCGTCAGATCCAGATCTGAGGAACCCTCGCACCCTCGCTAGATCCGGTTCGCCAGATCCAGATCTGAGGAGCCCTCGCCAGATCCGGATCTGACAAGGGCTTGATCTGGCGAACCCTCGCACCCTCGCCAGATCCGGTTCGCCAGATCCAGATCTGACAAGGGCTTGATCTGGCTAACCCTAGCTAGATCCAGCGCAGGCGACCCTCGCCCTGGCTGCGAGAGTCGACTCCTCACCGGAGTTGATGAGGGCGACTCTAGCCGGCCACGGGCCAAAGGGAAGGAAAAGAAGAAAAGGGGGAAAAAGAAGAGGAAGAACCGGTGACGAAGAAGAGAAAACAGGAAAAGAAGAGAGAGGGTAGCGAAGGAGAGAGAAAACAGATCCCGACACTCCTCCCTCCGAGATGGCCTCCTCCGTGACCCACTCCGGATCCGCTCGAGATCCGGCCGGTACCGGAGCTGGTCCGGCGACCAGGCGGTGCGCCAGGCCAAGAAGTCGAGGAGATGAATTCAGGGGCGAGGTGGAATCTGGAAGCCGAGCCGAGCCGAGCCTTGTCGTTTCCCCAGGTGTGGCCCACCCATTAGCCACCATTCAGGCTGCGGTTGGTAAGGCTGCTTTTGTTTTGATTTTTTTTTTTGTTTTTAAATAATTTTTTTAATTTTTCTAAAAAAAGAAACAGAAACATATTTATTAACATATTTATTTTAAAATCATTTTTATTTCCATAAACATATCTGAAATAGAAACAAACAAGAACATAAAAATGTTATTTTTTGTTTTTGAAATAAAATTTAGTAATACTTTTTTTTTTTCTTTGACCGGTCATTGGCCTCGGTTAGGGCCGGCGATCGGCTGGCGACCGCACTGGAGCGTCGCCCGCGCCCAGATTCGGCGAGGCCGACCTCGCGCCGGGCTGGACGAGCTCGATCTTTGCCGACCCCACCGTGGCTGGGCTAGGCCGTTGGCTGGTCGCCGGCCATGACCGAGGTTGGTGATCGGCCAAAAAAAAAAAAAAAAAAAGAAAAAAAAAAAAAAAATTATATAAATTATCAAACGTATATTTGTTCATTTTTTATTTTCGAAATAAGTTTGTTAAATAATTATTTTGTTTAACAATTATTTTCCGGAATAGAAATTTTTTTATTTTATTTTTATTTTTCGAAATAATTTTTAAATAGAAATGTTATCAAATGTGTCATAACTTATTAGGAATAATTTTTAAATTTAATAACTTTTAATCTCGAAATAAAATTATGTTTAATATTATACTCAAAATTTTTATTTTTAATTTTTAAATAGTTTTATTATTATTTTTTGTTTCTTTTTTATATCTTATTTTAAATCTATTTTCGAAAATAAAAAATAAAAATTTATTTTCGAAAGTAAAAATTTTATGAAATAAAAGTTTTGTTGTTTGATCGATTAGAGTTATCAGTTAGCAAACGCGCTGATTAGGTCGAATAGTCTTTCCAAAAAAAAAAAAAAAATAGTTGGCTTTTATCCATGTTATCATGGCCATTTTTGGTTCCCCTTTTTGAGAATGGTCCACGGTTCTTATCCAGTAGAAAATTGAGATTCTTCTTTTTTGTCTTTCTCGGTATGACAGTGGCCCCGCACGGAATCTCGTCTCCTCCTGTCAAAGTTTTCATTCTTTCTTGTTTGTTGATTTTTTTATTTGAGAAACCGCTTTAGTTAACAGTCGTCACATAAATCGTTAAGTGTCGTTACCTATCGCTATCTAAGAATCTCGCTTTCCTACTAAAGAAGAACCGCTAGCGGGAAAATCGTCACCTGGCGCCGCACTCGCGACACACATCAATCACCGAGGAGACTGGTGGGCTATTAGGTGATTGACGCGTGGCGTCGGATGGTGATTTTTCAGATGTCGCTAGTGGGAAACTGCCGCACTCGCGACACACATCAATCACAGAGGAGGCTGGTGGGCTATTAGGTGATTAACGTGTGGCGCGTGGTGCCGGGTGGTGGTTTTCTAGGTGTTGCTAGTGTGAAAACCGCCACCCGGTGCCACGCATCAATTACCTAATAGCCGCCAGCCCGCAGCTTGCTTCTTAGAACTCCTAACCTTCCCTCAAACCTTCCCTCAAAGGACTGAAGTCAACAGCAACATGGCAATTTTATCAGCATCAGATCTAGGCTTCTTCTCCTAAGCGAGATTCTTGTTCTTCGTCTTCCTCTTCTGCTGGTATCGACAGCGGCCCCGTACGAAATCTCGTCTTTTCCTATCAAAGTTTCAATTTTTCTCGTCTGTTGGCTTTTATCCATGTTAACATGGCAATTTTTGTTCCCTTTTTTTGAGAATGGTCCACGGTATCTGCATCAGATCTAGGCTTCTTCTCCAGTAGGGAAGCGAGATTCTTGTTCTTCCTCTTCCTCTTCCTCTTCTGCTGGTACGACAGCGGCCCCGCACGAAATCTCGTCTCTTCCTATCAAAGTTTCAATCTTTCTCGCCTATCAAAGTTTCAATCTTTTTTCCGACCAAAAATAATTTTTTTTTTTTTCAATCTTTCTCGTCTGTTGGCTTTTATCCATGTTAACATGGTAATTTTTGTTCCCTTTTTTGAGAATGGTCCACGGTATCAGCATCAGATCTAGGCTTCTTCTCCAGTAGGGAAGCGAGATTCTTGTTCTTCGTCTTCCTCGTCTGCTGGTACGACAGCGGCCCCGCACGAAATCTCGTCTCTTCCTATCAAAGTTTCAATCTTTCTCGCCTATCAAAATTTCAATCTTTCTCGTCTGTTGGCTTTTATCCATGTTAACATGGCAATTTTTGTTCCCCTTTTTTGAGAATGGTCCACGGAATCTGCATCAGATCTAGGCTTCTTCTCCAGTAGGGAAGCGAGATTCTTCTTCGTCGTCTTCCTCTTCTGCTGGTACGACAGCGGCCCCGCACGAAATCTCGTCTCTTCTTATCGAAGTTTCAATCTTTCTCGTCTGTTCCTATCAAAGTTTCAATCTTTCGTGCGCAGCTTGGGTTCCGGTGAGCGCTAGAGATGGGTATCTGGATTAAATTGCTTCTATGTCTTTTCTCATTGATGGCGGGGGCTCGAGGGCTTTTCTACGACTGGGAAGTGAAGCAAGAGATGGTGGGCTCCTACAAAGAGCAGGTCGTCACCATCAAATAGACGGCACCCCGGCCCCACCATCCAGGCTCATCAGGTTGAGCCAGAATGTCGCGATCCATTGGCACAACACCCAACGGGTATGGTAGCGAAACCCATCGAAACTGTGTTTGACGAAGATTGTAAGGAGAAGTTCATGCGATGATGAGTTCGGATTGGATTGAATTGAATTGCAGATTCAAATTCTAGGGAGCGATGGAACTGGGGATGTCGTTCCAAGGCCCATTCCCCCCGGAAAAACTTTCACCTATGTTTTCATCGTGCATCAGGTGAGCCCTAAGTATGATGATCATTCAATACCATGTTAGTGTGAGCTTTTTCTGAAATTTGTGCGAGGTTCAAGTTGATTCCACCTCATTCAATGAATATGTGCGGCAGGCATTTAATTTCCTATCTTGCAAAGGGATGTCATTTATACTTATATGCTTCATTGCAGCTTGGAAAATCTCAGTACAACTCCTATTACACAATGCAAACGGTGGCTGGACTGCATGGGTTGATCAATGTTTTGCCGCCTTACGGCATGGCCGAGCCATTCACTCAGGATTATCACAAGAGCATCATCCTTGATGACCGGTACTACAAAAGCTATTATGATTGGGCGACAGAGCCTGAGGTGATTAATTTAATTTGATTGCCTCAATTATGAAGAACTTAAACACCACTTTTGCTCGTTTGTCATGTTCGTTTCATTCTCTTTTTGTTGCTTGGATTGCAGTTTCTGCTGATTCCCAGGACGGCTCGTAATGCCATCAATCCTGAATATTTGCACTGGAGGATCATCCTTGGTAAAACGTATCACCTCAATATTTCGAGTGTGACCACTCAGTGTACTCTCAGCTTTCAGATTGAGGTATCTACAACCTAAAAATTGTTCCTCTGGTTTGTTTATTTCCTCGTTTTCTATAATGAAGTTTCCACTTCTGGATCATATACTTTGGGCTTTTTCGATGTTTTTAAAGACTATTAGATTGAAGAAATTTCAGAGAGATTTGCAAGATGAAGCGACCCTTCATTTTTTTCCTTACTTAGGACCTCAATCTTTGATTTGCAGGGTCACAACCTTACTGTTGTTGAAGTGGATGGGCACTATGTAGAGCCATTTGTGAACCAAAGCCTGATCATCTACTCGGGTAAGACATACTCCATCAAGATCAAAGCCGATCAAGATCCGTCGAGAAATTACTCGATCACGACCGACATTGTTGGCCAGAACGCCACTGCGACAACCCCTCTCGGTCTGGCCGTGCTCAGCTACTCCCCACCCGCTGGCCCGTTTCGAAATGGCGTCACACCGCAGTCAGTTCAGAGCCTGGGGAACAAAGCCTGCCAAGGTAATATGTGTGACAGGACTAATGTCTTAGTTAGAGAGGCTGTTTTGATCCCTTGTTTGAAATTTCAGGTTATGTTTCCCTAGAGGATATAAGTCTGTGGATATTTATTATCTTTCAAGCAAAAGTTTGCTCTTTTTCTTGAATCTTTGGAAACTATGATTATTTTTCTCCTGAGGATATAAATTGTATTTTTGTTTTGTTTATTAGCTTTTTAACAGCAATTATTGAGGAACATGCTGGGTAGTGTCTTATTCAGTTGGATTTGATGTTCTAGTCGAGTGTTAAATTGGCTTTTACTATCCAAGTCAGAGGCAGTTCTAGTCATGTCTCAGCATTTTTCCTATGATGGCATCGGATAGTGTCTTGCATGGTTGTTGACTGATCGAGCAATTTGTCATAAGTCTCTTGGCTTTAGTCCCCTGCACACAAAAAGATAATGTTGAAGGAGGTTGCTTCAACTTTGCAGGGTTTGCCCAATTTGTCATTAGGCACACATGTTGAACATTTGTTCCAGTTTTTAAACATCTTCTAGGAAGAGGAGATTGCTTCTATTGTGAAGGACACTGTTGGCTTTGATGCTGCAGAGCATATAGGCATAGGATGGCAAAAAGAGAAGCAACAGAACTGTGGGCATCATGAATGAAAAACTATAAAAGAATCAGAGCCCTGCAATGTTGGATGCAAAATACAAAAGCAAATCACAAACTTTTTTTCCTCTGGGATTGGGAATCACAGTTAGTGCAGCTCCTCTAGTGCCCATCTAGAGCTTATCATCGAAAGGACTAAAGAGCAGTTCATGGACATTTACTCACTGCTGAGTAACAATTTCTGAGCCATCTTCCATTTGTGATGGGGATAACTTTACCCTATTGCTATGCTATTATGTCTGATGTCCCTTATAAATTACATGCATCGAAGATCCCGCTGACGAAGCTCATTGGGTTGTTGTTTTCTTACAGGGTACCAAATGATGTTAGCAATTCTACCGATTCTAATTTGGCTCATCTGAAGACGGCCCGAAGGATAATTTTGCTTACTTTCATCTTGCATGGCACCTGATAAAAGAAAAAAAAGCTCATATTTTTTCTTTTATGGGTTAATATCCTAAAAAATCTTGAAGTGGTACATCTGTGACAAATTTATCCTAAACTAATTTTTTGATCACAATTTGACTAGTTTGAGGTTTGTAACGGTCAAATAAATTAGTTTGGGTAAATTTGTCACATGTGTACTAGTTTGAGATTTTTCATGATATTAATCATTTTTTTTTATAGCTTTATCAAGTATGTATAAGACCGAATCTATTTGATTTCTAATAAGGACGGGTCATTCTTAAATTTTTGAGGAATCCTTTGTCAGTGGTCGTGAGATTGCTTAGCACCTGCTAACGGAAAATGCACAGGAGGGTTAGTGGCTTTAATAAAATGAAGATTCTTTGGGAAGAGGAGGGGAGGGGGTATAATAGGTAATTGCTGAAAGTTTAGGGACAAAAATATATTTCCCCAAAATTTGGGGGAGTTTTGGATAATTTTCATAAGATTATTGTCATGTTGTGTACAGGACTATTGTGTTTTCATGTATATCTCACCTTAGAATTACTTATCTGTGCCTCTGGCATTTGCATGCATTTTATGGCACTACGGTATTAATATTTGGATTCACTAGTAATGCATTGTGCCCAAACGACATAGTTGATGAAGGTGATGTGACTTGGTCAATGAGATAGCACTGTAGAATGGAAAAATAGAAAATAATCTATTTTATCGTTCATAATTATACATGTTATGACTTATTGTTGCCTGGACCCTCCTTATGTAAAACTCCAAAGTAGCTAAATAAATTGCTAGGTGGGCGCAAATAATCCTCTTGCGAGATAACGCTTTCTTAGCACAATCCCTCCCAAGTCGTACCATTCCTATCTTCGTTCTATCATTGATTATATTCATTATGTCAATGGGCCACTTTCACTTATACAAGAGCCCATCTTATTAACTAGAGTCTCGAAAGCTTAGTTATTCTAGATTCATCTAATACCTGTTATAATTATATTTTCCTCTTTTATAAACTGTTTTACGATCTTTTAAAATAAAAGTCAAATGAAATCATGATAAAGCAAGTAAAACATGAAAAAGTAAACATCCCAAGCTGTATCGAGCAACATTACATGATATCTTATTATAAGACTCCTGGCAGATCCCTCGGAACTATGAATAGAAATAAACGTGCATTAAATTAATAAACATATATTCCTTAATCTAAGCGATGAGAAATAAATTTTAAGTATGACAAGATGAAATCAATAATAAAAACTAAACTTATTTAATTCATATAATGCAAGAAACACCTAAATACTTTTCTTATCGTTTCATCAATTTTTTTTTTTTTGGTAAAAACGTTTCATCATTTTTGTACGCAATAAAACCATCTTAACATCCACGATGAGAAGGAACGCCTAAAATCAATACAAGAAAAGGGTATGGGTGGAAATTTTCCGATACACTTTTTGATCTCTCGGTTTTCCTGTATCTGCGAAATAGACATTAGAAAATCTGCTAAAACACGAACATCAAGATGCTATGCGAACTGAAATTTAAAAAAGAGGAATACTTATCTAACTATTCTTAATAGAACTAAGACTTCGGGCTTATAAAGTTCCTGAATCATACTTGACAATCCTAGAATGACCTAAATCAACTAATCACACAAATATTGAAAGCTTTATTTAATTAAAGGGCTTAAGGCCCTGTCCGCCCAAGCTGGGCCCAGAAAGCCCGGCCCATGGGAATAGGGGCCCGTGGAGAGTATGGGGTATAAAAGGGAGGGAGAGAGAGAGAGAGAGAGAGAGAGAGAGAGAGAGAGAGAAGACGTTGGTTGGAAATAAGAATTCACGTACGTCTTTTCTCTTCCGCGTTTTTCTCTCAAAAGGAACAATGGCGTACGGCTTTCAATTCTTCCCTTCAAGGCTTCATCGGATCAAATTCGACCGGATTTTCTTCCTCCATTGGCGTCGGTGTTTAATCTGTGGCTAAAAGGTACGCTCGAATCCGTGGTGTCTTTAGGATCGGTGATGCGTGTTGTTTTCCCGGGCTTCGTCTTCCGCTTGATTTAGGGGTTCGATTCGGTGTCGAATCCAGTTTTCGGGGATCCGTTATTCCCAACAAATATCAATTAAAACAATGCAAACTCAGTCAAATCAAAATAGAATTAATGAACTATTTGCATCGGAAATAACTAAAACGGTGCAAGCTGTGACATCAATTGCAACAGATTCACAAAAAAAGTGAATGGAAATTAAACCCAAATTCGGATTAAGCCATATTCATGACATGTCGCTCAGTGTTCTCAGTTCGGGTTGTGAATGCATTCACGGACAGATACTCGGACAAGATCAAAGCAAACCGTTAGTGGGCTCATGCAATTAAATTAATCAAAAGATTTGGAAAAAAAAAAATTCAGGTTTTTACGCAGGCCGAAATTCCTTCGAGACTGGGATCGGGTGTGTTCTGATTTCGACCGTGTTCCCCTTTGGTCGATCGTATGTCGTTCGCTGGGTGCTCTTGTGCGTGAGTTCCACTTGTGCTTTTTCCTCCAATTCCCCACGTTCAGCGAAGCAGCTCACTCCCCGATTTCCTTCTTGTTTGTATTCCTTTCTTTGACTTCATGGTTTCATGCTTTTGCTGAATGTCTTCTTGCCTGAGTGTGCGTGAGTGAGAGTCCTTTCGTATGAATACATATTGCCAATCTGTGTATTCATACGATATGATTTTTTTCTCATCTTTTTTTTTTTTTTTTTTTGGTGACCCGAAACCCCCACACGGCCGGCGGCGGAGGAGGTAAACCCAGGGGGCTGCGTAAGCGGGAGGACCCACAACCCCGCAACCCACTTAAGACGCCACACGTGAATCCACAAATGGCCTCTCCCTTCAACTTGCGTTGAAGGGGCTTCGGAATCCGGACCTCCTCGTGGAAACCTGAAGCCTACCAATGAGCCACCACTGGTCGGTGATTTTTTTTTTTTCTCATCTTTCTTCTCTTGTAATCATCAGAATTCCCTTCCTTTGTGTTTTTCACTTTCCTAATTTCCTCCAAGCGAAAAGAAGAGAGGAAGTGGTAGAAATCTCCATAGGGTCCAGGCTCATGTGGGATTGGTCTTGAAAATTCCAATGACCTTAAGGCCCATTTCTTCTCAATTCAAGTTTATTTTTATTTTTTGTCGGGCCAATGAAATTCATAACTGGGCCTCTGTTTCATTTGATGTGGACATGCTATTCCTAAATAAATAATGTCTCTATCATCCAAATGTAGTAAAAAATGCGAATGCAAGGATATACAATATCGATATTTTTGTTTAGGAGTCATATCTTTTTCATTATCATTGAATTCAATCAATAATTTTTATAAAATGTATTAGAGATCTTTAGGCAAAAGTATGGAATCAAGAATTGTTTTGTTCTCAAGATAGTTTTGTTGTTTACAACATCTCTTGATAATTAATATAAATCCTTAATAGTTTAGGACATGTCTCAATTGACTTTTACTATTACCTTTTTTTTTTTTTTTTTTTAATTTAAACCTTGGAATGCATGCATTTAACCTAAAATATTTGAAATTTTCACAACATGGAAATGTTGATGTGTGGGGTGACATATAATCTTTTCAAATATTTTAAAACCTAAATAATATTTTAAATTTCGATTGGAAATATGGGGAAGTCAACAAGCTTTTTGACTCTTTTTCTTTCATCTATTTTAGCGACTCCTTGGAGAGAACATATAACTTTCATACAAAGGATGGGAAATTGCTAAAAAGTCCTAGACTTATTGAAATTTTGCCAATTAGTTAAACATTTTGAAAATTTGTCAATTGAGTTAATCTAGTCAATTTTAACCACAAATTGATAACATGGACGCTCACCATTTTATATAACATGATCGATGATGATGTGGACATTTTTAATGATATTTTGATTTTTTTTAATGATTTTTTTCCTTTTCTTTACTATTGCTTTTTGGTTTCTGGAGTGATCACCAGCAAGGGCTCATTGGCCAACCCTTGTCGGCTCTGGGTGAGGGCCACAACACCCTCGCCTCGCCAACTGGTAGGCGAGGGCTACTAGCCCTTGCTATAGGTAATGAGGGGTTGGCGATTCTCATCGGCTAAAGCGAGGGTGCATGATCCCTTGCTTAGAGCCAGCGAGGGTTGTTGACCCTCACCAGCCATCACTCCAAAAAAAAAAAAAAAAAAAAGGGTAAAAAAGCCATAAAATAGAATAAAATAAAGAAGTATCAAAATGTTATTTGAAAATGTCCAAGTTGTTGCCAACTGTGTTACGTAGTACAACTGGTGTCTACATTAGATCGTGCCTCAGAAGCCAACTAACCCTTGTAGTTGAGCCTTTGCGTAGTTCTTTATTAGTTGAGGCTGGGTGGCTGCTCGCGGTGGCCAGGCTGGGTGGCTGCTCGCGGTGGCCATAACCCTTGGAGTCAAGGTCACTCATGATCGCGTGAATGTGACGGAGGCACAACATGAGGTTCGCGGCAGTGGCAGTGGCAGTGGCAGAGGCATTCAGGACTCAGGAGGTGGGAAATAGAGAGGGGGTTGGTATTATCTAGGAATCTTTACCTTAGGTCTTAGTTGAGTCAAGAGGAAGTGGATGCATTGTTTGCGATTTCAATTCTATGTCTATACCTAATCATGGGGCCGACGATCCATGGACCTGCTAGGACCCGAGTTACATGGGCCAGTTGGCCGAGTTTGAATATGGGCATTTAATGAGAAAGTCCAGCCCAGCCTGAAGATTTGTACATAAACCATAAAAATTTAGGTCAGAACTTAAGATCTTGTCCAATCCAAATCTATCCAATGATCACCTCTAGTCAAGTCCCCATATATTAAACCATTAATTCCATGACAACATTATTTGGTGATTTATTTTAATTACGTGCAAGCATTGTGACCGGAATTGTTGCTTATGGCATTACTTTCCCAACCCTTATGTGCTTAAAATTAGGTCTCAATTTTTACAATGTAATCTCCTTTTTTTTTTGCCGGTCTTTTGTATGACCTTAATTCCAAGGATTTTCCTTGGGAACATACGTAAGACTGGAAAAAATAATAAAAGAAAAGCAGAGATTACATTGTAACAATTGAGACCTAACTTTTAAGCGCACAAGTGTTGTGAAAGTCATACAGCAATTGCTTGGTTTTTTTGAAGTATTTGACTGTTTTGAGTGAGCTTATCAATCGGAGTTCGTCAAATAATTTTAGAGTCAAGTTTGTTGTTTAAGAGAATCCACCGGGGTCTTAATATTCACAATGATGGGTCTCTCTCTCTCTCTCTCTCTCTCTCTCTCTCCCCTCATATATATATATATATATATATATGTAGATATGCTTAAAGAGCTATAGATATTAACAGATGTTAATAGAAATGTTTTGTGTAGCTAAGAACAATACCTAAGGTTCGAAAGAATAGCAAAACAACTGCATTCGTGATAACTATTTCACTCAAATTCTCTTATCCCTAACCATTTACTTTTTGCATACTATAATAAAGTGCATTTGTTATTTTAGCATAGCATCACCAATGCTTTAAATGTTGTTACAATGATGATACTTAAGTTTGGAAATTGTTTAAAATTTCAAAACCAATCAATTCACCCGTTCGCTCTTGATCGTCATAACTAGGATCTCTCCCACGACACCAAGTAAATATCCTAATTTTCAATAAAAATCGAGTGCTCAGAAAGGTAATGTATAATAGTTGATGGATGGTTCGGAGCCAAAAGTGTACTATGCCCAATCATTAGAGTTTGTGTAATTTCTCTTCATCTTAATATGCATCTGTTGGAGAGCTAGTGCTCTCTAAATTAAGTTTCATCAATCTCACTCCCTGTGTTAACACCGTTGACCAAGTCACATCCTCATCACCTACATGCTTATCAAGCCCTAAAGCACTCCATACGGCGTCCGAGCCATCGACGATTTTGTTTTGGCAGGGCGGCCGGTAAGCATGGCTCTCATAGCACCCATTCATTGAGTCACATTGGTCCACCACTTTGGCCGTCACGCTGCTTCCGATCTCAATAGACGTTATCTGGATCATCTTCCCGCAACGTGATCGGTTATCAAAGCATCCCGTCGACAGAGCAATGATTCGCTCTGTGTTGTTGTGATATTGCTCATCATCGCCTTGGCTGAAATCGTTGTTCGTCAAGATGGCACGAGTCGAGGAAGTTACCGGGGGCGAGCAAGTGAACGTAGGATAAGACATGCCGTCGCACTGGAGATTGCATGAGGAGTCGCATTCCTCCGTCGTCGGATGTTGGCATAGATTGACTGCCGCCACCAGTGCCGCATATCTGAGTACCTAAATTGGGGTCGTCGCTGCACATTCCGTTGATGCAGATCAATTGGCCTTGGCAGTCGCCGAGGGTTTGACATGGGCCATTACATGAGGAGATGGCATGCGAATTGGTGCTCAAGACCACCAGCAAAAGGGCAATCGACATCATCCCAACAAGCTCCATCTTCAAAATATGTAGGATTTTTCTACGATGAATTGGAGTTTTGGCAAAGGAAACGATGGAGTTAGAACGTATATGTAGCGAAATAACTTGGTGACAGGGACAGAGATTTTTTGGAGGTCCTCATGTTGAGTGCCCTCGTCAAGTTGCCACCCCGTGCGTAAGATTTACTCAATTGTTTTTTTTTTTTGGTAAAAAAGATTTACTCAATTGTTTATATATGCATTTTAAAAAAATTGATTTACATATATATTATTTTAAAATTTCATCGAATACACAAACTATGAAGGAAAAGGTTATGCAAACTATCTTGCATGCGTGATGACAAGTACAATTACTCAAATTACTGAGCGCAAAACGAATCTAATAATATTTGAATTATCAATCGTGATTTTGGCTCACATTTTTTATGGTCCGCTACTGTTGATTGGCCAAAGCGAAACAAGGATAATTATTTAAAATAATATATGTATAGTCAGTATAACCTTTTCTTTTCGTTTTCTTTATGCTATGTGCACACAAAACATGTCTCTTTTCTAATCTTGTATGAGGATTTGGGAAATTAAATGGGAATTAATGCATAAGCATGTAGTAGTGACTGATAACCAGCAGAAAATCGTCCCCCACCAGCTTAAATGGGCACTTCACATGACAGAATTGTACAAATCACAAACTTAGAGGAGCCATTTTCAAATTAGATAATTAAAGGGTCCTAATGTGGGCTTATTCAAAACAAGATTAACTCATTTGCAGAGTATCATGGACTTGGCTACTGTTGGATGAATCCGCCCCCCACTTGAAAACTCGAGTTCATCTATGTATGATCGGCCATTTGAAACGTCAAGAAGTCGACTGTCGTAGAGAAGACGCTGTTTTTGTCTCTCATATGAGACTTGACTTTGTTAACATGGAAAAATGCGTGCTACATCCTTGTTCCCACCCACAAGATAAATTTATTAACAATGGATAAATTATCCAGAAAGTCCTAAATTAGTCTAAACCCCTTAATTTGGCCAATTTAATCATAAACATTTGGATAATTTACTAATATAGTTCTAAATGTCAATTTGGTCCTAAACCTTTTGACAATTTGTCAATTTAGTCACCGTAGTCAATTTTGACCGGAATTCGATGACATGACAATCTAGTCGGTGCTAATCGTCTTACGTGGTATGACCAACCTTGACGTGAACAACTTTTTGTATTTTTTTAAAATTTTAACGATTTTTTACGAAATTCAATCATAAGCATAAGCATGTCTCTTTTTCTAATTATTGATTAAGGGTTTAGGAAAGTTATGGGAACATATGCATAGGCATGCATGGAGTAATGACTGAGCACCTACATAAAATCGTCCCCTACGCAGCTTAAATGGGCACTTCATACGATAAGATTGTACAAATTAAAAACTTAGGGAAGCCAATTTTAAATTAGATAAATAAAGGGACCTATTTTGGGTATTAAAGAAAAAAAACTAATCTGCGGCAACTCTTGAATGAGTTACCCCCACTTGAAAACCCAAATTCGTCTGTGTATGATCGCCCATTCGAAACGTCAAAAGGTCGACTGCCGTGGAGAAGACGCCGTTCTCATATGAGACTTGACTTCGTTAATATGGAAAAATTCACGCAACATCCTTGCTCTTATGAGACAAACCTACTAACGTCACATGTTCATTTGTCCTAACTTAAGAGCCTGCATTGTCTACACTCAGTGTCCATGAGCTCAACTCACATGTATCGTTAGATGAGGTGGGACTATCTCAAACAATCATTTATGTGAGCCAGTGTCAATTCAATTTTTTTTTTCGCAATTTAGATGCTTGTAAGTTCGTCAGAACACTCTCGGGTCAAGCGCTCAGCCTCCATCTAAGGTTGAGTTGACCTTTAGATCTTAGATCTAGGGCTCAACCGAAGCTTGGTTCGTTCCTCTAAAATTTCGGGCTTGTAGCTGCCCCGTCCACTCTAAGCATGCAACAGCTTGGCGACGGGAGGAGGGGGCTAGGCGACGGTGCAGCGGGGAAGCTAGAGGGCCAAGATAGTCTTTAATTCTAGGAAAACCGCATGAAAATTCCTGTTTCTTTCTTAAATGTATTCGCTTGATTTATTCCCTCCAAGTCCATGCAATACTTTTCTAAGACTTTGCAAAAGTTGTAGCGACGGAGAACGACTTGGAGGGAGACTGGACTCTCAGGTATGATGTAAAGGAGTTAATTCGAAAGAAGAAATAAATTAAATCTAGGAAATATTGAGAGAAAATTACCAGAGGTTTTAAAATTTCATCCTTCCCATCTCATAAGTATTTTGAATTTTACTCCATTTTCCATCCGAACTTTCTGTCCACTCTCACAAAGGAAAAAAAAAACTTCAAATGCTCAATGCGGTGCAGATCCAATGATCCTTCTTCCCTTTGCTTGCTCTGAGAGGATTGCCTGTGAGGAGGCCAGCAAAGCCAGGTAAGGTAATAAATTGGAGATACATATAAATCCCAAGAACAACTCTTCTTTTCTGCTAAAACATTCGAATATATAGAGAGTGCATAACGAAAAGGAAGAGTGAGCATAAAGAGCTCGGTGTAATTTCTAAATTCATTTGGACACCAACAAAGTTGAGCATTCGGCAAGGTACTTTATGTGTTTCGGCTAATGGATTGCTAAGCCTTTGAGACTTATGCTCCCTCAGAGGTAATGCACCTATAGGGTCTCCCAAGCCCATACCTAATTCGCGACTTAGGGTTTAAGTTCTTAACATGCAATTGATTTTCAAATTTTTTATCATGGAGTCGCCACTAATCTATTTTTGGTGGGTCGATTAGAAACCCAAGTAAAGTAATGGGAGAATTACTTCACTCCTACGAACCAGAGATTGTGAGTTCGGGGACTTGGTTACACTAGATTTCTCTAATGCCCTTTCGGTACCATTTTCTTTTATTTCCAAAAATGTTTTTGCAGGCAGCTTGAATTGATTTTAATTTATCTTCCTAACATGTGAGGTGATCATGCGGGTGCGCAAAACCACCAATTTAACACCCAAGAAAGCCATGAATAAATTGCAGGACCTACCTCATAGCAACGAAAGCATCTGCATTGTTAGATCGAATTCACATCAACAGACCTAGATACGATTTCTAATTAACAGGCAATTTCCCATTTTTTTTTGTTTTCACTTATTAATATGCAATGCATGCTACTAATCTAGCATGGAATGGCATGACAATGTGTTCTAAACTACATGACATGAGTAACATATTTTTTGTGTTTTCTTAATGAACATGCAATAATCAAATATGCAAATCAAAATGACCTAACTATAATGACGGGCAATTTTTAATGAAACTAATTCTACATGACGTACATTTTATGAACCTAATCCCACATGACGTGCACATGATATTCCTATTCCTAAAAATGCAATTTATCCTAAAAATTGAAACTAGTTTATCTAAAGACAATTTTTTTGTATTTTTCATGATATTCGAAATTAAGAAAAATGCAAATATTACCTAGCTAAATTAAAATTCCATCCAATTTAAACTTAGGATTAAGTCATGCTAAATCCTACTTTAAACTAAGACGTTATTTTAATCTAACAATTTCTAACCTAAGATGCAAATTGATCTAAAAAAATGAGACATGCAATTCTATTCTAAAATGCATGATGATTTTTTTTGTTTGTTTTTTTATATATAAAATTCGAAATTTTAAAAATTTGCACACAATTAAACATGCAACCTAAAAAACTAGCATCCTAAATTAATTAATTTTTTTTGGGGATTTTTGCTTTAAAAATTTGAAGTAAAAGTCTAATTCTAGATTGACACGTGCAATTCTAAAAACTAATATCCTAAATGCATTTTTTGGATTTTTTTATTTTTTGTTAAAAAAAACGAAATAACTAAATATGCTAACCCTAGCCCTAAAATAACTAAATAAAAAAAAAAAATTGTCAAGCCCTAAACCCTAAGTAAAAAAAAAAAACTAAACTAGCAACCTAAATTAATTGATTTGATTTTTTGATTTTTTTTTTTGAAAATTTTTCCTACTCTTAATATGCAAAAAAAAAGTAAACCTAATTCAAATGGAATGCAAATGCAATTTTTTATGAAAGCAATCAAGATAAGATTAATACCCAAAATTGATATCCAAATTGACGAACCATATCTCGCGCATGAGATCGGGTTGGTCAATTTTAAATAAATCGCAAATCGAATCTCGGGCGGAGATCGGATTGTCGATTTTTCAAGAGATTATGAGTCGGATTTCGGGCGCGAAAATCAAACTCCTAATCCCTAGTTTGAGGGGTTATTTCACATTGAAACCTCAATCATGCATTAATGAATAATCACACTAAAAAAAAAATATAAAAACAAACTATAAACTATAGAAAAATAAAGATAAGATAATAATAATAATAAAAGAACTACCTAATGTTCCCTTTTGTCTTTTTTTTTTTTTTTTTTTGGTTTTCTTTTTTTCTTTTCCCACGCACGGGTTTGCTCGTGGGTCCCCGAGGCAATCAGCTCGAGAGGACCCGCACGACTCGGGACGGAGGGAGGAGGGTTGTGGAGGCGGCCGTGGTGACGCGCCGAGCGGACCACGCCGACGTCGCTGCGGTTTGGTGGCGAGCGGGCTCGAGGCGCAGCGTGGGCCGGGACGCGGGCAACAGGACGGGTGGTGGGCGGCACGGCGACCAGCGATGGGCGAGGGTGGCAACGGGCGGGTTGCTGGTCTTCGCTCGGCGCGAGCGTCGGTGAGGCTCGGGATTGCGGTGGGGTGAGGCGTTCGGAGCTTGACGGAAGAAGGGAGGTTGCGACAAGCTACTCGTGGTCGGGTCGAGGGTCGGCTCGAGCAACGGCGGGGAGGCTCGGAGGGAGCGGGCGTTGCGAGGCGGGGCTCGTGCGCGGTGGGACGCGGACAGCGGGCGTTCGGATCTCGCGGCGTTGCGGTGGCGGTGGGTGGGGTGGCGCGGTTCTTCTTTTTTTAGACGGGGCAGAGGCTGGCGGAGGCGCGAGCAGGTCGTGGGTCGTCGGGTTGAGGCCGGCACGGGTGAGTGGGGCTCCGGGTCGTGGTAGCTTGGCCTCCGGTCCCGACGCATCACGGCGTCACGGGCGCACAGGCAAGGCGAGGTGGCGCGGGGGAAGGTGAAGACGGTGGTGCGGCGGTGCGGCGGCGGCGGATGCGGGACTTCAATCGGACGCGGCAAAGGTTCGGATCTGGCGGAGGGCAGAGCAGCAGACCGGCGATGTAAACTTCGGTGGCGTCGGGTCGCGATTGGGTGCGAAGCTGGTTGTGCGGTCTGGGCAAGAGCGTCGCTGGCGGTGTGGAGCAGCAAATGGACGGAGCAAAGCGTGGAGAAGATGATTGAACAGTAGGGGTCAAATCACATTTGTCTTTTTACTTTTCTCCTCTCTCTCTCTCACGTCACACTCTCTGCTTTTTCCTTTCTTTTTAATCCCCTCCCTCGACTTCATATTTTCTTTTGCAGGTTCTCTCCGCACGCTCCTTTCTTTTACTCGTCTGACCGAAAGAGAAAAGGAGAGAAGCCCTTCGCGATGAAAACTTTTTCTTTTTTGCTTCCCTCACAGACCGCTGGAATGAATTTTCTCTCCCCCCCTTGGACGCGGCTTCTTGTGGTCTTATTTATAGGCCGTCCATTGCCTCTTGAAGATAGCCAATATTATTGTGACAAGATGTAGCAACTTTTCTAGAATTCAAGCTGAACGTTCCCCCCTTTTTTAATCTTTGGTCTTTTTATAGGCCTTCTTTGCTTCTGACAAACTCTATTCATTTTTTATAATATCTTCCCTGAATTTTTGCTGAACCCTTTGCCAAAGAATTTTTTATCTTCTCTCTCAGACACTTTCTTTCCCCACCACTCCGCTCTTCAGCAAGGAAATCTTCTAGCAAGCGCCTGTTTTACCCATTTCGTGCGTGTATGGCATGCATTAATGAGGAGGTTTCTTCTTGGTGCCACCAAAAACTGACATATTATATAATATTATGTATAATATTATGGATTGCTTTTGCTTCTTTGAAGATTTCTCCCGAATCCGCACTCCACTGAGTTTGTGTATGCAATCGACCGCGAGCCCCTGCTTCTTGTTGTCCTCTTAGTACCGATGCAAATGCGACTACATGAGATGCAATTTTAATATTTTTCTTAGGGGTTAAAGATTAATCCCTAAATTTTTATGCAATTAATTACTAAATGATTAGTCAAAATTTAGGTGTCAACAGCTGCCCCTCTTTGAAGGTGAGCTCGCAGAGGTTGCATTCAAAGACAATATGATACCTAAATTTTGACCATGAACATGCAATGGATGATATTTTGGATTTTTTTTTTTTTTTTTTTTTTTTTTTTTTTTTTTTTTTTTTTTTTTTTTTTTGAAATGCAATTTATATGATGCATGGAAATGCTAATGCCGGTGATAAAAGGAACTTACCTGGAATAACTTACCTTCGAGGAGGGTAGAGTAACTCGAGATAGTTGGTGTTACATGTCTAGGACCCGTACCATTCTACGGTCGCCTAGAATAGTAACATGACTTCACAAAGAAACTGCTTTCCCAGGACCCGTACCATTCTACGGTCGCCCAGTATGGCATTGCTTGGTTGTGTTTAGGACCCGTACCATTCTACGGTCGCCTAAACGGGAAAATTTTTTGAGACATCCAGATCCAAACTGAGATGTCAAAAAAATTTGGGACTTAATCAATAAACACTCAATGTTAGGTGAGATGAATATTGGATTAAGAGGATTCGAAATACCTAGATCCAGACTAAGGTATAACGAAAAAGATCGAAAAACATTCACATCCAAAGTGAAATGTTTAACGAAGAGTTTTGAGACATCCATATCCCGACTGAGATGTCAAGAATTTTGGGACTTAACCAATAAACACTCAATGTTAGGTGAGATGAATATTGGATTAAGAAGATTCGAAATACCTAGATCCAGACTAAGGTATAACGAAAAAGATCGAAAAACATTCAC
This sequence comes from Eucalyptus sideroxylon, assembly GCA_014182405.2. Classification (NCBI taxonomy): domain Eukaryota; kingdom Viridiplantae; phylum Streptophyta; class Magnoliopsida; order Myrtales; family Myrtaceae; genus Eucalyptus; species Eucalyptus sideroxylon. Next base: position 33,223,180 of record CM024556.2, on the reverse strand, counting down.
ATCCAGAGTGAAATGTTTAACGAAGAGTTTTGAGACATCCAGATCCAGACTGAGATGTCAAGAATTTTGGAACTTAACCAATAAACACTCAATGTTAGGTGAGATGAATATTGGATTAAGAAGATTCGAAATACCTAGATCCAGACTAAGGTATAACGAAAAGATCGAAAAACATTCACATCCAGTGAAATGTTTAATGAAGAGTATAACATCCAAAAGATGTCAAAATTTTGCATTCACATCCTCAATGTTAGGTGAAAATATGCTTAACGAAGAGTTTTGAGGCATATATCAAGAATTTGGGAATACCTAGGACAAACCTGGGATATTCGTGAGGGTCACTTACCTCTTGGTAAACAGAAATTTTGGAACATCGAGGATGTACTTCAAATATTCATGGAGGTTTCTCACCTCGAGGCTTCTGAAAGGCAACATAAATGTCAGGAGCTCTTGGGTCTTCAAGGAAACATTACCTGTCGACATGATTAGAGCAAAAATACATGCATTTGCCAAAGAAGTAAGCAATTCAGCACACTCCAAAATCCACTGAAGCTTTTATCCATTCAATCAAGATTTATGCATGATGGTTTTACCAAATTTGCACCACCAAACTTCCACTGGGAGAATCATCGTTTATGACAATTTTCACTCATGACATGGATTTTCAAGAATACCAAATGAGAGACTTTCAGTTAGAAAGGACTTTCACTCACTCTCATTAAGAAGGCTATTTTGTCCCGACCATTAATGTCGGATCACAGGAATCACTCAATCTTACTTTCATCATGTCAATAAGGGTTCGAGTATTCTCGCAAGCGGTACGACCTTGTCAATTTGAGAGGTCTTTATCAGGACTGTAATGTAGGCTCGGTCAATGGCTCAACAAAGAGGGACTCTTCGAGTCAAGGCTAATGAAAGAACAATACTTCGCAATCACCTTCGGGTTTACAAGTCAAGGAACCTGCGAAATGAGATAGAAATGGTCTTGCTCGCACTTCTTCGAGCGATGCTTTTAAGCATATGAATTCCTACGTTAATTTTGGTGCCCTAATCTGAAGAGACTTTGCAAGGGACATAACGTAGGTTAAGTTCATGGATTGAGAAGTGAAGGGATCATTAGGCTCAAAATGTGTATAGGGGGATGAGAATTGGTGATCATCTTGGCATTGTCACTGGTCTTCTTCTTCACCATTGGGATTTTCCTCATAGGTACTATAAAAACTTGGCATTTGAGTTCTTTGAGTACCACTCCATTGGGAATACACCCTTTTACAATTGATAGTCATTTATCTTGACTCTTTCTTTCATTTTCTATGGGCATTGGCCTTGCTTTTACCAGGCACACTGCTTTTTCATGCCCCTTTTGTTTTTTTTTTTTTTTTTTTGAATAACCACGTAATGCTTTAACATTTGGGTTCTTGAGGAGTTTTCATTTTTTGTCAGCACTCGGGATTTTGCTGCTTGAACATTTGCCTTTTGCCTTGCCCCGGTGTGGGGGATGATCACCAATTGGGTTTAAATGAAACGAATTTACAGGCTCAAGGGGCTACGCAATGGATAAAGTGTGTAGGATAGAGAAAGAACTGCTCTTCATCATCCTAAGGCACTTGAATTATCGTATGAATTCAATGTAATAGCAATACCTGAAGATTGATGCAAGTGAGAGCAAGAATATTCCTATCAAATTCCTCACCTCATGATGTCGTCTTACCTCCAACTTGCCCCAATGTGGGGTGGTTCTTGACAGGGGTAATTTAAAATTATCCACGTGTGTGGGCTCAAAAGGGTTTAAACAATGGATGATCACGTAGTGTTTGGGATAGAGAATGAACCGCCTCTCATCATTTCGATCATCGTACCTTTCGCGAGAAAACTCTTTACCTTAGAAACATGGAATTTCCTACACTCATCTCACCAGTATATGAGCAAGGGACTGTGTATAGGATAAAGCTTGCCTTTCATCATCCTGACATGTCTCATTTAGCATGTTCAATTCATTCCACATCATTCATTAACTTGATCGATGGTGACAATCCTCAGTGAAATTGGTAATTAAACAGGTAAAACTATCATGCAAAATTCTCCTTTGAAAGGTCACAATTACTTCATGAACTCATCAGCTTTGAACACAAAGAGTTTGCAGCTCAAAAAAAGAAAGAAAAGGGTAAAAAAAAAAAAAAATTTTTTTTTTTTTTTTTTTTTTTTTTTTTTTTTTTTTTTTTGTTTTTTTTTTTTTTTTTTTTTTTTTTTGCAAACTTGTTGCCATTTCCGAGGGATCGAACCCTGGTCGCTTTCGGACCCTTTCATTCCCCGTGCCACCAGGCCGAGGCGCTGGTGGTGTCTTCAGGGCATTTCCTTTTTTTATTTAATTGAACTGACACTAGGTCAACACGTCTGATATACCGAATCAAATGAATTCGATATGTGTATGGAACAAGGCCCTACTTCTCATCTCATTTAATCCATTCCCACATAATTCAACGAAGAAATGAGTTCCTTCAATTCACAACAAATTCTTTCAAGGGTAATATTTCTTCACAGCATCAGAGTTAACAGGATTAGAAAACTCACGACCATCCATTTCTGTAAGGATTAAGGCACCTCCAGGGAGTACCCTCTTCACCATATACGGTCCGTTATAATTTGGAGCAAATTTGCCTCCGGGATCGGGAAAAATTGGCAACACCTTTCTTAGAACTAGATCATTCACTTCGAAGTGTCTCGGCCGTACCTTCCGATTGAAAGACTTGGCTACTCTTTGTTGATACGTCGACCATGGCAAAGAGCTTTTAATCTTTTCTCATCAATCGGGTTCAACTGCTCGAACCTTTGTTGTGTCCATTCGCCTCGGACAATTCCACTTGGGATAAGACTCTCAAAGAGGGGATTTCTACTTCCACAGCAAGACTGCCTCCATGCCATAAACTAAGGAGAAAGGGGTTGCCCCGGTAGATGTTCGGATCGATGTCCGATACGCCATTAGAGCAAAGGGTAACCTGTCATGCCAATCTCGATAATTCTCGGCTGTCTTAGCCAGGATCTTCTTGATGTTCTTATTAGCTGCCTCAACAGCTCCATTCATTTGTGGGCGGTAAGGTGATGAATTCAAATGCTTGATTTTGAACTCACTTGAACAACTCATCAACGAACTTGTTATTCAGATTTGTCCCATTGTCGGTGACAATTGCTTCGGGGACACCATAACGGGCGATTATGTCACGCCTAATAAATTTCACAACATTTCGGCTGTGACATTAACATATGATGCGGCTTCAATCCACTTTGAAAAATAATCTATTGCCACCAATATGAATCGGTGCCCATTTGAAGCTTTGGGATTTATTGGGCCAATCACATCGATCCCCCACATTGAGAAAGGCCATGGCTCGATAGCTGGTGCAACTCCGTTGGAGGAACATTTATTTTATCTCCATGAATTTGGCAACGATGGCAACTTCTAACATGTTGTATGCAGTCACTTTCCAGCGCAAGCCAATAGTAACCTAGTCTCATAATCTTCTTGGCCAACATGTGCCCATTCATGTGTGGGCCACAAACTCCTTCATGCACTTCTGCATGATTTGGGTAGCTTCTGCTTCATCTACGCATCTCAATAAAACCGAATCATAAGATCTCTTGTATAAATTCTTACCACCGACGAAGAACTTTGAGGCCATCTTCATTATGTATTTTCTATCGGCTGGAGTGCTCCCTTCAGAAATTCCTGCTTTTGAATATAGTTCATGATGTCATAATACCATGGCTTCTCATCAAGCTCTTCATTCACGGCCATGCAATAAGAAGGTTTGGCTAGAACCTCAATTTTCAAAGGCTCAACTTCTAAACCATCAGTAACTTGCAACATAGATGACAACGTTGCCAAGGCATCGGCGAACTGATTATGGGATCTAGCCAAGTAGTCAAATGAAATTTCATCGAACTCCTTCACCAACTCTTCGAGGTACTTATGATATGGCAGTAATTTGGCATCCTTGGTCTTCCATTCACCTACGGTTTGGAGTATGATCAGTGCAGAATCTCCATATACTTTCAATTTGGCCACTCCCATTTCAATTGCGGCTTGAAGTCCGAGAATACAAGCTTCGTATTCAGCAATATTGTTAGTGCATGGAAATATTAATTTCGCAGCAATTGGGTGGTGTTGTCCGTCAGGGGATATCGTACGCCCCCAAGCACGAACCGGACAAGTTCACAGCTCCATCAAAGAACATGGACCATGCATCTTCATTTATGGCCAAAATACGATCATCCAAAGGACAATCATCATCATTGAAGGTTCTAGGATTCTCAGCCAATATATCAGCAATTACTCGGCCTTTAACTGATTTTTGTGGCATGAACTGCACGTCGAATTCCGAAATCAAGACCTGCCATTTGGCTAGCTTACCCACCAAAGCTGGTTGATTAAATAAATACTTGATGGGATCGTTCTCAGTCACGAGAAACGTCTGGTAATGCAAGGTGTACTGTCGCAGTCTATGCAATACCCATACTAACGCAGCACAAGTTTTTTCAGCATCGAATACTTTAGCTCCGAGACAATGAACTTTTTACGAGGTAATAAATGGCTCGTTCCTTCGATCCACGGGACTTTTCGAGCTAACATCGCGCCAAGTGACTCACTATGGATTGTGAGGTACAAAATCAAAGGATGCCCCGATATTGGTGGGACAAGAACTGGTGGATTCATCAAATATTGCTTCAGCTTATCGAACGCCTCTCGACATTCATCATTCCACTCAACTCGTACGTTTTTCCTCAAGAGTTTGAAGAATGGCTTAGCGGTCTCGAGAGTTGGGAAATGAATCGTGCAATGTAATTCAGTCTCCCTAGGAGACTCCGGACCTCCTTCACTGTCGACGGAGGTTGCAACTCGCATATTGCCTTGGCTTTAGATGGGTCAATTTCGATCCCTTTGCTACTCACCATGAACCCAAGTAATTTACCCGACGTTGCCCCGAACACGCACTTGGCGGGGTTTAAACGGAGCTTGAATTCACGAAGTCGATCAAATAACTTCTTGAGGGTTTCAACATGACTTTTCCCAGGCCGGGTTTTTGCAATCATATCGTCAACATAGACCTCGATTTCTTCATGCATCATGTCATGGAACAACGTAACCATGGCTCGTTGGTAAGTTGCCCCTGCATTTTTGAGTCCGAAGGGCATGACCTTATAATGAAAGGTTCCCCACGGGGTGATAAATGCTGTCTTCTCTTTGTCTTCATCCTTCATTCTTATCTGGTTGTAGCCAAAAAACCATCCATGAAAGAGAATAATTCAAATCCGGCAGTACTATCCACGAGAACATCGATATGTGGCAATGGGAAGTCGTCCTTTGGGCTGGCCTTGTTCAAATCCCGGTAATCAACACACACTCGGACTCGACCGTCTTTCTTCATGACCGGTACTATGTTGGCCACCCATTCAGGGTATTGCGAGACTTCGATGAATCCCACTTTGAGAAGTTTCATTACTTCCTCTTCTATCTTCTTCGAGAGCTCTGGTTTAGTCCTCCGAAGCTTCTGCTTCTTGGGATGCACGTCTGGATTAGTGGGCAAACAATGTTCCACAATTGATGGATCTAAACCTGGCATATCAGCGTATGTCCAAGCAAAGATATCTTGATATTCTTTTAGCAATTGAGTCAGGTGCTCGGCCTCATCTTTGGGAAGATTTGCCCCAATCTTTATCTCTTTGGGCTCCTCGGCATCACTCAATTGATAGTGACGGTTTGCTCGAGGGTGAGAACTTTGGGTTTTTCATGTTGCTCCCAACTTTGTTGTACTCCAATGGAGTCACCATTTGGATCATCAGGGTCATCACCGTCATCGCTCATGACATTGGATTGGACCATTTTCTCCTCTTTGCCTATCATAAGGCTGCTCCTGAAACATAAAATGGATAGTTCAAAAAGACAAACAGGGCTAAAAGGCATGAATTTCTTTTCTATTTTTTTTTTTTTTTTTCCTTCCTTTTGAATTTTTTGATTGATTTTTTTTTTTTTTTGAATTTTTATTTTATTTAAAGAATTTTGGCAAAATATTTTGGAAAAACTTTTTGACACGAGGAAGCATGATGAAGCCCAGGCCTCAGAATTCTCCTTGGATTTTTCTTTTCTTTCATCGGTTGGATATCATCAACGGGCTGGTTTGGTATACCCCATCATGCCCTCAAAATAAAACTTGTAATCATAATTGATATTCATCAACCAAATTACATTTATTGGATTGAAAAGTACGGCAATCAAAGTGAAACGAAACCCTAACAATCAAACCCTAGCAAACATCAACTCCCGACAAACGACATGCGAGAATACGATAAGCAAACCCTAGAAAACATCAAATCCTAAAAGAGATAAGATTCCCACGCAGGGGAGTGCAGAAAAGTAAACGTGTTACTCTTGTGGGCTAGCACCCATTTCCTCCGATGGTTCTTCATCAATGGCACCTATGAGGAGATCATCGAATAGAGTCGTGATCCCTTCCATCCCATCATCTGGATCCTCTTGTCTTTGAAGTTGTCGGGTCATCCATGCCATTCCATCCATCGAGCACGATACCTCGGGTGTCGATCATTCCTCCCTCATCATGCATCATTCTAGCAGGGCCGGGAATGTCTCGCGGATATCGAGGAGTAATGAGTTTTTCCTCTCTTGTTCATGTCCTCCACCTCTTCCATGGTACCCTAATCCGGCGGAACGAAACCTTCGAGGGGCTTCAATAGGATTCCGGATGCCCTGTTCTTGTCTACCAAGTCCACGGCCAGGAATAAAGCCATTTCCAACCATCACTCTTGCTACCATAACTGCTGCATTTGACACATCAGGGATGGGTGCTCTCGATCCTCGAGATGCATGGATAGTGGATACAAGCTCAAACGATTGGTAGCTCGACTCCTCCCTACGTTCCGGCTCGACATAGGGGATAGCCGTCTCATGATAGATCCGATGATCCTCCTCGCCATGAACAATGACTAGCTTTCCTTTGACAACAAATTTCACACTTTGGTGGAGACTTGATGGCACAGCTCCAGCAGTATGAATCCAAGGACGCCCTAATAGAAAATTGAATGCGGTAGGAATGTCCATCACCTGGAAAAGGACGTTAAACATCACCGGCCCTATTTGCAGATCAAGGTGGGTCTCCCCTATCACCTCCTTTCTCGTACCATCAAAAGCTCGGACGGAGGTCTTTGCAGCACTTATTTTTGAAGGGTCTATTTTCAGGCGGTGAAGAGTCGCCAATGGACAGATATTCAAGGCAGACCCATTATCAATGAGTACTCGAGCCACATGGGAAGCCTTGCACTTGACGGATATATATAATGCCTTGGTATGTCCCCTCCCCTCAAGAGGGAATTCTTCATCAGAAAAGGCTATTAAATCCTTAAGAAGAATCGATCCTACGAATTCCTCCAACCTGTCTACCTCGATCGTCTCTGGTACACGAACTTCGCTTAGAACCTTCATTAGAGACTTTTGATGTGTAGGAGATGTTTGCAAGAGTTCAAGTAAAGAGATTTGAGCGGGCAATTTCCGCAACCGGTCGACCACGTTATACTCACTTGCTTTGATTATAGCCAGAAATTCCTTGGCCTCTTCGTCGAGAATTGGCTTTGCGGGTTGGGCATTAGCTTGAGCATAGGTCCGACCAGACCTTGTAATCGTCAACATCTAGCTCGTATGACCAAGGGACTGCTTTGTTATCCTTGTACTCATACAGCTGGGGCATCTCAATAATTATTTCTTCATCAGTTGAAGGCACTTCCACTATCAATCCTTCATGGTCGGAGGCGTCCTCAAGTGGGGGCATGTCCTCGATCAATGGATCTGATTCACTCTTTTCAGCACTTAGCTTAGCAAATTCCTTCTCCCAATCAATGACGACTTCGGAGATAGTTGACACTGTTCCAGCTTGGTCAGCATATATGATCATGCCAGCCTTAACCATTTCTTGAACCCTTTCCTTCATGGTAGGCAAGGGAGGATTCTCATCTGTCGGATAATAACCAACTCTAACTAATCCGCTATAGATATCTTTGACAGACACCTTCAAGTTCATCTTTTTGCCAGCATTGAACTCGAAGATTGCATTCACGTTTCCCTGATGTTCCGGCAACGGATTCTTCTTGACATTTGGTTGGGTGGTACGGAAAGAAAATGCCTTAGTATCCAACAAATTTTGGATCTTGTGTTTCAAAGTCAAACATTCATCAGTTGAATGGCCGACCTCTCCCATATGATACTCACATTTTTGGAGGGGTCATAGTTGGAGAATTTTTCAGCATTGGGCCGCTTTGGTTCGTGGGAGATCAATCCCTTGTTTCGGAGTATCGGTAAGACCTGAGATAGAGGGCCAGGAAGAGGAGAGAACTGCCTTTTGGTGAATTGCCGTTGTGCAGGCACTCGGCCTCCATCTTGCTGATTCCCGGGGATACGAACCATCGGAGGCTTACTAGGGGCTGGTTGCACATATGCAACATTGACTTCAGTGGTTGGTTCTTTATCTTTCTTCATGGTGAACCTTTTGCCCTGAAGAGTTGGTTCATTGAACCATCCATCCCTTAGCCCCATCTCGATCTGTTCACCCACCGGGATAAGCTGGTTGAAGTTCTCAACGTATGTGCTAGCCATCCGGTTACGGAACTCATATGGGAGAGTCTTGACGAACAACTTCATCAACTCCTTGTTTGTAGGCTCAGGAGTGATTTGAGCCGCCAAGTTTCGCCACCTTACAGCGTACTCCTTAAATGACTCACTTTTCTTCTTCTCCATCCGCTCAAGATCCTCTCGGGAAGGTGCAATGTCCATGTTGAACTTATACTTGCTTTAGGAAAGCGTCAGCCACTTCATTCCAGTGTCGAGAAGGTTTATATTTTTCATTATGTACCGGTTGAGTGCGGGCCCCGTCAAGCTTGCATGAAACGATTGGATCATGAGAGGCTCTTCTTGACGTATTGGGCCATGCGTACGTGGTACATTTGCAAATGAGCTTTTGGGCAGGAAGTACCATCGTATTTCTCGAACTCCGGCATCTTAAACTTCTTCGGCACTTTGACTTTCTCATAAACTGACAAGTCGAACGGGAGTGAATTCTGTGATTCTTGCAATTGTTTCAGTTTCTCTTCAAGTTTGGCAAAGCGTTCATCTTGCTCCGCCTTAGGGACATTGTCGGGCTTAGCCTTTTCAGCTGTGACGAACAATGGGTCATCCTCCAGTTCCGGCATGTCATCATCACCTATTTGGGCCTTGTTCGTCTGCTTTGGGACTACTATCTCGGGGAGAACGGGTGCAAGAGTCTGATGCACTTGGAGGGATTGCATTTGATCTGTCATAAGTTGCATAGAGGTGAGCAACTGCTGGAGTTGATTTTCCACAGCGGTCATACGATCACGCATTTCGATTTGGTCGGCCATTTTTGCTCTTGATCGTGTAATGATGGGCGAACGTGGAGGATCCGTTATCACCTAATTTGAAGAAACGGACAAAAATAAGTATCTCATATGAAATACACCGGTCCATGGCAATGGTCTAAAACTTTTATTCATTAATGGAGTTTTTGACAATCCTAACAAAATAGAAGCAAGATTGATTCAAGCACTTCATTAATGAAATAGAAGCTCAAAAAGCCCTAAACAAACAAACTAGGAAAGTAAATGACTCAACTTCCTAAACATTAATCTAGAAATGAAACAACAAGATTGACTCAAACACTTCATCTAGCTTGATCAATATACACTCGGGACACCACTCGGCGCAATCGCTTATTCTCCTCTTGAGCTTTTTCAGCAACCCTTTTGAGGCGTTTATTCTCAGCGCGGTTGGTGATCTTCAGCGGCACCTCAGGTATCTTTGGAAGTAACTCCTCTGGAATCTTGTGTTGTTGAATGTACTTAATTGAGGCATAGTACTTCATTTCTTTGCCCTTGAGCTCCTCCTCAGGCCACTTGAGTTTTCGTGGCTGGCACATATCCCACATTGATTTAATTGTGAGAATGGAATCTTCATGGCCTCGGTCTCCATCAATGAAGTTGACTCGGAGTGGATCTGCTTGCAATGCCGGGGAAGCTCTTGCACAACTTGATACCGACGGGTTACTCTAGTTGGATAGTACTCCGTTGCTCCGGTGAATCCCAAGAGAGGGATTGGGCCAACACCTCCACATGAAAGTCTCGCCACACGAACTTGGAACCACTTAGCATGCCATAGGAAACCCTTGGAAGTTGGTTTTTTCATGAAAGCTAGCCACCTAGAATAATGGTAATCCGGTGCATGTTTTTGGTTGTTCTCAAATCTCATAATAGGGTGATTAGAGTTATTAACATCAAGTATAGTCATTGAACCACCAAACCCTTTTATATGAGAAAGAAACCAAATTTGTAAAAGCTCAGGAGAGGAATGGAAGGTCTTATCACCGCTTCCTTTAAATCGAGTGAGGGAAAGAAAGGTTTCAGCCAAAATAGTGTTTACGAAATTTTTTCCTCCCAACACTTGTTCAACTAAGTGAGCCATCAAAGGGTTAATAGCATTCTTGCAATGAGGAAAAAGTATAAACCCAAAGAAAGCTAAAAGGAAAACCCTTCTCATTTGAAATGAATTGCCATTTTCAAAACATTCTTTTAGAAAAGATAAATGACATGTATTGCGGTGAGCTTTTAAAACCTTTCTTACATTATCCTCCTTAATTCTCAGAAAATCGGATAAGGCCACAACGGGGTCTATTCCGATAGGTGGGCTAATTAATTCAGCTTTCAAAGGTTTCCCTATGGCAATACTATACTCTTCCAAGGTGGGCGTGAGTTCATGCTTACCGCCGAAGATGAAAGTAGAAGTCTCGGGGCACCAACAATGAGCAAGTGCTTGGATGAGGCTACCATGGATGTTGATACGCGGCAATGGAAATAGTTGACCTATGTGCGACTGTACGAATTGACGGCCATTTTGGTCTAACTTGTCCCACCATGTGCCAAGCTCTAGCTTTGGAGGAAGAATAATTCGAATGTCCGGTATCTCCATTGTATATTAACCAAGACTCAAGACAATCCTAATGCCATTGACAGACAAAATAATATGACAAGGTAAGTAAATTGTAAAGGTGAAAATTTAGAGAACTTACTTTACCAATAAACAAAGGGCAATCACATAAACATGCGCATGGTAAGTGGCTCGATTTCTAGTCTATAAGGCTTAACAAAGTGAAGCCACAAGAATGATCAGACTAGCCACGGGCGTGCGAACTAAGTCGGGTCCTCATGACTTCGGCTTGGTCAAAGAGCTGACCTGGGTTGCGGGCATGCGAACCGAGGTGGGTACTCTTGACTCCAGAAAAGAAACTTTGGGATTGAGATGGGCGACTCATACCGCGGGCATGCGGTCGAAGTGGTATCCATCTCAATACCATCCTAGATGATCCTATGCGGCCCAGGTCCGGCGGCGGGTTGTGTGTGCAATAGTGTAGTGCTAAATGCAAGGCATGCACAGCAGTTTAAATCAAACAACACTTCATAAGTGAAAGTAAACCATACATTCCTACACCTCCCTGCAAAACAAATGTCAGCAAACACTTCCCCTTATACCTCCCATTCTGCAAGAACATTTAACACCTTAAATGTTAGGGACGTACCTGGGATCCTCGCTGCCAAACAAAAATATTTTCTAAAAAGAAAATTGGCCTAAGTCCACTAAGAGTTTCAACTCGAGTCCCCAGCGGAGTCGCCAAGCTGTCGCGACCTCCCCGAAGTGGGTTTTAGGCCACCTAAGGGTTCGGCTAATGGATTGCTAAGCCTAGACTTAGCTCGGGCTCTCCCAAGCCCATACCAATTCGCGATTTAGGGTTTAAGTTCTTAACATGCAATTGATTTTTATCAGGAGTCGCCACTAATCTATTTTTGGTGGGTCGATTAGAAACCCAAGTAAAGTAATGGGAGAATTACTTCACTCCTACGAACCAGAGATTGTGAGTTCGGGGACTTGGTTACACTAGATTTCTCTAACGCCCTTTCGGTACCTTTCTTTTTATTTGAAAAATGTTTTGCAGGCAGCTTGAATTGATTTTAATTTATCTTTCCTAACATGTGAGGTGATCATGCGGGTGCGCAAACCACCAATTTAACACCCAAGAAAGCCATGAATAAATGCAGGACTTACCTCATAGCAACGAAAGCATCTGCATTGTTAAATCGGAATTCACATCAACAACCTAGATATGATTTCTAATTAACAGGCAATTTCCCATTTTTTTGGTTTTCACTTTTTAATTCAAACCATGCAATGCATGCTACTAATTTAATATGAAATGGCATGACAATGTGTTCTAAGCTACATGACATGAGTAACATATTTTTTTTTGTGTTTTCTTAATGAACATGCGATAATTAAATATGCAAATCAAAATGACATAATTATAATGACAAGCAATTTTTAATTAAATGATTCTACATAATACATCCTAATCCCACATGACGTGCACGTGATATTTCTATTCCTAAAAATGCAATTTATCCTAAAAATTGAAACTAGTTTATCTAAAGACAATTTTTTTGTATTTTTTATGATATTCGAAGTTAAGACAAATGCAAAAATTACCTAGCTAAATTAAAATTCCATCCAATTTAAACTTAGGATTAAGTCATGCTAAATCCTAATTTAAACTAAGACGTTATTTTAATCTAGCAATTTCTAACCTAAGATGCAAATTGATCTAAAAAAATGAGACATGCAATTCTATTCTAAAATGCATGATGATTTTTTTTGTTTGTTTTTTTTTATATAAAAAATTCGAAATTTTAAAAATTTGCACACAATTAAACATGCAACCTAAAAAAAACTAGCATCCTAAATTAATTAATTTTTTTGGGATTTTTTTTTTTTTGTTATAAAAATTTGAAGTAAAAGTCTAATTCTAGATTGACACGTGCAATTCTAAAAACTAATATCCTAAATGCATTTTTTGGATTTTTTTTTTTTTGTTAAAAAAACGAAATAACTAAATATGCTAACCCTAGCCCTAATCTAACTCGCATTTTTTTCATGTTTTTGTATTGATTTCGAAATTAAAAAAAAAAAAATTTTTAAACATGCAAAAAAAAAAAAAAAAAACTAATTCAAATAAAAATTCGAAATAAAATTCCCGATATAAACAATCCAATCAAGATAAGATTAATACCCAAAATTGATATCAAACCATATCTCGCGCATGAGATCGGGTTGGTCAATTTTAAATTAAATCGCAAATCGAATCTCGGGCATGAGATTGGATTGTCGATTTTTATAAGAGATTATGAGTCGGATTTCGGGCGCGAAAATCAACTCCTAATCCCTAAATTGAGGGGTTATTTTACATTGGAACCTTCAATCATGCATTAATGAATAATCACACTAAAAAAAAAAAAACTATATAAAAACAAACTATAAACTATATAAAAATAAAGATAAGATAATAATAATAAAAAAGAACTACCTAATGTTCCCCTTTTGTCTTTTTTTTTTTTTTTTTTGGTTTTCTTCTTTTCTTTTCCCACGCACGGCTTGGTTTGCTCGTGGGTCCCCGAGGCGGTGCTCGGCGAGGACAACGACCGCGGACGGAGGGGGAGGGTTGTGGAGGCGGCGGTGGGACGCGCTCGAGCGGGCCACGAGCTGCACGGTCGCGTGGCGGTTTGCGGGCGCGACCGACTCGAGGGCGAGCGGCTGGGACGCCGGCAACGGGTGGTGGGCGGCAGCGAGCAGGGGCGATGGGCGCGGGGGGCGGCGGGTTGCAACGTCGGGTTGCCGAGGTCTTGAGGCTCGGGATTGCGGTGGGTGACGGTGTTCGGGCTTGACGGAAGAAGGGAGGTTGGGTCGCGGGTGGAGGCGTGGCGGGCGCGGACGGCTCGGCTGCAACGGGTGCGGGGAGCCTCGCGAGGGATTGAGCGGCGGTGGACGCGGGCAGGGCGCGGGCGCGGTGCGGACGGGGCAGCTCGGCGGTGGTGGGGCGCGCGGTGGTCGGGGGCGTTCGGATCTTCGAGTTTTTACGGGGCGGTGGGTGAGGAGTGGCGGAGGCGCGAGCAGGTCGTGGGTCGGGCGGGTTGGGCCGGCTCGGGCAACGAGTGGGGCTCGGGTCGTGGTAGCGGCGGCGTGGGACCTCCGGGTCACGGCTTCACGGGGGCAAGGCAGCGAGGTGGCGCGCGGGTTGGTGAAGACGGCGGTGCTCGGCGAGTGCGAGCGGCGCGCGGATGCGGGACTTCAATCGACGACGAGCAAAGGTTCGGATCTGGCGGAGGGCGGAGCAGCGGACCGGCGATGTAAACTTCGGTGGCGTCGGGTCGCGATTGGGTGCGAAGCTGGTTGTGCGGTGCAGGCAAGAGCGTCGCTGGCGGTGTGGAGCAGCAAATGGACGGAGCAAAGCGTGGAGAAGATGATTGAACAGTAGGGGTCAAATCACATTTGTCTTTTTACTTTTCTCCTCTCTCTCTCTCACGTCACACTCTCTGCTTTTTCCTTTCTTTTTTTAATCCCCTCCCTCTGACTTCATATTTTCTTTTGCAGGTTCTCTCCGCACGCTCCTTTCTTTTACTCGTCTGACCGAAAGAGAAAAGGAGAGAAGCCCTTCGCGATGAAAACTTTTTCTTTTTTGCTTCCCTCACAGACCGCTGGAATGAATTTTCTCTTCTTTTTTTTAATCTCCTCCCCTTGACCTCATATCTTCTTTTGTGGTCTTATTTATAGGCCGTCCATTGCCTCTTGAAGATAGCCAATATTATTGTGACAAGATGTAGCAACTTTTCCAGAATTCAAGCTGAACGTTGCCCTTTTTTTAATCTTTGCCCTTTTTCTGGTCTTATTTATAGGCAAACTCTCCATTCATTTTTTTGTGAATATCTTCCCAACTTCATTTTTCTTGTCCGAAGGAACTTTGCCATTTTTTATCTTCTCTCCAGACACTTTCTTTCCCACCACTCCGCTCTTCAGCAAGGAGATCTTCTTGCAGGCGCCTGTAGTATTTTTTACATCTCCCATTTCGTGCGTGTATGTACATGCATTAATGAGGAGGTTTCTTCTACGGTGAATTTCATTGCGCCATCAAAACTGACATATTATATAATATTATGGGCACATTATAATAACACAATATGGGCATATTATATAATATGTTGTGAGCTTTTGCTTCTTTGAAGATTTCTCCCGAATCCGCACTTCCACCGAATTTGTGTATGCAATCGAAAATTATCGCGAGCCCCCTTTTTCTTGTTGTCCTCTTAGTACCGATGCAAATGCGACTACATGAGATGCAATTTTAATATTTTTCTTAGGGGTTAAAGATTAATCCCTAAATTTTTATGCAATTAATTACTAAATGATTAGTCAAAATTTAGGTGTCAACAGAAATTGCAAAAGTCTAAAGTAAACACCTATAGGAATAAAAAAAAGCATAATATGAAAGAGAATTCTAAAAGGTAAGAAAAGAAAACTCACAACTCGTCGGATGTTTATCCAACACAAAAAGATAACCCAAGACATATGTAGAGAAATGAATTGATACAAAAGTACAAAGGTCGGATTGGACATTGACCATATTGCTATCTTGAAGTTCTTTTGGCCACCACCTCTAAGGCCTATTATAATCTTATTCTAATGCTAGATTAGGATGTGGAATTACATAACATACATTGTACATGTAATCATGAACACATGAACTCATACGACAACAATTAATACAAAGAATGGAACAAATGCATTCAACTGGTCAAACATCGCCTCGTGATCGGCTTTGATTTGCATGCATCACAAGCCATCCTATGACACCTATTTGATTAATTATAGTCGTCCATACTTGGCTATCCTTTATGTTCATAAGCGGTGGTCAATATCCGTTGGGCTCCCAGAAATCGGGTCTAAGTGCGTCCCTTTGGTTTACCCTGGTAGATGCATCGGTCCTAAATTATTTACCTAGAAATCACAAGCAAACATAATAAAATTCCATGTATTGAGGTCATGAGACCTTGGTTCTCACTCAAACATCCAAAGAAAGTGAATCAAAATAGGTCACTTATTCATTCAAGGCAACAACAATCAATCGTATATGCATACAAAATGAACATGAAGAAAATGAAACCTAAGGTTAGACTTCTAAAAATTTGTAATCGATGACCTATGCATAAATATCAAATATATTGGAATTTTGAAACATGTTCAACGTTCTTGAGAATTAAATTAAAAAATTTAGGTGCAGATAATGTCAACACACTGATCGGGTTCTTTGAACCATCAAACATGACTCGATTTTGACAAAATTGATATCAAAAGAAAGCTTAGATAGATGTTCAAAGTTTTCATATTTTGAAAATTTCAAGAAAAGGTCATTAAATTCGTTAAAATTACGAAATACGTTCAGGTGTTTAATGAGAACTTAGGTGCGGAATTAACACCACTCAGATCAAGCTCACTAGTTAATACCCTTAAGGATTTCTAATTTAACAAAAACCAAAGCCAAATCAAAGATTGAAAAGTCTTTTAAAACGTTCGTGAAGTATGCAATCATAAAACTTAAGTTGTGCACACATCAGTTCTGGAAAATAGGGTTCCAACAAGCCCTGCATATTTGATAGGGTCGGCAAAAATAACAAACATGCTTGAAATTTTTTGACAATGAAGTTCAATGTATGTACAACAAAACTCGTGAAGACATCATCAGCATACTCAACGTGCATAAATTTCTAAAAATAAAAAATTCAAGCATATCATTCTGGAAACAGAACATCACAGAAGCAAACATATCAGGCTCACTGTCATTTACATCATCCAAAAGTGATCCACTCAATTTGAAATTTCTACAAAACATTGTTCATACAATGTCCTACGACTTTCATGAAGGCATGTAAAGCCAAATCTACTCATGTGAATTTATAAAAATCATAGAGCAAGCATATATTATTCAGGACAGACAAATCTCAACAACAAGCAAGTTTGGTTTAAACATGCTCGACCTATTCTAATATTGTCTGATCTTTATGAAAATTTTATATATTGTTCAAAAGGATGTAGCAAGAAACTTTCATGGAAAAACTAATTCCATATTCTGAATACATGATTTTATAAAAATCGAAGAGTCAATGCAGGTTAATCAACAAAACAAAATTGCAGGGATGAGCACGGAAGTTCAAGACATAATTGCCCTAAGTAATGAACTTCAATCATCACAAAAATTTTATATATCATAGATCTATATGTCCTAAGCAACTATCATTAAAACACCTAATTAAGAATCGAACAAAAAAAAATCAGAGAAAATCAACAAAAAGCAAAGGTCACAAAAATAAAACATTGAAATAGAGCACTAATCATTTCCAAATTCCAGTTCAGTTTTGTAAAAATTGTTAGACCTAATAAATGAAGGCTGATCCATGTAAACTAGGTGTAATTTTTTTTTTAATGAAATCTCTTATGAATCTTAAAAGATTTCGAACACAATTGAAATCAATTTCCAGCTCATTTTAAGACATTTAACAAGGATGTCTAATTTGAAACTTAACTTTACAGATTATGAACAATTAGCAAGCGATTAACCTAACTAAATGACTTAAAAATTTCATAAGATTTTTATATGAGATAGAATCAAATATTGTGATCAATTTTCATTGACAATCCAATCTGAAACCAAATAGGTTGGTTAACCACAACATTCCAGCAGAACATCATAATTGCAAATTAAACATTGATCTTGTGAAGAGTATTCGACAAGCCAAACAAAGTCCGAATCATGCACATGATATGTTTTTGGAAAGCTCATGAAATCATCTTCGAATCATACATAGGCGTCAAAATTACACGAGATTATTTTCTAGCTCATTTCTAGACATTCATCAAATCAGTCCAAAATTAGCTACAATTTTCCAGAAACAACAATCACAATATTATGATCAACTTTCGATAAGGCAAATGATACTCAAGTCAAGCATATGATTTGTTGTTGAAAAGCTTATCAAATCTAGTTGAAATCTCATAAGGCATCAAAGTTGAAATAACTCATTTAACGGCTCATTTCTGGTTGTCAATCATTAGAATTTTAAATTTCCAGAAATATTATCGAAGCATCATTAAGCTCTAATATCATCATCAAACTTCATCAAACCATCAACGAACATCTTCAAATATTCATATAGATCATAGAAACACAAATCGCAACTGTAGTACTAATCCTAGCCCCAGTAACCTGTTAAAACCTCATTTCATCAAATTCACGATTTAAGAGAGATTACCTTTACCTTGTTACAATTGTTCTTTGATCTTAAATGAGCTAGGCTGGCCACCTATGAACTTTGAGGATTGACTAAAATAGCTCCTTGAAGATCTAGATTACATAATCGAACTTTGAGTTAGATCTAAGCATGAAGTCATCAAACTAAATTCAATCAAAAGAGTTTAAGAGTTTAGGAAGTGATTGACTTGAATCAAATCAGGTTGCAGCTAGCTCGAGGAATGGTTGGGAATCACGATCACACCGTTTAGGAAGGCTGAAGAGGCCGGCGGATCACAAAAATGACCATCAAAATGCCGAAGGACTCACTAGCATGCAGGCCGGTCTTCGAGACCAAGAGAAAGGAGTGTCAGTTCAGGGCTCTCAGGCTAGTAGGTTGGTGAGCAAGGCTTGCAATTGAACTAAGGAGAGTCTTGCGCTGGTCTAAGCACAGGTGGGCTGCCGGATGGGCATCGACACGACTATGTACTGTGGCAAGAATGAGTTGGCACACGAGAGAGAGAGAGAGAGAGAGAGAGAGAGAGAGAGAGAGAGAGAGAGAGAGATCTAGAAAAATGATCCAACCTTCTTGGTTTTGGAGGGAAAATTGTACTTACACTTACTCCTAAGATCAAATTTGGGCCCTTGGATTGATTCAATGCTCAAATTATTCTTTCTTGATCAAGGGTTAATCATTGATAAATGACTTAGATTTAATGCTTAGTCACTAAGCAAGTCGCCTAATTGACTTAATCCTAATGATTAGGATTAGTGACATGGCACCTAGGGACATTTTAGTAAATTCACCAAGGTTATTTCTATAAATTTTGTAAGAGAGGGGCATGGGAAAGTTGGTCAAACCTTGGGCTGGTTGGTAGTGGTTACTAGCCGTCAATGGATCGCTGGAAATAGGTTAGGCCAGTTGGACCCATCCAAATTGGTTTGGACTGGTTCAGTTGGTTTTGGCTGCCTTTAGCTAGCTCTTTTCAAAGTTTTATGCAATCAGGTCCTATCCAATTAGAATGAAAATGGACTAATTTGAAGAGGAATGGTCCAAAATTGTTGATCCACAAACATCTCAATTGATTTTAATTGGTTCAATCACCCCAAAATTATGCTTAAATGCAATAGGTGTGTGAATTTAGATTTTCTTGCCAATTTGTGTAATTCATGTCATTCCCGCCGCCAAAAACCAAATCAATTGAAATTGAATCTAATTGATATAATAATATATCGATTAGTTCAATTACTCATGTAAATAATGGCTTAATGCATCCAAATTGACACTAAAATGGCGGCATGAACTTTGTGTCAAATTTAGATTGAGGGTCAATGATGAACTTGAACCTTAACCCATCAAATTAAACCTTAGTTTAGAATGAGTCAACTTGAATTACATCAATTGAAGTTTATTAGCATAACTTTCCAAATTTCAAGCAAGCTAAATCTGTCAAAATAAAAATTTCCCAAGTGAATTTGCCAAAATTGACCCTAGATTTGGATTCAGTTGAGTTGATTCAAAGTGTAAACTCGCAAGTCATGAAGAATTAGTTTGAACCCCTAATTAGGGCTAAAAATGACAATTTTTATCCTAACATGTCAAATCTTGGAATTGGCCACATGAGTGAATTCGAAATGACCTCTAGATCAAATGTCATGAAGAAAGCGAAGCTAAAATATGACTCAAATGAAAGAAATTTTATTTTTGGTTAATTTTGAACCTAAAATAGAAATA
This sequence comes from Eucalyptus sideroxylon, assembly GCA_014182405.2. Lineage (NCBI taxonomy): Eukaryota > Viridiplantae > Streptophyta > Magnoliopsida > Myrtales > Myrtaceae > Eucalyptus > Eucalyptus sideroxylon. The sequence goes on along the minus strand of CM024556.2, from coordinate 33,203,212 downwards.
TTCAGAAAATGAGGTTCTTAATTATTTTTTATAAAAATTTTAATGCCAAAGTCAAATTAAAGCTAAAATGATATGATTTTTCAGTTTTTACATTTTTTTCAATTTTTTTTGGTCAAAGGATTGACATGGTGATCTCATTAAATGCTTAATTTTGTGATCAAAACTTTGAATTTTTTTGAAAACTATTGTTGCTAAAGAGATATTAAGACTAATTAGGAACTTTTTTTATGCAAAAAGCCAAATTTTGACCTGGGATTGACCAAAAAATCAATTCAAAAGTCAATTTTTTTTTAGATTTTTTTTTTGGGTTTATTATGTGTGTGAAAATAACTAGGAAATTACCTGCAAATTATAAGTGAAGTATAAAGAAATGAAAAATGATAGTTTTTGTTCGAGAAACAAGTTCTATTGTGATCGAAAATCCTAATATTGAGTTTTTACCTTTTACCAACGCGTCAACTTGTGTCAACAAATAAGAGGTTTGCTACCACATTTTCAACAAGGAAAGAACCTCCATTGGTCTACTGGGGTCAAGATGCTTCGTGGGCAAAAGAGGGTAATGCCAGAGGTACAGTTGGCAAAAAATACCTTACTTGCTAGGGAAAGCGCAGGTGACAAAAAGGGGTCGGACTAGCTGCGATCGAAAGAAGCTATCAATAGAGCAACTAGTTTTGTTAGGCGAGCATTACCATTCGATGTATGATCCAAAAGTGGCGCATCAATGGTTAAGGAAATGCAAGGAAGCGATAAAAGTGCCCACAACGAGGGCGTTGCAGAATTAAGTGCGGGAGAATTTCACGGTTCATGATTCTCCTATACTCGTGACACTTGTGAATGGAGCTTGGGGTTATCGTGTGCAGAGCGAGTGATGAAAAAGGGATGAATCCAATTGGTCCATGAGAGTGGCGCAAAGATGGTTAGTGCTAGGAGTTATAGAATTGAACGATTATATCTTTATAGAGTTCTAAAGGCCAAGTTGGCCTCTCGTGCACAAACTTGTCAAGAACAAATGCCGTTCTCCTAATAAGGTCATGGTAGGCCGAAACTAATTGTTGAGCCCAAAGTGATTTTGCTCAATGAAGTAGACACTCGAGCTAGCTATGCGTGGTACAATCTTTTATAAGGAACATATTCACCATATTGTTCTTTAGAACAACCATAGAAGGAAGGCTGGCTTGGTGTATTCCGCTCGCTAGACTTATACGGATTAGTCCACGGCCAAAGAACTATCAACCTGTGAAAAAAGCACCTTCAATATTGCGAAGAAAAATCAAAGCAACTATGAAACTAGCTTCATTGCCACTCGATCAACGAAAAAAAGCTACATTAATTAGGTAAATGTCTATAGGCTGTAGCGATGATTCTTTTTCTTGGTGAAATTACCAAAAATGTCCTAAATATTACATTCATGCCAATTTAGTAATAAACTTTTCAATTGTACCAATTGAATAATAAATCTTCACATTTTGCCAGTGGAGTCTATCTGACCAATTTTGGCACGAAATTGCTGACTTGTATGTCGACTATCCTACTTGACACGACCGACACTAACATGAATATTTTTTTAATAACATTTTTGAACAAATTTTTGAAATTCTTATAATTTTTATTGTTTATTGTTTTTTTCTTTCCTTTTCCTTATTATTATTATTTTTTTAACTTAGGGTCTGCCAGGATCACCGGTCCGCCCTTGCAAGCACTAGGCAAGAAACTTGGCTAGAAATTACTGATTTGGAAGCTGACCATCTAACGTGATACAACCGGCACCGACGTGAACATTTTTTAATAATATTTTTGAATAAGTTTTTGAAATTCTTTATTTTTTTTCTTTTCCTTATTGTTATTGTGACTTAGAGTTGCCAAGATTGCTAGCCCACCCTTGTCGGCACTAGGCGAGGGTTGTGGTTGGAAATTATTGATTTGGACACCGACCGTCCCACGTGGCACAACTGGTGCTGATTTGGTTTTTTTTTTTTTTTTTTTTTTTTTTTTTTTTTTTACTTAGGGCCAGCAAGGATCGCCGGTCAACCCTTAACCCTTGTTGATGGTGAGGGCCTGGGCAAGGGCCACAACAACCTCCCCAATTAGGGCAAGGCTACGATGTTGGAGACCCTTGCCCAAACTCGACAAGGGCTATGACGCCTTGCCTATGGTCAGCAAGTCGTTGACCCTCAATCAAGAAAATACTAGTAAAGAGAAGAAATGAAAAAAACATAAAAAAACATAAAAAAATTGTAAGAAAATTCAATTAATATTAAAAATTATTAAAATTGTTTACTTCAAAGCACCGTTAAACCACGTAAGATGGCCAACATCTATGTAGTATTGGTCAGATGGACAAAATTGGTAAAATGAGAAAATGTTTAAGACTCAATTGGCATATTTGAAAAGTTTATAACTAAATTGGTATAAATACAATAAGATTAAGAATTTTTTTGTGGTAATTTTCCCAATTTTTTTGGTCTGCATTGAGAAGAATATTCTGTGGGGAACCTCTAGGAATTGTTAGAAGCTAAACAAACTATTAATAATGACATAGGCATTAGATGCTATGTGTGGCTCGCGCACACAATCTCGATCTCATTCGATAAATAGTGATTATATCTACACAAAATGATAAGATGCCCAGTTAGCAGATCCACATCTGGTTGCACCAATAATCAACACCTATAGAAATGCAAAATTCATTTGAGAATTACATCGAGTAACTGGAATATGCCAATTTTAGGTTACTGACTCTTATTTAAGTTACTAGCCAAGTTTATCTTTTCTAAAGAAATAGGGATAGTTACAAAAAAGTCATAAACCCATTATACTTGCGCCAATTATGTCTTAAACATTTTAATTTAGTCAATTTACTCTAAAACCTTTTGACAATTTGTCAATGTAGTTCATCCAATCAAATTTGGTTGAAAATAACTAATGTGAAAGCTAGATATCCTATATGACATGGCTGGTAGACATGGACTATTTTTAATTTTTTTCCTTTTCTTCTCTTTTCCTTCTTTTCTTTCTTTTTTCTTTTTTCACCATGGCAAGCAAAGGTCGCTGAGCTCACTGGCTATTGGCAAGAGCCACGGCCCTTGCCATAGCCATGCTAGCCATGGGCAAAGGAGGCCTCGTCCATGGCCACAATAGTTCACATCAACACTAGTCATACCATGTAGGATGCTTGGCGTCCACGTCAATGATTTCTGATCCAAAAAGACCGGATGTACTACATTGGCAAATTATCAAAAGGTTTAAAATTAAATTGACCAAATTGGAAGTCTTGATACTAAATTAGCATAAGTACAATAGGTTTATGACTTTTTTTGATAATTTTTCCCAAAAAAAAAAAAATTCTCCTATTTTATACCAATTTTTATGGTAGCCACTATTTCCATCACATATTTAGCTAACGCTAATGCTTTTGTAAGTAATTGACAAAAATACCTTTCAAATTAAAATGCAACACTTTAACTATTCTCAATGTACCTTCTCATGATAGGATCTCACTATCCCTCCTTCATTAAGTTGATGCTTTTATCGCAACTTGAAATATGTTGTTGTTTGCTCGACCAAGATGAGCAAAGATATGCATAGGAGAAATTGTCACTTGCTATCGATGCCACCTCCAGCAAAACCATCGTGGGCCACCACACAAAGACTGTTACTAGATTCGACCACACCACTCTTCACTTTTATCTCATTGTCCTTATGTACTCCCATCGTTCACTCTGTTATTTGGACTCCTCTCCCCCGCCTCTATATGGCTCGCTAATGTCTCCTCGGCCCGTGCTTGATGATGGCCGTGACATCAAATCAACATTGATCCGAGCCTCTAAAAGTCCCTAATTCCATTTGGGGCTCCGAATGAGCTCTTGAGTTGAGGTTGTAGTGGCTCAAGCTTGGAGCTAGAGGCAGGGAAGACAGGTGGTTGAAGGCCAAGGCGTTGACGCGATGGTGCTGAGAGAGATGTAGAACCAGCAAATAGGATTCAGGGGAGAAGAGGGATGGTTGTGACGTGACAGTTGAGGTGACTAATCGAAGAATGACGTGGGGACGAAGTTGACATGCTATGATGGGCTCAACATGGGGTAGGAACGGGGACAAGTTCGTTTGAAGCTTTGAAATATCAAGAGAGCCTGTGGGAGATAGTAAAATCAATGAAATTTTCTCCCATGAACCTATTTCCTTATCTTAGTTGATCAAAATACTTGGAGGGAGAGTGAGATCTTGCCAAGAAGAGATAAAAAGAGAACAAGTTAAAAGTTCAATATTTAGTTTACAAGATATTTTGGTCAACTATATACAAAGAGGTAGTTTTAGTAATAAATGGGGTGGATATAGCGGTTGCCATTTTTATACATATTTCTTAATTATGCCTTAAATTTACTAGCTCTTATATAAATATACTAACTTTAATTTAAATCGCTTATAATTTTTTTTCCGATTAAGTAATCAAGCAATTTTTCATCAACTCTCATTTCAATTAGTCACTAATATTTATTTGTTCATTTTTTTAATTTGCCAACTTTTTTAATTGAACTTTACCAGGAAAAAAAGAGTTGGTAAGGCCCTCAAATAATGTTCCTCAATTCATAAAATAGTTGGTCAACATAAGACATGGTAAAAATAAGAAGTACAAAGATAAGAGCAGAATAGATTTTGGTAACTGACTTAAATAATAGTTGACAACTTAGAAATAGTTAATAACTTAACTGTAGAAAAAGATTGATAAAAAGGCAAATATAATTCAATGATTTTTTTAATTAAAAATAAAAGTAAACCTTAGAAAGCAACTCATACTAAAGTTAGTAATTCAAAATTATTTGGTAAGTTAACCAAAGAAAAGTTGGTAAGTTATACAAAAAGTTGATGATTGCATCTAATAGTTGATAAATATCCACTATTAGCAGGAAAGATAAATAACATATAGTAAAGGATTATCGAACTTTTCTCATAAGAGATTAGAGAAGCTAGAAATATGAAACAACAAATAAACATTGGTAACTAACTCCAATAAGAGTTGGAGTTGGTATTTGATCAGAGAAAAATTGGTAATGAATCTACTTGAAATTAGTAATTCTTAAAAGTAGTTAATAAATTTAAAAGTTAGAAAATTAGGTAAGACAAAGAAAATTAAATAAATGATAAAACGAGTTAGAAAATTAAAAATAGATAGATAAAAATTGATAGAAATGTAAATAAGTGTAGGCTACCCAAAACCTATTGGTGACTTAATTGTAGAATAGTTTCTAAGTAGCACAAATGAAGGTTGCTAATTTCATATTATTGTTGATAAATATAAGCCATTGGATAAGAAAGGCAAAATAAAAGTTGATAAAAGATAAAAGAAGTTTGGGAAAATTTCAAAAAAAGACCCGAAGTATTATTGGTTTCTCAAATAAGGGCCCGAAGCGGACTTTGTTTCAAATAAGGACCTAAAGTGGCCTTAGTTGTTTTAAATAAGGGCCTAAAGTGGCTTTGGTTGTCTCAAATAAGGACCCGACCTCACCAATCGCCGATTGGCTAAATTTTCCGACTAGTCAAGGGCATTTTTGTCATTTTGCATTTCACATTTTCTTTTTTCCTAGTTCTTCTTCTTCCTCTTTGTCGGTGGTCGATCAGCCACCGGTGATGCCCACCGAGGGCTAAGTGAGGGTCGCCCCCACCGGCGAGGGCCACCCACACTAGCCACAAGTGAGGGACAGCCTCGCTTGAGCGTGGTGACCCTCACCCAGGCCTGGTGAGGGCTGACCTCACAGATGGCCCATAGGCGAGGGTCGCCATACCTAGGTGAGGCCATCCCTCACCCAGCCCTTTGTGGGCATTACCAGTGGTTGGCTGGCCACCGGCAAAGAGGAAGAAGAACTAGAAAAAAAAAAAGGAAAAAAAAAGAAAAAAAAAAGGGAAAAATGACAGATAACGAAAATACCTTTGATCGCTGGAAAGATGGGTTTTTATTTGAAATAGACATAGCTACTTCAGGCTCTTATTTGAAATAAACATAACCACTTTAGGTCCTCATTTGAAATAACATTCACTTTAGACCCTTATTTGAGAAAATGAAGGTACTTTAGATCCTTATTTGAAACAAGGTCCACTTTGTGCCCTTATTTGAGAAAAAGAAGGTACTTTGGGTCCCTTTTTGGAATTTTCCCAAGAAGTTTTCTAGTTCGAGATATAAGATAAACTTGGTAACTAACTTGAATAAAGGTTGGCAACATAAATCTAATTGTTAAGTTAATCAAATAATAGTTGGTAACAACTTTGGCTGAAGATCATAATTCCTAAAAGAAATCGGTAAAATTAAAACAAAAATTGGTAAGTAAGACAAATAAAAGTTGGTAATCAATAATAAAGTTGGTAAATTATAAAAAAAATCCAAACAAATATCTATAGGTAGCTAAAAAGATAGTTAATAATCCAAAATTAGTTGGTGATTAAATAACTGAAAAGTTGGCAAGTCTCTTAAATTAGAGGTTGGTAATTTCGTATGACCTTTATAAATTTAAGACATTGTTAAAAATAAATAATAAAATTTGCTAAAAAATAAGATACTTTTTTTTTTTTTTTTATAAAGATTACAGAAGTTGGTAATTTAAAGAAAACCAAATAAATAACTAACTTAAATAAAAGTTGGTAATATGAAGCTAGTTGATAACTTAATAGGATAAAATTTGGTAATCACTCTAATTGAGGTTGATAAATCCTAAAAGAAGTTAATAAATTTAACGGGTTTATAAGTAAGGGAAAGAAAAGTTGATGCCACAAAGGAAATTGGTAAATTTCATTTTAAAAATCGAAAAATGTTAGTAGTCAACTCAAATGAGAGTCGGTAAACTCAAATTAGTTGGTAATTTATTATGCAAAAAGTTGGGAAGTCGTTTAAATGAAGGTTTTTTTATTCATATTATTTTTGTTAAATTTAAGGTGTTAGCAAAAATAAAAATAAAAGTTGGTAGAAAAATAAGAGAATTCTTTTTGCTAAAGATAAAAGAAGTTAATTACATAGATCAAATTTGATAAATGTTAGTAATTAATTCAAGTAAAAGTGGGTAATACAAAGCTAGTAAACTTAATTAGAGAAACATAGTTAATCACTCCAGTTAAAGTTGGTAACTTTTAGCCTACTTTCAATCATCTTGATTACTAACTAAGATATATGATAAGATATGAAATTGATGAATTTTGTTATTTTCTATCTATTGTTTGGTGATTGCAGTAATAAAGTGGATATATTAACATCATACCACGTATATTGTTTGGTATTGTCGCAACTTGACCTTGGCACCCACAGATCCTTGAGGGACAACACAAAGGTAGGATTTATAGGTATTCGACTATAAAAGCTCCCTCATGGTACATTACTCCAAAAGATGTCATCACCTCATCTCTTGGGATCAACCACATGAGTTTGCTCAATTGTGGTAATGAGTTCGCTCAATTACGGCCGTGAGTTCTCCTAAGCTCGCACCTTGTGTGATAGTGGAATTATTATGACCTAATCTTGACGCCATAGCATGTCGTAAATGATGATTTGAAGATCGAAAGGAAACTAGACGTAAATGTGAGTTTAAGGGTATTTCAACCATCATAACTCTCTCAAAGGTAAATCCACTAAAGATGGCATCACTTCATCTTGTGGCTTCAACTCTTTGAGTATGCTAAATTACAATTGCGAGCTTTTCAAAGCTCATGCCCTACATGATGGATTCATTTTTTAAAGTTGTTTTAGACAACCTAAATAATATTTAGGAGTCACTACTAGCCTCGTTTTTGGGGGCCAGCTAAAATGCCCAATTGAGGATTATGAGTGATTTCTTGATTTCTACACAACTAGAGATATTAGACTCGGGGACTTGGATTACGCTAAAGTATTTATTAATGCCGTTTTGATACCTAACAGTCATTATGTTACCTAATGCATCCATGTATGTCTCTTTACATTTTCATGCGTTTTCATAGCAAAAAGAATGATCACACGTGGATGGTTCATTTGAGCTTTCTACTCTAATGAATGTAAAAGTAAAGCATACAATTTATAGAAATGATGGTGCGGGAAAAGAAACATTCAAAGCAGTTTAAGGAAAGTAAGTAAAGTCTAAACAAGTCTAAAATACGATAAATAAAAGACCAACAACTCGTTGGGCATTCATACAATGCATATAAAAAACCCGAGACATAAATTGGGGAATGAATGCATATTACAAAAGATAGGGTTTGATTGTGTTTGCAAATGGTGATTAAAGTCGTGAAGTCCCTATATCAAGTTCTAGGTGATATAAATCTCAAGGTAACCCGCGTTGTCATGTATTGCATCTAAGTCATTCATCTAACAATCACATGCAAAGCATATAAAATGACAAGCATTTAGGCCATATGACATTGATTCTCAATCATTCATACAAATGAGTGAACCAACGAATGATTGCTTATCTAAATATATGCACATTTGAAAATGTTCATGTAGCATGTATATTCATTATCACCTAGTCAGTAGATATGCAATTCATGTGATAAAACTATTTTTGCAGACAATAATCAAATATCATTTTAAAAGATTTGGCGAAAATGGGACATAATTTCATCGAGTCACGGAACATATTTAGCCATCAAGATGAGTTTGGCGCATCTTGTGCACAACTAATTAAGCAAAACCAATGTTTTAAATACGAAGCAATACTTTGATGAAATTCTTGTCCAATCATATTTTGAGTAACGGCAAACAACCTTGATGAAGAATATTTTTTTCATGTGAGTATCACATGAACTACTAAAACTTTGAATAAATCCAAAATGTCAGAAAATCAAAATTCTAGAATGCCCTGCAACTTTGGGATGGCTGTGAATAATGTCAAATCATTTTTTATTTTGCAAAAATTTGTGGCAATGAAGTTTAGCATGTTACAATCAATTCTCAAGAAGACAACATTATCAGATTCGACACGCATAATTTTCTAAAAATTCAAGAACGCAAGCATGTCCATAAACCAAATCATCAATCACAAAAACATCACGTTCAATGTAGGCCTAATAAAAGCATAACCGATGATCATCTCATCCTAGAATTTTTATGCTAGATAAATCAGCATGTGAAGAACAATTTTCATGAAGGAAGCATCTCAAGTGTCCTAACATTCGACAACTTTCATTCAAGGGCTCAACCCAAAAATCAGTACCTAAAAAATCATACACAAATGGCAAACAGTCAGACTCACAAAAGCATGACAAGCAACTTAAGTTCAACATAATATCCATATTCAAGCTCAATTTAGCAAAAATGTTGAACATAGTAAATGATGGCTGATTCAAGCATGTGATATGTCATTTTAAAGCTTAGGATGTCTCTTACAATTGTCTAGAAGGCATCATCGACAAATTGGTCCATTAACAAGCTCAATGGAGGACATTCCTTTATGAGGTCAGATCAATAGTAGAAATAACAGCAAAGGCCAGAAACAATCATGCTTAATCTTATCTATATGACATGAGAAAATTCCACAATATTATATTTAATTAGGCCTAAACATTATGGTTCAAACTCATGAAGACCTTTGGGCCTAATTCAAACCACAAAAAATCATATAAGTTCCCCAAGTAAATCAGGTCGTCTAATCATACAAAGTTGCAGCAACATCATAGAATTAAAATCAAATTTCAAGCAAGCAATTGACCAAGCAAACAGAGGTCGATTGACATAATGTTCATATCGTTGAAAAGCCCATGGAATATACTATGAGTTTCATGGGACAAAAGATCACATTTAGTAGCTCAAACCCAGACAATCAATAATCAAGTCATTCAAGGCATATGAATTGCATTTTCGATCAATCCAAGCTTTCATTCATATGAAATCCATCCTAGCCTATCATCTATCAATCCTAAGCATCCTAGGCTTCCATGTTTATCAATAAACATATTAGATTATGACCTAAATCGAGCTCTAGCCTTGGTTGCCTAAAGCAACCTCACTTCATTGAGCTCAAGATAGAAGATCACTATCTTTTGAGGTTTTCGTGTGAATCAAGCTCAATTGAGCTTCAATTAAGAAGCATTAGATCTCAAGGGAGGTCCGACGGAGGTTAAGGACGTTGGAGGTGTTGGGCGGTGTCAGAATAAGTGCCGATCAGTGCCGGTGATGGATTAAGCGCAAGAAGGAAGTCGGCTAGAAGATCACCGGCAATGAGGCTTTCCAATGGCTGTTAGATGGATCTCTAACCACCACTAGTTCATAGACTCGTCGATAGAGGTTGCAGGATCGATTGGGGATGCTAGGATGATCAAGGCCAGAACAGCCACCAGGAACGTCACCAACTTCGTTGGACTTGATCAAGACTAGTCTAGGCAGGAGGCTTGACAAAGAATAGAGGCGGCGATGGTGGGCGATGGTGTCTACAGGATTGAGGAGGAGGTGCTGGATGTCATCGAGGGTGGAGCGTCGTCAATTGGAGCTTCGATAACTAGTGGATGGCGTGACGAAGAGGGAAGGGCGGTTAGACGATTACGCGTACGAGAGAGAGAGAGAGAGAGAGAGAGAGAGAGAGAGAGAGAGAGAGAGTTTTCAAATCTAATTCTCTATAAAAATGAGGCTTCCCCTTTATTTTTGGAGGGAAAAATCTATTTATACTTCCTTGTAAGAGCCAATGCTAGCCCTTGGTAAGGGTGTCAAAAAAACCTGACCCAACTTGACCTGAACATGACCCAAACATGAAACAAGTATTATACTTGTTTCGGGTCTTGATGCTGTTTAAGAGACATTGTAAAACAAGCAAAGGATATATGTTTAGGGTCGGGTAGAGTTTGAACATTGTTTCAACCCGGAACACGTTAAACAGAAAACAGAAACACGTTCTCATCTTTCTTTACCGTCAAACACATACCTTCTCTCGGCTCCGCTTCTTCTCCGACGACTGTGCCTTTGCTCACGACTGCCAGTTCGGCCTCTCCTCCGATCGACGTGCCTTCGCCTCGCTATTGCCCTTGCTACCCCTCGTCTCAACGCCGGAACCTTAGCTGCCGTTGAATTAGTCAATCGCCACCGTCCAGGTCTCCATCTCTCGCCTCAATGCCGGAACCCTAGCTGCCGCCGAATCAGTCAAACATTGTTCGTTTTCAGTACGCAAAGAGGCTCAATTTGGGTCTGCGTGCGACCGACCATCGTCGACGGCTCGGGGATTGGGTTCGCTCAATGAGTCTCTGGAAACTCGATCGCTAGTGAATGTTTCTAATTTTTCTTCCTCGATGACGGCATTATTAGAGTTATTTGTTGATAGTGCTTGTTGATTGTCCTATTCTTGCTCTGTTTAGATTTTCGATGGCAATCTTGTTGGGAGTTTCTGGGTTTTTTTTTTTTTTTTTTTTTTGGGGGGTTCTGTTGAATTTGTCTTGTTGTGCTGCATGCACGATGATGGAGCTGCTGGTGTTGTGGTAGATCATCATCCGAAAGAAAACTAGTGCCAGAACTAAGAAGGGCTAGAATCTCGCCAATTATCTCTCTGCCGTGTAAAGTTTCACGTGATTTTCTTGTATTAAGGAAATTGCTTGTCTTGAATTTTTAGATTCTTGTATTAAGGAAATTGCTTGTCTGATGCATTTAGTTGTCTATGAAATTCTTTGGGTTCAGGCTAAAAGTTAAGTTGAAGTAGCTAGCTGAGCAGTATGTGCTTTCTGAACAACATCATGAACAGGAGGTAAAGTTCTTTAAAATTGATTGATTTCAAAGATTTGCAGTCTGCATTTCTGAAGGACTTTGCTCAAATTCTGTCGCTTGAAACTTGAATATGCAGTTAAAGCAGAAAAGTCTAGAACTCCAGACTGCTGATTTGAAAATTAAGCAGCATGAGTAGAAAGTGATTCAGGAACAGTCCCAAATTAAAGTATATGCTGAACAAGTATCATAGCTACTAGAAATTGAGAAAAACTTGCGGTTACAGTTGACAGCAGACAGAGAAATTCCAACAATTCCAGGTTACTTCCATCACTTGTTTCCCAATATTTGCAGTCGCATGAGTTATGGTGTCTTTGCCTAATGGCAGTTATTTTGCCTTAAGGAAGTGCCTAAAGCAAGGAACTTCTACATTGGATGGTATTCATATCACTTGGACTGTCTGCATTTCTTGGGGGGTTCTTCTGGATTGGTGCTTTTTGGTGGAAAGTTGGTGTTTTGACCGAACCCAGTTGGAGATCTCGTGTGTTCTTTCGAATATGTTCTGTGTGGATTTGAGAATCTCCTGTCAATTTCTTGGCTTGTGCAGGTTTCATGGATCGAGCCTCTGTTTTTTTTTTTTCCTTTTTGGGTTTCTGCTCTTTCCCCAATCTAGTTGACCTTGCTGTGTTTGAACTGGTGCATGAAGCTTGTAATGGAGGGCATGCTTTGCACCATAACGTGCGCTTCCCTTATATGCTATAATGATGCAATACAATGTGTTTTATACATTGGAATTTTGTTCCATCACTAGATCTGTTGATGGGCAGTATTCAGTTGGGCTTGACCTCAGCAACGGTTGGTAGTGTTGCGCATAGACTCAGTCTAAACTTGTCGGTGCAGCTCTGTCCACTAAGAACACAGTCAACTATGAACTAGGTCTAAAAATTTTAAAGAAAACAATGGCGTCAGGAAAATCTTGATGCAATGGCCTCTGCCACGCTCGCACTCATGAATTTGTGATTTCATTTAAATTGGCCACAATATGTTCCTATTTGAAGATTAAACAATCATCACCAATTTTAAGCCTGACAATATATTGTTTTCTTCAGATTGATTATATCCTAGGAGATAATCCAATGAAAATGAGCTACATGGTTGGCTTCGGAGGCCAGTACCCGTTGCAAGTTCATCACAGGAGCGCATCAATCCCGTGGGATGGTCAGAAGTACTCGTGCAGCGAGGGAGACGGATGGCTGCACTCCAAAGACCCCAACCCAAATGTTCTTTTGGGAGCCATGGTGGGTGGACCGGACCAGTTTGATCATCCCAACATTTTAACTTTTGAACGTGGATTTAAATGTTTTGAAGAAATGCCTCTAGGAACTCTACTGTGTACTTCACCTTTATAAACATTATAGTTCTGCCGATTTCATCATTATACAGTTGCGAAATGGACTAAGAAGTAAGAATGAAGTATCTATGAGAAGCAGAATTCTTCTAGCGACCCGACCCGTCTTGACCCAACCTGAAACACATTAGATGGTCTAATGTGTTTCAGGTTGGTTTGGGTCGGGTCACAGTGTGTGACCCTTTGTATTTCGGGTCGGGTCGGGTAACAACAAAACTCGACCCGACCCGACCCATCGACACCCCTAGCCCTTGGATCAAGGGCTAGGGATTGGTTTCCTTAGCTTGACAAAATTTCTTAGCCTTTTAAGTAATATTAAGAAATAAGCACATATCTATTGTAAGGGCTGTAATGCATCAAGGATGAATGGTGAACGTTTGCGCGATTAAAGGATAATCAAGGGGCATTTTCGTAATTTCGCAAAATTTGAGGGCAATTTTGCAATTTTGTAGGTCAGCCATGGGACGAGCCACTTTGTGGTGGCCACTGGCCATCGAGGTTCTATCGGAAAGTGGCTAAACTAGTCACTTTCCGTTGGAACTAGTTGAACCGGTTAGGCCTGTCCGAACTAGTCTTGATTGCTTTGGTCTTATTTTTTTCTTTTGTGCAATTTAGCCCCCTAGGGACTCAATTGAAAGGAATCTCCACTCAATTAGGAGACAAAATAAGCACATTTACACAATTGGCTATCTCAAAAATGCAAATTGGTTGAAAATGAATTCAATTAATATAGAGAGGCATCAATTGATTCAATATCCATGTTCGTGATGGCCTATTGCCTTGAAATTGACATCGAAATAATGGTACCACCTTTACGCCAAAATTGAATCGAAGGCTAATGTTGAAGTTGAACCTCAATTCATGAAATTAAACCTTAGTCTATAATGAGTTAACTTAAATTGCATCAATTGAAGCTTCTTAGCTTGGAATTCTCAAATCAAAGTAAGTTAAATCCATCAAATTGGAGAGTTCTCAAGTGACTTCGCCAAAATTGACCCCGAATTTGGATTTATTTCAAGAAAATGAGTCGAATGGGAGTGTTGGCTCACAATTCATGAAGAATTGACTTAGACTCCCATTTAAGGCTAAAAATGACAGTTTTCATCTCGGCTCGTCAAATCATGAAATTGATCGAACAAAAGAATGCATGATGGTCTCTAGATCAAATGTTGTGAAAGGAATCAAACCAAAATACGAATAAAATGAAAGTAATTTTATTTTTGGCTGATATCGAATCTAAAACCAAAAATTCAAAACACGAGGTTCTTAATTGATTTTTAAAATTTCTTTTTAATGTTAAAGTCAAATTGAAGCCAAAATAAAGTGCTTTGGGGTTTTCATGTTTTTCAATTTTTTCAGTTGAAGGTTTTACCTAATTGACTTTTGCTAAAATGTTGATTTTATGATTAGATTTTTGAATTTTTTTCAAAATTTTTGTAGTCAAAGTGAAATTAAAATTGAAAGGAATCTTTTTAAGTAAAAAACCAAATTTTGACCCAAGGTTGATTTTCTGTCAAAGGGTTGACCAGAAACTCAACCATTTGACTTTTTGGGTTTTTGGTAAAAATGAGTATGAAACTACCTAAATATTATTGGTCAAAGAAAAAGAAATAAGAAACGACACTTTTGGTTCGAGAAACGAGCTCCATGGTGATAAAAAAATCCCAATCTCGAGTTTTTATCTTTATCGACACGTCAACTAAATATTAGATGTCAACAAGTATGAACGGCATATCATTATAAATGAACAAAAAATTTTCCAAACTGATATGGTAAAATTTTCTCACGATACTCTTTCCTACTTTATTTTTATTTCCTTTTTATTTTATTTTCCTCTCATTTTTTATTATTTTCTTTTTTTTATTTCTTTCTTCCCCTTCCATCATTCTCTAATAAAATTCTATTAAATAGTAAACTATACTAATATATATAAAATATGTAATGAATATAAATATAAATATAATTTTTATATTTATATATTAATTATAAGATAGAATAAATTCGAATATATAAAAAAATTTAAAAAATAAGTTTTTATCTTTTTTATTTTGAATTTCTTATATTAGAATTCATATTTATGTATATTGAAATATAATTTTAATGTTTTTTTAATTCAATAAGTTTGTTATTCAATAAAAGTAACTTTCCTATTATGGATATTAAAAAATCTTATTTACCCCGTCGTGACCAAATTTTCGGGTGTGAACCATCATGGTTTGGCTAATGGATTGTTAAGTCTAGACTTAACTTGGGCTCTCCTAAGAGCATACTAATTCGTAACTTAAGTTCAAATTTCTTAACATACAAATGGCTTTTATCTAGAAGTCACTACTAATCAGTTTAGTGTAGGTCGATTAGACGTGGGAGAATTATTTTACTTATACGAACTAGAGACTTGAGTATGGGGACTTGATTACACTAGACTTTTCTAATGCCCTTTCGATACTATTTCTTTTTATTTTCAAAAATGTTTTTGCAAGCAGTTTGGATTGATTTTAAATCTATTTCTCTAACATGTGAGGTGATCAGGCGGGTGCGTAATTCACCAATTTAACACCCAAGAAAACAAATAAAAAAATGCATGACTTACCTCGTAGCAATGAAAGCATCTGCGTTGTCAGATCAAAATTCACATCATCAACCCTATATATGATTTCTAATTAACACAGAATTTCTTTTTCTTTTTATTTAATTAACGAGAATCATGCTTTATGCAATGCAATATAACTAAATGACCTAATTCTAATGACAGACGATTTCTAATTAAATGGACAAATGATATGCATTTCATGAATCTAATTCTATATAACATGCACATAATATTTTTTGTGTTTTCTTAATAAATGTGCAATCTATCCTAGATAATGGAATTAATTTATCCTAAGACATTTTTTTGTATTTTTTTTATGAAATTCGAAATTAGAAAAATGTGAAAATTATCTAGCTAAATTAAGATTCTATCTAACTTATATTAAGGATTAGGTCATGTTAAATCCTAATTTAAACCAAGATATTATCTTAACTTAGTAATCTCTAACCTAAGATGTAGTCTATCTAAATCAATCTAAACTTAAAATTAAATATGCAATTTAATCCTAATGTGCAATGACATATAAATGATGCCCTAATTCTACATGACGTATGCATGATGATTTTTGTTTTGTTTTGTTTTTTACAATTCATTTCGAAATTAAAAAAAAATGTCAAATAATTCAACATGCAATTTAATCTAACGAAACAAAAATCTAAAATCCTAAATTTATGTTTTTGGTATTTTCTATTTTGAAAAATTCGAAATAATAAAGTTCCTAACCTAAACATGCAAGATAACTCTAAAGCATGCAATATTCTAACTCAAACATATTTCAAGATAAATAAAGCAATTAAGACAAGACAAGCTATTCAAAATCATAAAAAAATATCACATATCGTTCGGTTTAAGGGATAATATTTCGTTAGTAAAATCGATAAATTGATTTTAAGCCTTAAAGATCAAAAGTATCAATTTTATTTCCACTTAATTAATTATTTTATCTAAAGCCTTATAGATAAAATAAAAAAATTCAGGCACGGTGGTATGTCAGAATTTCCAATTAGGCATAGGGAAATATTTCAAATAAGTAAACAAGAAGTAAAAAAAAAAAAAAAAAAAACGATAAACTTGCCTAATAAAATAAAGCAAATATACCTAATTTGATTTTTTTTCTTTTTTTTTTTTTTTACGCAAGGCTTGGCAAGGGCGTTGGTCACCGTCGGTAACCGGTCGCGGTCGTCGGAGCTCCGGCGCGGGGACTCACGGGTCGCTGCCGGTCGCGAACAGGAGGTGCTGTGCAGAGGGTTCGGCTCCGGGCAGCGTCGGGGCGGAGGAGGAGCGGCGTCGAGTAGAAACGGTGGCAGCGACGGAGCGAGCGGCGCTCGGTGACGGGCGGCAGGCGCGGCGATGAGTGGGCGCGGCTGCAGCAGGCGTCGGCGAGGCAGAAGCAGCAGGTGGAGACGTCGGGTCGTCGGGGGCAGCAGAGGCTTCGCGGGCGTCGCAGATGGGCTGAGGGCCAAATCGCGATGGTGTGGCGAGGGCTACTGGACGTCAGAGCAGAGGCAAAGCAGGGGCGTCGCAGATGGGCTGAGGGCCAAATCGCGATGGTGTGGCGAGGGCTACTGGACGTCGGAGCAAAGGCAAAGCAGGGGCGTCGTTGCTGGTGCAGTGGGTCGCTCGGATTGCAGCATTGGCGACACGCAGACGCGCGGTGACTCGGGGTCGCGTTCCGGCACGGCAGATCTGGGCAGAGGCGGGGCCGGCAGAGGCGGCGTCGTGACTTCAGGGGCGCGGAGCAGCGGTGGGCTTCGGCCTGGGGTCGCAGCTCCGGTGCAGCAGATCGGGCAGTGGCGGAGGAGGCGCGGGCGTCGGTTCGTCGCGAGGAGTCAAGCGGCGGTGCTGGTGCATTGAGAGGGACAACGGCGACTGGTGGAACGGCGGTGGCGACCGGCGCAGCGGAGGCCTGGCTGCCGGCGAACCGGCGAGGGGATCGGGCAGCAAGGGACACCGGCGAAGGAGTCCCCCGAAGAAGACGACTGCAGCTTCCCTTCTTTTTCCTTCTTTCTTTTTTTCTCTTTTCTCTCTCTCACCTGTCCCCTCTCACGTCTTCTCTCTGCTCACTTCTCCGTTCTGCTGATTTTGCTTTTTCCTCGAAAAGAACCCCAAAAAACAAAACTTTTCTCCTCTCTTTGTAGTGTGTGGGTGTTTTTTTTAACCCCTTTGTATGGCCGTATGTATGTGGCCTCCCTAAAACCTAGACATTTTAATCTATTTATAGGCCACATATTAGGGTTTTAATTTTTTTCAAATCGATATTCACGAAAATTTCTTTTCCAAACACAATATTTTCTTTTCGAAACGCAATATTTGTTTTTGAATTGGAATCTTACAAAGATAAATCTGTAAAATTTTCCTGAAGATACGGACTTGGGCCGATTTACTCCATTGAGCTTAGCTCAACTCATCATATTAAAGTTCTGAACCATCAATTCGAACCCATTTGTCATTGGCCTACCGCAAATGCAAATTAAAAATAAATGTATCTAAAATTACATGCTATGCAATTAATTAATTTTTTTAGGGGTTAAAATCAATCCCCCGATTTTTTAATGTGATAAATGACTAAATAGATCGCCAAAATTTAAGTGTCAACATACCCTTATCCCACGTTCCTCATAAGATAATGGTAAGCATATATCCCTATTATATTTGACTTTATCGTATCTTGAGAGACACCAAATGCAAGATATGACAAAGTTGTATCCAGATTGCCAAAAGTTGTAAGGAATTGGATTTAACGGGCTGGTAAGTAAGGAAAATAAAAATTGATAGCTCAATAGAAAAGTTGGAGAATTTTAAATAAAAAATTAAATAAATGAAGATAGGCAACTCAAATAAGAAATGTTAAACCAAAACTAATTAATAACCTAACGGGAGAAAACTTGGTCAGTTATACAAAGAAAGATCGGTACATTCATATAAGAGTTACAACTTTAAGGTATTACAAGAAAGACAAATAAAAATTAGTAAATTAATCGATCATAAAAACGACAAATTAAAACAAATAGATTACATTGGTTAGTAACTCAAATTGGAGTTGGTTAACCCACAAATTGGTTATTTAACCTGAAAAAGTTGGTAAGTTAAGTAAATAAAAATTAGTAAATCAATCCAAGAGTTAGTGAATTCTAGGCATTGACAAGAAAGTCAAATAAAAGTTGGTAATATGCAAACTGTCAAAAAAGTTGGTAACTTCATATAAATTATTGGTGAGTTACCAATAAATTATTCAAAAATTTGATGATCGGTATTTTTTATCAACAGTTTTTTCTATGAGAGAAATTTTTACTTACTAAATAAGCACGGTTGCATAGTAATTATCAAAAAGTTTCCCTGAACAAAATCATGGTAATTATTCTAGAGATCAACAACTTTTTGATGAATTTATTTATTGCCTAGAAGTAAAAGACCCTTCAAGACCTATTGAAATGTAAAATGCTACAAAATCCCCATGATGCTAATGCGAATCCAGTCCCCCTAGCATAACCAATTTAGACATTCTAAGTCATTTGAACTCTCGTTCGAGAGTCTATCTATTAAAATGCTCCATCAGGCAATTATCTACACGTTGTGGATGATAAAATTGTCGTAGTGCTGATAGTTTATGTAAATAAAAGTTGGTAGTTATTATAATAGAGCATAAATGTTAAAATATCATTCAATTGGTAATTTAAGACAGTTTAGTAATTGTTTATTCTTCATAAAAGTATGGGATATGTGTATTTGAAGTCCTAAACTTATCATGAAAGTTCAATCGAATCCTAGTTATTACAAAAAGTGCGATTAAGTCATAAAACTTATTAAATTTGTGCAATCAAGTCATTTCATTACCTCCATTCAATTTGGCTGACGGAAAATGTTGATGTGGTTTTTTAATATATTTTCTCTCTCTTACATGGCGATGACATGGGTAAAATGATGTAGTTTTGGTCTAAATCTTATTTTTAACACAATCTTTATTTAAATTAAAAAAAAGCTTTTTTTTTTTTTAATAAAAGAAGCATCATGCGACAAGAGTTGCAAACCCTTGCGGTGGCCATCGCCTATCATTTCTAGGAAGGGTTTATGATGGTGGGGGAATGGTTAGTTGGGTCGCCAAGCCTCGCTAAGGGCCTGCTAGGGTTTGCTTGGTTCTCTCTAATTTTTTTTTTAAATTTTAGTTTATTTTTTTAATTTAATTTAAATAAATTTTGTATTGAAAATTATATTTGGACGAAAATGACACCGTTTTAGCGACATCATCACTATGTAAGAGAGAAAATATTAAAAAGAGTCATTTTAGCATTTTTCATTAGCCAAATTGGACGGAATTAATGAAAGTATTGGTTTACGCTTTCATGATAATTTTTAGGTTTTGATTGCACTTTTTGAAAGTTTTAGAAAGTAATTGTACTTTCATGACATGTTTTAAGACTTTCAGTGAACATATCATAAAAGTATTTGTAACTTACCAGCATGTTGTTGACTGAACAAATTGCAGGCTACAATGTTTTGATAGCTATTGATGCTTTATTAATATGAAACAATGTGATTTGTACCCTAGGGAACAATAGACTCATTCAATTTTACATTAAACGTATACATCTTATTTTATAGGACAAAAGCAAGAGATTTTTTTAATATCCAGACAGAAAGCGAGACACGTTGGAGAATAATGAGCACAACTTCTTTATTACTTGAATCTTCAAAGGCAATCTTCCATCATGAAAAAGGAACTATCAGCTTCATAGCAATTGCTGCGGTGCTTGTGTTTGGAATTGGGTAAGCCAACCTATGCTTTCAAGCAGCGAAGTCTCTCACCTGTGACTCACATATGTGAGGACAAACAATAGAATTGTTTAGCAAATCTATCATCAAAACAAATGAGTATGAGGAAAAGAAATTATGGGGGAGGGAGAGGGAGGGAGGGAGGGGGAGATTTTACTTACTAAATAACTGCTTACTTGCGTAGTTGGAATTGAAAAGCTCTCTTGAACCATAGGACGGTAATCATCCTCACAATTGACAATTTTCTGATAACCCTATCCACCACTAGAAAATAGGAGATCCTCCAAGACTTTTTGAAATGTAATATGCCGCAATATCCCATGAATGTCACCGCAAAACCTGATCCCAATCCTGAGTAAAACTTAATAATAATGGAGTCACCTTCATTAGACTCATCTTTGCTTGAATTGTGATAATCTTGTTTGCCCCTATCATCGAGCTCATCTCTTGGACAAACTTTCAAAAGAGGAGGTCCGCAAAGTCCATCATTGCCACGATATATAGATTGATCGTCGAGAGTGCTTAGTTGATTGCCCGATGGAATAGGACCAGATAAATTGTTGTTGGAAAGATCCAAATGACTTAGAAAGTATAAATTGGATATGCTATGAGGGATTTCATCCGATAGCTTATTATCGGATAAATCTAGTGATTCTAAATATTTCAAGTTGCCAATATCTAAAGGAATTTTTCCAACCAGCTTATTTTGAGAGAGGTTCAAATTTTGAAGTTGAGCAAGACACGTCAGCCCTTCTGGTATTTTTCCATCTAATCCGTTGCTTGAGAGGTCAATGGAAAATAAATATGGGAGCGTGCTTGTGAATTCTATGCTTATTCCTCTTATATCAACCATAATGGGAAAACCCCCTGTGGATCTGAAATACAAAGTGGAATTGGCCCACATTCGCGAGAAGTTGTTGAAACAATGAGGAATGCCTCCGGAAAGGTTGTTATGATAGAGGCTCAAGTACTGGAGATTAGCAAGATGACACAACTGCAAAGGAATGTCACCGGTGAAGTAATTTCTCCCAAGATCGATTATCTCAAATGATCTAGGGTTACCAAACAAAGGTATTCTACCAGTGAATTGATTGTCACTAAGATCAAGGATTCTCAAATCAAGCTTTAGCAAACATTTTGGAAGCATTCCGTCCAAGCCATTTTCATGTAAACCGAGAACTTTTAATTGCTCCAAATGACATAGTGACTTTGGAATTTGACCATTTAACTTGTTGTCTCCCAATGAAATCCATTCCAAAAAAGCTTGTGACTTCCTCCAACATCGCGGAAGTCTCCCAAAGAGTTGGTTCTTAGAAAGATCCAGAAAAGACAATTGATTTGACATGCATAATGAATTTGGAATTTTACCACTAAGGTTATTTCCAGAAAGTGACACTTGTATTAATATTGGCATCTCTTTCCCAATAATTCGGGAAATGTCGCCTCTAAGCAGATTGTTTGAGAGATCCAATCGTTCAATGCTAGATAGAACATTAGATAACCAACGAGGAACTTCATCTGAGATACTGGCATTTGACATGTCTAAAATTGAAACTTCTTTTTGCGTTCGAAGCCAGTTTGGAAATTCCGGTCCCACTTTGCAACTTGACATGAGAATATCTCGAATTTGGAAAGGAGGAACCCAAGATGCACTAACATTTATGACAAGCCTATTCGAATAGATGTTCAACACGATCAAATTGGTAAGATTTGCAAAGTGAAGTTGGTCGACAATTCCATCCAATTGATTATTACTAATATCCATCACCTTTAGATTGGATATTTGCCCAACACTTTCTGGAATGTTCCCACTCAATTTGTTAAACGAGAGGTTCAACATTGTCAAAGATAATAGCTGGCCCATAGTATCGGGAATAGGACCAGAAATTGAGTTTTGTGAAAGATCAAGAAATTCAAGATCTTTGAAATTCCCGAATTGATTGGGTAGGTAACCACTAAAATTGTTGTTGTAAATATCAACAATCTTTAGGTTACTTCGTCTACAATTCAGAGCACCGTCTTTGGTGTCAAAAATCCTCCCACTAAATTTGTTAGAACTCAACATGAGTACTTGCAAATTGCAAAAAATGCTTGAGTTTTTCAAAAGTTGACCTTCCATCCTATTTGAAGAGACACCAAGGAATCTAAGCCCTTGATTATTTTCAAGGATTGAAGTGGGGAATTTGCCTTGGAGATCATTGTCACTCAAGTCAAGATGTTCGAGTTTGCTGAAGTTTTGAAACCAAGGAGGAATAGATGAATTTATGAAGTTTTGACTCAAATCAAGGAATCTAAGAGTAGTGAAATTGACAAGCAAAGAAGCAGAAGCATCTTCCAAATCACATCCTGTCAATAGTAAACACTCTAAGGAGGAAAGCATATTTATAGAACTTAACCACTCTTTGGGGTTGATAAGGGAGGTATAAGATAGGTCCAAGTACTTCAACTTAGAAAATGTCGATAGTGATCGAAGTTTCTCTGTACTTAAAGAGGGCTCCCACAAGCTCCACCCCCTAAGATCCAAGTATCTTAAGCTGGAAAGGTTGCTGAGTTGATTGGAAATTTGTCCATGGCCAGCAAATGAGAGGTTGAGATACTCAAGCTTATGAAGAGAAGTTAAGAACTTTTGGGTTTTATGGGTTACAAAATCGTTGAAACTGAGGTCTAGATACTTCAAAAACTTCAGCTCATTTAGAGCAGGATGTATCTTACCTCCCAGGTTGCAACTCTCCAGGTCATCACAAGGATTACGAAGATTGAGCTTCGAGACATGACCAGTCCTCTCACTGCATTTGACTCCTTCCCACTTGCAACAACCCTTGCCGGTCCACGACCCGAGACGTCTCGAAGGATCAGTGAGATTTTGCTTGAACTTCAAAAGAGCTTCCCTCTCAGTGGCAATGCATCTTACATTTGTTAAGGCTTTGGAATGACCGAATTTCAAGGTTTGAATGAGCAAGAGCGCACACAGGAGTGTAGGCACGAAGTTAGTGTAGAAGTAAGATGCCATTGTTTTTGTTTCAACAACAAGTACCCGATAACTTCCATTTATAACGGCAAAAAAAAAAAAAAACAGGTCCCTTAAGGAAAATATTATATTTTTATTCACAAAAAGAAAGGAGATCATAACATATTTTTAAAGTCACTATCACTTATCGCTGGCCACCTAAAAGTGACTCAAAATTTCCAAGTCATGCCTTGCAAGACCCGTCAAATGATCAAGACATCATATGTTCAAAAAGATACTTTTTCGCATGAAGAGATGGGATCCTGAAATGCGTGAGTCACGTTCGAGACCCCGAAACAAAAATAAAAATAAAAATGCGTGAGTCATGATACGAAGGCAGCGGTTTCAGATTTTGATGTATTCCCTTTGTTTTCTTTTCCTTTGTGCTCTCAAGATTGATGCTGTGTAAGTGAAAGTGGGTATTTGTCTTTTGGCAAAAGGATCCTCAAGTAGAGACCATTTGACATGAGTACGAATGCTTTATGAGCTGTTTCTCTTTGATATGGAACTTGAGGGGGCTAGAAAATATCTTATGTTGGCAATGAGCCATGAAAATAAACGTTGGACGATGCCAAAGCTGTCTTAATTTCCTTTTCAGCGAAAATTTCTAAAGCCTAAGGATTAAAGCTGTCGTAGTTGATCGAGGCCTATGTTTCGTTGTTTTTTCGCAAAGTTTCCAGTTTTCAGATCAACGAGGTTCTTTCTTCCTTTTTAAGATTTGCATTTGCCTATATTGCTCATTATTATTACTATCACTCAAAATCCAACTTAATAAACACCTATATGTCTCAAATATTGAAGTTTTCTCTGTTCCAAGGGACAAAAATAGATATTTTTTGCTCTTCTCTAATGTGCATGTGTTGGTGAATCTGATGACATGCTAATGCAGCAAATTGAGTAGATACACACAATTATAAATTATAATTAAAGACGATATACGGTAATGTGCAAGAGATGTTAATAATGTGGATACACACAATTATAAATTACAATTATAGATCATGTAGACCGCTTACTTGAATAAATAATAAGGTGGGTCTCATGACGATGTTAAATGGTCCAAATGGACTTGTCTACGTAATCTTTATCTCATACTGGAAAAGTTTCTGAATGGCAAGAGATGTGATTTATGGGTTCACCCTTGACTATAGTGTAGCACGTGACATGACTTCTTAGTCAATCTAGACTTAAAATTTTGGTCATCATTTTATATTAGGTCAAAAGCAAGAGATTTCTTTCTTTGTTTTTTTATAACCAACTGGAAAGAATGAAATGTTGGAGAATAATGAGCACAAGTTTGTTATTACCTGAAACTTCAAGAGCAATTTTCTGTCGTCAGGAAGAAAGGAGGAACCGTAATTTCATAGCAGTGGTATCGTCTTGAGAGGTGCGCGTCTCCAATCGTCTAATGTTCGGATCGTTTTGGAGCTCGTCGATATTCGTTAACGTCATTTTGGCATGCCTATTGATTTTCACCAACGAAGAGAAAGTGTTGGATGCCATGGGTAACAGAGAAAAAAAAAATACGAGTCTTCTTCAAAAACTTAAAGATGTGTAGGAGATTCAGCTTTCTCCCGGGATAATGAAAGAAAACAAATATTTAAAACTCCGTTTGGTTTGTGGAAAACAACTTTGAAGAAAATATTTTTTGAATTTTACAGTATTTGTTTTGTGAAAAATGAAGTGGTTGGGGAAAATATTTTCTATCAGCGAAAAAATTCTTCTGAAATAGGGAAAAATGATTTCCGCTTTTCAAGTAGGGGAAAACATTTTCTTTACTCTCTCTCTCTCTCTTATCTCACACCCTTAGTAGCCCCATTTTTTTTTTCTACTTCATTCTCGGCAAGTCATAGGCCACAACAATGGCTAGCAACCAGCCATAGACAAGCTCGAGGCTCACCAGATCAGTGAGCTTGAGCTGGCCACTTGCCAAATTGACGAGTGTGCGCCTTGCCACGGGCTCAAGTGAGCCTCACTTTGGCCGATTGCCAACCGTCGTCATGGCTGATGACCAACTAAAGAAGACGAAGGAGGAAAAGAAAAAAATAAAAGACAACAATAGAAAGCAAAATGAAAAAAAGAAAGAAAAGAGAAAAAACAAAAAATTCGTTTTAAAAAATAAAATAAAATAAAATAAAATAAAATATTAAAAAGAGTGTATGGAAGAAAATCAAATCTAATTTTCCATACCAAATGGTGGAAAATATTTTCTAGTTCATTTTCAAGTTTTAGCCGTACAATAGAAAATATTATCATTTTTTAGAAAATGATTTTCTAAAAAGATATTTTTTAGAAACGCCACATTTTTTCGTGAAATGAGTGAAGACTAACTTTCTGTTGACTTGTCCTCATGCTTTATAAGCATGAATCTTCACTTGTCTTTCTTACAACGACCATGCCTTCTACTTAGGGATGATGTTGATATAGCAAGAATCTTCTTTTCTTACAACAACCATGCCTTTTGTTTAGGGCTAATGTCGATATGAATGATCGGTTTTCAACACGAATATGCGATGTAGCTGAAACGAATTTCCTAAAGGTTACTTCGGTGGTGGGTTCCGTTAGCATTCTAGCTGTACATTTAAGAAATTGTTCAGCAAAGATGCCATACAAATGTTCAGTCAAAGTCCTTGTGGAAAAATATGATCAGATATAAAATGATATACCTTTGACTAGGCAATGGCTTTTGTTCTTTTGCAATTCATACAGGTGAAAACTTGGCCAAGAAGAAGGTGTGCTAAGGTCGCCTAAAAATTTTATATTCTATATGGAAGTACTCATGATTCAAAACCATCAATTTCTTGGACAATTGCGGTGGCGTTTTATATTTGTGTTTCTTTACATGACAACATGTCCAAACCTATAGTAATAATATCTAAAAAAATACTAATGCATGTTAAATCATTCTTATAATTGTTTTTGAAAAATTAAAAATAATTTGATATATATATATATATATATATATATAATAGATGCTTATTATATTTAATTTACTATCCCAATTGTCAACACCAAAATTTTCACTTGAAGGCTTTCTTTCATTAGAAAATTATGGATTGAATTTGTCGACATCAATAGAGTTGGTCCCTAAATCGAAACATCAGTTCTGTCTCGTTCTGCGCTCTAGTATTTCTCTACTTTTAGACATTATGGACATTTAGGTATAGAAATAGCATTTAGCTTCAAATGAATTAGGGGCTTGGTTACGAATATTATCAGCCTGATGTAAGGCTCGGCATGCTAGACGAACTAGAATTTAGAGGTGAAGTGCCTAAACTCCATTGAATTTTTAGGATCAACCCCAATTGAGTCCTGCCTCTACAGGATTTTTGGCCACTATCTCTTTCCCTTTCCCTGGAAAAATAACCAATTCACTCATAAACCAATTGCATGGATACCAATTTAGTCCGAAACTTTTTAATTTTGCCAATATAGTCATAAACTTTTGGCAATGTAGTCCTTCCAATCAATTGCCTTAGAAATTGCTGACATGGCAATCTACTTAGTTGTCCACGTCAAATCACCCACCATGCCACGTACAATGCTTGGAGATGACTGGACCCACATGAGCAATTTCATGCCAAAATTGATCAATACGACTACCTTGGTATTTCATAAAATTGTTTAGGGTTACATTAACAAAATTGGAAAATTTAGAATTGAATTGGCGTTTGTTCAATATAATAAAATCTTATTTGGTAATTGTAAACCCCCCCCAACCCACATTTGCCTTACATTGGCTGAAGGTTGCAAATCATTTGGATATAATTTTGGCTTTGACTCCAAGATCGGGGGAGTTAGCTTAAACTTCGAGATGGTGGAATTGGACACAATTCCAAGATTTTGGGATTGCATGCAACTTGTATTGTGAGAGCCGGTCTTAACTCCAAGGTTGTTGGAATTGGCTGACATTCCAAGATTTGTGGCAGTTGGCCATAATTTGGACAAAGTGGAAGGCAATTCAAAGGATTGTGGAAGTTTGGCTGAAATTTACATGAAACTTAAATCAAGAATTTCAAAACTGGAGAGAGGTTCGGCCAAAGTAATCAAGCTTGGAGATGAGTACTTTGATTTCAATATGAGGAGTATAGTGGTCAATTATAATTGATAAAATCTAAGCGGGGATTGGGGATTGAATAAGATAGAGTTTGGCATATGTTTCGCTGGAATTTAACTGTACAACAAAATATCTTTCAACTAAAATTGTTCTTTGATTTTTATTTGAGGAGACGAGTTCCGTGATGACTCTGGACAGGAAATATCACGAGTGGACAAAAGAATTGATAACTTCAATTCAAATGACACCAGGCAAACACAAATTGGGCTAGAATATAATTGATGACAAAGCCTGAGAATGTAATCACTTCAAACTGAACCAAAGGAATATGAACTATACCAGAATTTAATCGATAACAAAGCTTGAAAACGCAAAGAAACATGTTAGAATTTAATCGATGAAACTACAGTTAAAAAAAACTAGAATTTAATTGATGATGTGAGTCTAGGAAACTATAACTACAATGTATGAATTAAAAGATAATTGAAAGATAACATATTTGGTTGTTTATGCGCTGCCGAGGGGGAGGGCTCTCCAATAGACGAGCATTGGTATTTATAGTGTTCATGCCATAACCATCTGGGAGCATTTTTCCTACAGTTATAATTCTCCCCCTCATGATGATGTGGAGGGATTCATCATCTCGGCTATCAATCGGTAATGTTTCAGCTTCTCCCTTAGTAGAGTCTTTGTCATCATATCTTAACCATTATGGTTCGTATGTATTTTCTTAAGTTCCAACAACTTCTCATCTATAATTTTTCTTATTAAATGATATCTAACATTAATGTATTTCGATTTAAAATGAAAAGATAAATTCTTACCAAGATAAATCGCCCTTTAATTATCACAAAATAATGCATACCTCTTTTGCTTGAACCCAAGTTCTTCAAAGAACTTCTTCAATCATAGCATCTCTTTACTAGCTTCAGTTGTTCATAATAAATTTGGCTTTGATTGTAGAAGGTGCAACACACTTATGCAATCTTGATTTCCATGACATAGCCTCGTTGGTAAAAGAAATCAAATAACCAAAAGTAGATTTACGTGTATTAATATCTCCTGCCAAGTTAGAATCTGTATATTCAACTAACTCAAGTTTCTCGATCCTGAAACTGAGTTTCAAATTAGAACTTCTTTGAAAATACCTCATGATCCATTCTACCTGGATTTGACAAATAATGATTAACAATGCCAACCGCATGCATCAAGTCTAGACATGTACATATTATCACATATATCAAGTTTCCTACAATCGAGGCATATGAAATACTTTCCATATCTTTCTTCTCTTTATTAGTCGCGGGATTTTACTTAAAGTAGGTAGCAAGAGGAGTAAAGTTTAGCCTTGTTCATGTAAACTTTCTGAAGAATCTTCTTGATATATTTTTCTTACAACAAAAACAACTTTCTAGCATCTTTGTCTTGAGTAATTCTAATGTAAAGAATCTGCTTCGCCAGGCCCAAGTTTTTCATGGCAAAAGACTTGCTTAACTATTTCTTCAACAACTCAATTTGTGAAGCATTCCTACTAACAATAAACATATCATCAACATAAAATAAGAGTATAATAAAGTCATCATCAATTTGTTTTTGGATAAACACACAGTTATCCATGGAAGTCTTCTTATAGCCTTGTTTCATCATAATTGATATAAACCTTTTGTACTATTGTTTCAGTGCTTGCTTTAAGCTATAGAGACTCTTTTGCATCTTGCACACATAGTCCTCTTTTCCTTTCACTTTGATACCTTTTGGTTGTTCCATCTATATCTCTTCCTCCAAGTCACAATGTAGGAAGACTATTTTGACATCCATTTGCTCAATTTTCAATTCTAGCCTAGCCACCAAACCTAGTACCACACAAATAGATGACATTTTCACCATTGAAGAAAATATTTATCATCAAAGTCAACACCCTTTCTTTGACCGAATCCCTTTAAACTAATTTAGCTTTTTATTGTGGTTGTGAAGTACATTCATCATGCTTCAACTTATATACCCACGTGTTCTTCAAAGCTCTTTTGCCTTTAGGCAACTTCACCAGCTCAAAAGCATAATTATCATAAAGTGACTGTATTTCATCATGCATAGCATCAATCCATTTGTTTTTGTATTCATCTTCTATTACTTGTGCATAACACTTTGGTTCACCTGCATTAGTGAATAGCATATACTTATCTTATGAATATCTGGTGGAAGATTGTCAGTCTCTAACAGATCTCCGAATTGGAACATCGGTGGAACATTTGACGGACCCTCTGGTTCATGAACAGTATCATCTATTTCAACATATTCAGAAACATATCCATTATTCGGGACATTCATTTTTTGCTGCTCCTACAGGAATACGTGTGTGAGGAAGTGGGTCCAAGTTAAGCAAATCATCACTAAATTGTGGCACTGAAATCATTTTTGATTTCTCAATATCTTGTATTGTCTTATCTTCCATAAACACAATATCTCTACTTCTTATAACTTTCATCTCAGCTAGATCATAGAACTTCTAGCCAAACATAAACTTTCCATAACCAATAAATATACACTGTTGTGTTTTCACATCAAGTTTAGACCTCTTATCTTTGAAGAACATATACGAATGCCTTGTACCCAAAGACATGCAAATAATCATAAAAAAACATCTTTGCCTGTCGAAACTCTATTAAGAACATCAAATTGTAAAGGAACGTGTGGAGTGAGATTTAATACATGTGCACTTGTATTTAAAGCCTGACTCCCAAAAAGATCCCTATGAAAGTAAACATCTTACCCTTTCAACCAGTGTCATGTTCATTCACTCAACTAAGCTATTTAACTGAGGTGTATTGGGAGGTGTCTTTTAATGTCAATACCCTGTTGTCTACAATATTCATCAAAAGGTCCAATATACTCTTCCTTATTATTAATTCTAATACATTTCAACTCTTTCCAGTTTGTCTCTCAACTAAAGTTTAAAACTACTTAAAAGCATATAATACTTTATCTTTACTTTTCAAGGTATAAACCCAAATTTTTCTTCAAAAATTATCTATGAAAATAACAAAATAAAGAGAGCTACTAAGTGATTTTGTCTTCATAGGACAACAAATATTAGAATGTATTAAACAAGTATACGTGACTTTCCTGAAGGAGGAAAGCTTTTGAAAGCAACTTCATTTTATTTTTCTACTAAATAATTAGAAACTCTTTCAACATTGAACTTTTCATTCTTGAAAGGAACTTCTTCTTGGCCAATATTGACAAACCCTTCTCACTAATGTGACTGAGCTTCTTGTGCCATAACTCAGTTGCTTTTTCATTGTCTACTACATAAATTTTGTTTGTGGACAACTTTGTCTGATAATATACAACAAGTAACATTTTTCCGTTTGTTGCCACAACAATAGAACCTTTAGTAAGCTTCCATCGACCATCACTAATGTGTTGCAATACCACTCATCATCCAGCTTATCTATGAAAATCATATTCAAACAAATATCAGGCATATACTTTAACATTATTCAATACTAACCTTGTGTCATTACTGGTTTCTAGTCACTTGACTTGTACGATGTAAAAAAGTCCCTACAAGATGTAGTAGAATAGATGCACCACTGTCAATTACCTAACTGATCTCAGGACATACAAGATTTACCACATTACCATCAAATATAGTAAGGAAGTCTTCTTTAAATGCAATAAAGCTATTGTCATTGTCGTCATTATCACTTCTCTTCTCTTTACTTTTCTCTTTCTGTTTTTCCTTTTGAATTGATGGTAATACCTCTGAGTATGTCCCTTCTAATGCAATAATGGCACTCAACATTAGTAAATTTATTGTATTTACTTATGCTTTTATCTCTATTTTTCAGACCTCAAAACTCACTTCTTCACATTTTCTCAACAATTAAGGCATTAGAATGTAAAGATGATGATCCATGTGTTTTCTATCTAATCTCTTCATTCAAAAAACTACTCTTGGTCAAATCCATGGTAATTATATCATTTGGGACTGAATTAGACAAAGACGTTCGAAACATCTCCCATGACTAGCAAAGTACCAAGCAACCATAACACTTGTATGCCATCATTCGACTTGATTCCT
Organism: Eucalyptus sideroxylon; assembly: GCA_014182405.2. Classification (NCBI taxonomy): domain Eukaryota; kingdom Viridiplantae; phylum Streptophyta; class Magnoliopsida; order Myrtales; family Myrtaceae; genus Eucalyptus; species Eucalyptus sideroxylon. The sequence goes on along the minus strand of CM024556.2, from coordinate 33,171,661 downwards.
ATTGCAGTCAACTGATTTATAATTCCTTGAAAATAATTTAAATGATCAATCAAACAAGTATCATCTTGATATTTCAGGGTCATCATCTATTTTATCAGAAATAACTTGTCATTTCTAGTCTTTTGAGCATACTACGTATATGAGTTTCCTTAATGATGTGTTCCAAAACATTATCATTCACTCATTGCTTAATATAACCATGCACTTGACGATGAAATATGCACCAATCAACGTTAGTTTTATTCTCATATTTCTCTTAAGCAAATATGAGCAAATAATAATCCTTCCTATATAAAAGGTTTTCCATCTTTCCATTCAGATATGATAATTTGAACCATTCAATATAACCAATCTACTCGTATTTGTTTCCATCATTTAACACTACGAAAAAAAAAAAAATGGGAAAAGGTCACAAATGGTCCATGAACTTTCATCTAATCTTCAATTTCATCCCTAAGCTTTTGATTTGTTTAATTTGGTCCCTGAACTTTTATCTAATATTCAATTTCATCCCTGAGTTTTTGATTTGCTCAATTTGGTCCATGAACTTTCATCTAATGTTCAATTTCATCCCTGAGTTTTCGATTTGCTCAATTTGGTCCCTGAACTTTCATATAATGTTCCATCTAGTCCCGAACTATTTGGAAATTAACCAATTTCTTTTTTTAATACCAAACTGTTTTTTTTATAAAAAAAATACCAAAAAAAGGTTTTTTTTTTTAATGTTGAAAAAATACCACATTTGTGCAAAGTAATATATGTCAATATTTCTTTCTTTCTCCATATTAAAAACAAATGGGAAAAAGGGACAGTAATAATAAACAAAGGTGAATCTTGCATTTTGATTTCTTTTTTGTATATGCAAATTACTTGAATAATGTACAAAAGCTCATCAATCAATTTTTTTTTTATGGACTTCACCGAAAAGGGAAAAATTGATTGATGGGCTTTTGTACATTATTAAAAAAAAAAAAAAAACCCAGTTTGGTATTTTTTTTATTTATAAAAAAACAGTTTGGTATTAAAAAAAAAGAAATTGGTCAAATTTCAAATAGTTAGGGACTAGATGGAACATTAGATGAAAATTCAAGGACCAAATTGAGCAAATTGAAAGCTTAGGGATGAAATTGAACATTAGATTAAAGTTTAGGGACCAAATTGAGCAAATCTAAAGTTCATGGATGAAATTGAACATTATATGAAAGTTCAGGGACCATTTATGACTAGTAATAACCAAAGTTCTAATACCATTTTGTTTAGAGAATAGTAACAACCAAACAATATCGAATTAACATAGTAGAACAAAACAATCTCTCACATTGTGTAAACCTAATAGGAAATGATATAGTAGAACAATATAAATACCAAGCACGTAAACACAAGACAATTTTCATGTGGAAAACTTCCTCAACATGAGGAGATCAAAAACCGCGAAACTTGAGTCCACCCAAAAATCTTCACTACAACAAAACTAGGTGAACAAAGCTCTTTTCTAGTAAATACTAAAGGTACATAGTAGTAGAGACCTCAAGAACATCATTCTTGACAATACGCATAAATTTGACAAGAAATCAAGGATAAACTCATAAAAAAAATGCAGGCTTTGTTCAACCTACAAAAAACTTGATGTAGAGAGCTTTAAACAAAAGTCAAACCGTTCAGATTTGAGAAGAGTTTGCCACAAACATGTAAAAAAATTTCGGCTCAATCGGACCACGAATTGACCTCCAATACTAGCTTGGCGTAAATCAGATACTGTCTTAAACCCAGATTTTTTTGTTCTCTTTCTCTCTTGTTTCTGCATCTCTAATAACATTCGTTGTGGCTACCACTTAAAAGATAATGAGAAACCTTATTTTTTAATATGACTTATCATTTGGGTTCAAGCCATTGGACTTGCATTTCATTAGGCTTCCTCCACATGGAAGCGAACCCAGCTAACAATAATCATGCCTCTGCATCACCTAAAATCCCATGTCCATGCTCTCACAATGCCATGATCTCATCTTCAAGCAGTTGCTCCCTTAAAATCACGTTTTGATCCATCGTGTCTATAGACACCTAAATTTTAACGACTTGTTTGATCATTCATTAATTGCATAGAAAATTGCATAATGTATAAACTTTAAGAACATTTGCATTGCTAGTATTAATTATTAAAGATTTCTAAAAAAATTATTCTTAAAAATTTGTACTAAAATATCCGAAAATGAAATAGGGCCGAACTAGGGCTGGGCCTGCCGAGCGCTTTTTTTTTTTTTTTTCTCTTCTTCTCTTTCTCTCCACTCGTTTGGATGCAGGCTAAACAATAGCCAACGTAAGGACAAGCAAGACAAAGGACGGCGTACAAGCAAAGGATGGTGAGGAAATGTCATAGTACGGTCGACATGGTAGGCTAGCAGTAGCTGGTGTTGCGCTGAGAGAGAGAGAGAGAGACGAGCTTAAAGGGTGCTCGAGAGGGGGGGGATTCACAGGCCAAGAGAAAAACCAGAGAGGGGGGTGGAGACGAAGAGAGCTGCTTGAGAGAGAGAAAGAGTCTGAGCGAGGGAAGAGAGCTTCAACCGATGCCTCAGCGGTGCCTGAGCCCCACAAAAGACCCTTTCCAGTCAACACCATCGAGTCGAACCAGTAAGTCCTTTATTCGTGTCCTATTTCTTGCCCTGTTTCGAGGCAAGACGACCAAAGCTTGCGGGTATTCGACTCACACGAGCTCTAGCCCATATCGCCCTCACACTTTGCCTTAGTATCCTTGCTTGTTGTGTGTCATGGTCGTCGATGCAAGTGCGAGCGCCGCTTTGGGTTGGGAACCATTCATCTCAGAAGTGCACTTCACATGTTTGGTAAAATGTCTAATCGAGATTCTGAAATGGTTTTTATGAGATTCGTTTCTATGGTATCATCTTCGCTCGAGTTTAATTCCTCTTCATTGTGTTGCTTGCTGATGCTGATGTCAGACTTGAATCGTTAGATTTTTGTCATATGAGATTTTAGAGCTCGAAAATCCTTTGCCAGAGCTACTCTAACAATGGTTATGATCTCCGGCCAATTAGTGGTTGATAGCGGCTTACCGCTATTTGGAGTAGCTGATCGGCGAGAGGTAGTCGGTGAAACCAAAGCTCATGTGAGTGTCGAGTTCATCCATGGAAGGCTTCCATGAAGGCATTGGTGTGGTGAAAGGATCCTCGGGTGCAGAGATTTTTTTGTTTTTTTCTCTTTTTGGTCAGAGGTGTAGAGGAGTTGAGGCGTGACAAAGAGGAAGAATCAGGGAATAAAAGAAAAGAAAAATTTAAAAATAAATAATAGAAAAAGGAAAATATTTTAAGAATTGGGTTTAATTTGAAGCGAGTGGAATCCGATAGGTGGGTTGAGTTAGTGGGTCAGATCCTATTTACCCGATCCAAACCCCTTTATCCAAATAAAATAATAAAAAATTTAAAAATAATTAATTAAAAAGGAAAAAGAGAAAAAAACTAAAAAATAATAAATTATAATATATAAATATATAAATATTCATAAAATTAAAAAAATTCCAAAAAATTCAAAAAATGCATAAATATTTCAAAAAATAAAAAATTTCAATTTTTTTTTGGAAAATTTGAAAATTCATAATTTTTTTTAGAAAATTCCAAAAAATAATCCACAAAATTCCACAAAATTAGGACCTCTTGGAAATGCTTAAAAATAGTCTTTTGGGATAGCCCTCTCTTAAAGTTATGGGAAAATCATTGATAAGAAAAATCGTGCTCAATTTGAACAACACTTGTGGCTTTGTAGGGTTTTAATGTTTCCTCTCAAGGCGAATTATCAATTGATCGAGTGCTTTAATTATATTGATTTTAGTTTCCCTTTGGCCCACTTAGTATTGACATTTATTTATTTATTTTGGTCGGTTCTACTCTATTCTTACTCTAATATTCACTCTCGACTTTTGCCTTACCTCCTTATAGGGCGTGGGAGTCGAAACCCATCTTGAAACTAAATTGTCTCTACTCCAACCCCCTAAGAAGTTAGGGATTTGAATCCCCCACCTCCCCCTTTCAAGTTGGAAGAGTGGCCACTGGGACAAATCCCAGTGGTTGTATTGACATTTATTTATTCAATGCTAAATGCTTGTTTTTCCTTGTAACTTATTTAATGCTTTCTCGGCTCTTAATTGTTATTTTAATGATTGCGCACCTGCATGATCACATCATATGTTAGTGAATAAGTCAAAAATCAATTTAGACTCTTGACAAAAATCGATTTTGATAGAAGGGTCGTAAGCCAATCTTTTAGGCATTATCCCTAAACCTATTCTCTCGAGAGAGGCAGGTCGCAACAATGTCAAGCTATTGCCACGTCCATTATTACTCCATAATTTCTTAGATTTTGTTGCTTCATTTACTAGTGGTTTCAAACTCGAAATCCCACAAGTGCACCCCGATGCCCTTTGGTTATTCAGTCGTCTCTGGGCATTTTAGTTAATGATCTATTGAACCCTTTGAATTAATACCCCTATCGACAATTGCCAACCATAGTCCATCGTATATCGACAAGATAATTAAAGGTCATCAATATACATCAATATCAATAACATTGCTTTTGGTCGTTGACAATCGCTTGTGTGTTTAATATTTTGTTAAAATTAACGTATTAGAGGAAAACTATGTAACATTGTTTATTGTAACTAGAAAACATAAATAGAGATAATAACATTGAGAAAGCAGATAACAAATTATAAATAATGACCAACCCAATGTATATATAATCTTTACAAGTAAAGATGACTCATTTAAAATGAAATATAGATTTGCTAGATGCTATAAATTCATAAAGGAATTAAATAAGAGGTGTTGTATAGGATACCAAATTTCTTTAAGGTGATTAGTTCTTGCTAACGATGCTAAACATGTTCACGAACTATGCCTCCTAAGTCCTAAAGTACAATACCTTGAACCCATTTGAATGAGTATTATGCAAATACGACTATCGAATACTTCTTGAAATTGGCACAATTAGATAATAACTTTCTTAAGAAGAATTCCTTATTCACAACTAAAGAAACTTGTCTATTTAAAGACAAGGAACTCTATTTATGTGAACTTAAGGGACATCTTAAAGCTGATGTATGAGAACTGAAGAGACGCGTCCATTAACGCATCCATTAACTCATCCATTAAGGTTGTAGCACATGAACTAAAGAGACACATGAACTTAAGGGACGTCTTACTTGAGCCATTAATAACCTATAATTGCAAAATCTCCCATATTAATGCCTTAATTGAACATTTTTTACTCGAAGAATTCTAAGTATTATTGTGAAAGTACATTGCATCAAGATAGGTAGTTTTCACTTTAAATCTTCTTTTGTAAAAGCCTATTGGACTTATTTAACTAGTCGATGGACTAAGTCTTGAATTGCCAATTATTTGTGTAAGCCTAGATAATAGTTCTCACATAGAGTACCTCTAAATCAAGATTAGTTCTCAGTTGTGTTCATTCCTTCGGCCCTATACCTCTTGGAATCATGAGTTTTTTAGAAAATCCAGACTTCAAAAATTTGCATAGATTCAATTAGCTCCACGGATATAGATGCATTCCTATTAAAGGTATCCTACCATACATTATTAGGATGTTGAATTCTAGCCTTTGAAGATTTTTGACGTGACAACAACGACCAATATAAATGTATTACAGTGAACATAGTTTAGAATTTTTGTGTGTGTGACCTTTTCCCTTTTCTTTTTAACATTTGAAGATTTTTTTTATCATATAAACTTAAATAAAATTTTAGTAGAAAGTTAAAATTAATACAAGCCTCTTCCATGTTATTTTATGGGAAATTTTCAAAAAAAAAAAAAAAAAAAAAAAAAGGCCTACAGGAACCATTTTCTTAAAATAGGATCTAGTGTTGATCTTATCTTAATAAGGGCATGAAGTGATCAATTTAGTCTCAAATAAGGGCTTCAAATGGGATCGTTTTCTTCATAATAATAATTTAAAAAAAAAGGCTCACAATGAATCTTGTCTCAAACAAGGGCATCAATTTTGTTCCTGTATTCTTAAAAAGGGGTTTAAAGGGGATCTAGTCTCAAATAATGACCGAAAATAATCAATTTAGTCTCAAATAAGTGCCTAAGCTCACTGATCGGCTTGCGCGTGCGACTCATGTGCTTATTCTGACTCCAACATCATGTAGCCAAGAATGATGGATATGATAAAAAGGAGAAGCTACGTCAATGATATTAGGAGAAAAATTGCACTTCAATTTGGGGCTTCTTCAAGGTTTCCAAATTTGGTCAAAGTAGAAAATTTTTAAAAAATTTGCCCCAAATGTTGCCGCTTTGCTACCGGTATAAGCTCATGAGCTGCATGCCAAGTCGCCTAACAAAGATTTGGGTAATAGATGAGGTCTTTTTCTTCCACTGGGTGAGGCGGGACCGATAAGATTATGTCCTTATTAAAGACTAAATTGGTCACTTCAATTTCTTATTTTGAAAAAAAAAAAAGGTTCACTTTAGTTTATCTTTTAAGAAAATGGCCTCACTTTATACTTTTGTTTAATAATAAGTTGATTATTTCATCTCTCATTTGAGATAAGAAAATTTTCTCAAAAAATGACCTTACTTCAATTCTTGAATGGGCCTAGGCCGGCCTCCTCTTTGGCCTGGCGCCCGTCTCCCTCTCTCTCTCGGCTCATAACAGCGGCGCCTGTGAGCACCGCGTGCCGTGACCACCTATGAAGCACGGACACGTTGTTCATGCTTCCGTGTCGTGTCCGACACGTGTCGGAGCGTGTCGGACACGTCGACACGCTCGGACACGGCCGGACACGCGGTCAACGTGTGTCGAATTTCTCGACACGCGGTCAACTTTTTTCGACACGCGTGTCGACGCGTGTCCGGAAGATTGATGGAGGGCGGAGGCGAGGGAGGGCGAGGGAGCAGAGGTCGCGAGCGCCGGCGAGATGAAGCCACGAACGGACCACCGCGACGGCGAGAAACGGCTAGAGAAAGAGCCGAACAGAGAGAGAAGAGAGAAGGCAAACTCCTGCCGGCGAGACGCAACCACGAACGGACCACCGGGACGGCGAGAGACGGCCAGAAAGAGCGGCGAGGACTGCCACTGTTGCGATGGATCGGCGACGAGAGGAAGAGGAGAGGAGGGAAGGGGGTCGTGCGACGAGCGGCAAGGAAGAATCAGCGGCTCGCTAGGGTTTTCATAAAAAACCCAAAAAATAAGAAGGAGAACTGATGGCGTGAGGGGGAGGAGAAGTGACAGCTTACCTGTCACTGTCAAGTGGTGGGAGGAGGGAAAAAGTGAAAAAACTTGGGGCGGAGGGAAAAGGACGAACGAAAGAGGGGGTGAATTTTGGGGATTGTTTTTTAACCGAAAAATTAAATAAATGAAATTAAAAAATAATTTCGAAAAATAAAAGTATTAAATTTTAAATAATGATAAATTTTGATTATGGTAGAAATTTATAAATTTATTTAAATAAATTGATTCTAATTTCTTATTAATTATTAGTTTCATCGATAACTTTTGTTAAAATTAAAAATGTTCCTCATTAACTATAAATATATCTTTTGAATTTCAAATGAATTGATTTGTTAATATTATTAGTGTAAATTTATTATATGCTCTTTTTTTAATTATTTATTTATTTATGAATTTGAATCAAATTAATTAAAAATAAAAATATTTATTTAATATACAACGTGTCGCAACGTGTCGGAATTCTATACTTTTTAGAAATGACGTGTCGACGTATCGTGTCGTGTCGGACACTCGTGTCGTGTCGCGTGTCGGTGCTACATAGGTGACCACCCACAGTCACCCACTCTCTCTCTCTCTCACATGTCCAGTCACCGGCAAGCACATCTCCATTAGTCTAGGGCCCCCAAGAGCTTCGACGCATCGGCAGGGACGACGGCGAATCACGATGATCTCTCCCGCATCTTTTGTTCGGATCGGCCTCCACGAGCTTTGACGGTGGTGATTCATGCCTCCGGGCCCTCCAAAAGCTTGGACGCAGCGACGCAGCGATGCGGTGGCGGTGCGGGACTCCCTCTCTCCCAAGTTCGAGTACAGCAATTTTTCTTTTAAAATTAAATTTTGCCTACATTTCTATTTTTTTTTTTTAAAGGTGATTTCTAGCAAGTTATTTGTTGATGTTGAACAGATTGAATCGGTATGAACGTTGGACGACAAAAACAACGGCAAGGAGTCGTGTCGAAGGATTTGTGTCGGTGATTATTCAGGGGTCGGTGATTATTCAGGGGATGAATCTTAAACTAGAGTTAGTTTGGTGAATTTTGTGTGTAATGAGCTGAAGAATGGTGGGATGGATAGGAAATTCTGACTGTGGTTGATACTTGATGTTGATGACTGGTTGTCCTTGAGCTGAGCTGAGTTATTATTGTGCAAATTTTACTTACTTCAATTTGTTGTTCTTCAACCGGTTGTTCTCATACTCAACTCTTCAAAATGAGAGCGTACAAGACCAACTTCTGCTAGCCGAGTGTCTCCTCTCCTACCAAGTGATGTTATTGAGGGTTCTCCTTCACCCAAATCACCACTTCCTCCATCAAGGCCTAGTGGAAGTAAGGCTATATTAGCAGAATCAGTCTAGTGTTAGGGCTCACTGTCACTGTGGCCTGGCCCGTATAGTGTGAAGATAGCAAGAAATTAAAATTCATACTATTTTGGAGATTAATGTCACATGATGGTAAAGTGCAATCGGGCGCTCTTCCCTCATCAATGGCGTGAGATCCCTCTCTATCCTTGTTGATAGCTGAAACCCTAAAACCCCTTGTTTCCACCTCTCAATGGCTACACTCACACCCTTTCCACCTGATTAGTTCCTTGGATGACGTCCAACCTTCGCCCACCCAATCGCCCAACCCATTGCTGCATCTTTCCTACCCCCCCCGGGCAAACCATCAATGGTGCACACAGCAGTTCGAATTGCAGCATCCTCCACATCGTCCAAACAAACCATTGATTGTGGAGTGAGCACCTTGAAATCGCAAAAGGTAACTGATCTCTGGCCTTGATAGTTTAACTGTTGCTCCCCTCTTTCTCTTATCCTCTTTAAACCCAGAAACCTTGCCCTGTTAACACCCAAAACCCAGAAATCCCACATAGTCGAAAAACCTAATACAAAACCAAATCATCACCATACCACCAAATCACCTGCGATTGATAAACCAATCTTCACCCATTGAGCTCCCTTCACTCCATTCTACACAGAAATCCCAAACCCTAAGCCGGTTACACCAAACCTAAAGCCTGCGATGAACAAAACCACAGAAAATCAGCTCCGTCTGGCAGCACTATGCAGAAGAATGGGGGATCTTTGGTCAGAAGAGGAAGTCACGGAGCTGGATGCCCACATACCTGAAAAAGATAAACAGGAAAGTGATCTAACCTTGTATGGAAAATTGTACTTCAAATTGAATGTTAATTTCCAGGCTTTTATCAGCACAATGAGGAAGGCATGGAAGACTGATTCTGTTAAATGTGAAGTCATTGAACCTGGTTTTTTCTCATTCATATTTGATTTGATAGTGGACAAGCAACGAGTTGTGGAAAATGGACCGTGGTCATTTGCAAGTAACTTACTCGTTCTCTTGGAAGGAGATCCCGATATCCTTGAACATTGCTACGACTTTACACATAATGCCTTTTGGGTGTATATTTTGGGGTTACTGAGGGCTCGGATAAATGAAGAATTTGTTCACAGCATCGCCTCAAAAATCGGCAAAGTTGAAGATGTGAAATTAGAAGCTCGCAGCAATAGCTGGCGAAAAATCGGCAAGGCTAAAGTTAGCCTAAACCTGTCCTGCCCCCTGAAAACAGGAACATTGATTAACTAAGCAGGGAACAAGTGGTGGCTGGACTTCAAATATGAAAGACTACCTTATTTCTGCTACTCATGTGACCACATTGGACATTACGCTAATTATTGTCCTGAAATACCTTATGAGGAGATAGGGTTGGCCCAAGACAAACCGAGAAAATATGGCTCCTGGCTGAAAGCAGAAGTTTAAGAATCAAGCCCCTGTTGGAAAACCTTTTATGGACAACTTGATAATCAACTTGAGGAAGAGGAAATGGTACCTGAAACCCTCATGCCATCTATTGCTACAGCACCTAGAACAAACCCTTTTGTTGCTGCTGAACCAACTGCCTTAAGTAGAATCTTACCCATTGTCCTAGTAAATGACCCAGAAGAAGATGCAAGAATGGCTGACCTTCATTCCCCAAATAAGGGGAAGAGACCTCAGCAAACCTAGCTCCTGCTTCTCCCCTCAGTTAAGGACGATCATGGGCTGGAAAACCTGAAAAAAAAAAAATAATAAGAACACTTTAAAACCCCAGTGACAAAAAAACAAAAAATGGTTAACCCTCATGAGAAAAGCTCCTCCTCAACTCAGCTTGTCGACGAGAAAAACTTATTGGATACCTCTATCCAAGAGCTGGAATAGGTCTCGGAACGGGCTTTGGTGGTTAGCCCTAATAAGCCACCAGATTATACATGAAGATACTATACTGGAACTGTCAAGGTCTGGGCACATCTTTGATAGTTCAGCACCTTAGAGCCCTCGTGGCTCATGAAAGGCCTAACTTGTTATTCCTTATGGAAACCAAAAATAAAGAAAGCAAGGTTGATCGAGTAAGAAAGAGTCTGAACTTTAGTAACTCTAGTATCATCAATCCAGTCAGAATTGTAGGGGGTCTAATTCTTATGTGGGATGATCAAGTTCACATGGAAATTCTGGCCTGCTATGGGGAGTCGATGTCAAGTGCAAAATTCACAGCAGTGGTGATTTGATGAGAATATCCTTTTTACATGCATCTACTTCTTTTCAAGAGAGATTAGCCTTTGGCAACTGCTCAACTCAATTAACTCATCCAAAAATCTCCATTGGCTTTGTATGGGAGATTTTAATGAAGTTCTTTATCTTTGGGAAAAAGGCGGGCAAAAGAGAGGCAGATAGACATAGAATGGTGGCTTTTCGTGAATTCCTGGACTCATGCTCCTTAATGGACTTGGGAAGTAAGGGTTGCAAATTCACATGGACTAATAATCGAGAAGGAGCTGACCTGGTGAAGAAGAGGCTAGACAGAGCATTATGCAATTGGCCATGGAGAGTACAATTCCCGAGTGCAGAGGTATTTGCCCTATCGGCGATAGGATCGAACCACAGCCCCTTACTCCTTACTTTGGAACCATCTACAATGGAAAGAAAGAAAGCATTCAGATTCGAGGCATACTGGCTTGAAGAAACAGAATGTATAGAGGTAGTCCAAGAGGCATGGGGGAAAAACAGCAACCACGAAGTAGATATTGCTAGAAAAGTAAAGCGAGTTGCAGCTGACCTAGCTAAATGGAGTAGAAGAACATTCTAGCACACACACTGACAAATTGAAGCACTCAGAAGATGACTAATAGACTTGACTAATAAGGAGGAAGAGTCCTCACACAGAGAAGAGTACAGAAATGTGGTCAGAAAAATAGAAGACCTCTAGAGACAAGAGGAGATGTATTGGTGCATGCGATCACGAATCACATGGATGAGATGGGGCGATCAAAACACAAAATTTTTCCACGCCACAACAATTCAAAGAAGAATTAGGAACAAAATCTCTATATTACGGTTAGATGACACTACATGGAGTTGCGAGCCTATAACCATAAAGCATCATATAAGGGCCTTTTATCAATCATAATATACTACGGTGGGGGAGAGGAATTATCAGCCAATTCTTGATCAATGCACACAGCTAGTTAATGAATGAGGGCCTAATCAAGTCTATCTCAGAAGAAGAAGTTCGAGAGGCAGTCTTCCAATTGAGAGCCACTAAAGCCCCAAGACCGGATGGACTTAATGGATTATTTTATCAAAGCCAATGGCCACTGGTACACGAAGACATTTTTCAAAATGGTTGACTCCTTCTTCAGCCAAGGTACTCTCGATCCTGAGCTTAATAAGACCCATATCACTCTCATTCCCAAAGTAGCAAACCCTGAAAGTATAACTCAATACATGCCTATCAGTCTTTGCAATTTTAGTTATAAAATCATTGCCAAAGTTCTGGCTAACATATTAAAACCCATTCTCCCGAACCTAATATCCCAAGAACAAAGTGCTTTTGTTAGCGGCCACCAAATCCAAGATAACATTTTTATAGTTCAAGAGGTCCTTCACCAGCTGAGGGTGAGGAAACGGAAAATATATTTTCAGGTAGTTCTTAAACTTGACATGCAAAAAGCTTTTGATAGGGTGGAGTGAGATTTCCTACGTGATTATCTACTACAATTGGGATTCAGTGAAAAATGGGTAGCCCTAATTAGACAATGCATCTCCTCAGTTTCTTATAGTGTACAAGTAAATGGAGACCTATGCACTCCTTTTAGGCCATCCCAAGGTATCCATCAAGGGGATCCACTTTCCCCATATCTCTTCATCCTTATGGCCAATGCCCTATCAACCCTCATGAACAAAGCCATTGGAGACCAAACCATCAAAGGCATCCAACTAAACTTAACCTGCCCCACTTTGTCCCACCTCCTATTTGTTGATGATGCTATTTTCTTCCTCAAAGGTACAATTACTGAAGCACAAAACCTAGCCAATATCCTTCACCAAATACTATTTTGCCTCGGGTCAAGCCATCAACCTCCACAAGTTAGGGCTTTTCTTTGGAAAAGGGCTGTCATCAACTCTTGAAATCAAACCTAGCAACTGAATTAAGAGTTCCTATCATGGAAAAAATAGGTTCCTATCTTGGAATACCTTCGGATTGGGGCCAAACTAAAAAACAAATGTTCTCTTGGATCCTTGCCTGAGTAGATAAGAAATTAGAGGGCTGGAAAGAAAAAATAATCTCCAAGGCAGGGAAAGAGATACTTATCAAGACAGTGGTCCAAGCTTTGCCACAATACGCTAGGTCTCTCTTCAAAATCCCAATATCTATTTGTCGAGCGATAGAGCAACTAATATCCAACTTCTGGTGGAAACAAAACTCAGCCAAGAAAGGTGTTCATCGGAAGAATTGAGACTTTTTGAAAACTCGAAAGGATGGTGGAGGCCTTGGTTTCAGAGATCTTGTGGAATTCAACAAAGCATTGCTAGGGAAACAAGCATGGCGGCTAGCTCAAACACCAGATGCCTTATGGAGCAAAACTTTAAAGAGTTTATACTTTCCAATGGATACTTTCTGGAGTGCACAAAAAGGTTATCGACCGTCTTGGGGATAGCAGAGCCTTTTGATGGCCAAGGAGGTGGTCGAACCATCAATTAAATGGGAGGTAGGAGATGGAGAGACAATCAGGATAAGTGAAGATCGATGGCTAACCTTGGGAAAGATTGGGGGCCCATCAAATAGAAATGATCCACAAAGAGTGGCTGAATTGATAGACCATACAAGCAGAGAATGGAATGTGCAAAAAGTGAATATGCTATTTGGCAAATGAAATCTTAGCGACTCCTCTCAGTTTAACTCCAGAACCTAATAAGCTAATTTGGATGGCAAACAGATCAGGCTCCTACACAGTCAAAAGTAGCTATAATTGGCTTAGAGATCAAGCGGAGCATTCATCCACAACTCAACCTTTGACTTCCTACCAGATTCCTAAATCATTATGGCATGAAATTTGGAAGCTCCCGATTTGCCCCAAAGTTAGATTTTTAGTTTGGAGCATGTGTAACAACGCCTTACCCACCAAAGAAAATCTATTCAGGTGGAAGATGATACCTGATTTGAGATGCACGATCTGTTAGCAAAATCCAGAAACAGTGGAGCACATGTTCGCCTTATGTAGCTGGACAAAGGCTATTTGGTTAGACCCACAACTACAAATAGACACTTCCCTGATGAACATAACCCGTATAGACAAATGGATCTGCGATATCCTTACCTCGGCAGCAGCTCCTCAAGCCAAGGCCCTTTTTGCAGGCACTCTATGGCAGATCTGGAAAGCAAGAAACGCCCTCATCTTCCAAGACCGTCGACCAAACCCCAGGCTGGCACTTGAAGATGCCACCTCCATGATGCTCCTGTACAAGAACCCGCAACCACCCAGATCCGACGAACAGCAAAACCAACAAATCCCCAATCAGTAAAATCAACGTAGATAGTGCCTGGTGTTGTTCCATGATGTTGGGCTTGGTAGCAGGGATTGTTTGGAACAGCAGTGGTCTTCTCATCGACGGATTCACGAAGTCCATTCGTGCGACCTCAGTTCTCGTCGCCGAAACCCTAGCGGTAAGGGAGGCTTAACTCTAGCTGAACAATCATGACAGGGAAAGCAACACACGAACGGGTGAGTACTTGGGAAGTGAACGGGAGTTTCAGATGTCCTCAGATAATCTAGAAGCCGTGCAAAGCATCCTGGGCCAAAATGAAATTTCATGGGCCGCCCGATCCATCATTGAAGATCGTAGATTTCTCTTAAATCACATGCCTCGTGTCAAATTGGCCCACGAGCCCAGAGAAGCCAATTGAGTAGTGGACTAGGTCGCAAAGGCACACAAAGCAGCAGAACTCCCTCTCGACTGGATCACCTATCCCCCGCATTCTCTTATGTTAATTTTATGTTCTGATGTTGAGACTTTGCGTTTTTCGGATGTTAATTAAGTAATGAAAGCTATATTTCCGACCAAAAAAAAGAAAAATGTCACATGATGGTTATAATTAATGAATTTCAAATGGTCATCCCAGATTTTTCTGTTGTTTGTGTAATTTTTAGGATCTTGTGATCCCCGATCCGATCCTTTAGACACGTTCATCGATCTTAAGTAGGATGTCAATCCTAACAAACTTTCTTGTTCCGGTGGAAAATCTTGATTAAGAAGATGGGAGGTGATGGAGGATGTTAAGAAGAGAAAATCGCCTTCTCCAAAGATGAACAGAGGAGTCCACAAAGAAAAACCGATGACTTCTTTTTCTTTGGGAGTTCAAGAGCAACTGATGAGGTTATGCCCTTGTTTGATTTCAGTTCCTTATTTTAAAACAAAATGTTCACTTTGGTTCTTTTTTTTTTTTTTTTTTTTAAGAAAATGACCTCGCTTTGTTCTCTTGTTCAAAACTAACTTGGTTATTTCATGTTTTTATTTGAGATAAGTTCACTACGATCCCTTTCTTTTTTTTTTAAAAAAAGACCAAACTTCAATTGTTTGACCTAAAATTTTAGACGCTAAGGACTTGTTTGGCAACCATTTTGTTTTTGGGAAGAGTTTCTGCTTAGAAATAAATTTTTCTAATTCTATTGCCTACACAAGTTTTATATTCGAACACGTTTGGTAACTATACAAAATTTTTATCATTGTTATAGAAAAAGAAAATGCTTTTGATATGGCCCTTAACTTTTTTATGACATAAAATTTCATTTTTAATAATTTATGATTTTTTTTTCTTGAAAAAGAAAATGGCTTTATTTTAGAATTGTTCCAAGAATAAAGAATAACTTTTTTAAATTTCTTGATTTTGTTCTAAATTTATTTTTGGAAATAAATTTGTTCTCGAGAGTAGAAAAATTAATTAATGCTATTGAATTTATTTTTATTTTTATTTTTCTTCGAGCAACAAAATAAAAAAAATCAAGATCCTTATCAAATAGACCTTAAAGGAATTAGGATGGCCTCGGGAAAGAATTTAATTCTAATTCGGGCTTCAAAATATATGAAAAAAATAAAACAACAGTGACTCCCTCCCTCCCTCCCTCCCTCTCTCTCCACTCATGACAGCCGCGCCTTTCGTCTTTCCTTTATGATCACGAGTTCGTCCGCCGTCGGGACCCGCCGTGATGACCGGCGAGCACTGCGTGCCGCAACCCACGGTCAGTCAATCTGTCTGTCTCTCTCCTTCATGTCTAGTCAACGGGAAGCACATTTTCGCAAGTCTAGGGCCCTCAAGAGCTTCGACGCATCGGCAAGGACGACGGCGAATCACGTCGGTCTCTCCCGTATGTTCTGTCCGGATCGGTCCGCACGAGCATTGACGACGGCGATTCACGCCTCCGGGCCCTCCAAAAGCTTGGAAGCAGCGACGTGGTGGCGGTGCGGGACTCCCTCTATCAGTGGTTCGACTACAGTGAGTGTTGTTTTCATTTTTTGCCGGAATATATCTCTCTCTTGATTTTAGAAATGTGATTTCTAACAAGCTACTCGTGTCGTTTGTTGATGTTGAACAGATTGAATTGGGATGAACGTTGGACGACAAAAAACAGTAGCAAGGAGTCGTGTCGAAGGATTTGTTTCGGAGATTATTCAGAGTACGAATTTTAAACTATCTAACGAGCTGAAAGAATGGTGGATGGATAGGAGTTTCTGACTGTGGTTGAAACTTGATGTTGATGACTGGTTGCGCTTGGGCTGAGCTGAGTCATTGTTGTGCCATTTTTTACTTACTTTAATTTGTTGTTCTTCAACCGGTGATTCTCATACTCAAACTCTTCAAAATGAGCGTGCAACGCCGACTTCTGCTACCCGAGTGTCACTGTGGCCCGGCCCGCATAGTGTTAAGACATCATAAACTTAAAATTCACACTATTTTGGAGATCGATGTCACATAATGGTCATAATTAATTAATTGCAAATGGTTATCACGGATTTTTCTATTGTTTGTGTAATTTTTAGGATCTCACGATCCACGATACGATCCTTTAGACACTTTCTTCGATCTTAAGTAGGACGTCGATCCTGACAAACTTTCTTGTTCTGGTGGGAAATCTTTATTAAGAAGATGGGAGGTGCCGGAGGATGTTAAGAAGACAAAATTGGCCTCCTCTGAAGACAAACAGAGGAGTCCACAAAGAAAAACAGAGAAATGATTGATGTTGGAGTGCAGGAATTCAGACAGTGTTTCTATGTTTAAGCTTCATTTGCTTGTTTTAATGTTGATATGTATCTAATTGCGCAAAACTTTGTTAAACATCACAAATTGGCCTCAGTTTGTTAAATTTGTAGGATCTTGTGGTCCTCGATCCATTCCTTGAAGACCTCATAATCATTTTGCCTAGGACCCTGATTGTGACAATTTTGTTTCGAAGTGCTGTGGTTATTGGAATAACTGAACTGAAGTTAACTTCAACATAATGCTTTAGAAAATATAGTAGTTAGTATCAGGTGTGCATATCATCTATTTCAGTTAGATCCCTGAACTTGTATCCAAATTTTGGATACCCACTCCTGAGACCTGTTGTTTGTGATTTGGAAACTTGGAAAAGTTAGATACGATGACAAGTGCCCATATTTGGCACCCGTATCAGAGAAGTTAGACTTTGTAATAAAATTGTAGTGTTTTAACTATTGCCAGTGTGAAATTTTTCAAGAGATCTGGTTTTGAGTGTTAAAATTATAACTTTTATGGACTGCAGACAAGGTATATTCTGTCATTAATCTATATTTGTTCTTTTTGCCAAACACCAGAAAGCATGGATATCACAATGTACTGTCTCACATCTTGTGATTGACGAGATGAGGTAGGGTATGTGAGATTCCTCATATCTCTCTCGTCCTATAGTAATAGGTTCTGAAATGCAGGTGACTAGATATAGTCTCTCAATAATGGCCATCCGTCAAGGCCCAAGAATCCACTAGTCAAGATAGATCTTTATCAGTCACATTCCTTTATTTTCGATTTGATCTGATTCTTACTGTATATGGATTGTCTTAGTGAAATAATCGGAGACTGCTTATTCCTTTATTGACTAGGTTTTATTGTTCTCTTTAATTCAAATCATCATAGATCAAATTGCCCATTCATCTTGGTATCCCATCATTCTTAACTATTCAGGTCTCTCTAATTTGCTTAAGATGGGAGAACAAGAGGAAGAAAAAGTAGGTACACCACTTGCGAAGCAACAAGCTTGTCTATGTCAAGATTTTGAAAAGAACCCATTGGAATACAAGTGGCCTGCATCTTCTTTCTGCTCATGTAGCCCTCTGTGCGTAACTCATAAACGCCATATTGGCTGCACTGGCAAGAAAAATCAGATTCAATTCACATTCCTCTCTCTCAATTTAATGACAATTTCTCCTCTTTGGTATACCTCTCTCTCTCTCTCTATCTTTCTCTCTCTCTACACTGCACGCGTGTGCATGCCAAAATTCTGGCTCTGTTGCTGTCTTGCGAGATGATTATTCAGGCACAGATTTCTGTTGGTAATTGCCCTGCCTTATCTGAGTGGTTTCTTTTCTTCAGAAAATTAGCTTAAGCCTGAAGCTTACTTCTGTTTTCCTGTTCACTCTTTAAGAAATCTCTCATTTGTTCTTAGGTTTTATATATTCACAGTTCATTGAAATTGATGTTGGACATGGGCTGTAATTTGCTCAAGGAAGTGAATAGCATCACTGAATCTGCTGGCAGAATGAGAACTAAATTAAGTGCGTATCTTTGTCTTAAGTTATCCTTTCAACTTCAAAACCTCTTGCATGCAGCTGCTAGCAGGAGATCAAAACTCTAGTTCCTTCCAAGTAGCCTGTCGAAAGGTGCCAGACTGATATGAATAAAGACGAGACATCGGAATCTTGACCTTAGAGTGTATTATATATTTAATGCTATCGATTTGTTAAAGATGAGATACCAAGTCCTGTACTTTAGGTATTGGCTGATTCTTGTTGTAGGCTTTGTTTGCACCGATATAAATGACATGATACATTTGAACTTGGTAAATCAGATATATTTCAGTAAAAAGAGTCCATCCAAAAACACATGATTTATGGAGAAAGAGGTTCGACGTGGGTTCATATGTATCACTATTAGCTAATTATTTCCTTCCTGATATTTCATTTACTTATAACATGGCAAAAATAAATTTTTTTGGTCATGTGTGTGCACAAAAATGTAGATGACTATTGAATATGCCGATGATATTGTAAATGCGATGGATTTCATCAGACCTGATAATACATACATACTTTTTTATGCATGCACCACACTCATCTTATGCTTTGTCTCGCAAGAAGGCGAAGAGGGCAACTTGCATATTATATGGCTTAAATAGTAGCTGCGTGAATCTAAGCTGATCCTGGAGTGGGGCCCTCCATAGTTGACACTTTTCATTGAAAATAGCCTAATCATATGGAAGTTTCATCTAGTGTGTTCTTTGGAGTCATCGAACGAATGTTAATGATTTGTCATTGGTTTTAATCTTTTCCTCTCCATGTTTCCTCTTTGAAATGATACGAAAAAGTAAAAAATCTCTCTTTTTCTGCAGCAACTTCTCTCTTTTCGAGTTCTTATATCCCACCTGTTACGCGTGCATGTGGTCATGTCCAGAACCAGGTTGAGACAACATTGTGAACATCGTCCCGGCAATTGCACGTGCAATGGTTAAAGAAAACGGCTCACAGAAAAGGGAAACTTTATTACAAAACGAGCATTCGTTAGTTGTTAATTAGATGATTAGTTCTAATAACCCTCTCTCTCTCTCTCTCTCTCTCCCTCGTTAATTGTCAGATCAATTTCTATTAAAAGAAGGCGGTATTTTGCTCCACTGATCATGTCTTTCTTTGCTTGTTTTAATATTGATATGCATGTAATTGTGCAAAACTATGTTAAAACTTCACAAATTGGCCTCAGTTTGTTAAATTTGTGGGATCTTAAGATCCTCGATCTACTTACCAAAAAAATAAAAATAAAAAAAAAGATCCTCGATCCATTCCTCGGAGACCCACAATCATCCTGTCTAGGACCCCGATTCTGACAATGTTGTTTCAAAATGCCTTGATTATTGGAATAACTGAAATGAAATTAATGTTAAGATAATGCTGTAGAGAATATAGACATAGTTATTGTCAGGTGTGCATATCATCTGTTTCGAAATAGACCCCTGCACTTGTATCTTGGACACTCATTCCCTGAGACCTGCTGTTCGTGATTTGGAAACATTGAAAAGTCAGATACTATGACAAGTGCCCATGTTTGGCACCCGCATCAGAGAGGTTATGCTTTGTAATAAAATTGTATTGCTTTGATGATTGCCAGTGTGAAATTTTCCAAGTGGTCTGGTCGTGAGGGTTAATAATGATAACTCTTATGGACTGCGCACAAAGCTATATTCTGTCACTAATATTTATTTGTTGTTTTCGCCAAACACCAGAAAGCATAGGATATCACAATGTACTTACTCACATGTTGTGATTGATGAGATCAGGTAGAGTATGAGCAATTCCTCTCGTCCTATCATAAAAGTTTCCCAAATGCTGGTGACTAGATGTAGTCTCTCAATGATGGCCATCCTTCAAGGCCCAAGAATCCACTGGTCAAGATAGGTCTTTATCAGTCACATACCTTTATTTTCCATTTGATCTAATTCTTAATAAGCATTGTCTCGGTGAAATAATTGGACTGCCTATTCCTTTATTGACTAGGTTTTATAGGTCTCTTTAATTCAAATCACCATACATTACATTGCCCATTCTTCTTGCTATCCCATCATTCTTAATCTTAACTATTCCAAGCACCATTCTTCTCAGCTCCCTCAAATTTTCTTAAGATGGGAAAACAAGAGGAAGAAAAGGTAGGCACACCACGTGTGAAGTAACAAGCTCTTCTATTTCTGGAGTTCAAAAAGAGCCCATCAGAATACAAGTGGCCTGCATGTTCTCTCCGCTTATGTAGCCTGTGTAAATGGTCATAAACACCGTCCTGGCTGCACTGGCAAGTGGAATCAGATTCAGTTCACATTCCTCTCTCTCAATTAAATGACAATGTTTTCCTCTCCGGTACTCTCTCTCTCTCTCTCTCTCTCTCTCTCTCTCTCTCTCTCTCTCTCTACCCTGAACCAGTGTGCATGTCAAAATACTAGCTCTGTTGCTATCTTGCAAGATGATTATTCAGGCATAGATTTCTGTTGGTAATTGCCCTGCCTTATCTGAATGGTTTCTTTTCCTCAAAAAATTGGCTTAAGCCTAAAGCTTACATCTGTTTTCATGTTCGCTTTGTAAGAAACCTCTCATTTAGTCCTGGGTTTTATATATTCATAATTCATGGAAATTCATGGACGTAAACTATAATTTGCTTGAGGAAGTGAATGGGGCCACTGAATCTGCTCACAGAAAGAGAACTAATTGAAGCGTGTAACCTCATCTTAAGTAATACCTTCACATCCAAAATCTCCATCATGCAGCTGCTAGCCGGAGATCAAAACTCTCGTTCCTTCCAAGTGGACTGTGGAAAAGGGGCAGAAATCAGTCTTGATAGAATAAAGATGAGACATCAGAATCTTGAGTGTAGAGTGGATTATATATACAATTTGGAGAGACGAGATACTAAGTCCTGCACATTAGGTATTAGCTGATTCTTGTGGTAAGCTTTATTTGCACCAATATAAATGACATGATACATTTGAATTTGAGAAGATCAAATATATTTCAGAAAAAAAAAAGGCCATCCAAATATATGACTTAATGAGAGAGGTTTGACGTGGGTTCATATGTATCGGTATAGCTAATTATATCATTCCTGATATTTCATCTACTTATAACACGGCAAAATTAATATTGTTAGTCACGTGCATGCACTAAATGTAGATGACCGTTGCGACCTAAATTTTGGGTGCATCATCTAAGTTTAGGTTAATGAACTACTAATTCTTTAAACTTAGCTCGGGCTCTCCTAAGCCCATACCAATTCACGACTTAAAGTTCAAATATTTAACATGCAAATGATTATTATCTAGGAGTTGCCACTAATCGGTTTATGGTAGGTCGATTAGACACTTAAGTTATTTTACTTCTACAAACCAGAAACTAAAGGTATGGGGATTTGGTTACACTAGATTTTTCTAATACCATTTCAATACCATTTCTTATTAATTTTCAAAAATGTTTTTGCAAGCAGGTTGGATTTATTTTAACCTAAATAACTATCATGAAATGGGGTGATCACACAGATGCTCAATCATTATTAAATACTTAATGAATCAAACAAATTGCATCAAAAAGATTAAATGCGCAAGCAAACAATTTTTTGGGTTTTCATTTATCTCGAAATTAAACATGCATTTTAACTACATAACCTAATTTTACTAACAAACTATTTCTAATTAAATGATCCTAACATGCAAACTATTTGACATGCACCTAATATTTTTGTATATTTTATTAAAATTCGAACTTAATAAAAACCCTAATTAAACTATCTAAAATGAATAATTTTCTAATGTGTTTTAGGGGTTAATTTGACTTAAACTCTATCCTATCTTAGAAAACTATTTTTTTTTAAAGAGATTACTAAAATATGCAACCATTATCTAAGAGTCTATCTATATGAAAAAAAAAAAAATCAATTCTAATCTATTCCAAAAATTATCTAAAAGTGCAATCCTAAAAATGCAATCCTAATTTACTAAACCAAAACACTCCGATGCAAGATTTGATTTGATTTTGATTTTTATGTTTTTTAGTGCTTTTCCCAAGACAAATAATTACATCTAAACAATTAAGATATTCATCAAATAAGGATTAAAATAACCGAAAAATAATCCGTTGTCTCATGGGTTAAATTAACAATTATTTTAATCCTACGCATCACAACAAAATGTTCAAAATAATTAAAAATCTAATCCGAAGTCTTACGGATCAATTTAATAACTATAATGATTTAATAATTAAAATACTATCAAAATACCCCCAAAATTAATATAATAAAAAATTAATCCGACATTTTACGGATCAAATTAACAATTACATTAATTTTGGGCGAAACCCCTGCGGATAATGCCTACAAGATTTATAAAATGAATATCGACATCCAATATTACAATTTAAATAATTTAAAAGTTCTATCAAATAAAATAAAACAAATAAATGAAAAAATAATTAAAAAACAAAAACTAAACTACCTAAGGAGGGGCTCAAGGAGGACGGCAGCGATGCACGATTGGAGCTTGAGTAGCGGCGGAGACACCTGGTCGTCGCGGGTCGTCAAGTGGATGCTGGCGATGGGTGAGCAACAGGGACATCGGCGGAGAAAGCAGAAGCAGCGACAGCTTCTCAGGGAGGCGCGGGTTGCTGGCGTCGCGAGGCTGGCGAAACGTTGGTGATCGGTGACTTGGCTTCCAGCGGGTAGAGGGTGGAGCATAGTGGCGTCGGGCAACAGTGACTTCACGGGGGCAAAGGCGACAGTGACAGAGCTTTAGGTGGTCGGAGGTGTCGGGTCGTCATGGGTCAGTGCAGCGATAGGCGAGACGGAGCAGAGGCACGAGGACACTGGCAGCAAGAGAAGGCGGGTGACGGTAGACGGATTACTGGTTTCGTGCGGTGCTTGCGGATGAGCGGTAGAGGTGGCGACGGTCGGCACAGCGGAAGAAGCGCAGGTCAGTGCAGTGGACGGCGCAAGCTTGTGGGTGAGGTGGAGCTCCAGTGGTTGACAGAATGGGGCTCCGGTGCGGCTGAGCGGGCAGTGGCAGGGGCAGTATGGCATTGCGGGGGAAACGAACAGCGAGGTTAGGCACGGAGAGCCCACGAAGAAGAGGAACAATCCTCTTTTTTTCCTTTTCTTTTTCTTTTCTCTCTCTCTCATCTGTCTCTCTCATGTCCTCTCTTTGCAGCACTTTGATCCGATGAAGGACCAAATAGTTTTTTTCTTGATGAGGACTTCCTGGCTGAATGCCATGAACCTATGAAGCACCAACACTTTCTAAGAGCCTTCATGTCGTGTCGGACACTTCGACACATGTCCGACATTCTCTAATACTCTCAGACACTATTTGACACTCGGTCAACACCTATTGGAAAATCTGACACCTAGTCAACTTTCTCGACACTCTCCAACACTTGAGTTGGAATTCTAAGATACAAGTTTTCGACACATGATTCCGATATCTAGGTTAATTTTAAAAATTTAATAAATGAGAAAAAATAAAACACAATAATAAAAATAATAAATGGAGAAAAAGAAAAATATAGTCTTCTCTTCTCTTCTGACTCCCACTTCCCATGAATACAATTCACCCCTTAAGTTTTTTTTTTCTCCTCTTCCATCATATCTAATATGCGAGTTCAGAATATAGATCGCTTATTTTTTTCTCCAAGTTTTATAAATTATTGAAATAAAATTGAATTTGTCAAATTGAAATAATGAATAATATTAATAAATGGAGGATTAATGTTTTTAGTGTATATTCATTCTAGCCTTTTTTAATTATTATTTATTTATGAATTTGATTGAAATAATTATAAAAATGATACTTTATTATGTATATATTAAAATATATATTCAATATACAACATATCCCCGACGTGTTGGAATTCTCTGTTTTTTTTAAAAACGACGTGTCAGCGTGTCATGTCGTGTCGTGTCGTATATCGTGTTAGTGTCAGTGCTACTTAGCCATGAACATGTGGAGGCCCTACACATTAAGGTCAGATTAGTTATTTATGGGAAGTTAAACACCAACCACAGAGAGGCTTATTTTTAGATCTTCCGAGACTCGGCCATTCCGTATATGGAGTCGGATTGTAAAGCTGAGTCTAGTTTCCATACCCTTCAGCTGGTATCCATGATACACATTCTGTAAGGATCAGTTACAAATTTCGCTGAAATCTCCAAGTCTAATGTGAAGGTTGGAAAAGTTACGGTTGGAAGTGGTTTTCTTCCTAGCGTTGGGCTAGGAAAGAATGAGCAGGGTATCCTAGAGTTCGTTTAGTCTATTCTAGATGTTACGAACTGAAAGAATGGTGGATGGATGGGAAGTTCTGATTGTGGTCGATACTTGATGTTAATGACTGGTTGTGCTTCGGCTGAGCTGAGGTACCGTTGTGCAGTTTTAGTTACTTCCGTTTGTTGTTCTTGTCGAATTGCTTCTGTTTTTAATTATTGATATTATTAGTATCTGTTAGGATGTCTTCAACCGGTGATTATCATACTCAACCTCTTCAAAATGAGAGCGTGCAAACTCCTACGCCAACTTCTGCTAGCCAAGGGTCTTCTCCCCTGCTGAGTCATATCACTGAGGGTTCTCTTTCACCTAAACCGCCTCTTCCTCCATCAAAACCTAGTGAGAGTAAGGCTATTAAAGCACAATCAGTCTAGTGTTAGGGCACATTGTCACTATGGCGCAGTCCATATAGTGTAAAGATGTCATAAACTTAAGATTCACACTATGTTGGAGTTTAATGTCATATAATGTTTTATAATTGATAAATTTCAAATGTTATCCAACATTTTTCTAGTGTTATTACCCTGAAAAACCCCAAACTAGTACACATGTGAAAGATTTGCCATAAACTATTTTTTTTACCACAAAAAAATCCCAAACTGGTATATCTTTGACAAATTTATCCTAAACTGGTACATTTATGACAAATTTATCATCTGTTAATTTTCATTAAATTTTACCTTCAAATTATTAAGTTAAATGAAATATGATAGTTGATCGGTATACCAAGTTGAGATTTTACGCTCCGTTTGTCACAGTTTACGATTTTTGTAATTTTTTGTGGTATTAATTCAATTTAGCGGAAGGTATATTTGTTACAAATTTACCAGTTTTGGGTTTTTTGCAGTCGAATAAATTAGTTTTAGGTAAATTTGTCATAAATGTACTAGTTTAAGATTTTTTATGGTCAATCGGGGTAAATTTGTCATAGGTGTACCAGCTTGAGGTTTTTCATGGTTAAAAAAATAGTTTTTGGTAAATTTGTCACAAGTGTACCAGTTTGGAGTTTTTCAGGGTATTAACCCTTTGTGTAATTTTAGGATCTTAAGATCAATAATCAGATACTTTAGACACCTTCATTGATCCTGAGCAGGATGCCAATCCTAACCTTTCTTGTGCCGGTGGAAAATTCTTATTAATATGTGGGGAGGTGCCGGAGGATGTTAAGAAGTTAAAATTGGCTTTCTTCAAAGACGAATAGAGGCGTCCACAAAAGAATGGAAAATCACCCAAAAAAAAAAAAAAATGTCCTAACTTTATTGTACTTGTGCTAATTTGGTTTTACGCCTTTCATTTTAATTAATTTAGTCTTGCACATTTTGACAATTTGTCAATTCAATCATAAACATTTTAGTTTGGCTAATTTGATCCTAAACCTTTTAACAATTGATCAATTTAGTCCTAAACCTTGACTAGTCAAGATAGATCACTATTTGTGTGGCACCTTATTTTCCCATTTGTTCTAATCCTTAGTTTTTAAATTTTTAAAGATTATTGGTGTGAAATGATTGGAGAACCGCCTATTTTATTCTCGACTAGGTTTTACTGTTCTCTTTTATTGAAATCATCATACATCAAAATGTACATTTTTTTTTGCTAATACTGCTCCTTTCAGCTCTCTCAAATTTGCTTGAGATGGGAGACGAGGAAGAAAAAGTAGGCATACCACAAGTGAAGCAATAAGTTCTTTCTGTCAAGAGTGTGAAAAGAGCTCATCAAAATGAGGACATTAAAAGTGTGTGAAAAGAGCTCATCAAAATAAGGACATTAAAAGTATCAAAAGTTTCGTACAACACTCGTTTTGGTGTCGAAAGTTTTTGCTTGGATTCTCCATAAACGACACTATCCCTTTCCCCTTCGTTTTCTAAGGTTCATTGAGTTGTACTCGTGAGACTCATTAGAAGAGAACAACATTCCCACCCGGCGTAATGGATTTTTCTCTTCATTTGTTCCTTTTCTTATTCAATTTAATCGCACTGAAGACGAAGCAACACAGCATTCTCAATCCTTCTCGCAAACGTACAAAGCCAACACTCGGCAGCATCTATCGGTCTTGGTCTCACTCACCTTTCTCTGTGAAGCAATCAAGGATTGAACCTGAAAAAAACAGTCACGAAAGTAACTTTGAGGATTGGATTCAACAGATAAAGCAATGGCAGCCGCAGCTTGAGCTCTTCAACGATAGCATCGAAAAACTGGGGTGAATGGAGGTCGGCTCAGCATGGACTGATGAATTGGTGCAGGGAAACTTTGAATTAATTTCTTTAGAGATATTCGCAGCAAAAATCTCGAATGAGAATATGCCCTTATATGTGCGAACAATTTTCTATAAAGCAAAAAGGATCATGGGCAGAAAATATTGGATGGATACACGATTCGATAATGAATCAACGATCTCGGCCAAATGGCAGAGGATGTGCAAAGAAAGGAAAAAGGAAAAGAGTCCATCAAAACCTTACCTGCCACCGATTCATCCACTGATCTTATCTCGAGAGATTTGAGAAAGAATTCCTTTCTCATGCAATGCTTACGCGCTAGTTGAGGAGGGAAATCAGTCAGTCGGAGGAATCGTGTCGCCAGAGATTTGTGGCCAGCTAAAATGGAGGAATTCATGGGATGTTTTTTCGGAGGTTCACAACTGATGACCAAGGAAAGTGTCATCGATGCATATATAACTTCTTGAGGCAGGAAAAAAGAAACAGAGAAATTTCCACATCAGGCAAGCCGACTTTTTTCTAGGGAAAGGATTTGGTAATAATAAAAGGGAGAAGACGAGTCAAAGCACATGTGGCTTGAGGGGCAAAAGGAATAAGATTTGGGAGCGTGGATACCTACAGCTTAAGGGATGCCAAGGGGATAGGTGCGCTACTTTCTTCGAAAAGTAAGATTCGAACTTTATAAGTAGGGTGAAATCAAAATCCCTTTTGCCTCCTCTTTTCGACCTATCTCGCTCTTATGAAGACTGGTTGTTTATGTGTAAGGCTGGTAGTTTCTTTTTCAAGATTCTAAATTTGTATTTATTATAAGTTTCTAATATTTTCATCTTAGATTCTTAGTAACCCTAGAGAGACCCAAAAATGCTTCCCTAAGCTCTAGAAGAAAAGGAGGGGAACGGAGGAAGAAGGGACTGGCCGCTGGCGGTACACAAAAGAAGAAGAGGAAAAATCCGTCGATTGAAACTCACGTAATCACTTAAGAGAGCTCCTCCATAGCTCCCTAGACGCCATTAGTCACCGTTGCCCCCAGTCCTCGCCATTCCGGAGCCGCGCCTCCCCTGTTCTGTTCTCCCCTGTCTCAAGACGGAGAAATTCAAGTAACGATTTTGTGCCCGACCCTTCATTAACGCTTCCGACCTCGTGGCGATGTTTCCTGATATCTACACTTCGATTTCTTCACTGACTGGCGGTAAAGAACTGAGCTTTGCAAGGGTAAGTATCCCCCACCTATTCTCGGTCACTTTTTGGAAGAAAACCCAAACCTGTTGTATTCGAAAATCGGTTATGTCTGTGTTGATAATGTGAGAGATTGATAATTCAGGTTCCGAGTAATGTTTTCGTAGCATTTGAGCATGAATTGTTGCCTGAAATTCCAGCATAAACGATCAAACCAATTCGCTCGCCACCTATTCGATGAAATGCATGAACCGAATCCGTCAACCTCCGGTTGTGGATTTCTTCGAGCGTGTATCAATACATTACATACATTACACAGCATGTTGATGCTGTGCTTGTTAATTTCTAGAAACACATGTTTGTGAATGAGTTCCTCTCACCATCACAAGCTTTCTTGTTCATTTGCTGTGCGTTCTCGTGATATTGTGGTCATAAATGTTGAATGACTGGAGTTTGAGATGGTGACCGGTGATGGCTGCCAAGGACTTTAGTCGGTGATATTGGTTGTCAACAGAAATGGTACTCAGCGATGATTTAGAATGAGCAATGGTGAAGTTAATTGTGGAATGTATTGGGTTTAGATGTAGGTTTGTTTTGTTAAAGCTTTAGCAATCTGGTTTTTCAGTTTTAGTAATCCGTATGTTAGACTTGATATGAGATAAATCTAATGAAAAAAAAAATGACATAAATGGTTTCTGAATTTTGGCTTAATATGCAATATGATTCTTAA
Source organism: Eucalyptus sideroxylon (assembly GCA_014182405.2). Taxonomy (NCBI): domain Eukaryota; kingdom Viridiplantae; phylum Streptophyta; class Magnoliopsida; order Myrtales; family Myrtaceae; genus Eucalyptus; species Eucalyptus sideroxylon. The sequence goes on along the minus strand of CM024556.2, from coordinate 33,142,881 downwards.
ATTTCAAATTTGTTTAATGCGAACCCTGGACTTTTGATATATGTTAGTTAGTTTCTAAACTATATTAAAATATTCAATATTATTTTTGAACTTAAATTAATTGAAGAATAACATTAAATTTTTTCATATAGTCTAGGAACTAAATTAAATATGTACTAAAAATTTAAAGATCACATTGAACAAATTAAAAATTTAATGATCACATTACATATTACATATTACGTAAAATTTAGAGATAATTTGTGTTATTATTTCAATAATGAACATTGGAAGAAAACCCCATACGTCCAAAGCGTGGGATGAATTAACAAAAAGAAGGGAAAAAAAAAAGGAAATGGGCTTAAGTTGAAATTTTTCTGAATCTGGGCTTACTTTGGTTATAGACAAGGTTGGGCTTGATTTGGTTTTAGAAATCTTGGCCTTGACTTGGTTTGGATAGTTTTAGATTGGGTTTGTTCTCTAGTGGGTTTTAGCTCAATTGAGAGGGCCTGATGTGAGAGCCAATTTGTATTTGCGGCCCAAACCCATGAGGCTATGTCAGCTCACCTTCGGACTGGGCCCAAAGGCTGCGCCCAGCCGAGTCCCTGTTTCCAGAACTTTAAAATAATAGTTCTTTAAAAAAAAAAAAAAGCAAAATTAAAAGAATTAAATAAAATACAAAAATAGCTAGAAAGAGGCCTTGATTAGGTTGTTAAATTTAATATTATATTTAACTTGGTTTCTTTAAGTTAGTAAACATTTAGTTTAGTGATCTTAGTGAGCACTTTTGATATAGCTTAGTCTTCATATATTAACCGTTTTGCAAAGAATTCAAACTCATGGGGGTTTCTGTCCTCGGGTTTAATAATAATGTGATGTATAATTATATACATAGTGCATTGTTGAGTTTATACTTGGTGCATTGTTGAGTTTACTTTCCTGCGCTATACTTTTATCAAATTGTTTGTGATTGTCTACTTTTTCTTGATTGCACACTCATGCATAGCCATCATTTAGTGACATAGGTTAATCAAAACGGCCAAAGATTGCATGAATCATTTGAATAACTCAATCAAGTCAGGTACTGAAAGAACAATAGTTAGACAATTAGCATAATCAAATCTCTAACCCTAGGTTAAGATTGTGTAGGAAATGAGGACTCTTATTTAGGTTGGACATTATATATAGATCTAATTCAATAGTAGTTTCCCAACATCATGCGAAATAAAAGGTTTGGGAGAATCTGCGCTGATTAAGGTTATTCAATTCAACATTACCTCTAGACATGTCATTTCCTTGACATAACCATGGGGAGGGTTGCGATACTGCTCAACCCCTACTTACCACCATCGTCCCAGCTTTCATTAGTTGTCAAATCAATTTTAGAAAAAAGGCGACCTCCACTAATCATGCCTTTCTTTAATGAATTATAAATGGGTATCATCAGTAAACAAATTTAATTAAAGATGGAGAAATTACCTCGCTCTTTTTTTCTTTTCTTTTTTTAGAACACATAAAGTAATTAATTGTTGGAGGTTGAGCTAGGTTGATACTTGGTATTAGAACTAATGTATTGAGTAATTTTGGTTAGAGGCAGAACTAATGTGTTATATTTCAATAAAATATGAGTATGTTCTTTTTCTTTTTTCATGTGTTAGGTGGAGTTGAGTAATTAAGTTGGTTAATGAAAAAGTACTGTGTGTATTATATATATGTGCGAGACCTGTTTGTTTGTGATTTGACAACTTTGAAAAGTCGGATACTATGACCAGTGCCCATGTTTGGCACCCATATTGGAGTTGTTGTGCTTTGTGATAAGCATGCGGTATTTGAATGATTGACAATGTGAAATTTTGCAAGTGGTCTTTGCTTAGAGGGTTAATAATGATAAGATAATTCTTTGGATTTCACACAAATGTATACTTTGCGATCAAATATTGAGTCGTTGTTTTCCCCAAGCACCAGAAAGGGTAGGACATCACAATTTATTATCTCATATCTTTTAATTTACGATGAGGTAGGGCCCGAGAGATTCCTCATATTCCTTGTCCTATTATAAAAATTCCGAAAGTGCAGATAGCTAATCGTTGATGGCTATTCGCGAGGGCCCGGGAATCCACTGATCAAGATAGATCTTTCGCCTATCACGTCCCTTTCTGTGGAATAATTGGCGATGTTTGGGTAGAATTAAAATACGATGGGCGTGGAAGGAGTGGCGGCATGTCTCGGGTGTTGGTCAAAACATCTTTATGAGAGGTTTCCACTTTGGTCGGTGTTTGACCGGTCATTTGGAAGTTTGTACCGTGCACGGCTCACAGTATGAACGGACCGTCAAGAATCGAAGATCTTCCTCGATGCCCGTCTGGAAACTTTTGATGTGATGTGGGATCTACGCCCTCACTAGCGTTGAACTTGCGGTTCCCGTTAAGAGCAAGACAGCGACAAAGTCTCCTTTGATAGGGGGGCGTTGATCCTACCAACATCCCTCTCTCTCTCTCTCCCCATCACTTTCTCTCTCTACCACCCGCCTCTTTTACTGTGTCCATTTCTTTTCATTTTGATTTGGGTTAATACCCTAAAAAACCCCAAACTGGTACACCTGTGACAAATTTACCCCAAACTATTTTTTTTGACCACCAAAAACCCCAAACCTGATACATACGTGACAAATCTACCCTCCGTTATTCCGTTCGATTTTTTTTAGTTAATTTTTCCGACGTGATTCTTGCGACGTGGCAATCCATGTGGAAATTCATAAGTTTAATACCATTAAAAACCCCAAACCTGGTATATTTATGACAAATTTACCCCAAACCGGTATATTTATGACAAATTTACCCCAAGTTGGTATATTTACGACAAATTTACTCTAAATTAATTTTTTCGATCATAAAAAACCTAAATTGATACACGTGCGACACATTTACCCTCTTTCAATTTTCCCAAATAAAAGAAAAAAAATCAAGTATTAATGATACGGAGTCAATGTTAGAGTAACCTGGAAAATAAAATTGATTGGACATCACAACTCAGTCAAATTTGGGAAAATTGAAAGAGGGTAAATGTGCCGCACGTGTACCAATTTAGATTTTTTATGATCGAAAAATTAATTTAGAGTAAATTTGTCGTAAATATACCAACTTGGGGTAAATTTGTCATAAATATACCAGTTTGGGGTAAATTTGTCATAAATATACCAGTTTGAGGTTTTTAATGGTATTAAACTTATGAATTTCCACATGGCTTGCCACGTCGAACCACGTCAGCAAAATTAACGGAAAAATCGAACGGAAGCTAACGGAAGCTAACGGAGGGTAGATCTGTCACATATGTATCAGCCAGTTTGGGGTTTTTGGTGGTCAAAAAAAAATAGTTTGGGGTAAATTTGTCACAAGTGTATCGGTTTGGGGTTTTTTAGGGTATTAACCCTTTTGATTTTGATGCTTGTGTGTGCTAGTCTAGAGTTGACGATTACTCTCTCTCTCTCTCTCCTCTTTACTGCGGATAGAACCCCTCCCTTCCCTCCCCTCCCCTCAACTCTCTCTCTCTCTCTCTCTCTCTCTTTCTTTTCCGAACTAAAAAGAGCACAAAAACCAAAATCTGATCCCCCCACCCTCTCCCTGCACTAACCCGTAGAAACTCTCTGTCTCTCTCTGCCCCTTCCCTTTAAACATCAACCTCAAATCTCTAACCCACTTCCCCATCTCTCTTTCTTTCTGCTTTCATGAAGGTCATGAAACTGACCGGGATTTTCTTCTAAATTGATGTTCAGAGACGTGGCCTAAAGCGGTGCCTCGTGGTACAGTGTTAAGAACCAATCAAATAGCGATGCTTCCTTTTTACCGATTCACTGGTACCGCCATCTTCTTCTTCTTCTTCTTCTTGTTTCTTCTTCTTTTTTCTTCTTCTTCTTCGTCTTCATTGTCGTGTTCGACAGTCGTCCCCCACGCACGCCAGTCCGTTCCATCAATTCTTTATCTGCTCTGTGCAGTTTGGTTGCGGCTACCACGAAGGATGAGCAGATTATTCGCACTGCTTCTCTGTGTGTTGGCAGCGATGGCATGTGCGGAGGCTAGAATTCAACCCTTGTACTGGGATGTGAAGGACGGGCTGGACTTCTACCATAAGCGGGTCATCAAAATCAACGGAGCGACCCCGGGACCGACCATCCGGGGGCAGCAAGGAGACACCATCAGAGTCACAGTTACTGACAGCTTGGCGAAGGAGAATCTCGCGATTCAATGGCATGGAATCCGACAGGTATGTATCAAACACACGTCCTGAACTATGATGTGATGGTCTGGGTTAAGCGTTTGAGACGATGATTTATGGGTTTGCAGATTGGAAGTCCATGGTGTCTATGCCCCATTTCGCCAGGACAAACTTTTACCTATCGTTTCATCCTCGATCGGGTAAGTAAGTCCAAAGATTATTGAATAATTTCATTCGAGGAACTTTACTTAGGTGTTACAGTAATGGATCCGCCCATGTTTATGTGAGCTCTTCTGAACCTCGTGGGGTTCAAGGAGAATCCACCCCATTAGATGTTTTGACACAACAGGCACTTAAATTCTCATCTTGCAAGTGATGACATTATGCTTACACTCCATGTAGCCCGGAACACACTTGTACTACTCCCATTACAGCATGCAAAAGGTGGCGGGACTGTATGGGTGGATCCGGGTTTTGCCCCCGTACGGTGTCACCGAGCCATTCGCCTATGATTCCGAGCAGAGCGTCATCCTCAACGACTGGTACAACACAAGCACTACTGACCAAGCCTTCTATTGGGATGGGGAGCCTGCGGTAATTAAGTTAATTTGATTTCCTCGATAATGAAAAAGAAAAAAAAAAAAGGCAGCTTCACTCATTGCTAGTGGGTTTTTCGTTCTCTTTTATTGCTTGGATTTCAGTCACTACAAATTCAAGGGAAGGGAAAGTTCGATAGCTCCAAATCGGCCCCTCCAAGCTTGGATACAACGGCTCATAAGGTGACCGATCGTGCATATATGAACTGGACAGTCGTCCCTGGGAAAACATATCGCCTCACGATTTCGAGTGTGGCCATTCTGTATGGTCTCAGCTTTCAAATCGAGGTAAACTTCCATCTCCTACAAATTATACCTCTGTTTTTTTTTTCCTCCCTGGCTTTCTACAATGATTTTGAAGTTTCAAAAATGATGACTCTCTTTGCTATTATCATTTCATATCGGATTACACGCGATAGCAAGTATTGGGGGGATCATATACGTCGGGTTTTCCTGAAGGAGAAAGAGACCACACCTTTTGACTTTTTTGATTTACAACGTGATGATTAGATGTGCCCATTCTCTGACTCAGATTCAGCCGGGAGTAACTTTTTCGATATTTTTAAAAGACTTAAATTGAAGAAATTTGGGTGATAGATTTGGAAGATGAACATGTTTTCTTTGCAAAGACTTGTGCTTTGGAACTTACTGCTTGGAGCATATGTCAAGATGTTCTTTGGATTCACAGGGTCACAACCTTACCGTAGTTGAAGCAGACGGGCACTATGTAGAGCCATACCTTGTCCCAAACTTGTTCATCTACCCGGGGGAGACGTACTCCGTCTTGATCAAAGCCGATCAAGATCCATCGAGAAATTACTGGATCACGAGCAACATTGTTGGCCGGAACGCCGTTGCCATGACCCCTCCCGGTCTCAACATACTCAATTACCACCCGAACCATTCAAAGCGTGTACCGCCCACAGATCCACCTGCTGGCCCAATTCCGAACGACGTCGCTCCGCAGTTGGCACAGAGCCTGGCGATCAAAGCCCGACGAGGATATGTCCACACTCCACCGCCTAAGGCGGACCGAGTGATTGTGTTACTCATCACACGGAACAAGATCGACGGTTATTTCCATTGGTCTGTGAACTACGTGTCGCTCACCCTCCCGCGCACGCCGTACCCGATTGCCCTCGAGGAGAATCTCCACCATGTGTTCGATCAAAGCCCACCACCCGACCATCTTCCCGGCTATGCAGATTACAACAGCTACCGCGTCGCAGACAAAATCAATGCAACCTCTAGCGACTCAATCTACAGACTGAAGTTCAACACTACGGTGGACATCATTTTGCAAAATGCAAACACTATGACAGCGAACAAGAGCGAGACAATCCCATGGCACCTTCACGGCCACGATTTCTGGGTCCTTGGGTACGGGAGGGGGAGATTCAACGTCGCCAATGACCCGAAGAAGTACAATTTGGTGAACCCAATCATGAAGAACACGGTGGCAGTCCATCCTTACGGGTGGACTGCCCTGAGATTCGTGGCTAATAAGCCGGGGATGTAAGCGTTCCATTTGCTAGATAGAGAAGGTGGTGAATAAGGGCTTGGGTGTTCTATCAGAAGTATTAAGGGTGATCAGGTCCAGGGTGGATAGGTTCTAGACCTAGACCCTATGCCTAATCCTGTTATAATTGGTTCCTTTTTTTTTGGACCCTATACCATATCCGGTTTGCTAGACCCTGTTTTGGATCACCTTGATTTTTAGGTCCTGTTGTAGGATCAACTCTATTTCCACTTGAACCTATTTTGTAATCGCCCAATATCCTATATGGCTTCAAATTTTACATAAATATGTGAGAAAATAGCGTAATCCTCTTAATTTGTATTGAAACATTGAGTACATGTAATTAATAATTATATGAACTTTTTGACTAAACGAAACTAAGGATTCAAGAGGCTAATTATCATAAATAAACATCATAAGGTAAAGCAAAAATCCTATGCGATGGATGGTGCGATCGTGAGCCAGCGATGGACGGAGCTAACATGAGCTGGCGAGGGAGGGAAGCAAGTGAGGAAGAGGAACGATGAAGGAGTAGCACCGTGCCAGAGGAAAAACACAGTTTTAAGAATAGAAATCAGGGGGAAAAAAAGATAGGGTTTTGGACTTTTGGGCTATAAAACTAGTTCCCAAGCCGGTTCCCAAACCGGTCTAATTGATTTGGTTTTTGGGTGGGTATTCACTTGGAATTGGTTCCTAGACTGGTTCAAACTGGTTCCGAGTTTTGCGAACTGGTTCTCGTATTAGTTTCAACGGGAATCGGTTCACAGCCTTATTTTCCGGGTGGGCTGGTCCGGTTCTCGAGTATACCCGAATTGTGTTACTCATCACACGGAACAAGATTGACGGTTATTTCCATTGGTCTGTGAACTATGTGTCGCTCACCCTCCCGCGCATGCTGTATCCGATTGCCCTCGAGGAGAATCTCCACCATGTGTTCGATCAAAGCCCACCGCCCGACCATCTTCCCGGCTATGCAGATTACAACAGCTACTGCGTTGCGGGCAAAGCCAATGCCACCTCTAGCGACTCGATCTATAGACTAAAGTTGCAAAATGCAAACATTATGACAGCGAACGACAGCGAGACAATCCCACGGCACCTTCACGGCCCCGATTTCTGGGTCCTTGGGTGCGGAAGGGGAAGATTCAACGTCGCCAATGACCCGAAGAAGTACAATTTGGTGAACACAATAATGAAGAACACGGTGGCGGTCCATCCTTACGGGTGCAGCGCCCTGAGATTCGTGACTAATAAGCAGGGCATGTAGGCGTTCCATTTGCTAGATAGAGAAGGTGGTGAATAAGGGCTTTGGGTGTTGTGTCTGAAGTATGGGTGTAGAGAAGATGGGCAAGTTGCCTTAAAGAGATTATGGGATATGGCGAGACAAAAGGCTTCAAGAACCCATAGCAACATTGTTCGCGCACTTATATCTAGGCAGGCAAGATTGATGACGGAGGAAAAGATGAGACCCCCTCATGTTAACTTTTATAACTGAAAGAAGTTTCTATGGTCTTTCAGATATTGACTGCTTTCAGGAAGAAACGCGTGACATATAGAGAATCATTGAATCCACTCAAAAAGGGCCGACAATAATATTTAATTTCTCAGTCATTACCCACTGCCAACTTTTAAAAAGCAATTGTTGACTCTTAACCTTAGGTAGAATGTCACAATCCTAAGGTCCATCCACGTCACTAGTTGGAAGATATAACACGATGAAGACTTACACCATAGCAATAGACCGAGACAAATAATTAGAGAATAGTGACTTAGACTTATTAATTTGGGAGAGAGATGTAAATTTGGTCCTAGAATTTTAAATTCAATGCTAAATCTTTACAATAGAACCGATGAAGTCCTAAATCTCTAGTGAAAATCTAATTAAGTCCTCTCAACCAAGTCTTTCTTGAAATTTCTAACATAGGATCCATGATAGTCTATTGGATGTGTATAGTTTAAGACGAAATGACGTTGTTTTGTTGAATTTTCTATATTTTATACATTTATTTTATGTTCATTGTGTTTTCTTTTCTTTCCTTCTTTTCTAGTTATTGTTCATTTTCTTTCTTGATTTCTCACATGTTTGCTTCTCAGAGTAGACCGAAATAAATGAAAGTTCCATGAAATTCGATTATAGAGGGAGAGTAATAAAATAAGTCCTAATTATGGTCCTTTAAAATTCGTTAACGAAATAATTTAGTTCACTCCAATAACTCTTGTAGTGGCTAATGTTAAAAAGTCAATACTTATCGACCAATAAAACATTTCCAAGAAGCAAATTTGAATTTTTCCTCTTGTTTACCTGTCTATCACAATGGTAAGAAGTTTTTATGATTTTTTAGGTATTGGTTGCTTTTGGGACGAAACACATGAAATGTCGAGAATCATTGAATCCACTCACAAAGGGCCAACAATAATAGCCAATTTCTCAGTCATTACCTACCATCAACTTTTAAAAAGCAATTGTTGACTCTTAACCTTAGGTAGAATGTGGCAATCCTAAGGTCCATCCATGTCGCTAGTTGGAAGATATAAAAGGACCAAGACTTACACCATAACAATAGACCAAGACAAATAATTAGAGAATGGTGACTTAGACTTATAATTTGAGAGAAAACGTAAATTTTGGTCCAAGAATTTTAAATTCAATGCTAAATCTTTCAATAGAACCAATGTAGTTCTAAATCTTTGAGTGAAAATCCAATTAAGTCCTCTTGGCCAAGTCTTTCTTCAAATTTCTAACATAGCGATCCAAGATAGTCTATTGGATGTGTATAGTTTTAGACAAAATGATGTTGTTTTGCTTTATTTTCTATATTTTATGTTTTTATTTTATGTTCTTTGTGTTTTCTTTTCTTTCCTTCTTTTCTATTATTGTTCATCTTCTTCCTTGATTTCTCACATGTTTGCTTCTCAGCGTAGATCGAAATAAATGAAAATTCCACAAAATTCAATTACAAAGGGAGAGTAATAAATATGTCCTAATTATGGTTTTTTAGAAGTCGTTAACGAAATAATTTAGTTAGCTCCAATAACTCTTGTAGTGGCTAATGTTCAAAAGTCAATACTTATCGACCAATAAAACATTTTTAAGAAGCAAATATGAATTTTTCTTCTTGTTTGCCCGTCTATCACAATGGTAAGAGGTTTCTATGATCGTTTAGGTATAGGCTGCTTTTGGGAAGAAACGCTTGAAATGTTGAGAATCATTGAATCCACTCAGAAAGGGCCAACAATAATAGCCAATTTCTCAGTCATTACTTGCTGCCAACTTTTAAAAAGCAATTGTTGACTCTTAACCTTAGGTAGAATGTCACAATCCTAAGGTCCATCCATCTTGCTAGTTGGAAGATATAACATGACCAAGACTTACACCATAACAATAGATCAAGACAAATAATTAGAGAATAGTGACTTAGACTTACTAATTTGGGAGAGAAATGTAAATTTGGTCCTCAAATTTTATATTCAATTCTAAATATTTCAACATAACCAATGTAGTTATAAATCTCTGAGTGAAAATCCAGTTAAGTCCTCTCGGCCAAGTCGTTCTTCAAATTTCTAACATGACGATGCATGATAATTTGTTGGATGTGTATAGTTTTAGATGAAATGACGTTGTTTTGGTTAAATATTTATATTTTATGGTTTTATTTTATGTTCTTTGTGTTTTCTTTTCTTTCTTTCCTTTCTAGCTATTGTTCATTTTCTTTCTTGATTCCTCACGCATTAGCTTCTCGACATAGATCAAAATAAATGAAAGTTCCACAAAATTCAATTACAGAGGAAATGTTATAATTAAAGTCCTGATTATGGTCCTTTAAAATTTGTTAACGAAATAATTTAGTTAGCTCCAATAACACTTGTAGTGGCTAATGTTGAAAAGTCAATACTTATTGACCAAGAAAATATTTCCAAGAAGCAAATGTGAAATTTTCTTCTTGTTTGCCCGTCTATCACAATGGTAAAAAGTTTCTATGGTCTTTCAGGTATAGGTTGCTTTCAGGAAGAAACGAGTGAAATGTCGAGAATCATTAAGTCCACTCAGAAAGGGTCAACAATAGTAGCTAATTTCTCAGTCATTACTTGCTGCCAACTTTTAAAAAGCAATTGTTGACTCTTAACCCTAGGTAGAATGTCACAATCCTAAGTTCCATCCATCTTGCTAGTTGGAAGATATAAAACGACCAAGACTTATACCATAACAATAGACCAAGACAACTAATTCGAGAATAGTGACTTAGACTTATTAATTGGGGAGAGAAATGTAAATTTTAAATTCAATCCTAAATCTTTCAATAGAACCAATCTAGTTATGAATCTCTTAGTGAAAATCCAATTAAGTCCTCTTGGCCAAGTCTTTCTTCAAATTTCTAACATAGCGATCCATGACAAGTTGTTGGATGTATATAGTTTTAGACAAAATGACATTGTTTTGCTTAATTTTCTGTATTTTGTCGTTTTATTTTATGTTCTTGGTGTTTTCTTTTCTTTCCTTATTTTCTAGTTATTGTTCATTTCCTTTCTTGATTTCTCACACGTTTGCTTCTTGGCATAGATCAAAATAAATGAAAGTTCCACAAAATTCGATTACAGAGGGATAATAATAAAATAATTCCTAATTATGGTCCTTTAGAATTTGTTAACGAAATAATTTAGTTGGCTCCAATAACACTTGTAGTGGCTAATGTTCAAAAGTCAATACTTATCGACCAACAAAATATTTCCAAGAAGCAAATGTGAATTTTTCTTCTTGTTTGCCCATCTATCACAATTGTAAAAAGTTTCTATGATCTTTCAAGTATAGGCTGCTTTCGGCAAGAAACACGTGAAATGTTGAGAATCATTGAATTCACTCAAAAAGGGCCAATTATAATAGCCAATTACTCAGTCCTCACCTGTTGCCAACTTTTAAAAAGCAATTGATGACTCTTAACCTTAGGTAGAATGTCACAATCCTAAGGTCCATCCATGTCGCAAGTTGGAAGATATAACACGACCAAGACTTACACCATAACAATAGACCAAGGCAAATAATTATAGGATAGTGACTTAGACTTATTAATTTGGGAGAGAAATGTAAATTTGGTCCTAGAATTTTAGATTCTATGCTAAATCTTTCAACATAACAAATGTAGTTGCAAATCTCTAAGTGAAAATCCAATTAAGTCCTCTCAACCAAGTCTTTCTTCAAATTTCTAACGTAGCAATCCATGATAGTCTATTGGATGTGTATAGTTTTAGACGAAATGACATTGTTTTCCTTAATTTTCTATACTTTATGGTTTTATTTTATGTCCTTTGTGTCTTCTTTTCTTTCCTTCTTTTCTAGTTATTGTTCATCTTCTTCCTTGATTTCTCACATGTTTGCTTCTCAGTGTAGATCGAAATAAAAAGAAAGTTCCACAAAATTCAATTACAAAGGAAGAGTAATAAAATAAGTCCTAATTATGGTCCTTCAGAATTCATTAACAAGATAATTTAGTTAGCTCCAATAACTCTTGTAGTGACTAATGTTGAAAAGTCAATGCTTATCAACCAATAAAACATTTCCAAGAAGCAAATGTGAACTTTTTCTTCTTGTTTGCCCTTCTATCACAATGGTGAGAAGTTTCTATGATCTTTTAGGTATTGGTTGCTTCTGGGAAGAAACGCGTGAAATGTGAAGAATCATTGAATCGACTTAGAAACAACCAACAATAATAGCCAATTTTACCGTCATTACCTGCTGCCAACTTTAAAAAAGTAATTGTTGACTCTTAATCTTTGGTAGAATGTCATAATCCTAAGGTCCATCCATGTTGCTAGATGGAAGATGTAACACGACCAAGACTTACACCATAACAATAGACCAAGAAAAACAATTAGACAATAGTGACTTAGACTTATTAATTTGGGAGAGAAATGTACATTTGGTCCTAGAATCTTAAATTTGATGCCAAATCTTTTAATAGAACCAATGTAGTTCTAAATCTCAAAGTGAAAATCCAATTATGTCCTCTTGGCCAAGTCTTTCTTGAAATTTCTAACATAGCGATCCATGATTGTCTAGTGGATGTGTATAGTCTTAGACGAAATGACGTTGTTTTGCTTAATTTTCTATATTTTATTGTTTTATTTTATGTTCTTTGTATTTTCTTTCCTTCCTACTTTTCTACTTATTGTTCATCTTCTTTCTTGATTTCTCACACATTTGCTTCTCGGTGTAGATCGAAATAAATTAAAGTTCCACAAAATTCAATTATAGAGGAAGAGTAATAAAATAAGTCCTAATTATGGTCCTTTAGAATTCGTTAATGAAATAATTTAGTTAGCTCCAACAACTCTTGTAGTGACTAATGTTCAAAAGTCAATACTTATCGACCAATAAAACATTTCCAAGAAGCAAATGTGAATTTTTCTGCCTGTTTGCCCGTTTATCACAATGGTAAGAAGTTTCTATGATCTTTCAGGTATTGGCTACTTTCGTGCAGAATTGCATGAAATGTCGATAATCATTGAATCCACTCAAAAAGGGTCGACAATAATAGCCAATTTCAAGTCATTACCTGCTGCCAACTTTTAAAAAGCAATTGTTGACTCTTAACCTTAGGTAGAATGCCGCAATCCTAAGGTCCATCCATGTCGCTAGTTGGAAGATATAAAACGACCAAGACTTACACCATAACAATAGACGAAGACAAATAATTAGAGAATAGTGACTTAGATTTATTAATTTGGGAGAGAAATTTAAATTTGGTCCTAGAATTTTAAATTCAATGCTAAATCTTTTAATAGAACCATCGTAGTTCTAAATCTCTGGCTGAAAATCCAATTAAGTCCTCTCAGCCAAGTCTTTCTTGAAATTTCTAACACAGTGATCCATGATAATCCGTTGGATATGTATAGTTTTAGACGGAATGACATTGTTTTGGTTAATTTTCTATATTTTATGATTTTATTTTATGTTCTTTGTGTTTTCTTTTCTTTCCATCTTTTCTAGTTATTGTTCATCTTCTTTCTTGATTTCTCACACGTACGCTTCTCGGCATAGATATAAACGAAAGTTCCATAAAATTTGATTACCGAGGGAGAGTAACAAAATAAGTCTCAATTATGGTCCTTTAGAATTTGTAAACGAAATCATTTAGTTATTTCCAATAACTCTATAGTGACAATGTTGAAAAGTCAATACTTATCGACCAATAAAACATTTCCAAGATACAAATGTGAATTTTTCTCCTTATTTGCTCATCTATCACAATGGTAAGAAGTTTCTATGATCTTTCAAGTATTGGCTACTTCGGGAAGAAACGTGTGAAGTGTCGAGAATCATTGAGTCAACTCAAAAAGGGCCAACAATAATAGCCAGTTTCTCGGTCATTACCTGCTGCCAACTTTTAAAAAGCAATTGTTGACTCTTAACCTTAGGTAGAATGCACTATCCCAAGGTCCATCCATGTCGCTAGTTGGAAGATATAACATGACCAAGACTTACACCATAACAATAGACCAAGACAAATAATTAGAGAGTGACTTAGATTTATTAATATGGGAGAGAAATGTAAATTTTTGGTCCTAGAATTTTAAATTCAATGCTAAATCTTTCAATAGGACCATTGTAGTTCTATATCTTTGAGTGAAAATCCAATTAAGTCCTCTCCGCCAAGTATTTTCGAAATTTCTAACATAGGAATCAATGGAAGACTAGTGGATGTGCATAGTTTTAGACGAAATGATGTTGTTTTGCTTAATTTTCTATATTTTGTGGTTTCATTTTATGTTCTTTGTGTTTTATTTTCTTTCTTTCTTTTCTTGTTATTGTCCATCTTCTCTCTAGATTTCTCATATGTTTGCTTCCTAGCGTAGATGGAAATAAATGAAAGTTCCACAAAATTCGGTTATAGAGGGAGAGTAATAAAATAAGTCCTAATTATGGTCCTTTAGAATTCATTAACGAAATAATTTAGTTAGCTCCAATAACTCCTGTAATGATTAATAATAAAAAAAGTCAATACTTATCGACCAATAAAACATGTTTAAGAAGCAAATGTGAATATTTCTTCTTGTTTGCCTCTATGTCACAATGGTAAGATGTTTCTATGATCGTTCAGATATTGGGTGCTTTTGGGAAGAAACATGTGAATTGTTGATAATCATTGAATCCACTCAGAAAAGGTTGACAATAATAGCCAATTTCAAGTCATTACCTGCTACCAACTTTTAAAAAGCAATTGTTGACTCTTAACCTTAGGTAGAACGTCGCAATCCCAAGGTCCATCCACGTCGCTAGTTGGAAGATATAAAATGACCAAGACTTACACCATAACAACAGACCAAGAAAAATAATTAGAGAATAGTATAGTGACTTAGACTTATTAATTTAGGAGAGAAATGTAAATTTGGCCCTAGAATTTTAAATTCAATGCTAAACCTTTCAATAGAACCAATGTAGTTCTAAATCTCTGAGTGAAAATCCAATTAAGTGCTCTCAGCCAAGTCTTGAAATTTCTAACATAACGATCAATGATAATATGTTGGATGTGTATAGTTTTAGATGAAATGATGTTGTTTTGCTTAATTTTCTATATTTCATGGTTTTTATTTTATGTTCTTTGTGTTTTCTTTTCTTTCCTTCTTTTCTAGTCATTGTTCATCTTCTTTCTTGATTTCTCACATGTATGCTTCTCAGCGTAGATCAGAATAGATGAAAGTTCCACAAAATTTGATTACCGAGGGAGAGTAACAAAATAAGTCCTAATTATGGTCCTTTAGAATTTGTTGATGAAATAATTTAATTAGCTCCAATAACTCTATAGTGACTAATGTTGAAAAGTCAATACTTGTCGACCAATAAAACATTTTCGAGAAGTAAATGTGAATTTTTCTTCTTGTTTGCCTATCTATTGTTTGCCTGTCTATCACAATGGTAAGAAGTTTATATGATCTTTCAGGTATTGGTTGCTTTCGGGAAGAATCGCGTGAAATGTCGAGAATCATTGGATTGGCTCGAAAAGGGCCAACAATAATAGCCAATTACTCAGTCATTACCTGCTGCCAACTTTTAAAAAGCAATTGTTGACTCTTAACTTGAGGTAGAATGTCACAATCCTAAGGTCCATCCATGTCTCCAGTTCGAAGATATAACACTACCGAGACTTACACCATAACAATAGACCAAGACAAATAATTAGAGAATAGTGACTAATATTTATTAATTTTGGAGAGAAATGTAAATTTGGTCAGAATTTTAAATTCAATGCTAAATCTTACAATAAAACCATCGTAGTAATAAATCTCCGAGTGAAAATCCAATTAAGTCCTCTCCGCCAAGTCTTTTTGAAATTTCTAACATAGCGATCTGTGGAAGTCTAGTGGATGTGTATAGTTTTAGATGAAATGATGTTGTTTTGGTTAATTTTCTATATTTTGTGGTTTTATTTTACTTTCTTTGTGTTTTCTTTTCTTTCCTTCTTTTCTAGTTATTGTTCATCTTCTCTCTGGATTTCTCACACGTTTGCTTCTTGGCATAGATCGAAATAAATGAAAGTACCACAAAATTTGATTATGGAGAGAGAGTAATAAAATAAGTCCTAATTATGGTCCTTTAGAATTGGTTAACAAAATAATTTAGTTAGCTCCAATAACTCTTGTGGTGACTAATGTTCAAAAGTCAATACTTATCGACCAATAAAAAATTTTAAGAAGCAAATGTGAATATTTCTTCTTGTTTACCCATCTGTCATAATGGTAAGATGTTTCTATGATCGTTCAGATATTGGCTGCTTTCATGAAGAAACGCATGAATTGTCGAGAATCATTGAATTGGCTCAAAAAGGGCCAACAATAATAGCTTCTTGGTCATTGCCTTCTGCCAACTTTTAAAAAGTAATTGTTGACTCTTAACCTGAGGTAGAATGTCACAATCCTGTGCTCCATCCATGTTGCTAGTTGGAAGCTATAACATGACCAAGACTTACACGGTAACAGTAGACCAAGACGAATAATTAGAGAATAGTGACTTAGATTTATTAATTTGGGAGGGAAATCTAAATTTGGTCCTAGAATTTTAAAACCGATGTTAAATCTTTCAATAGAACCAATGTAGTTCTAAATCTTTGAGTGAAAATCCAATTAAGTCCTCTCGGCTAAGTCTTTCTTGAAATTTCTAACATAGCGATCCATGATAGTCAGTTGGATGTGTATAGTTTTAGACGAATTGACGTTGTTTTGCTTAGTTGTCTTTATATTATAGTTTTATTTTATGTCCATTGTGTTTTCTTTTCTTTCCTTCTTTTCTAGTTATTGTTCAGCTTCGGTCTTGATTTCTCACACGTTTGCTTCTTGGTGAAGATCAAAATAGATGAAAGTTCCATAAAATTTGATTATAGAGGGAGAGTAATAAAATAGGTCCTAATTATGCTCCTTTAAAATTTGTTAATGAAATAATGTTATTAGCTCCAATAACTCTTGTAGTGACTAATATTGAAAAATCAATACTTATAGACCAATAAAACATCTCCAAGAAGCAAATGTGAATTTTTCTTCTTGTTTGTCCTTCTATCACAATGGTGAGGAGTTTCTATGATCTTCAGGTATTGGCTGCTTTCGAGAAGAGTCGCATGAAATGTCGAAAATCATTGAATCGGCTCGGAAAGGGCCAACAATAATAGCCAATTTCTCAGTCATTACCTGCTGCCAACTTTTAAAAAGCAATTGGTGACTCTTAACCTTTGGCGGAATGTCACAATCCTAAGGTCCATCCATGTCGCCGATTGGATGATACAACATGACTAAGGCTTACACCATAATAATTGACGAAGACACATAATTATAGACTAGTGACCTAGACTTATTAATTTTGGAGAGAAATTTAAATTCGGTCCTAGACATTTAAATTCAATGCCAAAATTCGATCCTAGGAATTTAAATTCAATGTTAAGTCTTGCAATTCAAATAATGTAGCTCTAAATCTCTTCCTCTCAGCCAAGTCTTCCTTAAAATTTTGAACATGGTGATCCATCATTGTCAGTTGTCCTATGTGTCATGGCAAGCTATTAGATGTGAATAGTTTTAGATGAAATTACGTCATTTTACTTAATTTTCTACATTTTATGGTTTTATTTTATGTTCTTTGTGTTTTCTTTTCTTTCCTTCTATTCTAGTTGTTATTCATCTTCTTTCTTAGTTTCTCAAGCTTTTCCTTCTCAACGTAGATTTAAATAAATGAAAGTCCCTCAAAATTTGATTACAGAGGGAGAATAATAAAGTAAGTCCTTGTTGTGGTCTTTTACAATTCATTTACAAAATGATTTAGTTGGCTCCAAAAACTCTTGACCAATAAGACATTTCCGAGAAGCAGATGTGAATTTTTCTTCTTGTTTGCCCATCTATCACAATGGTAAGATGTTTTTATGATCTCACAGGTGTTGGCTGCATTGAGGAAGAAACGAGTGAAATGTCGAGAATCATTAAATCGGCTCAGAAAGGGCCAACAACAATAGCCGATTTCTCTATCATTACCCGCTATGGACTTTTTAAAGGCAATTGTTTACTCTGACCCTCAAAATGTCACAATCCTAAGGGTCCATTCATGTCGCAAGCTGAAAGATATAACATGACCAAGACTTACACCATAATAAAAGGCCGAGACAAATACTTAGAGACTAGTGAATTAGACTGATGAGAGAAATGTGGATTCGGTCATAGACATTTAAATTCAAGGCTAAAATTTTCAATTTAACCACTGTAATTCTAAATCTCCAAGTGAAAATCCAATTAAGTCCTCTTGGCCAAGTCTTTCATGAAACTTCTAACATAGCGATCCATCATTGTCAACCATCCTATTTGTCATGGCAAGCTATTGGATGCGAATAGTTTGAGATGAAATGATGTTGTTTTGCTTAATTTTCTACATTTGATGGTTTTATTTTATGTTCTTGGTGTTTTCTTTTCTTTTCTTCTTTTCAAGTTATTGTTCATCTTCTTTCTTGATTTCTCAAGCTTTCGCTTCTCAACGTAGATCAAAGTAAATGCAAGTCCCACAAAATTTGATTAAAGAGGGAGAGTAATAAAATAAGTCCTAATTGTGGTCCTTTAGAATTCGTTAACGAAATAATTTAGTTAGCTCCAATAATTCTTGTAGTGACTAATGTTCAAAAGTCAATACTTATCAACCAATAAAACATCTCGAGGAAGCAAATGTGAATTTTTCTTCTTGTTTGCCCGTCTTTTATAATGGTAAGAAGTTTTTATGATCTTTCAAGTGTAGACTACATTGTAATGAGTGAAATGTCGACAATCATTAAATCGACTCAAAAAGGGCCAACAATAATAGCCAACTCTTAGGCATAGTTGCCATTGCAATTGCTAGTAATGACAAGATCGGATTAAAGTCATTTCTTCAAAAAGAACGGACAACACTGATGGGCCTCAGCCTCCAATTCCAAAGTCCAGTTTTATTTAGCTAAGTCCATCAGTAAATTAACAAAAACAAGTGTTGTTCTTAAAATTATTAATATGTCGTCGGTGTTGATCTACCTAGATATTATTAGGTAATTTTTCTCTAGAAAAGTTAAAGAGAACCCTACAACACGTGTTAAAAAGTGATTTGTTTTGTGCTTTAGGAAAATGGAAATTCCTATTTGAAGCATTTCACATTTTTTAAATATGTTTCATTTCAATTTCCAAGACGAGTTTATATGTATTTTTCGTGACCCCACCTCGCCGCCTCCTCAAGGAAAAGACTTGACCTTGGGAGTTTCCTTTTGGTTCACATCCACAAATGTGTCATCGCCTCGCCTTTCGCGATGAACCATTTGTATGTTCCTCGCACATAGTCGCGAGCTCTCCCAAGCTCATATCTCACATAACAACAGAAGGTGTCGTGACCCTGCTTCGACGTCGCTGCATGTTTTGATCGATAGTTTTAAAGTTGAAAGGAAACCGAATAGGTCGCCGCATGTTTTGATCAATAGTTTTAAGGTTGAAAGGAAACCGAATGTGAAGGTGAGTTCAAGGGTATTTCGACAACCATGATAGCCTTCTCAAGATGTACATCCATTAAAGATGGCATCACTTCATCTTTTAACTTCACCATCTTGAATATGCTAAATCATGATCGTGAACCTTTTTTCTAAGGTTCATACCCCTCATGACGGGTTTATTAAACGATCCAGTTGCTTAATCTAACCCAGAAAATAAGATGGGAGCCGCCACTGGCTTAATTAACACATGACATTCACATGGCAAATAATGCTCAATCATGATGTGCCATATATGAACATGAAACTTGTAATGTACACTTCAAAAGTCGAGAAGGCATTGATGTAAGATATGGTCTTGAAGAGACCCTAATACATGCGTTAAAGTATGCTCATGATAAGCCTATGATCTCACCTCAACATCACAGAACAAACTTGATTTTAATTTCTTAAGGACATGCAAAAATCTAACGAAAAATCCTACATATAGAGCGCACAATGATGAACATTTCTCGTTAAAGCATTGAAATCTAATTGAGATCACACAAATCATGATGAAAATGGCAAGACATATACATGTTACTAAACATACTAATTGCAGCAAAACCTACATGTATTTGAACATGCAATTGACATATCGAATGACGAGCAAATCATACAAATCATACATTATTAGAATGCACACGTTGTGTGTTTGAGGTTTCTTGAATCCTAAGGTCAAGTGGACTCATTAGTATGCTCAATTTCATAAAAAAGCAACTTGAAATGGTGCAGGGCAAATAGACATATGTTTAGTTTTATGCAATTTTGACCAAACAAAATATCTTTAAAAAGTCTAGAAAAAATATATGTCACAGAAAAGAAAATTTTGGACAAATCTCATGAGAAATTTTTTCCAAAATCCGATCATAGAAATCAACATGAAAATAGCAAAATAAAAAATCGGAATAGGAACATAACCAAAAGTCAACCTAAAAAACTACAGAATTTGGCACATTTTGATGTGTTTTTCGAGGGTCAAACATCGCCTGTTTGGGACGTGCGACCAATCAAATCAAAGGTCTCGGAATGTACTCTCTAAGTTTAGAAGGTCTTGAGATCAAATAAGCTCATCTAATATCTCGTTTTAAGCCAAACAATAACCTACTCATAGATGTACGAAAATTGTAGATCAGCACAAATCTCATCCAATGAACCACAAACTCATCTTCAATGAGTTTTAATCTCAGCAAATCATCAAACAAGCTATTCATCATCAAATCAAAGCATATTACATAGATCTAATCTTGAATCCTAACCCTGATCGGATATGCTGATCTCGCTTCATCGGATTCGAGGCTAGACTTGTTACCTTCAAACTTGAGCATGTGTCGCGACCTCCCGAAGTCGGGTTTGGACCACCTAAGGGTTCGGCTAATGGATTGCTAAGCCTAGACTTAGCTCGGGCTCTCCCAAGCCCATACCAATTCGCGACTTAGGTTCAAGTTCTTAACATGCAAATGATTTTCAATGGAGTCGCCACTAATCTATTTTTGGTGGGTAGATTAGAAACCCAAGTAAAGTAATGGGAGAATTACTTCACTCCTACGAACCAGAGATTGTGAGTTCGGGGACTTGGTTACGCTAGATTTCTCTAACGCCCTTTCGGTACCTTTCTTTTTATTTTTCAAAAAAAAATGTTTTTTTGCAGGCAGCTTAAATTGATTTTAAATTATTTCCTAACATGTGAGGTGAATCATGCAGGTGCGCAAACCACCAATTTAACACCCAAGAAAGCGATGAATAAATTGCAGGACTTACCTCATAACAACGAAAGCATCTACAATGTTAAATCGAATTCACATCAACAATCCTAAATATGATTTCTAATTAACACGCAATTTCTTCTTTTTTTTTTTGGTTTTCACTTTTTTAATGAAAATCATGCTTTATGCAATGCATACTATTAATTTAACATGGAATAATATGACATGATAATAATATGGCTAAACTATATGATGCAAATGCTATGCTTTTGTGTTTTCTTAATAAGCATGCAATCTATCCTAGAAAATAAAACTAATTTATTCTAAGACATCTTTTTATCCTAAAATTGTGTATTTTTCATGAAATTCGGAATTAAAAAAATGCAAAAATTACCTAGCTAAATTAAAATTCCATCCAATTTAAACTTAGGATTAAGTCATGCTAAATACTAATTTAAACTAAGACGTTATTTTAATCTAGCAATTTCTAACCTAAGATGCAGATTGATCTAAACTTAAAATGAGACATGCAATTCTATTCTAAAATGCATGATGATTTTTTTTGAAAAATCGTAATTAAAAAAAACACTAAAGAAACTACTAGAGTGAAAATTAAAGGGACATGTTATCTCTTCTAAAACATGCATTTAAAAAAAAAACCTATTATGCAACCTACAAAAAAAACTAGCACCCTAAATTAATTAATTTTTCTTGGGATTTTTTTTTTTTGAAATCAAAAAATCCTATTCTAAATTGGCACGTGCGATTCTTAAAAAAGAAAACTAATATCCTAAATGCATTTTTTTTGGATTTTTGTTATTATTTATTTTTTTTAAAAACGAAATAGCTAAATATGCTAACCCTAGCCCTGATCTAACTTGCATTTTTTTTTTTTCATGTTTTTGTATTAATTTCGAAATTAAAAATTGCCAAGTAATTAAACATGAAACCTAAGTTAAAACTAGCAACCTAAATTGATCGATTTGATTTTCTTATTTTTTTATTCGAAATAAAATTCCTATTCTAAATATGCAAACCATAAAACAGGAAATAAACCTAATTCATGAAATGTAAGTGCAATTTTTTCTTTTTTGTATTTTTGAGATAAACAAAACAATTAAAAGATACCAAATCCTCCATAGTTGCTTCGCTAATAAGATTAATAAATTGATCTTAAGCCTTAAAGACCAAAATATCAATTTTATTCCCGCGTGATTAATTATTTCATCTAAAGCCTTATAGATGAAAATAAAAAATCATTGTGCGGTTGCGAATTAGGTGATACGTCGGGGATTTTCAAACATGCATCAAGAACTAATTTAAACAAGGAAACGAAAACATAAAATAACATAACATAAAAAAACGAAATATTAAAGATAAAATAACATAAAATAAAACAGATCTACCTAATAAAATAAACTTACCTAATTTGGACTTTTTCCAAATTTGCCTCAACAAGTGGTGCTTTATGGACCAAGACAGGGACTCAGCTCACGGCCGGGTGGCTGCTTTGTTGCGATGGGCAACAAGTGGGCGGTGGACACGGTCGTCGGAGGAGCTCCGGCAAAGGGGCAGCGAACACGCGGCGAGGGAGGAGCAGGAGTCGCGTGCGGTTGGAGCGGGCGGTGAGCTGCTGTGATGCCGAGTCGGCTAGCTCGGGACAGCAAGGGCGTCGTGGCTGGTGGTGCTTGACACAGCTCGTCGTCGCTAGTGTACCTCGGGCGCTACAAGGGAAGGATTAGCAGCGTGCTCAGCTCGGGCCGTGGCGAAGACGGGGAGGCGCGGCGACGGGTGGAGCAGCTTGCGGACGTCACGGGCGGTGGCGCGCGCGTCGGGAGGAGGTGCGGTCGCGGTGACGAGCGAGCGCAGGGGTGATGATCGGCGACGGCGGGGACGGTGGCGCGGTGTTCGGAGCGCGGGCTGCCGGCGTAGAGGGGGGAGGGCGTTCGTGGCGTTAGGGGCTGGCGTTAACATAATGGCGGAGGAGGCGCAGGACGCGCGGTTGGTTGCGAGAGCGGGTGGAGATGCGCTGCGGCGGACGGGGAATGGGGCGAAGATGGTGCGGGTTGCGGCGTCGGACGGAGGTCGCGCGGCTTGCGGCGGGCAACGACACAAGCTCGCGGCGGAGACGGCGGGCGCGGAAGCCGCGGGAGCTCGTCACGGCCACGGGCGGCGGAAGGCGGTGGCGAGCACGGACTTGGGTGGTGCGGCACAGTCGGCGATGGTCGGCGGAGTGGCGCGGAGGAGCGGAGGTGGGCAGATGCCGTGGCGGTGGCGGGTTGTCGTGGGTTGGCAGCGGCGTGGGCACGGCGGGGGCAGCGGCGAGCGGTGCGAGCCGGGCGACCAGTCGGAAAGTCCAAGAAGATGAACAAGAACAGGGGTCTTTTCCTCTTTTTTTTTTTTTTGCTGTTCGGTCACACCTTTTCTCTTCACTCTCTCTCTCTTGTCTCACTCTCTCGACACACTCTCTCTCTCTTCTTTTGAACGAAGGAGAAGCTCCCCTCACGACTTCATCTTTTCTCCCCTTTGTCGACTTCAAGGAGAAGCCCCTTTTTTAATGGAATTTTTTTTTTTTTTTTGTCCCCATGGGTTCTCTTTTTTTAATAACTCTCACAAAACCTCTTCAGCCAATTTTTTCGTTCTCTCCACTCGTGTGTCTCTCTACGGGCTCTCTTCCTTTTTTTAATCTCTCATCCAACCTCCACCGTGAATGCTCCCTTCCTTGCTTATTTATAGGCAAACAGGTGAACAGGAGGCAGCCGCAACTTTCCTTTGCTTGTTCAAGTTTGGTTCTTTTTTTTCAAATATGGTGGCCACCGCCTGATCTCTAGGAAGGAAAGTATTATAAAATGTCAGCCCATCTTTTTGCATGCGTCTGTGGAATTTTCACGTCCCCCATTCATGTGTGCATGTGCATGCATTAATGAGGGGAAGAAAATGCACGTCCATGAATTCTTCTTTCTTCTGCACGCTTGGGGCTTCTTATACGGCTACTTGTCCCTCCCTTCTATAGGATAGCCACAATTTTTGACTTTTCTTGTTTATTATTTGCTTCCTCCTTCAGCAAATTGCTCGTTTACTTCTCCTGACAACCCACACTTGAGAGAGAGAGAGAGCATATTATATAATATATCATGGGCTCATTTTGCCTCTCTGAGGCTCCTCACGTCCGCCGAATTCTTGCGCATGCATGTGCATGCATTAATGAGCAAGAGAGACAATGGACGTGCAGGAACTTCTTTCTTCTCCAGCCGATTTGCTCTCCAAGAAGGAGAGAATATTATAAAATTGTGAGCCCATCTTCTTGCAGACTTTCTTCGGAATTCTCGCGTGAGCCGTGGAGAATTTTTCTTTGGTTTCTTCACGCTTGCGGCTTCTCTAGAATTTTCACGTCCTCCTTATTTTATCCATGCATGTGCATGCATTAATGAGGAAGAAACAATGGACGTGAAGAACTCTTCTTTCTTCTTTCTTTGACTTTCATTGTGTGTTTTCAGATTAGCAAGAGAGAGACCACCTTTTGTGCATGTAATCGACCGCGAGCCGCCGCGTTTGTTGTCTTTTGGTACCAATGCAAATGCAACTACATGAAATGCAATTTTACTATTTTTTATTATTTTATTATTAATAAATTTTTTTTTCATGCAATTAATTACTAAATGATTAGTCAAAATTTAGGTGTCAACAGCTGCCCCTCTTTGAAGGTGAGCTCGTAGAGGTTGCATTCAAAGACAATATGATACCTAAATTTTGACCATGAACATGCAATGGATGATACTTTGGCGGGACTATTTTTTTTTTTTTGTTTTTTTTTTGTTTTTTTTTTTTTTTTTTTTTTTTTTAAATGCAATTTATATGATGCATGGAAATGCTAATGCCAGTGATAAAAGGAACTTACCTAGAATAACTTACCTTCGAGGAGGGTAGAGTAACTCGAGATAGTTGGTGTCACATGTCCAGGACCCGTACCATTCTACGGTCGCCTAGAATAGTAACATGACTTCACAAAGAAACTGCTTTCCCAAGACCCGTACCATTCTACGGTCACCTAGTATGGCATTGCTTGGTTGTGTCTAGGACCCGTACCATTCTACGGTCGCCTAAACGGGAAAAATTTTGAGACATCCAGATCCAGCTTGAGATGTCAAGAATTTGGGAACTTAACCAATAGACACTCAATGTTAGGTGAGATGAATATTGGATTAAGAGGATTCGAAATACCTAGATCTAGACTAAGGTATAACGAAGAAAAACATTCACATCCAAAGTGAAATGCTTGACGAAGAGTTTCGAGACATCCAGATCCAGACTGAGATGTCAAGAATTTGTGAACTTAACCAATAGACACTCAATGTTAGGTGAGATGAATATTGGATTAAGATGATTCGAAATACCTAGATCCAGACTAAGGTATAACGAAAAAGATCGAAAAACATTCACATCCAGAGTGAAATGCTTGACGAAGAGTTTCAAGACATCCAGATCCAAACTGAGATGTCAAAAATTTGGGACTTAACCAATAGACACTCAATGTTAGGTGAGATGAATATTGGATTAAGAAGATTCGAAATACCTAGATCCTAGATAACGAAAAGATCCATTCATATCCAATAAAATGCTTAATGAACAATTTTGAGACATCCAGATCCAAAATGAGATGTCAAAAATTTTGGAAATTTAACCAATAGACACTCAATGTTAGGTGAGATGAATATTGGATTAAGAAGATTCTACCTAGATCCAGGTATAACGAAAAGATCAATATTGCATTCACATCCAAAGTGAAATGCTTTATAACGAAAGAGTTTTGAGACATTTATCAAGAATTTGGGAATACCTAGGACAAACCTGGGATATTCGTGAAGGTCACTTACCTCTTGGTAGAAAGAAGTTTTGGAACATCGAGGATGTATTTCGAATATTCATGGAGGTTTCTCACCTCGAGGCTTCAAAAGGCAACATAAATGCCAGGAGCTCTTGGGTCTTCAAGGAAACATTACCTGTCGACATGATTAGAGCAAAAATACATGCATTCACCAAAGAAGTAAGCAATTCAGCACACTCCAAAGTCCACTGAAGCTTTTATCCATTCAATCAAGATTTATGCATGATGGTTTTACCATATTTGCACCACCAAATTTCCACTGGGGAGAATCATCGTTTAAGACAATTTTCATTCATGACATGGATTTTCAAGAATACCAAATGAGAGACTTTCAGTTAGAAAGGACTTTCACTCACTCTCATTAAGAAGGCTATTTTGTCCCGACCATTAATGTCGGATCACAGGAATCACTCAATCTTACTTTCATCATGTCAACAAGGGTTCGAGTATTCTCACAAGCGGTATGACCTGGTCAATCTAAGAGGTCTTTATCAGGACTGTAATGTAGGCTCGGTCAATGGCTCAACAAAGAGGGACTCTTCGAGTCAAGGCTAATGAAAGAACAATACTTCGCAATCACCTTCGGGTTTACAAGTCAAGGAACCTGCGGAATGAGATAGAAATGGCCTTGCTCACACTTCTTCGAGCGATGCTTTTAAGCATGTGAATTCCTACGTTAATTTCGGTGCCCTAATCTGAAGAGACTTTGTAAGGGACGTAACGTAGGTTGAGTTCATGGGTTGAGAAGTGAATGAATCATTAGGCTCAACATGTATATAGGGGGATGAGAATTGGTGATTATCTTGGCATTGTCACCCGTTTTCTTTTTCACCATTGGGATTTTCCTCATAGGTACTATAAAAACTTGGCATTTGAGTTCTTTAAGTACCACTTCATTGGGAATACACCCTTTTACAATTGATAATCATTTATCTTGACTCTTTCTTTCATTTTCTATGGGCATTGGCCTTGCTTTTACCAGCACACTGCTTTTTCATGCCCCTTTTTTTTTTTTTTTTTTTTGTTTTTAATAACCACATAATGCTTTAACATTTGGGTTCTTGAGGAGTTTTCATTTTTTGTCGGCACTCGGGATTCTGCTGCTTGAACATTTGCCTTTTGCCTTGCCCCAATGTGGGGGATGATCACCAATTGGGTTTAAATGAAACGAATTTATAGGCTCAAGGGGCTACGCAATGGATAAAGTGTGTTGGATAGAGAAAGAATTGCTCTTCATCATCCTAAGGCACTTAAATTACTCTATGAATTCAATGTAATAGCAATACCTGAAGATTGATGCAAGTGAGAGCAAGAATATTCCTATCAATTTCCTCACCTCATGATGTCGTCTTACCTCTAGCTTGCCCCAATGTGGGGTGGTTCTTGACAGGGGTAATTTAAAAATTATTCACGTGTGTGGGCTCAAAAGGGTTTAAACAATGGATGATCACGTAGTGTTTGGGATAGAGAATGAACCGCCTCTCATCATTTCGATCATCGTACCTTTCGCGAGAAAACTCTTTTCCTTAGAAACATGGAACTTCCTACACTCATCTCACCAGTATATGAGCAAGGGACTGTGTATAGGATAAGGCTTGCCTTTCATCATCCTGACATGTCTCATTTAGCATGTTCAATTCATTCCACATCATTCATTAACTTGATTTGGTGACAATCTTCAGTGGAATTGGTAATTAAACAGGTAAAACTATCATGCAAAATTCTCCTTTGAAAGGTCACAAGTACTTCATGAACTCATCAGCTTTGAACACAAAGAGTTTGCAGCTCAAAAAGAAAGAAAAAGGATTGGTAAATTTTTTTTTGGTGGCAAACTTTTTGCCATTTCCAGGGATCGAACCCTGGTCATTCTCAGACCCTTTCAATCCCCATGCCACCAGGTCGAGGCGTTGGTGGTGTCCTCAGGGCATTTCTTTTTTTATTTAATTGAACCGACTCTGGGTAAACACGTCTGTATCAATCAAATGAATTCGATATGTGTATGGAACATGGCCTACTTTTCATCTTATTCATTCCATTCCCACACAATTCAATGAAGAAATGAGTACCTTCGATTCACAACAAAGTCTATCAAGGGTAATACTTCTTCACAGCATCAGAGTTAACAGGATTAGAAAACTCACGACCATCCATTTCTCTAAGGATTAAGGCACCTCCAGGGAGTACCCTCTTCACCATATACGGTCCGTTATAATTTGGAGCAAATTTGCCTCCAGGATCAGGAAAAATCGGCAACACCTTTCTTAGAACTAGATCATTCACTTCGAAGTGTCTCGGCCGTACCTTCCGATTGAAAGACTTGGCTACTCTTTGTTGATACATCTGACCATGGCAAAGAGCTTTTAACCTTTTCTCATCAATCAGATTCAACTGCTCGAACCTTTGTTGTGTCCATTCTGCCTTGGACAATTCCACTTGGGATAAGACTCTCAAAGAGGGGATTTCTACTTCCACAGGCAAGACTGCCTCCATGCCATAAACTAAGGAGAAAGGGGTTGCCCTGGTGGATGTTCGTATCGATGTCCGATACGCCATTAGAGCAAAGGGTAACCTGTCATGCCAATCTCGATAATTTTCGGCTGTCTTAGCCAGGATCTTCTTGATGTTCTTATTAGCTGCCTCAACAGCTCCATTCATTTGTGGGCGGTAAGGTGATGAATTCAAATGCTTGATTTTGAACTCACTAACAACTCATCAACGAACTTGTTATTCAGATTTGTCCCATTGTCAGTGACAATTGCTTCGGGGACACCATAACGGGCGATTATGTCACGCCTAATAAACTTCACAACGTTTCGAGCCGTGACATTAGCATATGATGCGGCTTCAATCCACTTTGAGAAATAATCTATTGCCACCAATATGAATCGGTGCCCATTTGAAGCTTTGGGATTTATTGGGCCAATCACATCGATCCCCCACATTGAGAAAGGCCATGGCTCATATAGCTGGTGTAACTCCGTTGGAGGAACATTTATTTTATCTCCATGAATTTGGCAACGATGGAAACTTCTAACATGCTGTATGCAGTCACTTTCGAGCGCAAGCCAATAGTAACCTAGTCTCATAATCTTCTTGGCCAACATGTGCCCATTCATGTGTGGGCCACAAACCCCTTCATGCACTTCTTGCATGATTTGGGTAGCTTCTACTTCATCTACGCACCTCAATAGAACTGAATCATAAGATCTCTTGTATAAATTCTTACCACTGACAAAGAACTTTGAGGCCATCTTCATTATGTATTTTCTATCAGCTGGAGTGCTCCCTTCAGGAAATTCCTGCCTTTGGATATAGTTCATGATGTCACAATACCATGGCTTCTCATCAAGCTCTTTATTCACGACCATACAATAAGAAGATTTGGCTAGAACCTCAATTTTCAAAGGCTCAACTTCTAAACCATCAGTAACTTGCAACATAGATGACAACGTTGCCAAGGCATCGGCGAACTGATTATGGGATCTAGCCAAATAGTCAAACGAGATTTCGTCAAACTCCTTCACCAACTCTTCGAGGTACTTATGATATGGCAGTAATTTGGCATCCCTAGTCTTCCATTCACCTACGATTTAGAGTATGATCAATGCAGAATCTCCATATACTTTCAATTTGGCCACTCCCATTTCAATTGCGGCCTGAAGTCCGAGAATACAAGCTTCGTATTCAGCAATATTGTTAGTGCATGGAAATATTAATTTCGCGGCTACTGGGTGGTGTTGTCCGTCTGGGGATATTAGTACTACCCCAGTACCAGAACCGGACAAGTTCACAGCTCCATCAAAGAACATAGACCATGCATCTTCATTTATGGCCAAAATACGATCATCCAAAGGACAATCATCATCATTCAAGGTTCTAGGATTCTCAGCCAATATATCAGCAATTACTCGGCCTTTAACTGATTTTTGTGGCATGAACTGCACGTCGAATTCCGAAATCAAGACATGCCATTTGGCTAGCTTACCCACCAAAGCTGGTTGATTAAATAAATACTTGATGGGATCGTTCTCAGTCACGAGAAACGTCTAGTAATGCAAGGTGTACTGTCGCAGTCTATGCAATACCCATACTAACGCAGCACAAGTTTTTTCAGCATCAGAATATTTTAGCTCCGAGACAGTGAACTTTTTACTGAGGTAATAAATGGCCCGTTCCTTCTGATCCACGGGACTTTTCTGAGCTAACATCGCGCCGAGTGACTCACTATGGATTGTGAGGTACAAAATCAAAGGATGCCCCGATATTGGTGGGACAAGAACCGGTGGATTCATCAAATATTGCTTCAGCTTATCGAACGCCTCTCGACATTCATCATTCCACTCAACTCCTACGTTTTTCCTCAAGAGTTTGAAGAATGGCTTAGCGGTCTCTGAGAGTTGGGAAATGAATCGTGCAATGTAATTCAGTCTCCCTAGGAGACTCCGGACCTCCTTCACTGTCGACGGAGGTTGCAGCTCACATATTGCCTTGGCTTTAGATGGGTCAATTTCATCCCTTTGCTACTCACCATAAACCCAAGTAATTTTCCCGATGCTGCCCCGAACACGCACTTGGTAGGGTTTAAACGGAGTTTGAATTCACGGAGATGATCAAATAACTTTTTGAGGGTTTCAACATGACTTTTCCCAGGTCGGGTTTTTGCAATCATATCGTCAACATACACTTCAATTTCTTCATGCATCATGTCATGGAACAACGTAACCATGGCTCGTTGGTAAGTTGCCCCTGCATTTTTGAGTCCGAAGGGCATGACCTTATAATGAAAGGTTCCCCACGGGGTGATAAATGCTGTCTTCTCTTTGTCTTCATCCTTCATTCTTATCTGGTTGTAGCCAGAAAAACCATCCATGAAAGAGAATAATTCAAATCCGGCAAAGTACTATCCACGAGAACATCAATATGTGGCAATGGGAAGTCATCCTTTGGGCTGGCCTTGTTCAAATCCCGATAATCAACACACACTCGGACTCGACCGTCTTTCTTCATGACCGGTACTATGTTGGCCACCCATTCGGGGTATTGCGAGACTTCATGAATCCCACTTTGAGGAGTTTCATTACTTCCTCTTCTATCTTCTTTGAGAGCTCCGGTTTAGTCCTCCGAAGCTTCTGCTTCTTAGGATGCACGTTTGGATTAGTGGGCAAACAATGTTCCACAATCGACGGATCTAAACCCGGCATATCAGCGTATGTCCAAGCAAAGATATCTGATATTCTTTTAGCAATTGAGTCAGGTGCTCGGCCTCATCTTTGGGAAGATTTGCCCCAATTTTATCTCTTTGGAATCCTCGGCATCACTCAGGTTGATAGTGACGGTTTGCTCGGAGGTGAGAACTTTGGGTTTTTCATGTTGCTCCCAACTTTGTTGTACTTCAGTGGAGTCACCATTTGGATCATCAGGGTCATCACCGTCATCGCTCATGGCATTAGATTGGACCATTTTCACCTCCTTGCCTGCCATAAGGTTGCTCCTGAAACATAAAATGGATATTTCAGAAAGACAAACAGGGCTAAACGGCATGGATTTCTTTCTATTTTTTCTGATTTTTCTTTTTTTTTTTTCGATTTTTTTTTGAAAATTTTTATTTTATTTAAAGAATTTTGGCAAAACTTTTTGGAAAAACTTTTTGACACGAGGAAGCATGATGAAGCCCAGGCCTCAGAATTCTCCTTGGATTTTTCTTTTCTTTTATCGGTTGGATATCATCAACGGGCTGGTTTGGTATACCCCATCATGCCCTCAAAATAAAACTTGTAATTGTAATTGATATTCATCAACCAAATTACATTTATTGGATTGAAAAGTACGGCAATCAAAGTGAAATGAAACCTTAACAATCAAACCCTAGCAAACATCCACTCCTGACAAACGATATGCAAAATACGATAAGCAAACCCTAGAAAACATCAAATCCTAAAAGCGATAAGATTCCCACGCAGGGGAGTGCAGAAAAGTAAATGTGTTACTCTTGTGGGCTAGCACCCATTTCCTCCGATGGTTCTTCATCAATGGCACCTATAAGGAGATCATCGAATAGGCTCGTGATCCCTTCCATCCCATTATCTAGATCCTCTGTCTTTGAAGTTGTCGGGTCATCCATGCTACTCCTTCCATCGGGCGCGATACCTCGGGTGGCAATCACTCCTTCTTCATCATGCATCATTCTAGCAGGGCCGGGGAATGTCTCGCGGATATCGAGGAGTAATGAGTTTTTCCTCTTTTGTTCATGTCCTCCATGGTACCCTAATCCGGCGGAACGAGACCTTCGAGGGGCTTCAATAGGATTCCAGATACCTTGCTCTTTTTTACCAAGTCCACGACCAGGAACAAAGCCATTTCCAACCATCACTCTTGCTACCATAACTGCTGCGTTTGACGTATCAGGGATGGGTGTTGTCGATCCTCGAGATGCATGAATAGTGGATACGAGCTCAAATGATTGGTAACTTGACTCCTCCCTACGTTCCGGCTCGACATAGGGGATAGCCGTCTCATGATAGATCCGATGATCCTCCTCGCCATGAACAATGACTAGCTTTCCTTTGACAACAAATTTCACGCTTTGGTGGAGACTTGATGGCACAGCTCCAGCAGTATGAATCCAAGGACGTCTTAATAGGAAATTGAATGCTGTAGGAATGTCCATCACCTGGAAAAGGACGTTGAACATCACCGGCCTATTTGCAATCAAGGTGGGTCTCCCCTATCACCTCCTTTCTTGTACCATCAAAAGCTCGGACGGAGGTCTTTGCAGCATTTATTTTTGAAGGATCTATTTTCAAGGCGGTGAAGAGTCGCCAATGGACAAATATTCAAGGCAACCCATTATCAATGAGTACTTGAGCCACATGGGAAGCCTTGCACTTGACGTGATATATATATGTAACGCCTTAGTATGTCCCATTCCCTTAAGAGGGAATTCTTCATCAGAAAAGGCTATTAAATCTTTGAGAAGAATCAACCCTACAAATTCATCCAACCTATTCACCTCGATTGTCTCTAGTACACAAACTTTGCTCAAAACCTTCATTAGAGACTTTTGATGTGTAGGAGACGTTTGCAAGAGTTCAAGTAAAGAGATTTGAGCGGGCAATTTCCGCAACTGGTCGACCACGTTATACTCACTTGCTTTGATTATAGCCAAAAATTCTTTAGCCTCTTCATCAGTAACTGGCTTTGCAGGTTGGGTATTAGCTTGAGCATAGGTCCGACCAGACCTTGTAATCGTCAACATCTAGCTCGTATGACCATGGGACTGCTTTGTTATCCTTGTACTCATACAACTGGGGCATCTCAATAATTATTTCTTCATCGCTTGAAGGCACTTCCACTATCAATTCTTCATGGTCGGAGGCGTTCTCAAGTGGGGGCATGTCCTCGATCAATGGATCTGGTTCACTCTTTTCAGCACTTAGCTTAGCAAATTCTTTCTCCCAATCGATGATGACTTCGGAGATAGTTGACACTGTTCCAGCTTGGTCAGCATATATGATCATGCCAGCCTTAACCATTTCTTGAACCCTTTCCTTCATGGTAGGCAAGGGAGGATTCTCATCTGTCGGATAATAACCAACTCTAACTAATCCGCTATAGATATCTTTGATAGACACCTTCAAGTTCATCTTTTTGCCAGTATTGAACTCGAAGATTGCATTCACGTTTCCCTGATGTTCCGGCAACGGATTCTTCTTGACATTCGGTTGGGTGGTACGGAAAGAAAATGCCTTAGTATCCAATAAATTTTGGATCTTGTGTTTCAAAGTCAAACATTCATCGGTTGAATGGCCGACCTCTCCCATATGATACTCACATTTTTTGGAGGGATCATAGTTGGAGAATTTTTCAGCATTGGGCCGCTTTGGTTCATGGGAGATCAATCCCTTCTTTTGGAGTATCGGTAAGACTGAGATAGAGGGCCGGGAAGAGGAGAGAATTGCCTTTTGGTGAATTGCCGCGGTGCGGGCACTCGGCCTCCATCTTGCTGATTCCTAGGGGACACGAACCATCGAGGCTTACTAGGGGCTGGTTGCGCATATGCAACATTGATTTCAGTGGTCGGTTCTTTATCTTTCTTCATGGTGAACCTTTTGCCTTGATGAGTCGGTTCATTGAACCATCCATCCCTTAGCCCCATCTCGATCTGTTCACCCACTGGGATAAGTTGGTTGAAGTTCTCAACGTATGTGCTAGCCATCCGGTTACGGAACTCATACAGGAGAGTCTTGACGAACAACTTCATCGACTCCTTGTTTATAGGCTCAGGAGTGATTTGAGCTGCCAAGTTTCACCACCCTACAGCATACTCCTTAAATGACTCACTTTTCTTCTTCTCCATCCGCTCAAGATCCTATCGGGAAGGTGCAATGCCCATGTTGAACTTTTACTGCTTTAGGAAAGCATCAGCCACATCATTCCAGGTGTCAAGAAGGTTTACATTTTCATTATGTACCAATTGAGTGCGGGCCCAGTCAAGCTTGCATGAAACGATTGGATCATGAGAGGCTCGTTCTTGACGTATTGGGCCATGCGTACGTGGTACATCTGCAAATGAGCTTTTGGGCAGGAAGTACCATCGTATTTCTCGAACTCCGGCATCTTAAACTTCTTTGGCATTTTGACTTTCTCATAAACCGACAAGTCAAACGGGAGTGAATTCTGCGACTCTTGCAATTGTTTCAGTTTCTCTTCAAGTTTGGCGAAGCGTTCATCTTGCTCCGCCTTAGGGACATTGTCGGGCTTAGCCTTTTCGGCTGTGATGAACAATGGGTCATCCTCCAGCTCAGGCATGTCGTCATCACCCATATGGGCCTTGTCCGTCTGCTTTGGGACTACTATCTCGGGGAGAGTGGGCGCAAGAGTCTGATTCACTTGGAGGGATTGCATTTGATTTGTCATAAGTTGCATAGAGGTGAGCAACTGCTGGAGTTGGTTTTCCATGGCGGTCATACGATCATGCATTTCGGTTTGATCGGCCATTTTTGCTCTTGATCGTGTAATGATAGGCGAACGTGGAGGATCCGTTATCACCTAATTTGAAGAAACGAACACACATAAGCATTTCGTATAAAACATGCCAGTCCATGACGAAAGTCTAACTGTTTTTATTCATTTGACAATGTAAAAACTTGAAAGGCCCTAAACAAATAAACTAATCAAGTAAATGACTCAACTTCCTAAACATTAAGCTAAAGTAAAAAACTAAATAGATTCAAGCCACTTTATTTGGCCTGATCTATAAACAAATGGGAAGCCAATGCTCGACGTAATTGCCTCTTCTCCTTAGCGTCCTTCTTGGCTTGCTTCTCAAGTTCTTCAATCTTCCTTTTGTGACGATTAAGCTCTGCTTGTCGAGTGGGCTTTTCAGTCACATCTGGCACTTTTGGGAGAAACTCAATCGGGATCTTATGCTGACGGATGTACCGAGTCGTGGCATAATAAGTCTTTTCCTTCCCCTCAAGCTCATCTTCAGGCAAGCTCAATTTTTGTTCGTGACATGCGAGCCAAGCTTGTTCAATATAGCGAAGCTCCTTTTTGTGATCATCATCCTTGGCAGTGAATCGGACTTGGAACAAACCCAGCTTAAGAGGGGGTGGTAGATCCTGCACAACTCGATATTGACGGGCCACTCGAAGTGGGTAGTAGGAAGTGGCACCAGTGATTCCCAATAGCGGGATCGGCTCATCATCGCCATGAGAGAGACGCGCCTTGGAGACTTGGAACCATTTAGCATGCCATAGGAAAATCTTGGTATTTGGATTTTTCAATAATTTGACCCATTTTGAGAAAGAAAGATTTGGAGTTCGATCTTGATGATTTTTGAACACCTCGATAGGATGATGGGAATCAGTGAGATTAATAATTTTCATGCGAATATCAATCCTACTCATATGAGAAAAGAACCAGATTTGTAAAAGCTCAATTGGCGCACGAAAAGTTTTATCTTCATTTTCCTTAAATCGGGTGAGTGACAAGAATGTTTCAGCTAAAATAGTGTTGACAAAACTAATCCCAGCACATACTTGTTTGACCACCCATGTGACAGAAGGATTAATGGCGCCTTTACGAAGAGGAAAAACAATAAACCCGAAGAAGGCTAGAAGGAAAATCTTACTTTTTAAAAGAGTGTCAGCATTAACAAAACTCTGATCTAGGAAGGAGAAAGGACATGCATGACAATTATCTTTTAACACTCTTTTTATTTGATTCTTATCCATCCTAAGAAAATCAGACAAAATTGATTCAGGCTCTAATCCAAGGGGTGGGCTTATTAATTCCAATTCCAAAGGTTTTCCTATGGCAATGCTGTATTCCTCCAGAGTCGGGGTCAACTCGTGCTTACCAAATATGAACGTTGATGTTTGGGGGCACCAGAAATGAGCAAGTGCTTGCATGACGCCACTTTGGACATCGATATCAAGGAGGGGAACAAGGCGACCAAGCCTACTTTCCACATAGCTTTGACCATCATTGCCGAGACGATCCCACCATGATTTGAGTTCAACCTTTGGTGCAGGCATGAATCGAATGTCGGACCTTCCCATTGTTTATAGACCAAGACTTGACCAACCTAATGTCATGGACCGACCAAAGACATAATAAGGTAAGTAAATTGCATGAGTAAAGGGTAGAGAGCTTACTTTACCATGCGATTAAAGCAATCACATAGACAAGCATATGAAAAGTGGGGTTCGATTTCTAACTAGGAGGGCTAAGCAAAGTGGAGTTAAAAGGGTAGGATGACTAGTCGCAGCCTCGCGTACTAAATCAAATCCTCTTAACTCCGGCTCAGTCAAGAATGATACCCCAATGCGGTGCAGTCTCGCGGGCAGAGGTAAACATTCCTGACACCAAGAAAGAAACTTTCGGGATTGAGTTGGGCAACCTCTACTACGCGGCCTTGCGGTCGAAGTCGTATCCAACTCAATACCATCCTAAGTGTCCTAGTGGGCCCAGTCCGGCGGCGGGTTGTGTGTGCAATAGTGTAGTGTAAATGCATAGGCATGCACAACAATTTATATCAAACAACACTTCGTTCATGAAAATAAACCATACATTCCTACACCTTCCTACAAAACAAAGGTCAGCAAACACTTCCCCTTATACCTCCCATCCTGCAAGAACATTTAACACCTTAAATGTTAGGGACGTACACTGGATCCTCGCTGCCAAAAAAAATTTTTTTTGAAAAAGAAAATTGGCCTAAGTCCACTAAAAGTTTAAACTCAAGTCCCCAGTGGAGTCGCCAAGCTGTCGCGACCTCCCCGAAGCGGGTTTGGACCACCTAAGGGTTCGGCTAATGGATTGTTAAGCCTAGACTTAACTCGGGCTCTCCCAAGCCCATACCAATTCGCGACTTAGGTTCAAGTTCTTAACATGCAAATGATTTTCAATCAGGAGTCGCCACTAATCTATTTTTTGGTGGGTCGATTAGAAACCCAAGTAAAGTAATGGGAGAATTACTTCACTCCTACGAACCAGAGATTGTGAGTTCGGGGACTTGATTACGCTGGATTTCTCTAACGCCCTTTCGGTACCTTTCTTTTTTATTTCAAAAAAAACATTTTTTGCGGGCAGCTTGAATTGATTTTAATTTATCTTCCTAACATGTGAGGTGATCATGCAGGTGCGCAAACCACCAATTTAACACCCAAGAAAGCGATGAATAAATTGCAGGACTTACCTCATAAAAACGAAAGCATCTACAATGCTTAGATCGAATTCACATCAACAATCCTAAATATGATTTCTAATTAACACGCAATTTCTTTTTTTTTTTGGTTTTCACTTTTTTAATGAAAATCATGCTTTATGCAATGCATACTACTAATTTAACATGGAATAATATGACATGATAAAATATTATTATTTTTTTGGTTTTCCTTAAACTATATGATGCAAATGCTATGCTTTTTAATTGTTTTCTTAATAAGCATGCAATTTCTATCCTAGAAAATAAAACTAATTTATTCTAAGACATCTTTTTGTATTTTTCATGAAATTCGGAATTAAAAAAATGCAAAAATTACCTAGCTAAATTAAAATTCCATCCAATTTAAACTTAGGATTAAGTCATGCTAAATACTAATTTAAACTAAGACGTTATTTTAATCTAGCAATTTCTAACCTAAGATGCAAATTGATCTAAAAAAATGAGACATGCAATTCTATTTTAAAATGCATGATGATTTTTTTTGATGAAAATTCGTAATTAAAAAAAAAAAAACACTAAAAAACTATTAGAGTGAAAATTAAAGGGACATGTTATCTCTTCTAAAACATGCATTTTTAAAAAAAAAAAACCTATTATGCAACCTACAAAAAAAAACTAGCACCCTAAATTAATTAATTTTTCTTGGGATTTTTTTATTTGAAATCAAAAATCCTATTCTAAATTGGCACGTGCGATTCTTAAAAAAAAACTAATATCCTAAATGCATTTTTTTTTTGGATTTTTGTTATTATTTATTTATTTTTTTAAAAACGAAATAGCTAAATATGCTAACCCTAGCCATGATCTAACTTGCATTTTTTTTTTCATGTTTTTGTATTAATTTCGAAATTAAAAATTGCCAAGTAATTAAACATGAAACCTAAGTTAAAACTAGCAACCTAAATTGATCGATTTGATTTTCTTATTTTTTTTATTCGAAATAAAATTCCTATTCTAAATATGCAAACCATAAAACATGAAATAAACCTAATTCTAACCTTCATGAAATGCAAATGCAGTTCTTTTTTTTGTATTTTTGAGATAAACAAAACAATAAAAAGGTACCAAATCCTCCATGGTTGTTTTGCTAATAAAATCAATAAATTGATCTTAAGCCTTAAAGACCAAAATATCAATTTTATTCCCGCGTGATTAATTATTTCATCTAAAGCCTTATAGATGAAAATAAAAAATCATTGTGCGGTTGCGAAATTAGGTGATACGTCGGGGATTTTCAAACATGCATCAAGAACTAATTTAAACAAGGAAACGAAAATATAAAATAACATAACATAAAAAAAAATATTAAAGATAAAATAACATAAAATAAAACAGATCTACCTAATAAAATAAACTTACCTAATTTGGACTTTTTCCAAATTTGCCTCAACAAGTGGTGCTTTATGGACCAAGACAGGGGACTCAGCTCACGGCCGGGTGGCTGGCTGCTTTGCGCGACGGGCAACAGTGGGCGGTGGACACGGTCGTCGGAGGAGCTCCGGCAAAGGGGCAGCGAACACGCGGCGAGGGAGGAGCAGGAGTCGCGTGCGGTTGGAGCGGGTAGTGAGCTGCTGTGATGCCGAGTCAGCTAGCTCAGGACAGCAAGGGCGTCGTGGCTGGTGGTGCTTGACACAGCTCGTCGTCGCTAGTGTACTGCGGGGAAGGAGCAACAGCGTGCAGCTCGGGCCGGGCGAAGACGGGGGAGGCGCGGCGACGGGTGGAGCAACTTGCGGACGTGCGGGCGGTGTCGCGGCGTCGGGCGGAGGTGCAAACGCGGTGCGAGCAAGCGGGGGTGATGATCGGCGACGGCAGGGGACGGTGGCGCGGCGTCGGAGCGCGGGCTGCCGGCGTAGGGGGGGTGTTCGTGGCGTCGGGTTGCTGGCGTTAACGGGCGATAAGAGGCGCAGCAGCGGTTGGTTGCAGAGATGGGTGGAGATGCGCTGCGACTGGCGGGCGAAGATGGCGCGGGTTGCGGCGTCGGACGGAGGTGCGGGCGTTGCTGGGGTGGCGGTGATTTGCGGGAGCGGAAGCCGCGGGTCGTCACGGCGCGATGAAGGCGGGGGCGACGAACGGCGGGCGAGCACGTGGGTGGTGTGCAAGTGGGGTGGCCGGCGGAGTGGCGGTGGGCGGCGGGCGAGGTGGCGCGCGGCGGAGGTGGAGCCATCGCAAAGGCGGGGCGGCGCGAAGTGGGTGGGCACGGACGCGGGGGCAGCGAGACCGGAGGAAAGTCCAGCGAAGAAGAAGAACAGTGGGGCTTTTCTTTTTTTTTTTTTTTTGCTGCACACCCCTTTTTCTGACTTCACTTTTCTTTTCTTGTTTTTCTCTCTCTCACACTTTCTCTCTTCTTTTTTTGAATCTCCTCCCCCGATTAAATTTTTCTCCCCTTTGTCTCGACCGAAGGAGAAGTCCCTCACAATGGAATTTCTTTTTTTCTTTTTTTTTGCTCCCCACACGGGCTCTCTCTTTTTAAATAGCTCTCACAATCCTCTCAAGAAATTTTTTTTCTCACTCCCCCCCTCGTGTGTCTCTCTACGGGCTCTCTTCCCTTTTTTTAATCTCTCACCCAACCTCCACCGTGAATGCTCCCTTCCTTGCTTATTTATAGGCAAACAAGTGAACAGGAGGCAGCCGCAGCTTTCCTTTGCTTGTTCAAGTTTGGTTCTTTTTTTTCAAATATGGTGGCCACCGCCTGATCTCTAGGAAGGAAAGTATTATAAAATGTCAGCCCATCTTTTTGCATGCGTCCGTGGAATTTTCACGTCCCCATTCATTTGTGCATGTGCATGCATTAATGAGGGAAGAAAATGCACGTCCATGGATTCTTTTTTTCTTATGCACGCTTGGGGCTTTTATACGGCTACTTTCCCTCCCTTCTATAGGATAGCCACAATTTTTGACTTTTCTTGTTTATTATTTGCTTCCACCTTCAGCAAATTGCTCGTTTACTTCTCCCGACAACCCCACTTGAGAGAGAGAGAGAGAGCATATTATATAATATATCATGGGCTCATTTTGCCTCTGAGGCTCCTCACGTCCGCCGAATTCTTGCGCATGCATGTGCATGCATTAATGAGCGAGAGACAATGGACGTGCAGGAACTTCTTTCTTCTCCAGCCGATTTGCTCTCCAAGAAGGAGAGAATATTATAAAATTGTGAGCCCATCTTCTTGCAGACTTTCTTCTGGAATTCTCGCATGAGCCGTGGAGAATTTTTCTTTGGTTTCTTCACGCTTGCGGCTTCTCTAGAATTTTCACGTCCGCCTATTTTATCCATGCATGGTGCATGCATTAATGAGGAAGAAACAATGGACTTGAAGAACTCTTCTTTCTTCTTTCTTTCTTTCATTGTGTGTTTTCAGATTAGCAAGAGAGAGACCACCTTTTGTGCATGTAATCGACCGCGAGCCGCCGTTTTGTTGTGTTTTGGTACCAATGCAAATGCAACTACATGAAATGCAATTTTACTATTTATTATTATTTTATTATTATTATTTTTTCATGCAACTAATTACTAAATGATTAGGCAAAATTTAGGTGTCAACACCAGTCGTGGGCCAATGTGGTGTTGTTGGCCGCAAAGGGCTACGAGCTATCTTATATTCCTCCTGCTACTGTTGTGGGGGAGAAAGCGGTTGTAAATCTGTCGGGAGAAGTCCTACAGGATGCGGATCCCAAATGGAAGGAGTTCTTGGTAGGTTATTTTGTTGGGAGAAGGCTCCCTTTTCAGATGATCGAACAGACTTTGAAGAATACTTAGGGGGACAAAGCTAGTTGATATGCTGGCTGATGACCAAAGGTTTTACTATTTCCATATCTCAGACTCGGTGTTCTGGAGGAAGATCCTAGAGGAGGGACTGACCACTGTTGCTCGGATTCCCCTTATTTTACAACAATGGAAACCTCTTATGG
Source organism: Eucalyptus sideroxylon (assembly GCA_014182405.2). Classification (NCBI taxonomy): domain Eukaryota; kingdom Viridiplantae; phylum Streptophyta; class Magnoliopsida; order Myrtales; family Myrtaceae; genus Eucalyptus; species Eucalyptus sideroxylon. Next base: position 33,101,343 of record CM024556.2, on the reverse strand, counting down.
AGTTGAAGAAGGCTAAGCAAACTTCCGTTCCAGTGTGGATAAGACTTAAGAACCTTCCCCCCGACCTGTGGTCCACACCGGCAATTAGTGTTATAGCTAGCTCCATTGGCAAACCTCTTCATGTGGATCAACGAATCGAGGGCACGAGAATGATTTCCTTTGCCAAAGTGTGCATGGAGATTCAAGTTAATCAACCGAGAGTTTCGACGGTTGAAGCGAATGTTGATGGGGTCACTAGGTCCATTCCTGTGGATTATGAATGGAGGCCCCTTGAATGCTCAAGTGTGGGGTCTTTGGACATAAATGTGATGTTGCCCCTCCCCATGTTTGGCATCTTCCTGCTCCTTTGGACACTTTTTGCCCCCTTGACCAACCTTTCGAGGCTCTTGAAGCCTCGAAGCAAGGCTAGAAGCAAGTGAAGAGCAAGAAGAAAAAGGCTCACCAACCTTTGGAGGGGATTTCACCCAATCCGGGCAGTCCGAGCGAGGTCTTTGAAGCTCAAAATTGCGGCTGTGGAGAAGAGGCTAGCTAGTACATATTCACGCAGGCCCCTTAGGGGGCCTTTGATTAATTCAGAGTAGATTGGTACTGTTCCAACTACTTTGGTTGAAGCCATCACCACTTCGATGCCTGTAGACATTGCGGTGCCCCGCCCGGAGGTTGCAAGGGGCTTAGACATCTCTTTTTTGGAGGATGACCTCCTCTCCCCTTGCCCTTCATTGAAGGCATCTGTAGTGGATAAGAGACCTGCTAAGACACCAGAGCCTCCTCCTTCGACTATACAAGACAAGCTTCTTGCTCTTGCCCTGGATCTCCTCCTTCGATGATCCGGACAGATTCGCCTTCTACTTGGCGTAGCTCCTCTAAAAGGAGGTAATGCTCTTTCCCTCTTCTATTGTGTATATATATGTACATAGGTTGCTGGAACATTTAGGGGCTTGGTGCCCCTCTTAAGCAAGCGGAAGTGAGGAACTTTGTCCTGACGAACCGTTTGGCTTTGATTGGGGTGGTTGAGACTAAAATCCCTCTTAACCTCTTCAATGTCATTTATGGGAATTTTATTTCAAATTGGTGCTGGCAGGCTAATCCTGAGTACTCTAATTGGGGTAGGATTTGGGTTGGTTGGGATCCTACTGTGGTTTCCTTTGAAGTTTAATCGGTCTCGGATCAGATGATTCTTGGGAAGCTTTGCTAGTTGGAGACCGGAGTGGCCTGCTATGTCTCTTTTATTTATGACGAGCATTCTTCTTCTACTCGTCGACCTCTTTGGGAGGATTTGGTGGCGAAAAGCTATTCTCTGCAGGACGTGCCTTGGCTTGTTTTGGGAGACTCTAATGCTATAAAGGATCCCTCGAACAAACTGGGTGGCTCAGACCTTTGGTTGCCATGCTTCGATGATTTCCAACAGTGTCTGGATCAAGTGGAGCTGGATGACCTTTGTTATGTGGGTTTCGATACACTTGGTCGACTTCTTTAAGGCCCTCTCAAAAGATGAAGAAGATTGATAGAGTCCTGGTGAACCCTTGTTGGAGTAAGGTTTTTTCCTTTTCGGAAGCGTCCTTCCTTGCGCTTGGGATTTCTGACCACTCACCTATGGTGGTTAAGATGGAGAACCTGATCCTTCGGAAAAGACCGTTCAAGTTCTTCGACTTCTGGATGCAGCACCCGTACTTCGACTTAATTGTGAAGCAAGTTTGGGAGAATCCGGGTTATGGAGCGCCTATGTTTAGGCTAGTGTGCAAACTAAAGATCTTGAAGGGTCGGCTCAAGCAATTGAATAGAGATTCCTTCCCCAACATCTCTGTAAGGACTTCTGAAGTGAAGGAAGCCTTAAAGCAAACTTAAGTTGGCCTCCTCAATGATCCCACCAGCATGGTCCTCGCGGACTTGGAGAGGGTTCAGTGGCATACTTTAGTGGAGCTTAGGTCTCAGGAAGAGTCGTTTTTTAGGCAGAAAGCTTGTATAAGATTGCTTAAGGAAGGTGACCGGAACACAAAGTTCTTTCACCAGTATGTCAGTAAGAGACAACTGAGAAACAAAATTCTCTTTGTGGTGGATTCCTCAGGTAACCAAATCACTGAGTCTCAACTGGTCCAACAGCATTTTGTGGAGCATTTTCATGATCTCCTTTTGCCAAGGATGGAGATAGACAACCCTTAAGTATCGGAGATTCGGGAGGTTATTTGCACTCAGCTGAATGATGACCATATTACCTTTCTTGCTCGCCCTGTGGCTGATCTTGAGATTCGAGATACTCTGTTTTCCCTTGCCAAGGGTAAGGCACCAGGTCTGGATGGCTTCACGGTTGAGTTCTTCAAGGAGAATTGGGATACGGTGGGTCAGCTAGTCACGGAAGCCGTGAAGGACTTTTTCACCTCGGGGAGACTTCTCAGGGAAATCAATAACACCATTTTGGTCATGGTTCCAAAGGTTTCCAATGCAACTATAGTTTATGATTACAAGCCTATTGCTTGTTACAACACGGTTTACAAGATTATTACCAAAGTGTTGGTGAATAGGGTTGCAGCTATGCTAAAAGACCTTGTCAATCCGTCTCAGAGTGCCTTCGTCAAGGGACGACGAGTTAAGGATAATATTCTCTTAGCGCAGGAACTTTTCTCCGGCTCCATGTCGAACCCTATTCTCCTAAGTGTGCTATCAAAGTCAACTTTAGAAAGGCATATGATACCATGGACTAGCGGTTTCTCGAGAGTGTATTACTTGCTTTTCGATTTCCTGATCGATTGGTTCACCTCATCATGACTTGTGTGAGGACTCATCGGTTTTCCATCGCGTTGAATGGGGAGCTACATGGTTTCTTCTCTAGTGGGCGTGGCTTACGTTAGGGAGACCCCATCTCTCCCTACTTTTTCACGTTGGTTATGAAGGTGCTCTCTAGGATTCTTGAGAGGTGCTCGCTACAGCCGGATTTTAGATTCTACTGGAGATGTAGGTCTACTTGCCTCTCGCACCTGTTCTTCATGAATGATGTTTTCCTATTTTGTGAGGGCCACCTACCATCCATGAAGCTTCTCAGGGATGGTCTTCATATCTTTTCTTCTTGGAGCGAACTTCTCCCAAACCCGAGAAAAAGCGAGGTGTTCCCCTCGGGAGGCCTGCTAGCCTTAAGAAATCAAATCCTCCTAGAACTTGGCTTTGTTGAGGGTAACCTTCCAATCTGGTATCTTAGGGTTCCAATCATCACATCGAGGCTCCGAAAGGTAGATTGCGTTGAGCTTGTGAGGCGCATCACCTCCAAGGTACAGTCTCGGACTCATCGGTTTCTTTCTTTTGCTGGCCGACTTCAACTAATCAGGTCAGTCCTCCATACCATTCAGGCTTTTTGGGCAAGTGTCTTTATTCTTCCTGCAGCTGTGCTGGACCAGATAGAATGTATTCTCAAACAATTCCTTTGGAAAGGACCTGAGTTGGGCAATAGGGGTGCCAAAGTCTCCTGGGAAGATGTTTACCTTCCTAAACTGGAGGGAAGTCTTGGTGTTCAGAGATTGCGTGAATGTAATAAGGCGGCTATGCTCAAATATATATGGAATTTATTTTCAGATAAGGAGTCGTTATGGTGTAAGTGGGTCCACTCGACCTTCTTAAAAATCAAGAACTTCTGGGTAGTTAAGAAGCCAACTTACTACTCTTGGGCGTGGAAAAAAATTCTACAGCTTGGGATAGATTACCAGCTTCGCTTGCACTGGAGATTAGGCGATGGCTTATCAGCGTCGCTATGGTTCGATAATTGGCATCCTAGGGGTCCTTTGAATTTATATTTCACGAATCCCCAAATTTATAGCTCCGGTCTCTCTAGGCAGGCTTTGGTTGCCGATCTCTTCTTTGAGGATGGACGAGCTATCAGATTAGAGATTGAGTCTTGGGGTTCGCTGCTTTCTTCCTTGTCTAGAACCCAAGATCGGTTCTGTTGGAGGGAGGAGTTGACGGGCTTGTTCTCGGTGGCCTCGGCTTGGGAGGCCATAAGGTGAAAGAAGGCTAGAGTCAATTGGCATTATTTCATTTGGAGTAATGTCATCCTACCTCAATACCAACTGAACCTGTGGCTCATCACCAAGAGGAGGTTGCCTACATAGTCTCTTCTCATGTCTTATGGTAGGATTGATGCTCCTTCCTACCCTTTTTGCAACGAGGTGCCTGATTCTATCAATCATCTCTTTTTTGGTTGTCGCATTACCTCGAGTATTGCCTTCTTCTGGGCTACTAGATGCAATCTCCCCTGAACCAACAGGACTTGGGAGGAGACTCTCAGTTGGGCCATTACCTTGCTCGTCGGCAAGGAGTTTTATAAGTGTGTTGCCCGGTTCTCCTTTGGGGCACTATGTCACATCATTTGGAGGAACGAGAACAATATTCTTTTTAGGGGGGAGCCGTTATCTATTTCGGCCATTAAAAAGCATCTCCTCAAGGTCATTAAGGATAAGGCCCTTACTTTAAGAATGTTGAGGACTCTCCTAGGAACAAGCGGATGCAACGCTTGTGGGATGTGGACCCCATTATCTTCACTTCCTCTGATCATAGTTTGACTTAGGCTTTTCGGTGGTTTCTTGGGTGTTTTTTCCAGGCTTGTTTGCCGTTGGCTTTTTGTTGGTCGTTTTGTTGCTTTTCCGCGGCTTCCTTCCACTCTTAATGAGTGTGTTCATTTTGAGTGCAAGTTTTTGGAGCCGTGTTGGTTGTATAGTTTGACCCCTCTTAATATATTGCTTACTCTTACCAAAAAAAAAAAAAAAAATCAGCTAAATCCGATCAACCGAAGTTGCCGAAGTGAAGATATAATTGCGACAAGTGCAAATGTAAAGGTTAAGAAGACTTAGCTGAATCTTGCTTCTGCGATCTTCTGGAAGTCAAAACGCCAGCAACTCTGGAGCATCTTGCTAGACTTTGATAGACAAATGGCAACAAAAAACTCCTTCAATCTTCATATGATATTCAACGTGTGGATCCATGAAGGAGAGAGAATGAGTGGAGATGAGGCGCTAGAGAGGGTATGAGTGGAATCCTCTCGTTTGCTTTCTATTGATCTGACCAAAGGAAAATCAAAGAGAAGAGAGAGAGTGAGTGGAGAGAATTGAAGACAAAGAATCCGTGGAAGTCTTCTGCTAGAGAGAGAATTAACGGGGATTTCTTCTTGCGGGCCAGCACCCGAGCCGAGACTCCTACGCTTGTTCCGTCGGCTCGACCTTAGAGAGACCGAGAGAGAGAGATGCAGAGAGAGAAGTGAGAGATCTGGAAAATGGCCTCCTTCCTCAATTTTGGAGGTAAAGTTGGTTATATAGTCTAGGGCAAGATCAAATCTTAGCCCTTGGATTTGGATTAATCCAAGGGCTAAGGTTTGATCTCTCTAGCTAATTAGTTTGTTAAATTTGCTGAGAGCACCTTAATATGCCCATTTCAATAGCAATGGATGATGATCAATTGTGTACTAATTAGGATTTTTTTTTTTTTTTGCAATTTTCATAACATGAGGGTTAATTTGTGAATTTTATAAGGCCCCGTTTGGTTCAGCTTTCCCAAGGGGCTTTGAGCCCCCAAAGCCCCTTGGGGAAAAAAATTTGCGTTTGGTTCGGCTTTTCAAGTGTCCATTCGGCATTTGGAATGCTGAAAGCCCAAAGCAGGTCCGGACCTGCTTTGGGCTTTCAGCATTTTCGGGATGCTAGTCTAGGGGTTTAATGAATTTTTTTCTTTCCAATATTGCCCTTATTGATAATTATGTTTTCCTTTTCTGCCCTCGAAAAACACTGTTCACCGTCTTCTTCCTTCTTCCTCACGAAGCTCAGCGGGCGAGCGGCGCTCAGCCGCGAGAGGCCAGATCTGGCCGCCGGGGGGGCCAGATCTGGCCGCCGGGAAGCCTCGCCTGAGGTCGCACGACCTCAGGCGAGGTGGCCTGAGGTCGGGCGACCTCGGGCGTCGCCTGGGTCGCGCCACCCAGGCGGCGTCGCCTGGGTCGCTCGACCTCAGGCGGCGTCGCCCGGGTCGCTGACCTCGGGCGGCGTCACCTGAGGCCGCGCGACCTCGGGCGACGCCCGGGTCGCGCCCGAGGTCGAGCGACCCAGCGACGACGGCGACGGCGGCACTCAACACCCCGAAAACGACGGCGAGAAAATCCTTCCCGAAACCCGCGACGATCGGAAGAAGATGACGACGGCCGCGAGTTCAAGAACGCGCACTGGAGGCCGGAGAAGGATCGGAGGGAGAAATCAACCCGGGCGACGCCGCCCGAGGCCGCGCGACTCAAGCGGCGTCGCCGACCTCGGCGAGCCTCCACTACCACCGCCACCGCCACCACCACGAGCCGCGTCCCCACCGCCACCAGCCCCATTGCCGAGCAAATGCATTTCCTCCTCCCTTTTCTTTTCTTTTTTTTTTCCTTTTTCTTTTCACCTCAAAATTGCTTTGCAAAATACACACAAAAATGAGTTCCCAAACACACTTTGCATTCCCAAATGCTCATTCACTCAAGGATCCTTGGGGAAATGCAAAGCCATTTCCCAAAGTTGAACCAAACGGGGCCTAAATCCGAGGACAAAATTCAGAATTTCGCAAATTAAGGCCATGGGAACATTGGCCATGGGATGGACCACCTCACAGTGGTCGTCGAACACTGTGAGGTCGCTGGAGTGAGACAAAATCAGCGTCTAGCCCCGGTTACCAGTCGAACCGCTAGGGTCAGTTTAAACTGGTCTCGATCGATCCTATTTCTCTCTCCTCCTTTTGTGCAATTTAGTCCCCTAAGGGTCTAATTGTGAGGAAAACTTGATGTATTATAGACAAAGGTATGTCGGTTTGATAATTTCTTACTCATAAGTGTCTATTAATTGAAATTCAATTCAATTAATGTTGCAATGCACCAATTGATCCAATAACCCATGTCTAGGACGACCCATGGCGCTCAAGTTGACCTTGAAAAGGTGGCACGACTTTTACGCTAAGATTGAATTGAAGGCCAATGATGAAATTGGATCTCAACTCTTGAAATCAAATCTTAGTCTCGAACGGGTCAATTTGAATTTTGCTCAATCGGAGTTCACTAGCTTAGTTTTCTTAACCTAGGATGAGCCAAATCCCTCAAACGCAATGTTTCTAAGTGAAATTTCAAAAATTAACTTAAGACTTGGATTTGCTTCACGAAAATGGATAAAAAGGGAGTGTTCACTCACTAATCATGAAAAATCAACTCAGACCCCTAATTAGGGCCAAAAATGATAATCCACATTTCAGCATGACCAGTCTCGAAACTAAATGAACAAGTGAATGAGAAATAGTGCCTAGACCAAATGCCATAAAAGGAACTAGACCTAATTATGACTAAAACAAAAGTAATTTTATTTTTTGATCAATTTAGAATCTAAAATCGAAAAATTTAAAAACAAGGTTTTTAATCGAATTTTGTGAAATTTTAAACACAAAAGTCAAATTGACACTAAAATGAAGTGTTCTGAGGATTTTTATTTTTTCAACTTTTTTGATCAAATGTTTAACTAAAAGTCCACCATTTAGTTGACTTTTCTTAAAATATTAATTTTTGGGTCAAATTTTTGAAATATTTGAAAATTGACTTTGCTAAAGGGAAATTAAAGCTATTTGACTTTGTTTTTGGGAGAAAAAGTAATTTTTTATTCGGGGTTGACTTTTCATTAAAGAGTTGGCCAAAAAGTCAACCATTTGAGTTTTTATTAAAAATGATTAGGAAATTGCTTTAAAATAGCGATGCAGAAGAAAGAAATGAAAAATGGCATATTTTGGTCGAGAAACAAGCTCAAGTCATGATTGGAATTCCAGATCTCGATTTTCTTATCTTTCTGAAGCGTCGATTAAAAACCAAGTGTCAATAGTATTATTGCTCATTTTAATAATCCTAATCAATGCCTTTAGAGCACTTGCTATAAAAAAGTTTCCTTTTTTTTTTTTTTTTTAACTCGAGATCAAATGTCATCACTTTCATTGCCACCACCTAGTAATGCCACCACAAATGCCATAAGTTAAGGAACTAGTGTTGAAACAGAAAGGCCTTTAGTAAAGAATAAGTTGTTTTCCACACAATTAGGGGATGCAATTGGTGAAAAGATAAGAAAGTATCGTTTCAACCATTGAGAGAAACATTGTACCTAGCAAGACACAAATATGATTAAGCCAATACATGCTAGACTCAAAACATATCGACATGTTTTGACAAAAACCAATGTTCCATGTATCATCATAAGTTGCCACACGATTATTGAGATGGATGTAATGACATGGCACGATAAGAATTGTGACCCTTGATCTCAATGCAATGATTTCTAAGGGCCTATTTAGCGACACTCCAAACAGTGCATAATTATATTCTTTTGTTCTCTGGAACTATAAAAAAAAAAAAAAAATCCATTCCATAAATTTATTGTTTTTGAAAATAAAAATCTAAATTTTTGTTCATAGGAATAAATTTGGAACATAATCAAAAAGTTAAAAAAAGTTATTTCTTATTCTTGGGAACAAGTTCTAGAATTGAGTCCAATTTTTCTTCTTTTCTCTTCTCTTTCCTTTTCTTGTTCTTGTTCTTGTTCTTGTTCTTGTTCTTCTTCTTCCTCCTTTTGTTGTCGTTGACCTCAATCATGGCCAGCGACTAGCCAGATGAGGGTCGATGACCTTGCTGGAGCATCGTCGGCCAAAACACAGGAAGGCTCGTCGACTCAAGCCTTGCCTAGCCATGGTGAGGCTAGGCCTCGCCAGGCCATGATGAGGCTAATCTCACACTGCTTGGGCGAGGTCTAGCCTCGACTATGAGATTAGCCTCGCTGGGCTAGGCAAGGCTCGCTTGGCCACCGATGAGGCTTGGCCTCTCCTAGATTTGCAAGGCCGAAGCTCACGGTGGAGCCTTTGACGAGCTTGCCAGATTAGCCACAAAGAAGGAGAAAGAAGAAGAGAAAATGAAAAAGAAAAAAGAAAAAAAAAGAGAGAAAATAAGAAAAATAAGATAAAAGTATTAAAATATTAAAGAAACAAAAAAAATTAAGAATTCTACCAAACGCATTTCTATTTTGGAAATAAAAATATTGAACAGTTACCAAACAGATTTAAAAATTCAAAAATTGTTCTCAGGAATAGAATAAAAAATGTCATTTTTAAGCAAAAGTTATTCTCGGGAATAGAATAGTTACCAAGCGCGCCCTAAAAATATTCAAAAGTGAAATACTAGAGGGAGGCCCATGGCCTTTCTGAGTGTTCCTCATGCTTCTCCCTTCATTTCCTTGAGAAATTGTTTGATTTGAGCTTTAGTCTCCTTTGCCATTGGTACATGGGTCAATAAAGAGATTTCGAAAGGTTAGAAATGAATGGAAATGGGAACATTGGTTTGACTGGGCCTACAAAAGTAAAAAGGCTGGAAACTTTAATGGGTCGGGCCCATAGACACTTCTCAAGTTAGGGCTAAAATTATATCTAATTCAATCACAAATAGAAGTTTTTTTTGTATTTGTTTAGTTTTTGGTCGACTGAGTTTCACTGCATCAGAAGAGAGGTATTGACACCCGAATTTTTTTATATGAATCACGCATGCATTTTTGTAAAAACAAACAATAGTTCAAAATAATAAAATGAACAAAAAAAAGTCCAAATTTAGTTTAGAAAGTCCCAATTTACATTTCATTAAGCCCAATCCACGAAGCAATAAAAAGCCCACAAAGTAAGCATCAGTGCTTAGATTCTACTCTTTCACACGCAAAATGGAGGCCGAGAGCTATGGTGGCATTTACGGGAAAATCGACCGAGTCTAAAGCCTTTTTAATGATCAGAGATTGTATTTCCTGCTGATTGTTATGATCTGGAATGTTTTGTTGTGCCACATTCACATCTAAGTTCTATGGCTGATTTGCCCATTACACGTTCGATGATATTCCTGAATGACATTTAAACGTGTGTTTGTTAAAAGAATGGAGTTCAATAATCATTCCTTTTAGGATATGTTTGGTAACCATTTTATCTTCAGGAATAATTTCTACTTAGAAATAGTTTTTCTGATTCTGTTGCTAGACGAGTTTCGAGCATTCGACCACATTTGGAACTACACAAAATTTCTATTCCCGAAATAGAAACAGAACATGAATGTATTTGGCAAAATGCTCAAATTTTTTTGTAATGTAGAAATTTCTAAAATTTTTAATAATTTTATGAGATTTTTTTCCCCTTTTTCCCTTCTCTTCTTCCTCTTCTAGACAGTTACTGGCCATGGCCGGCCTCGAGGGAGGCTTGACCTCACCTTGTCATCGCGAGGTTAGCCTCACCCGGCCATGGCGAGCCTGACCTCATGGTGGCTAGGCAAGGCTCAGCCTCATCGGTGGCTAGGCGAGCTCAACCTCACTAGATCTAAGTGAGGTCAAGCCTCGCCCTACCGAGGCAAGGCCAACCTCACCCAACCACGGTGAGGCTCCAGTGAGGTTGCCAAGCTCGACAACCGGCTAGAGGAGAAGGAAGAAGAAAATAAAAGAAAGAAAAAAAATTATTTGATTCTAAAATTGTTATCGATAAGAAATAAATAACTTTTTCCTACTTCTTAATTCTATTCCAAATCTAATCCCGAGAGTAGAAAAATTAGCTAACGTTACCAAACATATTTCTATTATTTTTTTTGTTCTGAGGAACAAAAGAATGAAATTGGTCGGTTCCAAACATGCTCTTAATGTCTAATCTTGTATAATTGAATCATTGTGTCTAAGGCTTTTATGTTCCCATTTATACTTAAACTAAGACTAATCAAACGTGGAATCAATCTGATCACTAGACTGAGATTTATGTTCGTTGATAGTGCATTCTCCTGCTCGTTCTATGTGGTGACTTCAATTTCACATTACGTTCTAGTGATACTTGGCCCCGTGAGTTTGAAATCGTGGATTACTCATTTCCTGCATTTGGGAGTTAACTGACTCTTGCTTTACTGATTGTTCACTGTCGGGGCATTAGTTGAGATCGCTGTGAACGAGAAAAAGAGTGCCAAGCATGAACATGGAAATTAAACAAAAGATGGAAAGAATGCAGCGATGAGTGCCTGTGATTGGCTGAATGGTGTTTGTGTATAAAAAAGAAAGAAATTGGCTGGGATGTGAATAAAGTCATGAGTTGATGCTGAGGCCAACATTCTGGACTTAGAATGAGCTAAGAAGAAAATAAAAACAATAAAACGGAAGAAGAAAAAAAAATAGGTTTTGATTAGAAGAAAATATTAAGTGGTATGTGCGTGCCACGTCATCCGCTGACCCAGTGTGCACATACCAATGAAAAATCGACACGTGTCCTCGAGTGAGACAAAAAAAAGGAAGGCGCTGATTTTTGGCAGGCTCAGCTCGGCTCCACTGCAAAAGAAAGGACGGTCAGCATATTCTTCCCGCTCAAAAATTTTCTCTCTCCTCACTTGAATGGGCGGGTTCTCTCTCCTCGTAAAAGAAAAAAAGAACGCGAGCCTTCCTTTGTTTCCTTCTCTCTACCCGCACTCTCTTTGTCCTATGAACTCCCTTTCTCTCCACCCTCCCTCTTTTCGATCGGTGAACCACCGCAAGCAACCGACGAACCAAGAGGCGTACATATTTTCTCCCTCCTCCAACACTCGACACTCTCTCTGCACTCTACCCAACGCATTGAACCTTCTGGTCTATCGGTTCCTTCGATGATGGTCGCTCCCTCCCAATGACAGCATTTCTCTCTCCACTCGACGGCCCTCATCTCAAGGCTGCATTCTCTTGGTACACTTCTTCCTAAGTCGCGCTCTCTCCTAATGCCCGATTTTGCTCGTCTCTCCCACAACCTCCACGCTTTTGGTGGTTCTTCCCTTGCGGTTTGATGAGGTCTTGGGAATGCCCTCGTGTTGCATCTCTTCTTCCTTGCTCAGCAACACCGTACTGCCTCTCTCTATCTGAGTGTGTCTCTCTGTGCATTTTTTCATCCATGAGGCAAGCATTTCAACTAGGGTTCAGGGGTTTTACCACCCCTTCTTTAAGGTTCATCCGGGTACCTCTCATTTTTGCATGAACCCAGCATGAATTTTATAGTCTTTCTTTCTAGATGACTACCCTTTTCACTTCGATTGGTCCTTCAGCAAAAGGACTGCCAAGCGACAATGCGATGGCAGTTTCAAATCCTGGGTTTCGCTCTATGATGTTAAGCCTTGCTTTGGTTCCTTAAAAAGTTGCTGACTTTTTCGCACGTTGTAGCTTCGCAGCTGCTCTGAGATTCTGGGTTGGTCGTTCTATTGTCTTGCTCGGAGCGAGTGAAATAGTGTCCAAAAGGGGCGTGTCAAATTCATTGACACTTGAGTTGGCGGTGATTTCTAAGGACAAGAAATGGAAGAAATTGAAAGGATTGGTGGCTTCCGTTCCTAGTTCTACCAAAAGTCATGTCAAGGTATTGTCTTTTAATCGAACCTATCCTTCCACCTGTGTTTTGGGGACTTGACCATTTAGCATTCATTTTTTTTGCAAAAAAATTCTGGTGTAAGCATTGGTGAAGTCGTGTTGCCTAATAATGACCCGGCCAAAATTGAGGCAATGACATTTCATGAATTGAGAGCTACATTAAGGTGGGGATAGCCGTTAGAGTATTTCCTGCGTAACCTTTATAGTAAGCAAAAATCAATGGCTCGCAAGAGAGATTATTGAGAATTTGCCTTCAATAAAGAGCAAGGTCTTGAGAATCTGCTTCGTTCGGGTCAAGATGGCGGGCTCCGCAGCCGCACAAGTCTGCGGTCTCGCATTGTATGGTCCGGGCTTGTAGCTTCGTCGACGGTAGAAGCAAGGTCTACAGAGAACTCGGTTCGTCTCCCTCGCCTAATTCCATTATGTTGGTCTTTCTCGAATGCTTTCATGTGGGTAGTTCTTCTTTTGGTCAGATTAAGACGGAGTGCTCGGTTCATTTGCAAATGCACAAGATGATAGATGGTTCTTGCTTTTTTTAGAAGTTCTTTGACATGTTGTTTTAGACAGCTTGCGAAGAAATCCAGACTAGTTCGTGGTAAAATGAAAAAGAAAGAGTGAACTTTTCTGGATTTTACTGGTCATACAATCATGTCTTTCATGTAAAATTTGAAGTCAGTAAGTATCTTTTGGGCCTGAATCTTTCTCATGAGGCCTCTTGCTTCACATTAGGTGAACTCCCATGTGTGAGTGGTTCTTGCTTTTTAAGTTATCACCCTAGTGAAAAGATTCTTCATTTCTTGTTCCTCGGTGTTCCAAATATGCTTGGTTTCAGAGTTTGCTCTTCGGAATTTCGAACCAGGGGTTCATTTGATATCTATGGTTGCCATTGCGAGGAAGTTATGTTAAACATGTTGGAAATAGATGAGTTTTGTAAAATGTGACTCCTGTAAGAGGACTTGAAGTCAAGTTTAATTTTCTTGTACAATTTGACACGAGTTCTGAGAAATGTAAGCAAACGTGTTTCTAGGATGTTGGTGGGGTAAAAATCTTAGCAGTTCAGCTTTTATGTAAAATTTGCATTTCTTTTTCTCCAGGGTTGTTTTCACTAAAAAGGAAGATTGAAGATGCAGTTCAACACACTGAGAAGATGGCTCCTACTGCACTGCAAATCGAAGAAGCTAAATAGATTAAGCTTGATGGACTGATTCGAGATTATGACCTTTGGGATGATCCTGCTGAATCCTATTATGTTCTTGTGAAGTTGGCAGACATCGCCAGAGCAGTCGATGCCCCAAGGGATTTAACTTACAAGGTGGTGTGGAATGCCATATCCATCTCATAAAATAAGCTTTTCCACCCAGTAGGTGTGGATTGAGTTGGGCAATTGTTGGGTCATTGGTTTGCCTATTATCTGTGCCGAAGCCTGAAAGCATGTGCACATACTTGTCTTGATCCTTCTACCGAGATTAACTTGATTCTTAATGTGTCAATGACTGTCATATCTAGTTTAATTGTATCAATTAAAGGCAGTGCAGTTGCTGGGCTTTAGTTGACTTTTATCTGCTGAAATTTGCAAGTGAAAGAAGCAAAGCTGATAACTCAACTAGTGGAGATGGATGCTATTAATTATGCTCTTTTCGAGCAGACATACACTTCGTCTTTGGATATGAGTAAGTTTTTGGACCGTTATGAGATGTTAAAGCTTCTTAAGGGACCATATGATGTGGATGGAGCGTCAATGATCATCAAAGCTGAATCTAATGGTAATTACCATGAGGTTTGATAATCTAACTTCATTTCTAGAATAATTATGCATGTGCAAAGAGATGATTGTCACGACCTAATTTTTTCGGGTTCACCACCTAAAACTAGGTTAATGGATTACTAAGTCTTTAAGCTTAGCTCGGGCTCTCCCAAGCCCATACCAATTCGCGACTTAGGTTTGAATTTTTAACATGCAAATGATTTTCAATCAGGAGTCGCCACTAATCTATTTTTGGTGGGTCGATTAGAAACCCAAGTAAAGTAACGGGAGATTTACTTTACTCCTACGAATCAGAGATTTATGAGTTTGGGGACTTGATTACACTAGACTATCCTAGTGCCCTTTCGATACCTTTTATTTCATTTAAAAAAAATGTTTGGCAAGCAATTTGGATTGATTTTAAATCTATCATTCTAACATGTAAGGTGATCATACATGTGTGCATACCACCAATTTAACACTCAAGAAAACAATTAAATATTGCAAAACATACCTAGAAGCAACGAAAGTATTTGCATTGTTAAATCAGAATTCACATCAGCAACCCTAGATATGATTTCTAATTAACACGCAATTTCAATTTTTGTTTTCACTTTATTTAATGAAAATCATGACTTATGCAATGCATGTAATCTAAATTAATCAAATGATGACAAGTAATGCGATGCAATGACATACTAAAATGACACGCAATATACAATTTAGTATGCGAGTTATATGTCATGCGACATTTATTAAATGACTTAGTCTAATGACGAGGAAGTTCTAATTAAATGAAACCAATAAAAACTAAATGATGTGCATTTGATATTTCTATGCAAAAATGATATAGCTAGATTAAAATTCTATCTAATTTAAACTAAGGATCAAGTCACATTAAATCCTAATTTAAACTAAGATATTATCTTCATCTAACATGCAATTTATCTAATATGCAATGACGTGCAAAAATGTCCTAATTTAACATGATATATGTATGATGATTTTTTGTGTTTTTATATTAATTACGAAATTAAAATTTCACATGCAATTCAAATAATGATAAAACTAACAACCTAAATGAATGCATTTTTTGTTTTTTTTTTTTTTTAAATTTTCCTAAATTCGGAATAAAATCCCTATTCTAGATATGCAAGATAACAAGACATATTCCAAAACAAACTGAATCTTAATTCAAATATTTTTTAGATTTTTAGTGGTTTTCAAGAAAAGCAAGTAATTATCAACTAAACATTAAATCTAAACAATCAAGATATTCAATCAAATAAAGGATTAAAATAATCGAAAAAATAACCTGTTGTCTCACGAGTCAAATTAACGATTATCCTAACCCTAATTATCATGACAAAAGATCAAAATAACTAAAAATCTGATCCGAATTCTTACAGATCAAATGAATAGTTATATTGATTCAACACTTAAAATAATATCGACAAATCCCAAAATTTAATATAATTAAAAAAATGATCCGACATCTTACGGATCAAATTAGTAATTACAATAATTCTGGGGACCTTGCGGATAATGCCAAAAATTCATGAGATGAAGATCACTTCAAATTTACACAATAATAATAAAACTAACTAAAAGTAAAGTAAAATAATATAAAATAAGAAAAAGAAAAAATAAAAGAAAAATAAACAACCTAAGGAAAATGGAGGAGCAGCCAATTCATCAACGCCCTAAGCGAGGGTTTGGGTCGCCGGCGTTCGGGGCTTCGGTGAGGTGAATCGCCGGTGCGGCTGGATGGCGACGGCTTAACTCGGCTCGGGCAGAGGTGGAGCAAGGCGGACGGGCGGTTCTTTGTGGCGTGCGTCACTCGGGCGTGAGATGCGCCGCTCGGGGGCTGCCGGGGGCGACGAGGCTGTGCAGCCGCCGAATTTGATGGCGTCGGGAAGGTCTCGAGGTTGCGGGCTGCTGATCGACGACGGCAAGGACTGGGCTTCGAATCGCGAGCGAAGCGACGGCTTCGCGGCCGAGACGGCGTTAGGCTGTGGAGGTGTGGTCGCGGGTCGTCGGGTGGATGCGTCGGAGGCGAGTGAGAGCTGCGCGGTCGCGGGCCGGCTTCGGGCGGCGTCGATCCGGGAATCGAGACAGAGGTGGCGCTGGCAAGGGGGAGTCGCGGACGACCGGGCTGGCGTCGCGGTTTGGTCTGCCGAGGTTGCGGGCTGCTCGGTGTTCCGGTGCGACCGAGCGACAATGCTCGGAGACGCCGAGCGGGGGGCTCGGATGTGTGGCAACGACGGACGAAGTCGCGATCAGTAGGGCAAGCTCCTATGGATCGTGTAAGGGTGCAGATCCGGCTTAGGTGACCACGGAGGCGCGGCTGATCCGGGTGGTGCGGCGAAGCACGGTGGCGATGTCCGGCGGGCGGGAGACGGAGCGTGGGCGTAAGGTAGCAAGTCGCGGAGAAGAAGAACAGTGTTCTTCTTCTCTTTTTTTTTAATTTTTCTATTTTTCCTCCTGTCTCTCTCTCACGTCACTCTTATTTTCTGGTTTTTCCTTATCCGGCGCACGTCCTTTCCTCTCTGCAAAAGCTTTTTTTGCTTTTTTGACATTTTCTCTTCTTTCCTTTCAACCTCCACGGATGGCTTCTCTCTCCTCTTTCACTTTTTACTTATTTGTCTTCTTTTCCTTCGAACCGAGAAAAACCCTCTTTTCCCTTTTTTTTTTTTTTTTTTTTTTGACTTTTCTTTCCTTCGACGAAGACGAAGAGAAATAACCCCTTCGCTCGGTTCCGAAGCCTCGCATTTTATAGTGAAAGTGCTCAAAGTTGTTGTTGCTGGCGAGACATTCACTCAACGACTCCAACAATAAAAGGCTCCAAAATCAAATAAAAACTGATTTTTTTTTGAATTTTGAAATGAAGATATATTTTCAACAACAAAATTTCCAAAACCGAATTCTTATTTTATTTATTATTTTCTAAAATATTAGGTGTCAACAATGATGTTTATATCACACTCTTCCGTTGTAATATACATTGATGTAGAATGGATGCACAGTCTCTAGTTCCTGCTTCTTTATAATACTTACGCCAAAATATAGGAGTTTCAAAGAACTTGAGAATGAAAAAACTGCATATATATGTACATATGAGGGTGGGACATTATTAGTGGAATCTTGTTAGTATATATGTATGCTTGTGCGCATCACCATTTCAGTTACTTCTTATCTATGAATCTCTTTGCTTGATGACTTAGATGTCTTGAATATCAAACGTGGGATTTCTCCAGAGTTTAATGGATATTTAATTTGTTGTCTAGTATCCTTCTTCCTGTGGGAGGTATTTTCCATGTCCCTCCCCTGAATTCCAACTCATAAGTAAACATTTTGAGTGATAATGTGGTGGCTATCAAAAGAATAATGAGAAAAAAGAAAAGTGAGAATTTGATCGATATGGATAGTGGTTTGATATTATTCTCCACTATGAGGATACTTCTGTTATGAGGATACTTCATTTTGACATTAGTATGAACTAGGACAGGGAATGATAAGTTGCTAATCTATTTGCATATGACAGATGAAATCCTGGAAAATAGCGGACTGTAATATTCATCTATAATGGGGATATATTCATTTTCCATTAGCTAATTCAATGAAGTTCACTCAGTTTTGTTGACCCAAAAAAAAAAAAAAAGAATCTTTTGGGCTTATGCCTATGCTGGTTCCAATCTCTCTGTCTCTCATGCATTTGCTAATCCAATTATGGGCTGAAAAACTACTAAGAATGTACCAAAAATGGGCTGAGAAGCAAGGTTATTGAGGGAGGATTGTAGAGAAGCGTTGGGCAACGAATGGTGGAATCACTTCTGCAACGGTTGAATTTGAATTTGATTATGCATATGGTTGTCTTCAAGGGGAGAGGGGTGTTCATCAAATGATAAGTGGTTCAGAAACTGGATCAACAATTGATGAGGTAGGTTTACAATTATCATTTTTGTTTTAATGAAACATTGATGTATATTGCTATTGGTTTTTGACTTCTTTTTTAACAATGAACTCTGAATGATTTGTTTCTTCTCTTTCCGGAGATTTCAGAAGGCAAATTGTGGCATCTTGTTAGTGCATCATTAATATCAAGAAACAATTTAAAGTGTATTAAAGACATGACAACATGTAAATGACCGTGCGCAAGGAAAAACACAATGTAATTGGAAGATTGATTGTTTCTGTGGCTCTTTCTTGAAATCAAAGCAGCTAAATATGAACTCGTACTCATGGCACCTTATTGTATATATTTGGGTAAATTCTTTGTTGATCTTATCTTAATCACACACTTAGATATATGTGTGGCACCTAGATGTATTCATGTACCATAGAGTCTAACAATGGCTAAAAAATATAAGATATGCAACTTCAAATGGCGTGTGGATTAATTTTGCATATGAGCTTAAGGTTGATTTTGTTAAAATATGTCTTGAGTTTAAGCCTGAAGTAAAAAACTGAATTTTGAAAATAAATTAAATTGAAATAGAAGAAGATGAGTACACGAGTTAGTCTTCCTAAAGCTGGTCAACAAACGTTGGAGGTAGTTGACCGAGGCAATCGGTTTCTTGATGGAGTTGGTCGAAGGAAATAAAAAGGGAAAGTCAAATCTTTTGCTTTTGTTGACCAATCTTGGATGATTCGTTTTCCTTTATGCATGCAAGTCTCTGGCGGTGGATTATAGTATTTATTTTGAAGGCTTGCTCGAGGGATTTTTTTTTTTTTTAGTGAAGCATACATATTCAAGCGTCGTTTTACTTTGAGTGCTGTGGCTATTTTGTTTTGAGAGATGTCCATAGGTGCTGGGTGCTTGGCCTTGGGTCTTCATGTTGTTCGTGCTGCGAAGCTTACTCGTGAATTACATCCAAGAAGTTTAGTGTTGAAGTCAATCAAATCTTGTGGTAAGATTTGCGTGTAATTCCTTCGCGAGATTGAGAGATTATTTTTGAGGAATTTCGGGGCTAAACACTGCGTGCGTTATTGGGTGTAATTAGGGCTTGGGAAACACTGAGAGAGTGTTTGAGTGACTCGAGTGTGTAATCTCCTTGTATCGCTTGATTTATAGTGAAATTCGTTGCTGCTCTCCCCATGGACGTAAGTCTTTACGATTGAACCAAGTAAATCTGGTGTCCGATTTATTTTCTTCATCTATATATATTATTGTTTGATCGCTCGCCTTTTCGCAACAAGTGGTATCAAAACTAGGTTTGACTGAGTTGAAGCGAATTGATGGCAACAGAAGAAGTAAAAGTGAGAATTGACAGATTTGATAGGAAGGATTTTAGTTTCTGGAAGATGCAAATTGAAGATTATCTTTACCAGATGAAACTACACTTGCCCTTGTCTGGGGAGAAACTAGAGACGATAAAGCAAGCTAATTGGAATTTGCTGGATAGACGAGCTATGGGTGTTATTCGGCTGATGTTGGCTCGTAACGTCACGTTTAACATCTTGAAGGAGAAGACCATTGCTGATTTGATGCAAGCCCTATCGGATATGTACGAAAAGCCCTCTGCGATCAACAAGGTCTATTTGATGCGGCATCTGTTTCATTTGAAGATGAGCGAAGGTGCGTCAGTTGCAGATCATATCAATGAATTCAATGTGATTGTTAGTTAATTGAGTTCAGTTGAGATTGACTTTGAAGATGAGGTACATGCTTTGATTCTGTTATCCTCATTGCCCGATAGTTGGAATACTACTATTACTATTGTTAGTAATTCCTCTGGGTCAACAAGTTTGACGTTTGATGGGGTTCGAAATTTGATTCCGAGTGAGGATATTCATAGAAGAGAATTTGGTGAATCTATATCTACTACTTTAGTAGGTGAAAATAGAGGAAAATCTGTAACACGTGTGAGTAAGAGTAGTACTAATATGAACAGACGCAGTCAATCTAGGACTGCTAATGTTGTCTGTTGGAGCTGTGGCAAGAGGGGGCATCTTGGAAGGGATTGCCTTAAGCTGAAAAATGAGAAGGGTAAGAGAATTATAGTTAATTCTGCAGATAATGTTACAGCTATAGTAGATAATATCGATTATGTCTTGTCTATCACTAATGATTCATCGCTTGATGGATGGATTTTGGATTCTAGTTGTTCTTTTCATGTCACACCAAATAGAAACTGGTTTACTACTTATCAATGCATGAATAATAGTAAAGTACAGTTGGGGAACAACAATGAATGTGATGTCATCGGTGTTGGCAATGTTAAAATCAGAATGCATGATGGTATCGTGAGGACATTGACTGGAGTGAGGCATGTTCCAGATTTGAAAAAGAACTTAATTTCCTTGGATGCCCTAGATTCAGCTGGTTGCAGGTATCCTTCAAAAAGTGGAATTCTGAAGATTGTTCGAGGTGCCTTGGTGATAATGAAAGGAATCAAACACGGAGGCCTGTCTAAACTTCAAGATGAGACAGTAACAAATTTCGCTGCGGAGACATCAGATGCATCTAGTCGAGAGTCTTTTGACTGCTCGAGGAAGACCTGAATGTTTGTGCCAAGGCACAAATTTCATGCTAGTATTAGGATCTCGCGGTTAGGAGCTTTAATCGAGACAGAGACTAGTAAGTCGATATGTGCGGACTGACAATAGCATGGTGTTCTGCTCGGAACTGGCAAATAAATTCTGCATGAAAAAGGGCATAGTGAAACATTGCATTAGTGCCAATAAATCACAACAATTTGCAAAATTGATGAGCAGAACATTACTAGAGACGAGTCAAAAAATTATCTCTAGTACGGTATTGCTAGGAGAATCCTAGTTGATGTGCTTAGTACGATAAACTGCATGGTGAATAGATCCCCATCAACTGCTATTGAATGGCAAGCTCCTAAAGAAGTGTGGTCAGGTAATATTGCTGGTTATTATATTATTAGAATATTTGGTTGCTCGTCTTATTTTCGAGTGAGTGATGGTAAGTTTGATGGGAGGGCAAGGTGCATATTTCTTGGCTATGCACAAGGTGAGTGGGGGCAATCCGTTGTGGTGCCCGGATATAAATTCACCTATTGGTAGCAGAGAAGTTACCATTAACAAGTCTCTGATAGTTCTGGCTATGAGTGTTTGTGGCAATGTTAATATGGATTTGAATGGTGTTTAGCTTGAGGTGAAGTTGCAACCAGAAACTCCTAAGATAGCAAGTACAGGTACTAGCAAAGTAATCAACACAGATGGTGTTTGTAGCGAGGTAGAGCTTATAGAGCTAACGATTGTCGTAGCTGTCGAAATTAACAAGGTATGTATTTGATAGGATATGAATGCAACAATGGTTTTACTTTATCTGCAGTTGAGGAGGTTGCGTCGGAAGATCCTTACGAAGTAGTTAAAGGCGCATGTGGAGTTGGTATTCTAATGAGGTCCTCGGTTATGGCAAAGTTCAAGCGAGGCTTGGACTTGGATAATATCTGTGGCGGTTGAGCCCATTGCGGGCTATGGGAAAGTAGCAGCAGAATTTGAATTTTTACGAAGTGATTGCGACTTGGCTCAAATGTCAAGCCAAGGTAGAGATTGTTAAAATATGTCTTGAGTTTAAGCTCAAAGTAAAAAGTTGAATTTTGAAAATAAATTAAATTGAAATAAAGGAAGATGAGTGCACGAATTAGTCTTCCTAAAGTTGGTCAACAAACGTTGGAGGTAGTTGACCGAGGCAGTCGGTTTCTTGATGGAGTTGGACGAAGGAAATAAAAGGGAAAGTCAAATCTTTTGCTTTTGTTGACTGAATCTTGGATGATTCGTTTTCCTTTATGCATGCAAGTCTCTGGCGGTGGAATATAGTATTTATTTTGAAGGCTTGCTCGAGGGACTCTTTTTTTAGTGAAGCATACATATTCAAGCGCCGTTTTACTTTGAGTGCTGTGGCTATTTTGTTTTGAGAGACGTCCATACGTGCTGAGTGCTTGGCCTTGGGTCTTCGTGTTGTTCGTGTTGTGAAGCTTACTCGTGAATTACATCCAAGAAGTTTAGTGTTGAAGTCGATCAAATCTTGTGGTAAGATTTGTGTGTAATTCCTTCGCAAGATCGAGATATTATTTTTGAGGAATTTCGGGGCTAAACACTGCGTGCGTTATTAGGTGCAGTTGGGGCTTGGAAAACACCAAGAGAGTGTTTCAGTGACTCGAGTATGTAATCTGGTGTTCGATTTATTTTCTTCATCTGTCATATTATTGTTTGATCGCTTGCCTTTTCACAATAGACTTAGTTCACTCAAAAACATAGCCAAGGGAATTGTTGCATTTCATGTGATCCTACCATTCAAGTTGTTTCTTTTTATAGTATATCTGCTTCTTATAAAAGTGAATTGAAGGTCGAGACAAGCCTTTCCTGTGTAATGTGTTTCTGTTCCGCTACATCATTGGCCCCTAAATTCCTGTCAGTTCCTCATTTTAGTACTCAAAATTTGCAGGTTAGCCTAGCAGCTGTCGATATAATTCCTCTGTTCCATGGTTCGGCCCCTAACCTAAATTAGTGAGGAGGATTTGCTAATCTTGTGCCCATCGTCATCGCCTGAAGTAAAAGTCATTGAAGGCCGGTCTGGAGTTGTTATTCAGCATGTTCCTACTGGTTTTGTCGTCCAATCTTCAGGTAATGAGTTGTCTATTCCCTTATTTGTTAGGGTTGACCTTCCAACTCAAATTTGTTTACCAATGGTTTCCACAATCCGGTTTTGACTTTACAAAGAAGCAAATGCCTATTCCTCAACATACGTTCATGATTGCCTGTCTAGTATGACATTTTGTGATTGAGAAATAAGATCTCAAAATTTTTATCCCAGGTGAAAGGAGCATTTTTTCAAATAAGATTAAGACCCTCAACCGGTTGAAGGCTAAACTTCTTGTCGTAGCCGGCGATGTAGGAGTTCCAGGCATAAATGGCTTCAAGAAAGAAAATATGTTCGACATATGGTGAGATGAGGTCCGAAGATACGTTATTTACCCTCGCAAGCATGTGAAAGATGTAAGAAGTGGTGTTGAAAAGCCTGACCTGTATTATGTTTTAGACGGTAATATAGAACCTCTGATTGGAGCTCATATCCAGATGAGACTGTCAAATGACATGCCTCCATAGTAAAGCAGTTTTTCCCAATTTCGCTCTATTAATTTATTTCTCTGCGTTGGTTCTTCATCCCAAATTTTTAGAGCTTGAAGTTTATTTTTATGTTAAAAACAAGACAATTGTTCCTTTGTCATAAATGTATCTACGCCAGAAATTTATTTTGTTGACAAAACCATAAGTTGGGAAAAAAGAAAGTGACCCTTCGGTAGGCATTTTGACTGGGGGCACCGAGCGATTTTAGCTAAAAAATTGAATGTAATCCGATCAAATTCCCATCACACGCGTGTAAACTACTCGAGAATAGGACTATTGTCGTGAACTAGGCACATGAAGTTACTGAGCTTCTTTGCTGGTTCACGATCTTTAGTAATTCTTACTGTCAGCAATAAGTAATTCTAATTCCACCAAACATTGCTCTCAAAGTTCGATGAGTATGTATAAGACGTGCATTCACAGAATTTGGAATGATGTAATTAAGTTTACATGTTGACATCCCAATGTTTAATTTGGTGTGAGGAACAGGCATGCCAATTAAACACACGAGGTAGATTCTTTCTTGATGTTACTGTTCCCTTCGAGCTTCGGCCTCCGTCTTCTCACTTGGTTTATGAAGTTAGTGGGCATGATAAGTTCACGTTATGAGCATGAATAACTAAGAAGCAATAATAAGCAGTTCAGGATTTATGAAGAAGCAATTGCAGTTCATTGATATAGATAAAAGTTTAAAGATGGCAAAAACATGTCTATGGACGATGATAATAATTAGCAGTTCAGGCTTTATCCTGGCCTTTGTGAAGTTTGCTGGGACTTCCTGGTATAACCAACATAACAATTCCAAGCAAATTTCCCTTATCATGCAAAGACAGATTCCGGAGCCTTCGTAGTTGTCAAGGAATCAAGCAAACAGAATACACTTGAGCAGCTGGAGGATTCCATAAATAAATGAAACTCGCTAATTACATTTGTCTAAAACATTGCCAACATTTTCGCACCTAATTATGGGAACATCATCATCTTCAGGTCTACCACGTTCATGTACAAAATTCAAGAGCCAAAAATGACATTGCTGATACGTGCTCCTTTGAGGTTCTCTAACAACAAGACGCAAGCAAGGATCCATGATAAGTCATTGTACGCCCAGCCTTACTCCTTAAAAGACTGAGCAGCAGACGGTTGTAGACAACGGTCTTTCCAGACTTCCTTTTAAATTAAAAAAAACTACCACCAGATAATCAGATTGAATTGCAAACCAGAACGATTGTACCTACAACTTGCACTCAGCATTTCAGCACTTTTCCCCTACCGGCTTCGGCATCAGAATGTATGTTCAAAAACTTGCACAGGTTTTTTCGAAAGTGATTTCAATGTTCCATCATAACTCTTTCTCCAAAAGATGCCTTGTAAAATAATCTAGAAAAACCCGAGATCACTCCACGGGGCCCGAGACAAAGTAAATACGGTCAGCCCCCTCATCTCGTCCTTCTTTTCTTTGCCCCCTTTGCTAAGCAAATTTCATCAAAAAAACTTTCCCTTGCTAGTGGCTTCAACATGAATGACAATTGTCACGCCCCGATCCTCGGGCACGCACACATCCGTCTAACTTGGTCGATTTTATAATGCGATATCCCAGGACAATGTATCGCCGACCCTTTCATTTTTAAGCACATGCGGAAGCAGTTAAAATCCCCAGAAAATAAATCGATGGGATAGAAAAGCAGGGCCATATCTTTCTTATTGAAATTTACAACCAAACCTTTATACATGGCATTAGACAGAGCACTTCACAAACTATTCGCAACTCCAGAGTCTCACTCTATCTAAACATATACAAAAGGGTTCACAAAGAGATGGGGTTTCAATCCTCGTCTAAGTCATACTCGAGATCATCATGATCCTCTTCTGATTCCTCCACTCTGATCATTCTCTTCCTTAATTTCACCTGCGAGTTCTCATTCACAAATTCCTCCCCTGCTCGGCTCCTCGTCGGGATCCTGAAATGTTTTCCCCAACCGGATGAGACTACGTCTCGGCGAGTTCTACCCCACTAAGCCCGATTAGTAAACTATTATACTAAAGGCTGCCTAAACACGCATAGGTTAGAAGACGTACCTTGGCATCAGATCCCACCTGCAAGTCAGTACAATTTACAATAGGCACTCAAGCAATCATATCACCGATCGAAGCATCGATCAAATCGACCTAGTCGATTACAAGCCAACAAGACCACTCACGGTCATTTCCATTCAGTCAATCAACTCACAACATCAAATTAAAACAATGATCAATCGACCTCGTCGATTACATGTCAATTGGACCATTTCTAAGTCATCTCACTCCACACCATATAATCCCCAATAGTACACTCAGTCACAGAGCTACAGTAATGCTCTCGGGCGTCTATTCGCCAAGATGATGTACAATAAACACTTTTGTGCATACTCGTAGACATTCCACTTTCCTTCAGCCACATGGGCACGATACTCGATACACAGAATTATGGCCACGCGGGCACGATCTACGCCACATAGGCACGATCAACTATCACCACACAGGCATGATCAATTACCGCCACATAGGCATGATCAACTATCGCCACACAGGCATGATCAACTACCGCCACACAGGCATGATCAACTACCGCCACACAGGCATGATCAATTACCGCCACACAGGCATGATCAACTACCGCTACACAGGCATGATCAACTATCGCCACACTGGCATGATCAATTACCGCCACACAGGCATGATCATCTATCGCCACACAGGCATGATCAATTTATCTAACCATTTACTTGCATTCTCTAAGGCATCCTTCATGCCAAAGCGATGTAATTATCGCCGAGCCACATCACACAAAGATTCCTTCACACAAAGCATTTCTTTTCATCTTTTATCATCAATAATAAAATATCGTGCATTAGTACACAATTGGCCTTAGCCAAAATATAATGATTTCGATTCCACAATTCGCACCATGAATTGCGTCCACCAAAACACTTTTGGTGCTATCAACCGACGCCCGGTTATTTTCCAATTAATTTTCCAAATTAATTAACTCAGGAAAATAATCTTGTAATCACCATTAATTCACTTCAGCACAAAATAAAGCTCAATTAAATAAATGAACTGCGCCACGATGATCAGCACGAAATTTCGGTCATCGGCCAACAAAATCTTAATTTCCGAAAAATAAATAAATAATTAATTTCGAAAATTAATTATTAATTATTAAAAATTCCATTTAGCTCAAAAGAAAGCCAATTTAAATAAACGGGCTACACCACGATCATCAACATAATATTCCGGTCACTTTGGCCATCTCAACCTTAATTTCCGAAAAATAAATAATTAAATAATAATTTCGAAAATTAAACAATTAACATTAAAATTCAATTTAGCTCAAACTAAAGCCCGATTAAATAAACGGACTTCACCACGGTCATCAGCATAATTTTCCGGTTCCGGACCATCTTCCTTGAATATCCGGAAAATAAATAATTATTTAATTTAATTCCGAAAATTAATATTAAAATGCCAAAAATCCCACTTAGGCCCGAATCGCCAAATTGAAGCCCGATTAGGGATCGGAAAATTCCCGAGATACTTCCAATAAATAGTAGACCACGTCTACTTGCTAATTACGCAATCAATTTAATTAAATCACATCACAATTGACTAATAATTGCTAATTAAATCTAATCTAACAACCTAAACATAATTAATTAAATCTAAACCAACCTTAAGCATAAATTAGCCACTAATCCTGGATTAGTGAGATTACTCACCAAATCGCGCGCAAATCGGATCAACCCGACGGCGGCGACACGAGGAACGATTCCTTCCAAAGCGACTCGCGGATCCGGGGCCCGGAAACGGCCCAAAAGCGGGCCCGAACCAGCTGAAACCCATTCCGTGGTCCTGCTGGACGGAGCCGAACGGGGCTGCTCCGGCGGCTAGGGCGGCGAGGGGAAGCCGACGGAGGGCGAGGGGGTCGCGGGGGTGGTCCGGCGAGGCTAGGCGGTGGCCGGAGGTGGCCGGACGGAGCTGGAACAGGGGAGAATCGAGCTGGGTCGCGGCTGGATCGCACGGCCTGGGCGCGCACGGACGGCGGCGAGCGTGCGGGCGCGGTGCGGGCGGCGGTGTGGCGGTGCGACGACGGGACGACGAGCTGCGTTGCTTCTGCTCCGAGCTCCTGGTTCGCACGCGAAGAAACGAAGGAGAAGAAAGAAGCTGGTTCGGTCGAGCGTGCGGAGGAAGAAGAAGAAAAAGAGAGAGAGAGAGAGAGAGAGAGAGAGAGAGAAGAGATAGGTATTGACTGGTCAAAGTAAAAAGGAGAGAGAGAAGGTGGGCGGTGGGGAATTCGCACGAGGGGGAGGGAAAAAGAGAGAAGAGAGAGAGAAAAGAAAGAGAGAAAAGGGAGAGAGAGAAAAGAAATCTAAAAATCATATTTTTCTTATTTTTCTTTTCTCTTTCCCTTTCTAATTTCTTCCAGTCTTCGATTTTTCCTACGATAATTTCTTTCTTGAAATTTCGGACTCGTCGATAATTTGACAATCGATGAGACAAGGTCCTAAAAATGAATTGTGACACGCTCAGATATTCGATTCCCAAAACCGAATTAAATTTCATGATTAAAATCGACCGAACGTGATTTTAGTCCAATCCAACAAATAAGGTAGCTTTTAGAGATTTTACCGTGGATATATCCCTTAAAGGCTTCACCCAATAAGTTAGTTAACTCATGAGTGATCAGCTCAGAGAAAAAGGACCATAGGCACGCTGACGATATGCACATTTCATATGTTCGGGACGGGGTCGAAATTCGGGATGTCACAACAATGACAAGAAAAGCTCAATACTTTTCAGCAAACAGCATCTAGGATGATGCTGCCAGACTACCTTCGCAGAATCCATTCACCAAGATCCCAAAAGAGATGACAGAACTAAAGCTTGAGAATCAGGCCAATAGGACTATGATCACTACCGGTGATATCAGGAACGATGTACGAGTCATGAACTTTGTCTGCTATAGATTCTGAAACAAGAAAATAATCAAGCCGCCACCCTGTAGATTGCAAGAGGATAGTTAACAGGTGAGAATACCTATTTCCATATGCTTCATCTGATAAGACAACGATATGCATAATGACTCAATAAAAAGCAAAAGCTTGTCGTTGCTCATATTATCACCATTACAGGAGAGAAGTGTAACCTTAGTTATATAATGTTCCATCAAGTAGATCTATGTATACCTTTATTTGTCTTCCTCCCATCATGCCGATAACCCCAATAAGTATAACCAACAGCATGAGGATCTAAAGGTATCAACAAAGCCCCTCGACAGGAAGTTGGTCTCAAAAGATTCCCTTTCTTCAATTGTAAATCCATCACTTCTTTTATTTTCATGGAGTCTCATGACAATCAGATTAATGACAGAAATAAGAAACATTAGACGTATTAAGAACTTCTGTTGCGGGATGCCAAACAGCCTGAATTGTGATTTTTCCTTTTAAGTGGGGTGGGGGGCATATGGTGAGGCCAGGACATTGTCCTGTGACAGTTAAAAAGCTCATGCAAATTATTAATGCACCTAGTCAATCAAAGGCAGAAAAGGCACATTGATTGTTTCCCTTACCGCAGGATCATAAATGTCTATTTCCTGATGGACACAATCAGATCGCCAGTCAAAATCACGGGCTTCGACTTTTCAAGTTCCTGTATTGCCAACAGCAAGCACAAATTTGAGTAAGAGATGAAACAATATTGCAACAGAATAAAAATAGTAGTCTATCGGAAAACCTTTATAGGTTGTAGAATTGATCCATGATATGGTGAATAATGACTCCAGAACAAAAGTCTAAATAGCTTTATCAAAAAACAAAAGGGCTACATAGTGCTGAACATACTTTATGTAGTTACCAAGAGACGGATCCCACTGTGAAAGTGTGTAACAGAGTAAACCGATGAAATAGATTGATAGCAGTCTTCTCAGGCCATCACCAGAATTAGGAACGTAACCGCTCAAGAGATAGAACGAATCAAACTCTGCAAAGTGACAAGCCGTCCCTCAAAATCATGATCGATATGCCCAAGCCATATGTAACTGAAAGGGGCTTTATCTGCACAAAAAAAAAAAAAAAATACTAGTAATAACCTCAAAAATAATAATCCAAAAAAGCCAAATGTAGGAGAAAACTAGAAGGCACGGTATCCACCTTACACAAATTAATATACAGAAAAGGTACTACTTTTGCGTTTCTGACATACAAAGTGCAACTCATGTTGATTTTATTATTCATCCAACATCACTTGAGATGCTACTTATATCTCATGAGCAACTTAACTGATCATTGGCTGTGATCTTTATTTAAGATGAGAAGCATTTCATTCGAATAGACACAAAGCAAATGGACTAACCCTACTACAAGCATATTATTTATCAATTAACTAGATTAAAACATCATAATATCTATATAGACTCCGACATTCTCAGTCAAAACATGACAATTCATTGGGGTCAAATGCACTCGCTGTAACAAATCAGAATGCCTTTGAACAGCAACAGTAGGTAGGGAGCTAGTCCTTCAACCCGGTCGTTCGTACTCTTCCCACATGCTTTACACTAACAATTTACAAGCCTTAGAAACAACCATAGAAATAAAAAAAAAGGACTTACATGTTTCATTATCATTTTGAGAAAAAGCGTGACGCAAAAAATTTCATTTTCATAAACAAATTGCTCTTTGTTAAGGCAAATTCTCAAGACCTCATGGTTTTCCATCAGTAATATTCACTTCCCTGCTCAATAATCTCCCTTGCAAGCATCAAATAGAAAATCTTGATTTTTGCTTACTGTAAAGGTTATGCAGGAAACACTATAATGACTATCACACGCTTGCAAGTAAAACATTCATCCCCACCTCAATGTAGCTCTCAATTCGTGAAATGTCATTGCCTCAATTTTGGCTGGGTCATTATTAGGCAACAAGACTTCACCAATGCTTGCACCGGAATTTTTCTGCAAAAAAAATGAATGCTAAATGGTCAAGTCCCCAAAAGACGGGTGGAACAATAGGTTCAATTAAAAGACAATACCTTGACATGGCTTTTGGTAGAACTAGGAATTGAAGCCATCAATCCTTTCGATTTCTTCCCTTTCGTGTCCTCAGAAGTCGCCGCCGACTCAGGTGTTGACAAATTCGACACACCCCTTTTGGACACCATTTTGCCCACTCCGAGCAAGACAATAGAACGTCCAACCCAGAATCTCAGAGCAGTCGCGAAGCTACAACATGCGAAAAAAGTCAGCAACTTTTTAAGGAACCAAAGCAAGGCTTAGCATCACAGAGTGAAACCTAGATTTGGAACTACCGTCACATTGTCGCTTGGTAGTCGCTTTTGCTGAAGGACCGATCGAAGTGAAAAGGGTAGTCATTTGGAAAGAAAGACTATAAAATTCATGCTGGGTTCACGCAAAAATGAGAGGTACCCAGACGAACCTTAAAGAAGGGGTGGCGAAACCCCTGAACCCTAGTCGAAATGCTTGTCTCATGGATGAAAGAATGCATAGAGAGACACACTTAGAGAGAGAGAGGTAGTACGGTGTTGTTGAGCAAGGAAGAAGAGACGCAGCATGAGGGCATAGCCAAGACCTCATCGAACCACAAGGGAAGAACCGCCAAAAGTGTGGGAGGTCGTGGGAGAGGCAAGCAAAATCGGCCGTCGTTGGGAGGGAGCGACGGTCGTTGAAGGAACAGTTAGACCGGAAGGTTCAGTGTGTTGGGGTAGAGTGCAGAGAGAGCATTGAGCATCGGAGCTAGGAGAAAATATGTACGCCTCCTAGTTTGTCGATTGCTTGCGGTGGTTCGCCGATCAGAAAGAGGGAGGGTGGAGAGCGAGGGAGTTCGTCAGACAGGGAGAGCGAGGGTAGAGAGAAGGAAATGTGAGGAAGGCTTGCGCTCTTTTTTTCTTTTTACGAGGAGAGAGAATCCACCCATTCAAGTGAGGAGAGTGAAAAATTTTGAGCAGGAGGAATACGCTGACCATCCTTTCTTCTGCAGTTTCATTTTTTATCGGGTCCCGCTTAGGGACACGTGCCGGTTTTTCATTGGTATGTGCGCACTAGGTCAGTGGATGACATGACGTGCACATACCACTGAATATTTTCTCCTTGATTAGATAGTTAGATCATAGTGATATAGCTTCGTTTTTTATTTGGTTAGCATTTAGGGAAATTCATTTCTTGGTTTTAGATTAAAAAAGTAATTAAAAATAATTAAAAATTGAAAGTAAAAACTAAAAAAAAGAAGTCAAATTTAGATAATCATATCTAGTGGATAGTTACCTACAACAGTTTATTTGAATAAAGGTAGCAATCTTTGGATTCGTTTTGGTAGAAGTAGATTTGTTTCTTTAAAAACTTTAGATTCAATTTGATTTTTTTATTTTGGGTCGATCCTACTTTACTCTTACTCTAACTCTCACTCTCAGACTTTTGTCCCGTATTTTTTGCAGGGCATGAGAGTCAAAACCGACACTTGAAACTAAATCGTCCTCACCTCAACCCTTCTTGATAAGATGAGGATTCAACCCCCCTCCTTCTTCCATATTGAAAGGATGGGCAAACCCCAGTGGCTTAGCTCATGGGAGTTGCTGTCTCGAAGCTTCATAAAATAGCTTGCTTGACCTGTATTGGTTACTTTAACATACTTCATTTTTTACTCGATCTTTCATTGTTTTTATTTTTATTTTTTGACAAATTAGTTGTGATTCTTATATATATATAAGTGATTTTTGTGTTTTCATGGAATTGTTAGGTTATATCTTAGTATCATAATAAAGACAAAAACATCGCATAGACACTTGGCATATAAGGATTTTAGGATTCACAAATGGATAAAAAGACTGCATGTGACACTTAGCCGACAAATATTCAAAATTAGATATCAAAAATGCATTATTGAATAAACTAGTGTAATCAAGTCCCATACTTAGATTTATGGTTGAATAGGAAGAAGATATACTCTTGTATCTTAGTAAACTTCACATGCTAGCTTCAGTAGAAGTATTGGAAGATAATCCATAATCTTAATCAAA
This sequence comes from Eucalyptus sideroxylon, assembly GCA_014182405.2. Classification (NCBI taxonomy): domain Eukaryota; kingdom Viridiplantae; phylum Streptophyta; class Magnoliopsida; order Myrtales; family Myrtaceae; genus Eucalyptus; species Eucalyptus sideroxylon. Next base: position 33,069,033 of record CM024556.2, on the reverse strand, counting down.
TATTCTATGATCACTTCCATATTTGTGACTGTCTCTGGATACTTTTGTACGATGTTTGGGTCAAATATTTGCATAGTAAATAGGCTAATCTACATGTATCGAATACTTTGTTTCTCTTTTCTACATTTTGCATTTATTGTATAATATGTTATCAATTAAGAGAAATTTTTTTTGCTGTTTATTATTGCAATTGTGACGCTTACGTCCTGTGTCATCGGCAAGTAGTCAAGACTTGATTTTCTTTAGTCAACTAAACCGATTTTTCTCCATGATCGCGCATTATCGGGAACTAATCAACTTAAATCTTCACATTAACAATTTAACGGGGGATTATATGATTTTTCTCCAAAAAAAAAAAAAAAAAAAAAGGGCATTTCATCCCACATAATTCTCGTTTTTAGCTTCTAACCTAATATGCCACTCAACATTAAATCCATAACAATTGATATTTCCTCATGATTTTGAGGCGACACACTTTTTGCCATAATTATTAGGGGTGAGCATGGTCCTAGGCGAAGAACTGAATTGGTAGTAACTTGTCTGGTTCCGGCTTCCAAGATATGTAAGGTAGGTTTTAGGTTCCAAAAATTGAGAAACCTATTTCGATGGGTAGGTTTCAGGTTTTAGGGAGGTGGAACCTAGAACTTATTTTTGTGTTTTTCTTGATCTATGTCTTCGCATGATCATGTAGTATTCCATAGAGTCCGATGATAAGTGTATAATTTAAAACCATTAGTCTGAATTTTCATTTTGTGAGTGAGATTTTTACTATGCTAATTTTCATATTTTTTGTGTCTAAATATAAGTTGAGGTTAGTGGATTGTAGCAGTAAGTGGCAGTTATTAAAGGTGATGATTCATTGCAACCATTCAATAAATAATACAAGTGAACCGACCCTAGAACTTGTGAGAGGGTAAGTTCCAGGTTCTAAAGTATATATGGTAGGTTCTAAATTTTAAAAAAATAAGGAACTTGTTCCGGCGGGTAAGCTACAGGTTTTAGGTGGAACCTATACAAAACTTGAAACCACTCACCCCTAATAATTATATTGAGATATTCATTTCGAGTGTAAGGAAAAAACCTCATATGTCAACATATTCTTTGAGTCACACATCTAGGTAAGTTGATGATATAAATTCTATGTCTTTAGATCTCATCGTTTCTGTCCAAAGTGGACAAAGAAAGTAGAAAGTTAGAACTTCCAATTCTACACTACACCAAACTTAAAAAAAAATAAAAATCAAAGAGTTTACACTAGTAGCGCAAGATAACATAACATATAAGGGAAAATGGAGAAAATTACTTTGTATATTGATAACATGTGTACAAGTACGTTGATCCATTTACAGCGTAAGAATGAAAGAAAACTTGGGAAATAATATACAAAGAATTACAACTTTCTATTCACTAAATCAATCACAGATTGACCAAATCAAATTAGGATCAGTGCCGTACTTAGGATCTTCAATTAGATCTCCAACACTCCCCTTCAAGCTGGTGGCGTGTATATGTCAAGGTGGCATAGGGGAAGATATGCTTGGAAATGATTATAAAAGATAGTGTTTGTTTTGAATAATAAAGTGTTGATTACAATACTTTAGGTGGCTATTTATAGGGATCGCAATCTAGAAAATAACTATAGAACTGAAATCAAATAACAAAACAAGGAAAATATATTGATAAAAGGGAAAGTTATCGAAACACACCCAGAAAATCTGCAAAACACGTTTGAAATCTTTGACGTCTTGAAAATCAGGGAAAACGTATGAATTTCAATTTCAGCTTTGCCCTGCTTCCACTGCGCCACTCTAATTTCAACTTCTTCGGGATCTCCCGTCCCGAAAAAATTTGGGGGTCGCAGCTTTAAGATCTATTCAATCAGTTCTTGAGTAGGGCGTTCGCTAGTTGTGACATCCCAGATTTTTAACCTTGTCTTCTACTGAATAAATCGGACATTTCATTGATGTGCCTATAGAGCTATTTTCAGAACTGATCACTCTCAAGATAACTAGACTACCTGGGGAAGCCATTAAGGATTTTAAGGCAAATAGACTTGAGAATTCAACCAGGAATAGGCTTCTCGACCGTATTCATCTCTATAGGTCAATATGACACAGTATAAAATTGATTCGAATCAGAGATAAGCTGGTTTGACTGAGATGTGTGGCTAATCGTGGGTGACACCACTAAATTGGAAAATTCTCGTCGACCGGCACTAGATTGATTTTCCTATTGTTTTGGGACCCTGTGGCCATATTTGGATTCTCGAGATTTTCACGACAATCCAGAGTCGCCAATGAGTCAAGTGGGTTCATAGTTGCTCGAAAAAAATCGACCAAGAGTCATTTGCATTTAAAAATTTCTGAAAGTTACCTGGTAGCCTAGGTCACACTAAAAACGCATCGAATGGAAATTAACCACCAATTCGAGTCTGATTTCAGAAATTGAAGTTTCTGTTATGTCACAATAAATTCTAGAAATGTTGACTCAGTCTCAGAAGATTTTTCAGACACCTTATGCTTTTTGGGAAAAAGTTGCCGCCGAGTTGTTTTAGTGCAGAAATTGCCGAAGATGGTTTTTTGTCGCAAAATTGGGATGCAAGATGGATTATTGGATGAGAGAAAAATAGCAAGTGAAGCATTGAAACATCGATTGATTTTATAGAGGCTAAGTGAGAGTGAATCAAGAGAGAATGGTTGTGCACATGAAGCCCTTTTCTAAGAGTTTCGTATGCCCCCACCAATTGTGGCGCTTTGGACCAATTCAACTTACTAGAAGGGGTATATTGGACTGAAAATAAGTTTCAGTGGATGACAACCAAGATTGTGGATCAACATGAGGAGACAAAGAGGATATTTATTGTGGAAAATATCAAGCTTAAGGGGCCCTCCCTTCTCATCACAATCCTCTCTCTCGGTCTGCCCCTTTTCTCGAGCGAGACCCCACGCCCTCTGCTCACGTCTCTCTCTCCATTTCGTTTTCTTTGAAGACCGCCACAGCTTCTCCACTTCTCTGCCCCGTAAACGACTGCAACCCAGCATCCACCGAACTCCACTCTTTTATACCGAAGCCATCCACCGAGTCTTCTTCTTCTTTTGCCACGAGTCCAGCGTCAACCACACTGCAGGAAGAAGCCACACCGTCCACGGTTTGCTTCCTCTCTTCGTGCGCCAACGACCACCGAGCTGCCACCTGCCAATTACTTGGTCTACTTCAGTCAACAGAAGAAACAACCGAACTCCTCGGTTGACCGCAAAGCACAGTAGCAGCGACGTCCACAAAGCTGCTCCATCGTCCGCACGCCTCTGCCAGCGCCCTACAAAGCAGGACTCCACGCGTCCGGGTCAACTGAAGCCGCTCTTTGCCGTTTGTTGACTCTATCGGCCACTCACGCCACTCACCTCCAGCACCGAACGAACTCCACCGTTTCTGCCACTCCAGCACGTCGAAGCTCCGCCGACAGCTGCTCCCCGTCTCTACCACGTCCCAGTCAACCGAAGCTACGTTGAAGACACCGAGGTTGACTCGGCGCCGATCGAAGCCACCACCATCTTCGGTTTGGCTCCACGAAGCTGCTCTTTCGTCCTTAACTTCTCCAACAGTGAAGGCCCAGCGAAGCCAGCGTGGATTTTTCTTCAGCCGGCTGCTTCTTCACGGACTCTCTTCATCTTTCGGTCCAAGTCCCCAGTAGCAGCAACCCACGTGTTTCTTCCTTCGGTCCAGCCGGATTTCCTGCCACCGTTTGAAGCCATCGAGATCTGCAAGTTTCGGTTAGCCCGTCAGCAGCAGGCCGGCCCAATCCGGCAGCTCTTCAGTCGACAGCCTTTACTGCTTCTCGCATGGCCCAAATTGCAGCCCAGTCGCAAGTCCACCGAAGTAGCAAATCCTCGGCCCAGCAATCTTCAAGAGTCAAGCAACCTGCAAATTGAAGCCCACAAAATTGCAGCTCCAACTTAGTCTCGCGGGCCCAGTGAATTAAGTGAAATCAGCCCACGAAAATTTGTGGTTCAGCCCGCGAAGTTCGCAAGCTCAGTCCAGCCCTTGTGGATCAGCCCATCAACCCGCGAAAATTTCAGAAGCCCAGATCAAGCTCAGCCCAAGAATTTCAGTAAGCCCAAGCCCAGAATTTATGTGGGCTTGCAAAGTTTCTTGGCCCACCCCAGTATCCGCCAACGCCATCGAAAAATTGGAATTCGGCTGCCGTTGCATCGTTATCGTGGTGTCCTGGTCCACGCTTTCAATCAAGTGAGTTTTACTCACTAATGCGTTTTTAGTTTACTAATTATGCCAAAGGTTGATTAGATTTAATTAAGTGTAATTAAGTGGTTAGATTAGTTTAGAACAATTAAATTAGTGACTCAATGATGCATGTTAGGTGGTTAGACTTAGTCATTAGCAAGTAGAAAGCCTCTAATATTTATTGAATGTATCTCGGGATTTTCCCGACCTGTTTCGCTCCAAGCAAGCAAAGACGGGCATAAATTGGATTTTTAATATTTATTTATTTAATTTTCGAATGAATTATTTAATTAATTATTTTTCTGGAAATTCAATCGAGATGGCCGCTGACCGAATTTCGTGTTGATTCTCGTGGTGCAGCCCATTTATTTATTTGAGCTCTACATTGTGTGGAATTGAATTAATTGCGAAATTTGAGGATTTGTCCTAAATTGTTTGTTATTGAATATTTGATTGGTAGATGGCCGAGTATGGGTATATAGCGCCAGTTACGTTGACGGGCCATATCGTAGAGAGAATGGTGAGAGCTACCTGAGAATTTTATTGGCAGAGACCAATCAGATACGATATTATTGGACATACATGGTTTGGTGATAAGAAGTATCACTGGCGAAAGCAGCACCTTAAAGAACGCACGTGAATGACTTATAGACAAACCTGGTTCAATGATTAAGGAAATATCACTGGTGAAAACGACGCCTTAAAGAACTCACGATGTTGTCTATTGCTGATGTCACCTTGGTGAAAACGGCGCCCTAGAAAGGACATGTGGTTCGGTGATCGAGGATATTACTGGTGAAAACGGCGCCTTAAAGAATGCACGGTGTCGGTGATCGGTATGTCATTGGCGAAAACGACGCCCGAGAAACACATGTGATTTGGTGAATGAGTACACCATCTGGGAATCGTGGTATGAGTGGGAATGACCTAGAGATGGTTCGATTGACATGGAATCGACAAAGTCGATTGATCAACGATTTGATTTGTTGTCGTGAATTGATTGAATGTTTGATGTGATATATGAAGCATTTGTGTTTAACCTTGAATTGCAGGTTGGAAATGAGGCCAAGATAAGTCCTCTGACTCGTGTTATGCTTAGGCAACCATATGGCGTATTAGTTTACTAATTGGGTCTTAGGTGGTAGAATTCGCTGAGACGTGGTCTCATTGGTTATTGAATAACCATTTCAGGTCCGTAGAGGGACCAGAGGAGGAATATCTATTGGATGACCCTGATGACGAGCCAGCAGAGGATGAAGAGCTTGAAGAAAGCGAACTTAGTGAAGAAGAGTCTCAAGAGGATCGGGATGATGATCCCGAGTATGACCCGAATGAGGACTGAGACCCCATCCTGTTATGTGAACCTTGTGTACTTGTGGATAGGTGTTAGATTAGACCTACGTTAATAGTATTGTAAGATACTATGAGGTGCGCGTGTATAAAAGTGTGGTTGTGAATTTCAATATGAAAAATATGGCATGCTTTTATATCCCATTGTTTTATTGTCTGGGGATTTATAACTGTTTCCGCATGTGCATTCTAAAATCGACCAAGTAGAAGGATGGGTGCGTTCCCGAGGATCAAGGCGTGACAATTTCCGTTTTCATTTCCACTTGCAGAGGCATTAACAGAAGCAGAGGCTACTTGTTGTTGAGCCTACTGATCCATCTGGCTTTCAATGGTCATAAGAGCTTATAGATTCCATCCAGTTGGGTGTCATCTTTCAACTTTCCTTTTGAAGTCACATGATCTTAGGCACTCATGCTGTCTACTGATATGACAACTATTGGAATTCTAGGAAAGCCTTTCCACATCATAATCAAAGGTTAATAGTCATCAGCTACTATCACACAAGAAATCAATCAAACAATCAATCACATGCACATAGTGTTTTCCTAACTAAATAAACCATGACTCCTAGCACACCTTATGACTTCTGGTAATAACCCCATGCTAATACCAAAAACTGTCACGACCCCAACTCCATCTTCAGAGTCACAAGCGATGGAGATTATTTTTGCGACATCCCAGGCTCGTTACCATCCTAATTCTTTTTATCTTGGGCGATCCTCTTACCGATCAAGGCATAAGATCGACACGCCTCAATGTCGACTTAGGACCTTGTGGCCTCGGGCGATTCCCGCACCGAGTGAGACTTGGACCGGACGTCCTATTTATGTTGAAAACCAAAACTTTATGGCTTGGGCGACTTTGTCTTGTAATGAACTCAATTTGAACGAACCTCGATCTCATTCCGGGCATGAATAGCTCAAGTACATGTTTGAGCACAAACATGAGCAAAACCATACAAAAGATCCAACATCCTATCCACGGCTTGATAAGTGAGCATCTAACTAGACTCAACAATGGAGACTACTGCCCTAAAGGAGACTTAGGGATCTTACTTACCTTGGCAAACCTCAAGGACCAACTTATATAGCTTGATGGATTGAGGATGCAAGGCCGAGAGAAAGGAGAAGGAGGAGGAGGAAATGGATGACAATGTGAGGAAAATGACGAAGGGCTCCTCCTATTTATACTACTGGGTGTCATCATTACCGACTCAAGCAGTCCATTCCAAATTCTCCAAGTGGTCCACCTAGAATATTTAGGTGGCAAGCCTAAGTTGTAAGGTGTCATGCCTATTTTAAAAGGTAGCATGCCTAATGGCCTAATGTAATGATTGGAGGCTTATTTGTTTCATTCTTATTGGACCATTTATACAATGCCATCATGACTTGGCCTACTTGTTATCTCGGGAAAATCTTATGGTAATGATGACCATATATTTCATGGACACCTAAGCCAATGACTCACCGACTTCTTCAAAGACACCTAAGCGGGATGACCCATCTTTGCATTTAATGAAGCATTCTAGAATCTTTTATATGTCTTCTCTTGATTGGTCCATTTGTCCAAGAGTCTCTTACTTAATTCCCATAGCGAATCTTTGGTAATCATTACCAAATCTATAAATATCTATCCAAAGTGGTGAATCATTCTCAAGTCTTTTTCTTCCTCAAGAAGGCAATCTAGAGAATTCTATTGTTGAAGTTGATTCGGAGGCTGGGAAAGGGATCATTAGGTACACCTTAAAAAATCGAATCACATACACCTGAGGTTTAGCCATTACGTCTCATATTTGCCCAAACCATTTCTTTGGACAGTCGGTCGGTAAAAGGGTCAGTTGCCTTTTGATCGGTTTGAGACCAATCCTAAGGCTACCCATGACCTAACACTAAGCCAAGGCACTTATGGACCTTAGAATTAGTGATAAAATAGCCTTGTCTATCCCTGTGCTCATTCTGATCGGCACCGGATCCACTGGTAGGGTTCATGGTTGGTGCATCACCGATTAATGATCGGACATGACCAATTCAAGATTTTATTCTGATCATTAATAATTAAATAGGGAATGATGCATTTTTGGTTTGAAGGAAGTCATATTTGGTCAATTTGGATCGTCCATGTATCGGTGCATAACCGGGCGGAATCACCCGTGACCAAAAACTGCAACTGGTCGGATCGACCTGTGACCATCTACCGATCCAAAATCATCTTGTGATCAATTCTCATGATCAAAAAGTCATCTTTTGAGCTGGTGATCATATCCCATCGGTATGCTTGGTAGAAATTCATGGCTAACACCTTGACCAATTCATGATCGGTCGGTCGATTGGTCAGTCGGTCGGTCCATGACCAATTTGCGATTCCTTGTCAATCGAACCAATCGATCCATGGTCAATGGCCCATGATCGATCCTTTTAGGACCTCGTGGCCAATCCTTATAGGGTCGGAATCAAGGATGTTACAATAATCATTCGTCTTTGAGAGCTATACTCTATAATCTTTTAGAGGTCGAGAGTGTGTGAGCAATTTGTCACAAGAGCTTGAGTATCCATTACTCAGATCTTGTAATTTCTAACAGATTAATCGAATGAAATCCAGCCAATCGGCTATTGGCATAGAGAAGTGGATGTAGGCTTGCAAAAACCGAACTGCTATAATCATTATGTGCAATTTTTTATCTCTTACTCTCTTTGTTTTATCTATATTAAGGGTTATTTGCACACTGGTAAAATTTGACAGTTATTCAAGTTACAGTCAGAAGTTGTTCTATTGCAAAAATCATTTAAATTTATTTTATTCTACTTAATCACCTATTCACCCCCTCTAGGTGATCCTTCTAGCCCTAAGAATGTATAAAGAGGTTTGACATGGTTTTTCTTTTGGTCAATTGAAGTGGGTTTATATGTATCAATATTAGCCAATTATTTCATTTCCGACGTGGCAAAATTAATTTTCTACGCATGTGCGTGCACTAAAATGTAGATGATTATTGAAAGTGGTTGGTCATATTGTAAATACAACGGTTCTCAGCAGATCTGATGATACATACATATATTTTTATAGATGCACCACACTCATCTTATAATATGTCTGGCAAGAAGGCGAAGGGTGCAATTTGCATAATTTTTGGCTTAAATAGTAGCTGCATGAATCAAAGCGATCCTAGAGTGCAACCTCCATCACTTTACACCTTTCGTTGAAAATAGCCCAATGATACGGAATATACATCTAGTGTGTTCGTTGAGTCATCAGCCAAATATTAATGTGTGGACATTTGTTACGGCGCTGTAACTAAGTCGGACGTGTGGGAAACTTCTCTTGTTATGTGTGCTTATATCCCACCTTTTACTCATGCATGTGATCATGTCCTGACCCAGGTTGAGACAACATTGTGAACATCATCCCGGCAATTGCACATGCAAACAGCTAAGGAAAATGGCTCAAAGAAAATGCATAACTTTATCATGAAACGAGCTTTCAATAGTTGTTAATTAGATAACTAGTTCTAATACCTCTCTCTCTCTCTCTCTCTCTCTCTCATTATTTGTCAAATCAATTTCTATAAAAAGAAGGCAGTATTTTCCTCCACAAGTAGCGTCTTCCTTAGCTTTTTTTTTAAGGTTGATACGTATCAAATTGTGCAGAACTACGTCAAAACTTCACAAATTGGCCTCAGTTTGTTAAATTTGTAGGATTTTATGAACTTTGATCCATTCCTTGAAGACCTCACAATCATCCTGCCTAGAACCTGATTTTGACAGTGTTGTTTTAAAATGCTGCGATTATCGAAATAATAATGTTAATGTAATGTTTTAGAGAATATAGAAACAATTATTATGAGGTGTGCATACCATCTATTTCAGATATATCCGCGCACTTGTATCCAAATTTTGGACACTCATTCCCCGAGACCTGTTGTTCGTAATTTGGAAAGTTTGACAATTTAGATAAAATGACAAGTGCCCTTGTTTGGCACCCTTATCAGAGAGTTTGTGCTTTGTAAGAAAAATGTACTGTTTTGATGATTACCATTGTAAAATTTTGCGAGCGGTCTGGTTTTGAGGGTTAATAATGATAAGATAACTCTAATGGACTGTCTGGAGGACTCCTACAACCTCTCGAAATTTTGGAATAGAAGTGGGAGCACCTCATGATGGACTTCATTTTGGGCTTACCAAGAAGCCAAAGAGGAAATAATTTTACTTTGGGTGATTATCGACAAGTTGACAAAGTCGGCCCACTTCCTTGCAGTTTGAAAGGACTATACATTAGAATAATATGCCGAGCTATATGTTTGACAAATAGTTCGTCCACATGGAGTTCCAGTAACCATTACATCAAATTGTGACCCTAAATTCACAACTGTAGTTTGGCAAAGTTTCCAACATGCTGTTGGAACTAAACTCCAATACAACACAAATTATCATCCTTAAACGGATGGCCAAACTGAAAGAACCATCCAAACCTTGGAGGACATGCCTCAAGCTTGTACCTTGGATTTTAAAGGAAGTTGGGATGAGTGACTGCACCTACAATAATAGTTATTGACAAAGTATCGGGATGGCACCATTGAAAGCCCTTTATGGTCGAGCTTGTAAAACTCTAGTATGTTAGGATGAGGTCAAAAAAAGGAGGATTACTAGTCTTAAGCTAGTACAACTCACTGTAGAAGCTGTGCAAGTAATTTGGGATAGGTTGAGGGTTGCCCAAAGCCACTAGAAAAGCTATACGGATGGGCATTGTAAACCATTAGAATTACAAGTAGGTGACCATGTGTTTCTCAAAGTGTCACCAATAAGGAATGTGTCGTGGTTTGGGAAGAAAAGGAAACTGAGTCCAAGGTACGTAGGACCTTTTGAAATTCTTGAAAGAACAGGAAATTTATCCTATTGATTGGCTTTACCACTGAGACTTGCTCAAATACATGATGTATTTCATGTATCAATATCGAGAAAATATGAGCCCTATCCAACGCATGTGCTGAATTTCGAAGAGATGAAGTAGACGACCGAGTGTCATATGTTAAGGAGCCTGTGTGGACCGTAGATCGAAAAGAGCAAGTCCTGCATAATAAAGTCGTTCCCATAGTTAAGGTCTTATGACGTCACCATGGCATTGAAGAAGCAACTTGTGAAAGTGAAGAAGTCATGAAGCGCCAGTACACGCATCTTTTTGGATGACTAGGTACGTATTTGAAATTTTGAGGATGAAATTTTTTAAGGGGGGAAAGTTATAATATCCTCGATTTCAACCCTTATTTTGGCCCAACTAATAGGTCAAAAGCCCAGTGTGCCAATGATGAGACTTGACCATGAGCTGACCTAAGAGCCAACCATAAGTCAAGTGGCCATTTAGGGATTGGCAATCCAAGGCTCAGTTATAGAGAATTCAACCCTGGAAAGGTTATTCAACCATAAGGATCGATCGTGAGATGATCACGTACCATCACGGATCGGCAGATGGTCATAGCTCGATTATGCCTGATTGATACATCAATCATGGGTGATTCCACTCGGTCGTTGTACCAGCCGTGGATGACCATGAGTTGATCCAAGATGACTGTGTGTCAAAACGAATCAGTCGATTCTATGCGATTACATGACAATCGATAATCGACCATGGATCAAATGTACGCAATAGGGTTCAATTTCAAATTGACCATGACTTGTGATGCAAGACCTTGGACTGGCCACAAGACCGACCACGGAACCAGTCAACTGGCCCAAGGACTAGCCACAGGCCTGGCCAAGAGGAACTAGCCCATGAACTAGCTCATGAACCAATCAGAGGGCCGATTGACTACGCCAAGGCTCGGTCCTAAGACTTAGCCATGAGCCCTTTTCTCAGTAAAAGAGAGCTCAAGCTTGATTTGGTCGATCAAGCCTGGTTACGTCCAGCTCCGTTTGGGCATGGCTTAGACATGAACCTTGAGCCAAATAAGGTAGTCGATCATAGTCAAACTAGATTAGTCCTTGCCCAGTGACAAGGCCTCCAAAAAGGAGATATTTGCAAGATGCATTTAAAACCTCCGTCACGTAGTAATTTAAGGAGTACGGATACTTGGCACATTGAGGCCTTATCTTTGAAGATAAGATTAGACTTGGACTTGGAACTATTAATGAAGGAGACACAGGCCTTGGACTAGTCAAAGTTTCTTAGAAAAAACAAGTGTGAAAAAATGTAAACACATGTGAATGGATTAAATGAAAGGTGGGCCACTAAGGAATATGTGTCCCTAGAGCTTAGCCTAATTATAACCCTGAACTAAGTGTGAAAATGGAGATCTTGGAGGCCAAGAAAGGGGCTACACACCCATTAGAAGAAGGAGCAAGCAAGTCAAGCCTTGTCTTTTAACTCTCCAACTAGGGAAATCATTACCTAAGCACTTAGGGACACCTCATCTTAGCATTTAATGATCGTTGACTCAAAGATCAAGTGGGATGCTCCTCTTTCCAACTAGAATTTACCACCTTTGATTTTCAAAATTTTTGGACCTCTGTTGTTTTTCAATTTTACAGAGATTTTTTTGTTACGAATTTGAAGAAACTTCCTACATGAAAGTTGTTCCAAACCTCTTTACCTATGACATACTAAAATTTCAGATTTTTCTAAGGTGGAATGATAGGAACGGAGGCCCAATGATTTACCCCGTGTAGGAAAAACAATGACTAGGTTGCTTTCTCGAATTTTTATAAAATTTTTCATTTTGAATTTGAACATGCTTCCTTCATAAAATTTTTAAAGGACATCTATGTCTAGGTCCCTCTTTACGAATGTTGAATCTGTTGGACTGACAGATTTTTAAGGTATGTTTGGTGACTTATAGCTCTTTCTATAGTATGAATTGGACTTAACTACCTTCATAGAAAATGTTAATTAAGATCTTCTCATTAAAATTTCATAATTTTTTGAGCTCATTTGATATGGTCATGACATTAATTTTTGAAATACGTCACAATTTTCTTATCCATAAGGTGTGAATCAAGCCTAACTTGGCCTTTAGTCCTTAATTGCTCTCTTGAGGTGTCCCAATCTACTCAACTCTAAACCTACCCTATCTTGAGGCTTGAAGACCAAGTAATACCCTTCATAAATGCCTCTTGATCGGTTTGTTTTAGAACAATAATGCTAGCCTATTGGGAGACCTATAATGCCTTTTTTTGGGGGGGAGGAGGGAGGGTAGACAAAGTGTGTCGGTTCATTAATTAACAAACTAGGTGAACCAACCAGAAATTGGCCACATTGACTCGTGTTTTCCACCTAAGCCACCTTCATTTATGGCCGTTCTGGCCATTTTTGGGGGGAGAGAGGGTAGACAAAGTGTGTCAGTTTATTAATTAAGAGACTAAGTGGACCAATCAGAAAATGGCCACATTGACCCCGTGCTTTCCACCTAAGCCACCTTCATTTATGGCCATTCAAACCATTCCTAGGAGAGGACTCCTGTAAATAGGGATAGAACCCATTCACCACACCACACCAAAAGCCATCCTCCTCTCTTTCCCCTTCCATCATTAACCACTCCCTTTCTTACTCTCATAGTTCGGCCCTCTCTTCCCAAGAAGTTCTTGACGTCGCCCTTGCCACCATTCTTGTCATCATCATTGACTCAAGGCTGCCGGCTTAGAAAGTAGTAAGTAGACTTACTAAAGCTTGGTTAGGATGCTATGTTACGCTGGTCCAAGTTTGTAATGAGTCCGTGTTTGCTTTATTGCTCTTGACTGAGGTTTTATTTATGTTTGCTTGAGTTGGTCCAAGTTTGTAATGAGTCCGTGTTGTACTTTGGAATGAACTCTAGCTTTTGAATTTGAGGTGACCTAGTTCTTATGCTGATTGTTGTGCTTTGGCTTGACTTTTGAAGTGGCCCAATTCTTGTTTCATTATGCTTTCACTTTACTTTGATTCAAATTGTTTTGCAAAGTGCTTTAAATAAAGCTTAATGTTGTTTTATAAATTTTCCTAAACCATTTTGAAAAATAAAATGTATGTCCACGACCTGAGTTCTGAATAAGGGCTTCATTGACCTGGTATGAACATAAGACCACGACGAATTGGTCCTTTCTTGGTCTTAGGGTGATATTGAGGCGTATTGTTTTCCCAAGCCAAGTTTGGTACTAAATCCATGTATCATATGGATCGAACCAAGCCACGAACCTCCATCGAGCTCGGCATGTTTAATGATTTGGAACCGGTAAGACATTTCACTCACTTACGTGTAGCACACCTTCAGGCCTTAAACTAAAAGTGAAGATTAAAAATTGGCTTGTAATGCTGATGCCTAGACATACGAGGGACTAAATTATGCCATCGACTGATGGATTTCAGCAATGATGCCCGATGGATTTCAGATGCCTAGTGGATTCCGAAAGGATTGATGAATTTTTATCATTAATAAATGTACTTCATGTGCATGATAGATGCTTACGTTTAGTAGTTTTGAGGATCCATCTTGTCTTACTAAAGTATGTCTTCCATTTTACTATTGATCTACTATCGACAATTGTTTGGATAATTATTTGCTTGTTAAAGGGCGAGGCATCATCCTACTTGGATTTTAGTAGGTTTACTTATTGGGTTATACTCACTCGTTGTTTTCTTTAGATTTTTAGGATGGTTGCACCTCTTAAAAGGTTCGGTGTTCCTATGGATGTGACTTGTGTATTTCGCAAGTAGTAATAAGACTTATTGGATGGTCACTACAACCATCTAGGTGGATGAAGGGATCAAGATACCCAGAGCTAGTATGAAGCCTGGCCCAAGTAAATGGGCTTATATGATAAAAAAAAAAAAAGGGCATGTATGTGAAATTACCAGTAGTTGTCTTGTATATGTAAGTATATGGTTGTATGTGTGTGTTTTTTTTTTTTCCCTACTAACTTGTTGTGATGTTTTGTGATAAGGTATTGATCACTTCAGCATGTATATAACTTGAAGAACAATAAAAGAAAGAAATACGAGTCAGCGACACGCCTGGGATGTCACGGAAAATAATATCCGCTGCTCGTGACCCTGAGTATGGAATTAAGGTTGTTACATCTCGCGTGACAGAAAAAGGTGTCGTCAACCTACCTCGACGTCACAGTATGTTTCAATTGACGATTTTAAGGCAGAAAGGAATCCGGACGTAAATGTGAGTTTAAGGGTTTTTTTTTTTAACAACTATGATAACGCTCTCAAGATGTACATCCACCACATATGGCATCACTTCATTTTTATTGGCTTCAAATCTCGAATATACTAAATCACAATTGTAAACCTTTTCTTAAGATTCATACCCCTCAAGACGAATTCATTTATATGGTTTAGTTATTTAAGACAACCTAGAAATAAGACAAGAGTCGCTACTAGTCTCATTTTTGGAGGTCGGCTAGAAAACCCAATCGAAGGTTGGGAGTGTTCCATCGATTCCTACACAACCAAATATTTAGGCTTGGGGACTTGAGTTACGCTAATATTTCTATTAGCGTCATTTTGATACCTAACAGTATATTATATTTATTTTAAGGTATCCATGCATTTCTTCTTTAATTTTTCAGGATCGTTCATCCTAAACTGAGCAATCATGCATGATTGGTCATTTGCATACTATTCTATCTCTAGAAAAAGTGAAGAGGAAGCAATCAATCAAATTGAAATTATGGCACAATAATTAAACAACCGAGGAAAGTAGTAAATCTATTATGCAATCTTAGGAAAGACAAAAAGGAGAAAAGATATTTTTTTTAAAAAAAAAGGGAAGAAAGAAACCCGCAACTCGTCAGGTTTTGGTTTTATACAAAAATGAAAAACCCATGACATATGTCGGGGATGAATGGTACAGAATAATGGTCTAAATTGACATCAACTTCCTCCATCTTCATGTCCTCTCCATCTTCAGTATCCTAATCTAAACCAAATCTAGAAAATTGTAACTAGGTGCATACAATAGAAAGAAACAAACATACACAACAAAACAATTAAAAACATGACATCATACCAAAGTCAATCAATCAGAGGAAGTTCAATTCATGAATTAGGTTTAGGCCTCAGGGTCGGCCTTTGTAGTCCATGTGCAAGTTCCTCTAAAATAACTACCCAATTCCTTTCATGACTTACTACTATTATGGACCAATTGTGTTCTCACATGGCTAATAACACTTATAAGTCCCTAACAAAGCATTCTATGTGATTTCCAAGATTTCCTATCGGTATCATGCATCATCCCTAACATACATCTAGAATTCACACAGAGCATGAATTAAACACACATGCAGGCCTTTTAGGCCTTATTTCCCAAGCAATCAAACAGGATGAGCGAACCATTAGCGAGTCACTTATTATCAAGGCACACGCCAATCACGTACACAAGCGCTTTTAATGAATGATGTGATTATGCATGTGGGGGTACATATGACATTTCAAAAAGGGATTAGAAAACATTGAAAAGGTTTTTTAGGACAAAGTGATGTCACAGCTATGGAAAGCATTCAATTACCAAGACTAACTTGGAACTCGCATAAATGCATTCACAAGCATTGTAGACATTTTGAATATAGTCCAAACCAGGACTTTCATAATTGCCAAAATCAGGATTTAAAGAGATTTGAAATTTTTTCGGCCTAGGAATATCTAGGCTATGGAATACATTCAATTGCCAAAGCTACCTCGGAACTCGCATAAATGCATTCGCAAACATCACAGAAATTTTGAATATGGTACAAACCATGACTCTTCCTTAAGCCAAATCAAGCTTTGAAAAAGAGTTTCTAAGAAATTATTTTTCAAAAACATCATATGTACCAAAGTGATTTCAAAATATGATTTGGAAAGTCGATTTATTAAAAACTATTTGATCATGAAAATCAAGGCATTTAGAACAATTTTCATGAAAATGACATGACCTAATTTCATACACAAACTAACTTAAGTGGTTTAGCTAAACAATCACAACAACAATTTCATATCAGGAAATTTCGGGATAAGTACACTAATGGCGCCATAAGTTGTGTATGACGCTCACTTTGGTGCCAAAAGTTTCCGTCGGATCACTTAAGTGCCAAAAATTTGAAAACGCTCACTTTTGTGCCAACTCCGATCCGGTTGGCTGGAAATCTGACGATGCACTTTTTTATTGATTTTTAAGCTGATGTGGCTCACCGGAGAACACAGTCAGCATCCTAACACCAATTCGACACTGTTTAGTGTCTCCCCCAATTCAAAACCCTAATCTTCGGCCATCGCCGTCCTCGACGGTCCTTGCGCTCGGCGGCCACGGCTTCAACCTCGACCTCGACCCCAACCCCGACAATGGCCACTCAACGGCAGTGGCTTCGACCTCGACCTCGACCTCGACCTCAACCTCGACGATGGCCACTCGGTGGCTGCAGCTTCGACCCTAACCCCGACCTCGACCCCAACGATGGCCACTCGACGGCCACAGCTCGACCCTGATCCCAACCCCGATGATGGCCACTTGACGGCCGCAACTTCGACCTCGACCCCGACCTCGATGATGGCCACTCGGCGGTTGCAGCTTCGACCCCGACCCTGAGCCCAACCCCGACGACAGCCACTCGGCGGCCAAGTCGAAACCCTAATTTCAATCATCAATGAGTTAAACGGCGTTGTTTTTGCGAGGCCATCCACGTAGGACGGCAAAACGACGTCATTTAAGGCCTTGTCGATTTTTTTTTTTTAAAAAACCATGTAATTATTTTGGCCGGAATCTTTCGCCGTTGGCCCCAAAGTGAGCGTTTTTCCTCCGATTTGGCACTTAAGTGGTCCGACAGAAACTTTTGGTACCAAAGTGAGTGCCGTACACAACTTATGGCACCATTAGTGTACTTATCCCGGAAATTTCAGACCAAACATAACAAATCATTGAATTTGGGTGACACCCATTGACAATCTATTCATGAAAAAATTTCCTAACATGCATGACATGATAACGAACGACTTTCATCTAGAAATTTTTCCTAAATGAGCTAAGTATGATTTTATAAAAATTAGGTAACAAACAACAATGTATCAGGAAATTATCAAAACAGCAGGACATCACATCATTTTAACCAAGATTTGTCCTATCAAAAGTGGTTTAAAAATCATGAAATTTTCTCACAACATAGTCAATATGATGAAAAAAAAACTTAATTAAGGGATCAAGTTAAGAATCCCTATAGAAAAAATGGTACAAAAATGGTAAAAGTCTGACCAAACAGGGGCAAAAACAGGGGTCCGAATTTTGATCTTAGGTCCAGATTCTACCCTATGATAGGAAAAATTAAAAATAGACTAAACAATGTGCAATTGACATGAAATCAACGGTATTAGAAAATTCTAGGTGTGCCTTACAACTTCTTAGAAAGGTTTAGGTCTAAACGAGGTCAATTTCGAGATTTCTAAAGGTACACATATCAGTAATTAAAAAATCAGAATACAAGCATACATCAATAACCCTAGAAATCATTACCTATGCAATGCACAAAGGCATGGAATTCACAAATGACAAAGGATTTGATGCGACAAAAGATTCAGATAAAAACTTACCCCAAGTCATTATGCAAAAAAAGTTCAATGTCAATTTCAAATGACTTAAGACCTAAATGGCATAATTGATAATTTTGGAATGCAACTAGCCTAATTGATGCATAGTGCTCACATGCTAAATGACATTTCGTCATGATGTAGTACATAAGAACATGAACCTTGTTATGCACATTTTAAAAGTCAAGAAGGCAAAATCGTCAGGGTGGGTCTCTAAGAAACCCAAACAAGCGTGATAAAGCACATACATAATAAGATTTCTTCCTAATATTAACATCATAGAACGATCAAGATTTCAACCATCTAATGGCATGCAAAAATCTAACGAAAAATCTCACACATAGAACATGCGATGCTGAACAATTTTCGTTGAGACTCCAAAACCTAATTGTAATCACTTGAGTCGCGAAAAAAATGATGAAACAGACATACTTATCCAAGCTATTGTTACTGCAGCACCCTTCATATTAGTGCATGCAATTAATGTAATAATGATATCAAAACTTTGCAAATCATGGATCAATTGAACACATACAACATGTACTTCATTCATCACGAAGGATTTGAGGTTGAGTAAGATCAATTACATGTTCAAATTACCTAAATTCCTCTCGGACTAAGACAAGGCAAATGGACCTAAACTCGGATCTGAGGGTTTTTGACTTAGTTAATTATGCCTAAAAATTCCACACAAAAAGAAAAAGAAAAAAAGATAAGACATTCTTCACACAATGACAAACAACTTTCATGCAGGAAAGTCTCTCCAAAAATCAACATAGAGATCAGTACAAAAATAGTAAAATTAGATTTCGAAATTAAATCAAAACATGGGACAGACCTAAACCATTGTAGAATCAAGCAACTTCAGAGGTGTTTTTCAAGGGCTATCAACTCGAAGCTCGTGATGTGCATTTTAAAGCCTAAAAAGACTCAAACTAAAATAAAATCATTTCGAACCTTGTTTTGGTCAAAACAACATATTAGTTCAATAGCGCGAAAATACAGGTTAAGACCTAATCAAGTTCAATCATCCATGACTATTCGAGAGCAATCAATCACACTAGATCAACTTATTCTAATCCATCAATCAAGCTTCTATACATAGCATATAATCTTAAAATTGAATCCTAGCCCCGACTGATTAATTCGGTTTCGCTTCACGGAGTCAAAGATCGAGGAAATTACTTTTGATGCAGTTTTCGTCGATTTCGATCCTCGATTGGATGAAGTTTTCGCCAGAACTTTAATCTGACCAATACGAACCACCAAGGATTGGATCTGAACAGCTAGGACGCCTTCAAACTGATCACATCGCCTATTCGATGCTAAATCGGAAGTTGGATTGGACCAGCCTTGGTGCACTGGTTAGGATCAAGGTCACCGAAGCTATTCCAGTGACCAATTATCCTTTGTTTAGACCACAAGTAGGTCAGAGGTGACCTGAGGATCAGATTGGATTAGGTCTAGCAGCAGCTGAGCTACCGATGGCTGCCAGTTCGCCGGGCTTCAATACCAGTCCAGTTGGATGGTTTTTGCTCATCCAAAGGAAAATCAATCATCGGAACTATTATGGTGATCCTCCTAGCTATCTCAACCATAATATGGTTAGGATCCCTCAGGGAACCAATTGAGGCGACTCGATCGACAAAAGGACCGGCGCTTAGCATCAGTTCAATCGAAATGATCGATCGAGAAGAAGATCAGCTTGAGTGCTGGTCTTTGATGCGGTGATCAAGGGACTGTCGAATGGAAGCTATGGTTGCCTTTCCGGAGACATGAGCTTGTGATCGAGGAATGGAAGGGTCGAGGAAGGTCTTAGTTGGTGGCGACGATCAAACAACCGTTGGTGAGGAAAGGAACCTGTAGTAACATGAAGGAGAGAGAGAGAGATGGTGGTTTAGGCGGGAAATAGAGAGAGAGAGAGAGGAGAAAGAAAGATATCTAATGAGAGAAAAATGAATTGCAAAATGAGCCCTCTAAAAATAAAGGGAAAATTGGTATATATGCCATCTCTAAATCAAGCAATCTTGTCTGTCAATTCGATCCGACGATATCGAAATTCAAATCTAATGGTCAAAAGTTGATTTCAAGGGTTCCATTATGCTCTTGAGGTGTTAGGTAATCAATTTAGTGAGTTTGATTTGTGAAAACCCGAGTCAAAATCAAGAATTTCGTCAAAATGTCCAATTAGGGGTCAAATTAAAATTTGATAAAATTCGAATGTCAATCTACAAAATTTCAGGAAATTGAAAGTGTAGAAATGAAATTGACATGAAGAGGACCCTAGAACTAGTTGTTGGAGGTATAGAACCGGTCATAAGCGGCTAAACCAGTAAGCACCACCGGCAGTCAGTTAGATTGGTTAGACCGATTCACTCCAATTTGGCTAGTTCTTGATCGGTTTAGTTCGGTTTTGGCTAATTCACTCATGTGGGGCCATTGTGGGTAGAAGAATTATGCAATTTGGTCCCTCAAGGATCAAATTAAGAAGAAAACTTACTTGATTTGAAAGGAAATTGCTCAATTATGATTCAATTAAGCCAATAATACTTCATAAATATGATCTAGCGGTCTTTTATCGACTTAATTGAATAATTGCTACGAAAAAACAATGGACCACAATGGTGAGTGCTTTGAATTGAGCTTAAAGGGCTAAGATAATCAAATTCACAATTCAATGGTTAAACTTGTAAATTGATCGAAATTGAGTACAATTAATGTCACAATTGCTCCATCTAATTAACCACCCATGTGTAAGATCACTTCTTGCGTTCAAATTGTCCTCAAATTGATATACTCGAGCTTATGTCAAAAATGAATCTAGGTTTAATATCAAAATTGGATCTAAATTTATGAAATTAAACCATAACCTTGAAATGATCAATTTGAATTTGATCAATTAAAGCTTAATTGCTTAACTTTCTTATACTTAAGGGAGTAAAATTCTTCAAATCGTGAATTATTTTATGTGAATTTCTCAAAATCGATTTCGGATTTAGACTTATCTTAAGAAAATGAGTGAAGAACAATCGTCCGATTGCAATTAATGAAGAATCGATTTTAGACCCCGATTAGTGCTTAAAACAGTAATTTGTATTTTGACCTAGCAATTCACGAAATTAAATACATGAACGCATTTAAGATAGTCCCTAAACCAAATGTCGAAGAAGGAATTACACCTAATCATGACTACAAAGTAATTTGATTTTTGGCCGATTTAGAACCTAAAATAAAAAAAAAAAAATGGAAAACAAGGTTCCTACTTGATTTTTACGAAATTTTCGATACAAAAGTCAAATTGACATTAAAATATATGTATTTATGAATTTTTTTATTTTTTAAATTTTTTTGGCCAAAAGATTTATCAAAAGTCAACCATTTAGTTGACTTTTCCTAAAAAGGTTGATTTCTTGGTTAAATTTTTGAATTTTGAGACATTGATTTGACAAAAGTGAAATTAAAGCTCAATTGCATTTATTCGGACAAAAACTAATTTTTGACATAACATTGACTTTTGGTCAAAAGGTTGACCAAAGGATTAATTCAAAAGTCAACTGTTTGACTTTTCAATTTTTCCAGAAAATAATTTGTAAATTGCTTTAAAATGACAACATAAAAGAAAGAAATGAAAATGACATTTTTTGATTGAGAAACAAGCTCTATCTCAATCAAAACCCAAACCTCGATTTTTACCTTTTTCGACGCGTTGACTAAAAATCAAATGTCAACACTCCTATGGGTTTGATCCGGCTTTAAGGTTGATATGAGACTGACAAATAATTTTTTTGTTTCATTTATTGCATTCCCTAAAAAAATTAACATATTATTTCAAATATATATCCATCAACAGGGGTGAGCCGTGTGACGAGGGCGAGTCGTAAAGCGAGCAAATATTGGCAGGCCGTGAGGCAAGTGGCAAAAAGTGAGTGTTGCTCACGAGCGAATAGAGATTATAATTAGGGTTTTATTTTCTTTTGATTTACTCAATGATGAGTGAGGCTTGCGAAGAGAGAACAACGGCACTAGCATTGAGCTTTGAGTGGCACAAGCCTTGAGCAAGGAGCACTGAGTGCGGTGAGCGTTGCACGGTAAGCAGGGCGAGGTTGCTCACAAGCGAAAAGTTATTTCTTTCAAGTAAAAATTGAAGAGGATAAAAAATAAAGGAGAACAAGAGTACTGGAAGAGGAGGACCCTGTTTGATGCCATTTGATGCCATTTACTATTGTATAATGCCATTCAAGTTAGGGTTTACTATTTAGAATAGATATAAGAATATTACATAATATATATGTATATACATATATATATATATATATGTATATGTATATGTATATGTATATGTATATGTATATATACATATTAGGGTTGCTCTGGGTTAGACCAACCTGAACTCCCAAAACAGAGGACTAGACTGCACACTACTAGTCCAAGGATCTTAGGACCCAGGATCGACCCAGTCCTCCTAGAAACCAGACCAAGACCGGTAATGTGACATCCTGATTTTCAGATTTTGATTTAAATGGAATAAGTTGGGCTTTTCATTGACATGACTATAATGCTTTTCTCTGAGATAACTACTCGTGAGATAACTAGCTTATTAGGTGAAGCCGTTAAGGAATATAAACGCAATAGACTTGAGAATTCGATTAAGAATTGACTGCTCGAACGTGCCAGTCTGCAAGGGTCATTACGGTACAGTTAAAAATTGATCAAAGATCAAAGATATGTGGCTAGACGTGAGTGATTCCACTAAATTGCAAAATTCTTGTCAATCGACACTAGATCGATTTTTCTGTCGTTTTGGTGCCTGATGTCCGTATTTGAAACCTTGAGGTTTTTATAACAACTGAATGCCATCAATGTGTTGAAGAGGTACATGTGGCTCGAAGAAAATTGATCACGGGTCAATTGCACCAAAAATTCCTAAAAGATACCCAGTAGATTATGTCACACCGAAATTATGTCGATTGAATTTAATTGCGAATTTGAATCCGAATTCATAAATTGAAAGTTAGGTCACGTCACGAGTCATTTTGGGAACGTCAACTTATCTTTCGAGGAATTTTCAGCAAGTTCGAGATTTTTTGAAAAATCGATTCGAGATGATGTGGAAGATGAACGGAAATTGGATTCTTTAATTTGAAGGGATTTTGGCCTTCTGTGTGAACTGTTTGGTGAAAGAAATTTGTGTGAGCTTTTCTTCGACAAAATTGGATCTCAATGGAGAAATTTGTTCGAAATCGGATTTCGAGAAAAAGGAAATGGAATTCAAAATTGAAGGAAATTGTCATTTTGCTACCCAAGAATCGTTATTTGAGGGAATTATGATGTAAGTGAGCAAGTGAGAATCAAGTATTCTAGCATGAGAATTTTTGGGGACCAAAATGGGATTGAATAGAAGTTTTGGGACCAAGAATTGATTAATATAGAAAATTTTATTAATTTTCTTTTCCCCCTTCCTTCAGTCCCATTTGTCGCACGTTCCCCCTTTCTCTCTCTTCTCTCTCTCTCTTTCTCTTTCTCTCTCTCGCATTTTCCCCTTCTGCCGACCAACCCTGCTATTTTTTTTTAAGTTGCTTTTCTTCCCTTTGACTTTTAAAGTCCCCTTATCTCTTCCTCCTGCCAGCTGCCCCCACGATATCTCTCTCTTCTCGAGCAATCGCCAGCTGGTTCCCATCTTCACGGCTTCTGCTCCTCTTTCATTTTCATTCTTTCCTTTTCTTGTTCCTGCTGCTTCGGTCAAACCAGCAAAATCGAAGCTGCTTCTCCAGCTATTTCGTTGACCCAGCAGCGATGCCGCACCCCCGTTTTCTTCCTCTACCGGCGAGTCCATCGAAGCCAGCTACTCCCATCCTTGTCCATCGCAAAGCCTCTCCCGTCTTCAACCACGAAGCCAGACCGCATCTCCACTGATTCCACCGTGGAACAGCCACCGTTCGGTCACCGATCAGCCACACCGAAGTCCTTTCAGCCCAGCCCATAAACGAGCTAGAACAGAACCAGTTTTCCAGTTCATGTCTGAGACTTGCGTGGCCGATTCCAGCCTCAGTTTGGCCCCCGTTGGTGCCGCTGCTTCGAGATTTATCAGCTGCCGTTGCGTTCCCGTCGTTTTGGTCCGAGCGGATCGTAAATCAAGTAAGTTTAACTTACTAATCACTGCTTAGTAAGTTAATGACGTTTAGGAGTTGATTAGTTTAAGTTAAGCATGGATTATATAGATAGTTAGATTAGATTAGCAATTTAATTGATCGTTGTTGCATGTTCAATGGTTAGTGTAGTGCAATTAGCGAATAGATAGGCTCTAGTATTTATTTAACGAGTCTCGAAATTTTTCGGGCCCATCTCGGCTTTTAATTAGGCTTTACGGGCATAAGTTTGTATTTTATGCATTGATTAATTAATTTTCGAAATTATTTAATTAATTATTTATTTTCTCGAAATTAAACTAAGATAGCTGGTGACTGAAATTTTATGCCGATTGTAGTGGTGTGATCAATTTATTTAATTGACTGTTATTTTGTGCAAATTGAGTGTGATTTGTGTTTGTGGGTAATTATCCCAAAATTATTTAATTTCAGTAATTAATTAGAAAATTACCGGGCATCGATTTATAACGCCAAAAATGAATTTGTGGACTGCTAAAATTAGTGCAATTTTCAAGTGGCAGAAATTTGTATTTTTGGCTAAGACCGACCGTGTACCCATACACGAGTATTTTTATCGGAAATGATAAAAATAGTGATTGAATTTGACGATCAGTATCAATATTTGAGGCAGCTTCTAGTGAGCATATTTAGTATTCTATATCACTATTTGAGGCAGCTTCTTGCGAGCATATTTAGTATACTATATCACTATTTGAGATAGCTTCTGGCGAGCATATTTAGTATACTATATTAGTATTAAAAGCAGTTTCTGGTGAGCTATACTAGTTATTATCAATTTAGAGTGAGTAGTCCTGATTATGATCGGACTTTATAAATAGTATTGACTGAGATGACTGGGGAATGGTCCTATTGATATGGAATCGATTGATCAATGATTCGATCTGATTAGTTGAAATGATTGGATGTCTATTTGAATTGTATTAATTTGTAGGAAGGAATTGAGGCAAAGGTAAGTTCTCTGACTAATGTTTGTGTTTAGGCGGCCCTTAGCGTGTATTTTCTTCCTAGTCGGGTCTTAAAGGGTTGAACTTGCTAAGACGTCGTCTCACCCCATTGTGGGATAATACTTTCAGGTCCCTAGGGTGAAGAACCCGGAGCTTGAGGCGGAAGGGTCAAGAGCATGGATGGCTCAGAAATTCTCTCGAAAATAGACTTCCTATACTTAAACCCTAGAGTTGACTTTTATTTGTAAACTAAATTGTGGTTTTTAATAAAGTGTTGATTTGAAATTTGTGGCCCTACTTTTCTATCCAATCTTGTTATTGTCAGAGGATTAATTAATTGCTTCCGCATGCGCATTAAAAAGAATGGGTCAACGACGCGCCCTAGAACATCGCTATTTAATCGACCAATGAGGGATGGGCACACGCTCCGAGAATTGGAGGGTGACAGGTAGGGTTGGTCCAGGGTTGACCCTGGACAAATGCTCACCCCTATTGTTGTTATCGCATCATCCCTAACAATTCCAAACACTATTCTTTTCAGCTCTCACAAATTTGCTTGAGATGGAAGAACACGAATTAGAAAAAGTAGGCACATGACATGCGAAGCAACAAGGTCTTTTATGTCAAGAGTTCAGATAGAACCCATCAGAATACAAGTGCCTTGCATGTTCTTTTCGCTCTTGTAGCCTTCCGTGCATAAAATGCTCATAAACACCATACTGGCTGCATTGGCAAGAGGAATCAGATCCACTTCATTCCCCTCTCTCTCTCTCTCTCTCTCTCTCTCTCTCTCTCTCTCTACACTACACTACACGCGTGTGCATGTTAAAATTTTTTGGCTCTGTTGCTCGAAGAATTAGCTTAGCTTACTTCTGCTCTCATGTTCACACTTTAACAAAACTTTCATTCATTCTTGAGTTTTATATATTCATAATTTTTTGGAATTCATAATGGACATAGACTATAATTTGCTCAAGGAAGTGATTAGGGTCAATGTATCTGCTCACAGAATGGAAGTTAAATTAAATATGCATTTTTATTTCAACTTACCCGTTCACCTTCAAAACCTTTGGCTTGCGGCTGCTAGCAGGAGAACAAAACTCTTTTTCCTTCCATGTAGACTTTCGAAAAAAGTGGGGGAAATCAGTCTCGATATGAGCAAAGGTGTGACGTCAGAATCTTGACCTTTGAGTGGATTATATGCGCAAATGCTATCGATTATGTTAACTGGGGTTTTGGCAACATTATGGGAAAAAGTAAATGTATAAATAAACCTCCACTTGGGCTGCAGAACTGGATTTACACTGAAATTCAGTAAACTGATCAAATTTTTCGTCAATGGCAACGCGGGTACTTTAATTTACTTAAAGTGATAACAATATTTTTACGTTAAAACTTGAGTCTCTACACGACTTTACATGTCGAAGTTTAAAAGGAAAACCCTCATTTTCCTTGAACATGTTTACGTACGTATCACCGGTGCAAAGTTGACTCTTCCGGGTGGGAAACACTAGTAACTTTTTCTTTTCCCATTTCGAATTATTGAATGGAGGCTCATGCTTTTTCTCCCATTGTTGAATGTGGATATCTTCTATCACCTTCAATAACCCCATTATCTCTTATGCAACATGCTGTTGAAACTTACAACAAGAACTAATACCAATTGTCGGGCTCATTCTGATCTAAGCTTATTTTTTGCCTTTTTTTTTGGGTTTCTTCCTTTCTGGATTTTATTCATGTTTGGGAAAAAATTGGTATCTCTCTCTTCCAATATATATATTTGGCAGATAGACAACTAGTTTTTTTGTTAATGAGATGTTTATTTCTCTTCCTTTCCTAGGAAACCATTATTCTAAACATAACCTTAGCACAAGTAACAGTGAAGAGAATCATCTGCTAGTTTTAACAAATGCATTTGGTGCATCACTTATAGCCTTCATATATGTCATTACGTGATGGTCCATATATTTTAGCTGCTCAGTTTTCATTTTATTTGATATTCATTTGTCCAATTTTTATTTGTTCATCATGCCATCGTTTTAAAAGATATTCTGAAAAAGAATTAACAATATGACGAAGTTAAGTACTTTAAAAATTATAAACTTACATCATTGTCATACAAATTGAATAGAAAAGCTCCACTAGAAAATCATTTTATGGAATATTATTTTTGCCTTGATTATATGGAATAA
This sequence comes from Eucalyptus sideroxylon, assembly GCA_014182405.2. Taxonomy (NCBI): domain Eukaryota; kingdom Viridiplantae; phylum Streptophyta; class Magnoliopsida; order Myrtales; family Myrtaceae; genus Eucalyptus; species Eucalyptus sideroxylon. The sequence goes on along the minus strand of CM024556.2, from coordinate 33,041,619 downwards.
TAGTGGAATATGAACCGTAGGTAATGTGTACATCAACCATAATACTGTTACGAAATCGCACGTCGATTCCAAAAAAATAACGCTCGCAAACAATTCACCAAGCATAATATAATAATAAAATAATATAATCAGAAGAACACGCCAGAAAATTTGTTAACGAAGTTCACCCAAACCTTGGCTATGTCTCCATGTAGAGCTACTCTGCGATTCCACTTGACTTCGAAAAAGGTTGGAATAAAACGATGATCTTCTCTTAAAATTAGGGCATAAAAAGATTGAGAACCATCGTAAAGCAAAAACTCACTTTTTTCTTTTATCTTTTTCTTGCCTCGCTATTTTCTTTTTTAGTGTCTTGATAGCCAGCATCTTACCATCACTAATATAAATGTATCACTTTTAATCTAAAAGCAAATTTGATAGAAAAGACAAAAAAAAAACCCCTAAAAATATTTGGCTCCATCTATAACAATCTCCAACTTGAAGACAAATATACCCAAGCACAAAGCAACTTTGCATCCATCTTCTTCAAAAAATAGTAGTTGAAAAACTTGTGCCTCTGCGATACTCCTCATTAATCAACATGGAGTAATATCAATGGAAATAGTATAGAAAATATGTTTATCTCTGTCTACTACCTTGGTCAACATGTCAGCTGGATTCTTCAAACTATCAATCTTTTGTAGCTTTAATTCATTATCTTTCAATGCTAATCTAATAAAGTGATAACGCTTCTTGATATGTCTAGTCCTTGAGTGATAAGTTGCATTTCTTGCTAAGTGCAATGCACTTTGATTATCACTCCACAGTATTCTGCCTTTGTCATTAGTAAAGTCACAACTTTTTGTAGTTGAGATACCCAACTCATTACTGTACCTGCAACTGTAAAAACATATCTCTCTTACCACTATCTCGATCACCCGAATGATCTATGTCTACATAACCCTACAACTCTAGAGATGTACCACCATAACAAAGTGAGTAATTAGAAGTACATGCTAGATATCTCAATATCAATTTCCCTACATTCCAATGCTCTCTGTTTGGATTTTGCATATATCGACTCATAACTCCCACTGCCCGTGCAATGTCTGGTCTCATGCTCACCATGGCATACATCAAACTCCCCACTGCTGATGCATATGGAACTACCACCATCTTATCTCTCAAAGCTTGAGTGCTTGGACACTTATCCTTGGAGAGTTTGAAGTGACTCGCTAGAAGAGTTGCAACCGACTTTGTCTTGTTCATGTTAAATTTCTTTAACACCTTGTTCACATAGTCTTTTTGCGACAGCCATAATTTCTTATCTTTCCTGTCCCTGATGAGTTTCATGCTTAAAATATTATTAGCCTCTCCCAAGTCTTTCATAGCAAATTATGATGATAACATCTTCTTTACTTCTACAATTCTCTTCATATTGGAACTAGCCACCAGTATATCATCCACATATAAACAATATCACCATCATCATATTTGCAAAAATAAACACGGTGATCAGACTCACAATGTGCAAATCCTTTTTTCTTTCATGAAATCATCAAATTTTAGGTACCATTGCCGCGGAGTTTGTTTCAAGCCATACAAGTTTTTCTTCAAGCGACATACTATGTGCTCATTACCTTTGACTTCAAAACCCTTAGGTTGTGCCATGTAGAGTTCTTTATCTAAGTCACTGTGTAAAAACATTGTTTTTATGTCTAACTGCTCAAGATGAAGATCCTCAATTGTAACTATACTTAGTAGAACTCTAATTGATATAATTTTCATTGTGAAAATATCTCGGAGTAATCAATCCACTCTTTTTTAGAAAAGCCCTTGACTACAAGTCTCGTCTTGTATCTAACACTACCATTTGTTTCATTCTTAATCATATACATCCATTTGTTTAATAAACTGTCTGACGATCCTTGTACATCTTTTCTTTATGGAATATCACATTCCGACTGTGGATGTCTTTGTTATTCTCATAATCCCAAAGCCTATATCCATACCCATCGCCACTGTATCCGATAAAGATGCACTTTTGGGACTTAGCATCAAGTTTTCTCCTATCCTCCCTGTCAATCAAAGCATATGTAATACAACCAAAGACCTTTAAATGTAAATAATTAATCTTTTTACCTGACCACTATTCTTGTTGTATTTCTTCATCCAACGCACTAGATGGACTTCTGTTGATAAGATAAATAGCTGCATCAACTGTAGCAGCCCATAAGTGTAACGGGAGACTCGCATGTAGCCTCATACATCTTGCACGTTCTAGAATAGTCATGTTCATCCTTTCAGTTACACCATTCTCTTAAGGAGTTCTAAGAATAGTCTTTAACCCGTGTATGCCCTCTCGACTCAAATATTATGCAAATTCTTTACTCGTGTATTCACCATCATTATCAGACTTCAGAGCTTTAATCTAATAACTTGTCTCTTTTTTTACCATGATCTTCCACATTCTGAATATTTCGAATACGTTTGATTTTTCTCTAAGAACATAGACTCAAGTCTTCCTTGTTGCATCATTAATGAAGGTGACAAAATATCTTTTATCACCATAAGAGAGTTCCTAAGCAAGTCCCCATACATCAATATGAACTAACTCTAGCTTTTGGCTTTTATTTTGTCGCACATTCAATTGAAAACTAACAACCTTATGTTTTTCATAAATGCAACTCTCACAAAAATCTAACTCAACTTTTTGCAAACCTGGAAGTAATTTTCTCGAGCGTAATTGCTTTACACATTTTTCACTAAGATGTCCCAAACGATAATGCCAGAGAGTGGACAAATTACTTGTAGCAATTGTAGTTGCAATCATATCACTGATATTGTCTCATTAGAGAAGGTAAATGGTACCTATACGCTTTCCCTTTGCTACTACTCTTGCCCCCGAGGTTATCTTCCATTCTCCGCATCCAAAGGTTGTTACCAAACCTTCTTGGTCAAGTTTACTGGTTAAAATCATATTTTTCTTTAATTCCGGAATATGCCTAGTTTCACGCAAAACTAGATGTCCTCCACTTAAGATGTTCACAGTCACAGTTCATTTTTCAACAATGGGATACATATGGCCATTTCTCACAACCGTTTGTCTAAAATCTCCACTGGTATAATAATCAAATATGTCTTTTTGCGAGGTGCAATGAAAAGAATCATCAGAATTAATAAACTATTTATCTGTTGTCAAGTCAAACCCTGCAGACAAATACAAGTTATCTAGCAAAGATTCATCGCTAACCACATTAGCTCCTTGACTCTCATCTTGCTGCTTTTTTTTTTGTAGGCTTTACACTGAAACTCTAGTTTTGTGACAAAACCAACACTTATCTTTTGCAACCTATCTCTTACCCCTTGATTGTGATTTGTCACGCTCGTTGAATTTTCTCTACTTTTACTTCTTCCACAGTTCTCCACTGCGAGTATCGTTGAAGATGTAGATGCAGAAAAATTATCTCCACCTGAGACTTTCCTTCGCATCTCTTCATTCATGATACTACTCACAGCATCGTCAAGAGTTAAATCATCCTTCATGGTGCTCGAAATTCCCTGCACTATGGTATTATACCTTTCTGGAAGAGAACATGAAATAATAAAGCTTGAAGCTTCATATCTAAATTTATGCTTGCGGATTCCAATTGACTCGTGACTTGCGTGAAACTATTAATATGCTTTGCCCCATAACCTTTATTAGATAACTTCATATTAACCAATTTCTTTAGTAAAAATACATGATTTGATATAGACAGCTTCTCATAAATATTCGTTAGAATATCCATGGCTTTTAAGTTAATTTGATTTCCTCGATATTTGAAAAAAAAAAAAAAAAAAAAGCCAGCGTCACTAATTGCTTGTGGGTTTTTCGTTCTCTTTTGTTGCTTGGATTGCAGTCACTACAAATTCAAGGGAAGGGAAAACTCGATAGCTCCAAATCGGGCCCTCCAGGCTTGGATACAACGGCTCATAAGGTGACGGATCCTGCATATATGAGCTGGACAGTCGTCCTGGAAAAACATATCGCCTCAGGATTTCGAGTGTGGCCATTCTATATGCCCTCAGCTTTCAAATCGAGGTTAGCTTCCATCTCCTACAAATTATTCCTCTGTTTTTTTTTTTTTTTAATCCTGGCTTTCTACAATGATTTCGAAGTTTAAAAAATGAAGCCTCTTTACTATTATCATTTCACATTGGATTACACACGATATCAAATATTGGGGGAGATGATATGCTTCGGGCTTTTCTGAAGGAGAAAGAGAACACTGACGTTTTTTAATTTACTACGTGATGATTTGGTGTGCCCATTCTCTTACTCAGATTAGATTCGAACTTTTTAAAAGACTATTAAATTGAAGAAATTTCGGGCATAGATTTGGAAGATGAACATGTTTTCGTTGCAAAGACTTGTGCTTGGAGCATACCTCAAGATGTTCTTTTGATGCGCATGGTCACAACCTTACCGTAGTTGAAGCAGACGGGCACTATGTAGAGCCATTCGTTGTCCAAAACCAATTCATCTACCCGGTGGAGACGTACTCCGTCTTGGTCAAACCCGATCAAGATCCATCGAGAAATTACTGGATTACGAGCAACATTGTTGGCTGGAACGCCGCTGCCCCGACCCCTCCCGGTCTCAACGTGCTCAATTACCACCCAAACCATTCAAAGTGTGTCCTGCCCACAGATCCACCTGCTGGTCCGATTTGGGACGACGTCGCTCCGCAATTGGCACAGAGCCTGGCAATCAAAGCCCAACGAGGATATGTCCGCATTTCACCGCCCAAGGTGGATGGAGTGATTGTGTTACTCATCAAACGTGATGGTTTTAATTGGGGATGGGCTTAAGGCCCGTCCCCCCATGCTGGGCCCAAAAGGCCCGGCCCACGGGAATAGGGCCCGTGGGAAGGGAGAGGTATAAAAGGGAGGAGAGAGAGAGAAAAGACAACGTTTTGCAAAAACAACGTACGTCTTTTCTCTCCTCACGCTCTCTCTCTCAAAAACAGAAAGGCAGTAAGCATAAAGCTTGATCTTCCTCCCCTCAAGGCTTCATCGGATCGGATTGCTCAGTTTCTCTTCCTCCATCAACGTCGGTGTTTAATCTGTGGCTAAAAGGTACGCTCGAATCCGTGGTGTGCTTTAGGATCGGTGATGCGTGTTGTTTTCCCGGGCTTCGTCTTCCGCATTGATTTAGGGGTTCGATTCGGTGTCGAATCCAGTTTTCGGGGATCCGTTATTCCCAACATTGGTATCAGAGCCCTAGTTCACGTTTTTCCCGATCAATTATGATGCTTTTAATTGATTTTTTCGCGAAATCCCTTCGGTCGTACGGAACTGGGCGAAAATCCCGACACCTGAGCGCTTTTAAGCCATTTTTCCGAGTTTTCGTAAGTCAAAATAAAAGTGTGATTGCATAGGAAGCAGGGCGACGTCGAGACGAGTCCGGAGATGTGTCGACCGCCGCCGGGCGCCGCCGCACGCGCCCACACACGCCGCCGGAAGGTGCTGCGCGTGGGCGCAACGCGCCCGAAGCGCTAGCATTGGTCAGAGCGTGCGGCGCACGCGCCGATCGGCGAACCAGCGCGTGCACGCCGCTGGCGGGCGAACCGGCACGCGCCGATCCGCAGACCAACGCGTGCGTGACGTCACGTGATGACGTGCGTGACGTCATCCAACGGTCGGTAACCGTTTGGATGACGTCACCGATGACGTCATCACCGACGATGTTTCGCCGGACGGTCACCGGCCGGCAACCCGACCTGACCGGAGACCCGACCCGACTCGCTTACGCAGGCACGTGCCCGGCACGTGCGGATGACGTCTGCGTGACGTCATCCCTCGCACGCGCGCAGCACGTGCGCCGGTCCATGTGAGCGGTCCTACGGCCCGACCGGTCCGACCGGTCCAACCGGTCCGACGACCGTTGACCGTTGACCACGTTGACCGTTGACTTTGACCGTTGACCCAAAAAAAAAAAAAGGAAAAGAATGTGTTTCTTTTTCAATTAAGTCTATGTGGATTATAATGTGATCCCTTATTTGTTCTGCATTTGTTGCAGGAAGTATGCCTCCCCTGAGGTTGCGTACACCTATTTGCGCAGTTACCGATGAACAAAAGGATAGGCTGTCTAAGTTGATAGCTGAGCTGACTGATCATCGATGGGAGATAGGTGACTTAATTGATCATGTCCTTGAAGTCAACAGGAAAATTCAACAGGTCATACGGAATGGTCGTCCTATGTCACAGTCAGAGATGGTGCGATTTTTCATAAGCACTCTTCCACCTGAATGTCAAGATGTGTTGAATCGCATATGGGATGTCAACGGAGCTGCTTCCTATAAGAAAACCATGATGGATTTTGTAAACGAATATTACTGTATTGTTTCAAGGGAAAAGATCAAGAAATTGAACAAAAGAGGATATTTTTGCAATTCGTGTGCTGACTTTGTGTTAGTTGTGTTGGCTGATATATATTAAGTGTGCTTTGTGGATATATTATGTAATGATTACTACCTAATTGTGTTAATTGAAAGCATTATTGTTTTTAATTGTATGTCAATTATTTGTTGCTTTCTGTTATTGCTGGTTGTCAGTGGGTAGTTTTAGAAGTTTTTGTAGCTTCATAGAATTGATTTTGCATAAGACAATTATATTAATGATAGTTTTAAGTTAAGTTTTTTGGAGGATGATTGGAAACGTAGTGACCTTTTGATTCTGAAGCCATACTTAAAATTATTCATTAATATGATGGGTCTATGTAAATCGGGATGCATAAATGATAGGCATTAATAATTTGTGCATATTTGTCTGATTTGTTCAGATCAATGGCTTCAGCCACAAAGAGCATAGTTGCCGAGCTGAACAAAGGTGAAAAGCTCAATGGAGACAACTATGAGATTTGGCAAATGAAAATCCAGTATGTGCTGGAAGAGCAAGAAGCACTTGAGGCTCTTGTCATGACCATGGTAGAACCTGAAGAGGGAACCACTGCACAGCACAAAAGAAACAAAGAAGCTTTTTCTGCGTGGAAAAGAATGAACTCTCTAGCTCGCATCACGTTGCTGAGCAGCATGGAAAATGACGTCATACGAGAGTTTCGGCGTTTTGATAATGCCAAGGAATTGTGGGAGGCATTGGCAGCTAGATATGGTCATACTTCGGTGACTAGACTAGATCGAGGCAGCTCACTATCGGGTTTGACTCTTATAAGAAGCCTCATGGTCGACCATGAAGCAACATCTTAGAAAGATGTCAAACATGATAACCGAGCTGAAAGATGCTGGCCATGTCCTCACGATGAGCAGCAAGTGCAAGCAGTGATTCGTTCCTTGCCTCAGAGTTGGGAGCATATGAAGGTGCACCTGACTCATAATGAAAACATCAAAACCTTTGAGGATGCGATGCGTCATCTTGAGCTGGAAGAGGACCGCCTGTTGACAGCTAAGCCGGATGCTGAACTCTATTATGCTGGTTCTAGCTCAAATGGAGCTTCGAGCTCCAAGTGCAAGCGCCCTAACTGGTTTGATAAGGGGAAAGGCAAGGAAGAAGCAGGTCCTTTAGGGAAGAAACCCAAATTCAACCAACATGCAAGAGGGAAGCGTCCTCGCATGAAAAAGCTTGCAAGGGTGAAATGCTACAATTGTGACAAGAAGGGTCACTATGCTCGCGACTGTTGTGAGCCAAAGAAGGTATGCACCCCTTGTACTTTTCAGAACTTTGCTTATGTGTCAAGTTCTGTGTTCTTAACTGAGTCTAATCCTTTGTGGACTGTGGATTCAGGAGCGACAGACCATGTAGCGAAGGATAGAGGATCCTTCGTGGAATTCCGACGAGTACCAACTGGAACTAAGTGGATCTATGTGGGAAACAACTCCAGAGCTGAAGTAAAAGGAATTGGCACATGCCAACTGAATATGCGTGGTGGACGCACTTTGTTCCTTCATGATGTGTTGTATGCTCCGGAGATTCGTCGGAATTTAGTGTATGTATTGATGTTGGTTAAATTAGGTTTTAATATGAACTTCTGTAGTAGAGGTGTGAATTTGTTTTTGGAGACAAATTACTATGGTTGTGGTTATTTTCTGGATGGTTTTATTGTATTAGATATTGATTATGTTAATGCTAATGTTTGTTATTCCCTTCTCACGTCTCCTAATAAATATGATAATGATGTGAATGTATGGCATGCTAGACTTGGTCACATTGGCCAACAACGTATGAATAGACTAGCCAAAGAGGGCTTGTTGGGCAATATTGAAAAAGTCGATTTGTCCATATGTAAGCATTGCCTAAAAGGGAAAACGACAAGGAAACCATTTGGAAAATGAAAAAGAGCTGAATTTCCTCTGCATTTAATCCATTCTGATGTCTGTGGTCCTATGAATGTGAAAGGAAGGCATGGGGCTGTTTATTTCATCACATTTATTAATGATTATACTCTATTCGGATATGTCTATTTGATTTCTCATAAGTATGAAGCAATAAGTTGTTTCAAAAGGTTTATGAACCTGTTAGAGAATCAATTAGATAAGAAAATAAAAGCATTGAGATCCGATCGAGGTCGAGAATATTTATCGATGAGTTCAGAAAATTATGTGATGAAAAAGGAATAGAAAGACAGTTGTCTATTCCGTACACTCCTCAACAAAATGGTGTTGCGGAAAGAAGAAACAGAACCCTACTGGAAATGGTTAGGTCCACATGATGGCACATGCTAACTTGCCTATCACCTTTTGGAGTGATGCATTGTTAACTGCTGCGTATATACTTAACCGGGTGCCTTCCAAATCAGTTGCTTCCACTCCATATGAGTTATGGACAGGTAGAAAACCGGACTTGAGTTTTCTTAAGCCATGGGGTTGTGCTGCCTATACACATGAGTCCTCTCACAAGTTTGGGAAATTGGGTCCCAGAGGAAAGAAGATTATTTTCATAAGATACTCGGAACACTCGAAAGGGTATGTGTTCATTGGTGAGCAGGAAAGTGGGAGTGTAACTGAATTTGAATCACGAGATGTCACATTCTTAGAGGATGAGTTTCCTAAGAAGGGCGAAATAGGGGAAGATCACTCCCTATTTGAGACCTTGGATCAAGACAATGATATTAGTGGAGTTCATCCAAGTGGGAGCATAATGGAGAATGATGTGCAAAGTGTACAATCTCACATACGGCGAACAAGTCGCCAAAGTATTCCCCGTCGACGTTTTGACATTGAAGGGGAAACTTTTATGGTTGCTCCACAAGATGAGGATGAGCCAAGAAATATCAACGAGGCTCTTAATTGCCCTAGTAAAGAAAAATGGATTCATGCAATGGAAGAGGAAATGGAGTCAATGAAATCAAACCAAGTCTGGGAACTGGTTGATCTTCCAAAAGGACGCAGAGCTATTGGGAACAAATGGGTTCTTAAAATAAAGCGAAAGGCTGATGGCTCGATTGAAAGGCATAAGGCTCGCCTTGTGACGAAGGGGTATAATCAACAGGAAGGAATTGATTATGAAGATACGTTTTCTCCTGTAGTGAGATTTACCTCGATTCGCATTATTCTAGCAATAGTAGCTAGTCTGGATCTTGAGTTACATCAAATGGATGTAAAGACTGCTTTCCTCAATGGAGAATTAGAGGAAGAAATATATATGGAACAACCTACTGGTTTCATAGTGAAAGGCCAAGAAGAAAAAGTATGTCGACTTTTGAGGTCGATATATGGTCTTAAGCAATCATCAAGACAATGGTATATACGTTTTCATAATGCCATAGTAGCATATGATTTTAAAATGATTGATGAGGATCATTGTGTATATATCAAAAGATCCAAGGATCAATTTGTGATCATATCATTATATGTTGATGATATACTAATTGCCGGAAGCAATATGGAGTTTGTTAATACTGTCAAGAGATGGTTGTCTTCTAACTTTGAGATGAAGGATATGGGTGAGGCTGCATACATTCTTGGAGTTAAGATTTCGAGAGATCGTTCGAAGAGATCGTTGTCTCTTTCGCAAGAAACCTATATAAATAAGGTTCTTGAACGATTTCGTATGCAAGACTGTAAACCCATAGACACTCCTATTGCAAAAGGTGAAGGATTGAGCCATAGACTGTGTCCAGGGACTCCACAAGAGAAGGAACAAATGAAACATGTTCCTTATGCTAGTGCTGTTGGGAGCTTGATGTATGCTATGATGTGTACAAGACCCGACATATGCTTTGCAGTTGGAATGGTCAGTAGATACCAATCCAATCCAGGTTCAGCACATTGGAAAGCTGTCAAGAGAATACTGAGGTATCTAAAGGGAACTGCTGATTTCAAGTTGAATTACCAAGGAAAGGATCTGCGACTTGAAGGCTATTCAGATGCTGATTGAGGAGGAGATTTAGATGAAAGAAAATCTACCTCTGGATTTGCTTTCTTACTGAACAATGGCGCCATATCATGGAGCAGTAAGAAGAAAACGTGCATAGCCTTGTCCACGATGGAAGCTGAGTTCGTGGCGTTATCAGCAGCGGTACAAGAAGGAGTTTGGCTTAAGAGATTTTTGGATCATTTAGGTGTTGTTGAGAAAGCTGCAAATTCATTGTTGGTTAATTGTGATAGCCAAGAAGTTATAGCGTACACCAAAGATCCAAAATATCATGGCAAGACCAAACATATAGATATCAAGTATAACTTTGTAAAAGATATGGTTGCACGAAAGGATGTGAACTTGCAGTACATATCTACGCATAGAATGGTAGCAGATCCTATGACAAAGCCAATACCTAGAGATGTGTTCTGTGGTCATGTAAAATCTCTAGGATTGCGTAGAGTCTGATGTACTGAATTGTAATTTCCCTGAGTTGTTCACATTTATGAAATTTTGTTTTCATTGATTAATGCCTATGAACCTTAGTATGATCTTTATGCATCTTAATGCTCAGTGCATTATTTTAAGTTGAGAAGTATGTCGGACAGATATAAGATTAGCCCACTCACACGGGTAATCGCCTCTCGTTTACTTGTGTGATAAATAGAGATGAGACTGTTTTTAAGCTTATTATCTAGGTGATAATCGAGAGCGCAAGCTTAAAATACGTATGTCGCCTTAACTGAGTGTTAAGATAAGGACATAATACTAAAGATGTCTGAAAGTAAAATAACCCACATATTTTACTTTATCTATCTATGATGCCAGATGTGAGTTTTGATGAATTTTGTAAATGAGTAGATACGTGAACTCGAGTTAGACATTGGGTATGTCTGAACTATCATCTGTACGGTATTGAAAGGTGTAGACATACGCTCCATGGGAAAGGAGTTAATACCGTAATACGTATTTCATACTACGTATGCATGAGATGACCAATAAGAGTGGCAAAAAGTTTGATCTCAACTTTTATGACGTGTGAGACTCTTGAAGAAAAGAGTTCCTCAATTTTTGAAGTCCCCTCAGGACTCTTACTTATTCTCAAGATTTCTATTTAGTATTTGCTATCTTAGGGTGTTGCCAATGGTCATGAGATGATTCGATCTAATGGGACATTTCTAGAAAAGCAAGCTGGACTGAAATTGAGAGTTTGAAGGAAAGAGGAAGATCGATTTTTGAAGAATCACATTGTGGTTTTGTATTCACTGGTCGACCAATTATAACCGTCTTTGTGATAATTATAATTGTGAATACAATATATATATCATGTTTAAAAGAGATCAAGGGAGATATAAATGTGATCGATCAATCTATGGTACTGCATACTAAATCTATTCGGAGTGTGACGCCCATTATGAGCTGCTATGTATTCCTAACAAATGTATAGCAACGAGCTCTCAAAGTATGCTGGTCGCATGGATTATTCACCAGTATGAATGTTGAAGAGAGGTAAAGAGAATCCTATTCGGCCCACCATGTGCGAGTGGGAGATGATGGTTTTAATTGGGGATGGGCTTAAGGCCCGTCCGCCCATGCTGGGCCCAAAAGGCCCGGCCCACGGGAATAGGGCCCGTGGGAAGGGAGAGGTATAAAAGGGAGGAGAGAGAGAGAAAAGACAACGTTTTGCAAAAACAACGTACGTCTTTTCTCTCCTCACGCTCTCTCTCTCAAAAACAGAAAGGCAGTAAGCATACGGCTTGATCTTCCTCCCTTCAAGGCTTTATCGGATCGGATTGCTCAGTTTCTCTTCCTCCATCAACGTCGGTGTTTAATCTGTGGCTAAAAGGTACGCTCGAATCCGTGGTGTGCTTTAGGATCGGTGATGCGTGTTGTTTTCCCGGGCTTCGTCTTCCGCATTGATTTAGGGGTTCGATTCGGTGTCGAATCCAGTTTTCGGGGATCCGTTATTCCCAACAAAACGGAACAAGATCGACCGTGAACTATGTGTCGCTAACCCTCCCACGCATGCCGTACCCAATTGCCCTGGAGGACAATCTCCACCATGTGTTCGATCAGCCTCCACCGCCCGACCAGCAACCTGGCTTTGTGGATTACGAGAGCTACCGCCTCGTGAACAAAAACAATGCCACCTCCAGCAACTCGATCTACAGACTAAAGTTCAAAACTACAGTAGACATCATCTTGCAAAATGCAAACACTATGGTGGCGAACAACAGCGAGACACTCCAATGGCACCTTTACGGCCATGATTTCTGAGTCCTCAGGTACGGGATGGGGATATTCAACATCACCAATGATCTGAAGAAGTACAATTTGGTGAACCCGATCATGAAGAACACGGTGGCGGTCCATCCTTACGGGTGGAGTGCCCTGAGATTCGTGTCGAATAGGCCGGGCGTGTAGGCGTTCCATTGTCAGATGGAGTCTCATTTCTATTAGGGCATGGGTGTCGTGTTAGAAGTATAGTTATAGAGAAGGTGGGCAAACCGGAAAAGCAAGAAGACTAGTATTTATTGAATAAACCGACTTCTGAGGTACGGAATTATCTAAATTTGCTTGATTTTGTTCTACTTTTCGTTTTTATTGACTAAAGCTTTCTGCCTTTCTTTTAATTCTCAGCAGGAGCAGGAAAATATGGCACCGGACAACCTGCTGAGCAACGAAGAAAATCAAGAAGATAGCAATTGGGAATGGGATGGCCATGTTTATGATGAACCTTCAGATTATCCTTTTTCTGTTTTCACATTTTCGCTTCTCAACTCAACACTTTGAATGCGATTGAACTTTCTTAATCGACGATTATGCATTTGATTGCCCTTTAATATCAAGCTAGAATGAAGGGTGATATGAAGAAATTATTCCGATGTGTCCCTCCCTCGAATCTGTTGACTGCTTCTTCTTAACATGATATTTCACTTTATTTCTAATCAAGGCATTATCTCGAAAGGTTGGAAAACTAGCCCCGTATATTTTAGGGATGAAATTTTGCGTGTACAAAGCTATAACTATTGGACCTGTTTGACTGCATTTCATTTTTAAACACAGGACATTGCCGTCAATTTAACCCCAATATCTAAGGCTTATTAAGCACGTCCTTCCATAATGACTAGAATAGAATTTTTGAGTATCCAATTTGTCTTTTAATCAAGAGAAATGATTTGGTGACAATTTTTAATATATTATATGATAATAACAATCTATTCTTAACCATAAACAAATCAAATAACAAATAAATATAAATTGTTGTGGGGCACATTTCTTCAAGAATTCACAAACATAGCAAACTGTTAATCTCACAATAGTCCAAAGACTGTTATGTTAGGGAAATCTTTTAACTAATTATGAAAATGGACAGGGATCCCTCAAATTTATGATAGTAAATTCGCTTCTTGAATTTATTCTTTTAAGTGGATGGTCTCATGAGAAGATGCTTACCGAACTACATGCGATCATACTAAAGGATAAAATCATAACGCTCTCTAAGAAACATGGGTAAGAGCGGATAAAATTTAATGAGTGAGTTCAGAACCTTACATCGTCAGCTTAGGAAGTGTTTTAAAGAGGTTACAATAGTCAACTTCATAATTTATCTTGAATTATCTGTGCTATAATGACGAGTCAGTAAAATTCTCTTTCTTGCGTGAAATAGCCTTCAACGGACATGTTTGACGGCAGTTATCAACTATTTCTATTGATGACTTTCATTTAAATTTGAATATTATAGTTTTATTCGAGTTTCAAAAATTCTAGAAAAGTTTTTCCTTTTTTAATATCCAAGATCCGGCTTGACACACCTTACGGGTGCTCACGGCCATCGCTGGCCTGACAAGCCCAACAGAGACCACCAACTATACTTGGAGAGAGGCTAGTACATGACCCCAACATCATGACCCCCCACTTAAAATATATTAGCAACACAAGGATTCAAACTCTCGACCTCAGCGTCGAAGAAGAGAACTAATACCAACGCGCTGCCCATAGTTGGGTAGAAAAGTTAATATATGTATATTGTAAAAGATTTCAAGTGTTTCAAAGTATGGGCTCCATAAGGTTATAAAAAGATCCAACATTAAAAACAAAAATTACTCTAAACAGCAGTTTTACCGTTTGACTTGACAAATAATACTTATCAATCAAAAGAACTATTTGTGCTGAGTATTCAACAGAGAAGTTGTCATTTTAGAAAAAGTATTTACATGTATGCTATGAATACTTTAGGGTACTAATGCTATATAAACGGAAGAGTTCACAAAGGCTCTGTAATTTGTAACCTAGTATTGTTTTTTCTATAACAGTCACCCCTCTTACTTTTGCATGATGGAAGTCTTTAACTCCATTCAATGACCAAAGGTGATTCGGAAGTTCAGAAATGATAATATTGTTATGCACACTAAATGCCCCTCTTTCACGGCCTCTAAGTGGCCATGACCCCATGAATGCAATTAAATGCCTAATACTATCACATCTTATATATACTCCTTGGTTTTAACCTCGATTGTTCTTAGTTTTAGTATACAACGAATCATGAATATTGGAAAGATAGATAATGCAACAAAGTGTTAAGTGACATTCTCGAAGCGTCGAAGTAGTCTCATAAAAAGATCGATGAGATGGTGATATGTTGGGACATAAATGTTGCATTTGTTGCCTTTTTACCCAAAGCGTGTCCCACTAGTAGATCCACCTACCGGCCCAATTCGAAACGACATCACACGTTCAACTGGCTCAAAGCCTAGCGATAAAAGTCCAGATCAGACCGAGTGATTGTGTTCCTCCACACACAAAACGAGATTGACGGTTATTTCCATTGGTCCATGAAATTAAGGGTCTTGCACACGTAGTGCCTGATCATTCTCAAGGAGAATCTCCTGCACGTGCTCAATTAGCACCTCGCTACTTTACCATGTAGCAATTAAAACCAATGTCACCTCTAGCATGTTGAAATATACGCGAGTTGTATTAGAAATGCCCCACATCGAAGAATTTGTATAATGTGAAATAGTTAATATATCTAAGTTGGCTCATAACTTTTTGATTTAAAACTTTTGATTAAAGGTGGGTTCAATTTGATATGTTAAAAAACTCGGACTTAGGCCATCTCTTGACAATCTCTCCAGGCGAAATGTATCAAGTTTTTACTACATGTTCCCGACAAATGGTATCAAACCTGATAATAGATTGGCAGGCACCTAATATGTTCTAGTGTTTGGTGATATCTCATGGAAGGAATCTAATGGCCAACATGTTTTTGGGCCAATGGGCATTGTGATGTAGCAATGCAAGCTCGATTTGAAAGAGACCAGGGATGAGTTGGTGCTGGCAATGTGCATGGTGATATAGCAATGCAAGCCTGATAGTAAATTTTATGATTCGGTCTAGGGAAAGAGAACAAGGATGAAGTTAGGCATTGATGGAGATTCAAGATTGAGATATCTTGATGCAAAAGGAGACTTTGATTAAGGGGGAGTAGACCTACCACTGAGCTCACACGTGAGAGGAGGATTTTTGAGATGCAAATATGAGTTATGTTAAAAAAGTCCAACATTGGAGAATTAGTATGACGTGGGATTGTTAACATAACATACATGCAAACAAGCTCCTACAGGACCTTAAGTATGTCTTCCCCCTCCCTCCTTGCCACCCCGAACACGCACCCCACACCCCCCCCACGGCGGCGTAAATCATGGCTTTCTTGCTTTACTTGTCTCCCATAGTTTGCCTATTTCATGGAGAGGCGTTGAAATTTCAGTCCAAGGTCACATCATCTTTTGGTTTGGTGGAGAGGTCGGCCGGATTGGACGAAGAAAACGCCTAATTTCCTAAGAATCACCAATACCCTTCGAAAATTTTCGTATCGTATCATATACTCTCTGATATTTTTAGATATTTTTTGACACTCAATCAACATATATAAAAAAATACGACATTTGATTAATTTTATCAACACTCTCTGATATTCAAGTTGGAGTTTCGATATACAAGTTTTTGACACGTGATTTCGACATACAAGATCAATTTTAAAAAATTTCAATAAATGATGTATCAAAATATATATGAAAAATAATAAATAATAATAAAAATAATAAATTTGGAAAGGAAAATGTATCTGATCTTCTCAACTCTTATGACTCACTTTTTGTAATACACAATTCACTTCTCAAGTTTGTTTTCCTTCTTTTTCGACACGTCGACACACGAGTCCAGAATGTGAATTACTTGTTTTTTTCTCAAAATTTTATGGATTGATCAATTTATCGAGTTGAAATAACTAATGATATTAATAAATGGTGGATTAATATTTTTAGTGTAAATTCATTCTTGACTTTTTTATCATTTATTTATTTGTGAATTTGAATCAAATTAATTTAATTGAAATAATCATAAAAATGATAATTTATTATGTATATATAAAAATTTATTAAAATATATTTATTTAATATACAATGTGTTGGAATTCTTTGTCTTTTTAAAAACTATGTGTCGGCGTATTATGTCTTGTCATATCGCCTATCATGTGTCCGTATCATTGTTGGTGCTACTTAGCCAATTTAAGAGAGCCGGCCGTGAATTACTTTCTTGATTTTCTCGTCTTCTATCGTTTGCTGATTTCATGGAGAGGTGTTAAAAATTCAGTACAGATCATCTCTTAATTCAGTGGAGAGCTTTGAATTCGATGGAAAGCTTGGCCGAGTTGGCCGAAGAGAGCCTTGATTTCATTTAGAGAGCTCCAACAGCCACGTATCCTATGTTGAGGTACGTTTCTTTTAATTTATAGTGCAGTTTGATTTTTATATGTGACTGCTTAATGGTTGTGGATCGACTTAAATACCAAAAATGATTTTTTTTTTTTAAAGTTAAAGATGAGTTAAAAATGAATAATGTAGGAGATGGTGAAGAATCTAAAGCAGCTTAACCATATTAGGGATGATGAAAATAAGTTGCATTACGTAAACGAGAACTCCCTCTCTCTCTCTCTCTCTCTCTCTCTCTCTCTCTCTCTCTCTCTCACCCTTTTCATATTACATTTTACTTGTTTATGTCTGTTAAATTTATTCCTTAATTCCATTGTATTTTCACGTCACTTGATGCTGCCTGTATTCAGATAAAATAATGCAGGAGATGGTGTGTCTGATTGATCAAGCCTCTCGAGTAGCGGAGATAGTGAGGGTGATGATGGGTTTTTCTGGGGACGGAGGTAGGCTGGAAAATAGTATTACAATTTGGTAAATCATGTTTGGGCGAGAGATGCATCTTGAAATCAGTGAGAATGGTAATGGTAGGTTTTGAAATGTGAGGAGAATATTTGATATAGGAAGTAAAGCTAAAAATTATTTTTGTAATTTTCCCTTGAAAATAACTTTTCAAATCCTTTTACTATCTTGATCTGTTTTGCCAATTATTTACTATCATCATTTTTTGGCACATAAGCATTTCAAGCAAGTTGTCTATCCAAAACTAGGGTAATTGTTCAAAAGGTCATAAATCTATCGTATAATGATCAATTCAGTTATGGACTTTTCAATTTAACTAATTTAATTTTAAACATTTTAACAATTTATCAATGTAGTCATTCCTACCAATTTCGGACATAAATTTGTTGATGTTGACCTTTTTTGTCCCTCATGATATGACCAGTGACGTAACTGATTATTAGCAATTTTTAAAAATATCTTGTGAATTTTTTTTTTTCTTTTTATTTCCTATTTTCCTCTGCCAGTAGTACAAAAAGAATGAATTGTGACCTTTGCTAGCCATCATCGAAAAATTCAAAAAGTCCCAAAGAAATTGTAAAAATCGTCCAGTACCAATTATACCACATAGGACAACGTCTATGTAATCAATTTTTGACAAAAATTGATTGAAATTACTATATTGGCAAATCGTCATAAATTTTATTACTAAGTTAGCCAAATTGAAAATTTTAGGACGGAATTAGCTGCCATATAATAAATTTAGAATTTTTTGAATAATTTTCCAATCCAAAACTACTCATATTACTGATAAAAATAATGCGATATAAACTGCTTTCTTTTGATTCACCAAGTTTATTGCTAACGTATTCATGTTTTTTGCTTGTGGGTTCAGAACCAATTACAACAATCATTTCCTGCAAAAATCAGAAAACAAGGATTGTAAACCCTTTTACAACCCACTTGTTTTGGTCTTTCATTTGTAAACCCATTATGGATGGCCTTGGGAAATTTGATGTGACCCATTTATAATCAATTTCAATTATTTTGGGTTATTCAATGAGTTGTGGACCCATTTTCACTCGTCTACCTCGGCATAACATTTTCTCAGTTTTTTTTTTTTTGGTATGGAAAAATATTTTTTTGGGTAAGGGCATTTTCTCGATTGTTTTTTTCTTTGGGTAAAGCACAAAAAAAAGCATTTTCTCAATTATTAATATATGCTTTTATCAAAAATTTGATTTCTATATATACATCTATATTAACTTTAAATTTCATTTGATATGCAAACCATTAAGGAAAGGGTTTATGCAAACTATCTTGTATGCATGATGACAAGTGCGATTACTCACATTACTAAGCACAAAATGATTCTATAATATTCGAACTATCGATTGTGATTCTCGCTCGCATTTTATACGGTCCAATGCCATTGATTGGCCAAAGTGAAGCAAAGATAATTGTTTAAAATAAAGTATGTCTTGAATTCATCATGGTTAATATCACCTCTTTTTTTTTTTTTTTTTTCCGTTTTCCATATGCTATGTGAACAGAAAACATGTCTCTTTGCTAATTGTTGATTAAGGGTTTAGGAAATTAAATGGGAACTTATGCATAAACATGTATGTAGTAGTGACTGAGAAGCTACATAAAATCGTCCGCTACCCAGCTTAATTGCGCACTTCATACGATAAGATTTACAAATTAAAAACTTTGAGAATCCAATTTCAAATTATTTAAGTAAAGGGACCTATTGTGGGCTTTCTCTTTTGAAAAAGAAAATAATTTGCGGAGTACGGACCTGGCAACTGTTGAATGAGTCTGCCCGCACTTGAAAACTCAAGTTCATCAGATTACGATCGCCCATTTGAAACGTCAAGAAGTCGACTGCCGTGGAGAAGACGCCATAGACTCTTATATGAGATTTGACTTTGTCAACTTGGAAAAGTTCATGCTACATCCACGTTCCTGCGACATAACCCCACTAACTTCACATGCTCATTTATCGGAAAAATTATCGAAAAAACTTTAAATATATTAGATTTTTGTCAATTTAATCATAATATTTTTTTTATAATTTATTAATTCAATCATAAATTTTTAGTTGTGCTAATTTAATTTTAAAATTTAAGATGATTTGTTAATTTAGTGTTAAACATTTTGATAATTTGTTAATTCAGTCATTTCGATCAATTAGATGAAAGGTCGCTGATATAGTGGTCCAGTCAGCAACTATAGGATGGCTAGCGAGTACTAAAGTGGACAATTTTTACAATTTATTTTTTAAAATTTTTCTTCCTTATTTTATTTTATTTTTTCCACTTTTGGGCCAAGGAGGACTGGCAATCCTCGCCTGATTTGGCTGAGGGCGTCACAGCCCATCTGGCGAGGGCTGCACTCGCCGGCCCTGGGCGAGGCTGTCCCCCGCTAGATTTGGGCAAAGGTCACACGCGGGAGGCCCGCAGCTTCGCCCACAACCGTCGCCAGCAGAGATCTAGGCCTCAATCGAAGCTCGGTTCGTTCCCCAAAATATCAGGCTTGCCGCTGCCTCATCCACTCTAGTGTGCAGCAGCTTGATGACGAGAGGAGGGGGCTGGCGTTGGTGCAGTGCGGGCAATTTTCAGCGAAATAATTCTTAGAAACTGCTTGAAAACTCGTATTTTGTCAGACAAGTTCCTTCCTGTATTGGCTTGATTTAGTAGACTAAGTCCATGCAATACTTGTTCTAAGACTTTGCAAAAGTCAATGGTAGGTTAGTGACGGAGGACGATTCGAGGCAGACTTGACTCCAAGGGTGTGGTGATGAGTCGTATATGATCTGGCATTGGTTAGATATACAAAGGTAGATTGCTCCATTAATATAAGTGTTACAAGTTTAAGGCACTGTAAGAAAGAGAAATAAAAGTTAGTAAATTAATTAATAACAAAAGTTGATGAATCAAAAAGAAATAGACTAATACGCGGTTGTTAGTAGCTCAAATTAGAGTTTTTTTTTTTTGGGGGGCTTAAATTAGAGTTGGTTATCCCACAAATTGGTTATTTAATCTGAAAAAATTGGTAAGTTACACAAATTAAAATTAATAAATTAAATTAAAAGTTAGTAAGTTCTCGTCATTGGCAAGAAAGTCAAATAAAAGTTAGTAACTTCACCAAAAGTGTTAGTATTAGTAAGTTACTAACAAGTTACCGAAAAATTAAGTGATTGGTAATTTATTTTTCAACAGTTTTTTTTTTCTTTTTGTGGGAGAAGAATTTACTTACTAAATAAGCTACTATTTGCATAGTCAAAGTAAAAACATTTGCTCGAACTAAAGGATAGTAATTATGTTAGCTATATGTCCTAAAGCAACCGTATAATAGTTACATGTTAGCATTTAAGTTGCATAATTTATTAATGGCTAAGAAATATTTGTTCATTGTCCCATTTATATGAATGAATCCATAAGATTAGTTGGAACTGAACATATTCTTAAGGTATTAAGAATGTGTGATAAGTTTATAGTTAAACTGAATCTTTAAGCAATTCCCGACGGATGGATCATTGAAAGAATATTAATAATCCTATTGAGAACGGTGTGTTCTTAAGCTTCAACACTGAGTATTGGATACCTCAAGGAATGATGGGTCACAAGTAATTGAGTATTGTGATATCCAAACTAGAACATAGGTGTTAATCTTGGAAAAGTTCACTAAACATGATATGTATAGTGACAAGGAAGCTTTGAGTGTGGTTAATGACTAATCGTTCATGCTTTGGTCTTATGTAAAATCCTTAGATTTGAGGCACAATGCCGACTTGTATGTTGGATGGTTGTGGTTCACGAGTATACACATTGACGCTTCGTTGAACCATCTCTATACTTGATGGTCACAGTTTGTTCACTTATGAAGGAACATGCGTGCACAATATGGAATATGTACTTATTATTATTATTATTGTTGTTGTTGTTGTTGTTGTTGTTATTCTTATTATTATATGTAGATATACAAGACAAAATATTGATGTCCTATGCAACCAAATTGTGACATTGTATTGAAATTATTAGCTGGGGTTGTAACCAAGAATGAATAGTTCATGTGTTGAATAAGTACATGTCAATTAGATTTGGAATATAATTGAATTTGTGGTTTGACAAACAATTCCATGTCCTTTGTTTAATTGGGACATAATGAGATAGAACATTTGAATTGCATGGTCGTCAAAGCTAACATGCTCATTATTTTCTTGAAATATTTATACTGTCTAGGTAGCCATGACATATTGCTAGATGTCACTCACGGTTTGTAGCAATGGGAGATTGATCCGGACAATTGGTTCTCTTAGTTGTGCTAATGTGTTAGTACAAGTCCTATTATCAGCTTAGTGATGATGCTAAAGATGTCACACTCCACAACTAATACAGAATGATGTTTGAACGGGAGAGACAATATTGCGAATGTGTTTACAATTGAGACAATCAGATTAAGTCGGGCTAAAAATCTAAGTTCTAAAACGGTTTAAGACTTTATGTCCAAATCAAATATTTGAAATGGGTTTCAAACTTTATAGCTGAATAAAAGAATTGAAGCAAGTTCAGATTCAACGACCGAATTAATAATTTGAAATGAGTTCAAATTCAATAGCCGCATTAATGATTTGATGTGAGTTCAAAATCAATTGCCACATTAATGATTTGAAGTGAGTTCATAATCAATGTCATCACTAATGATCTGAAATAAGTTCAGAATTAATAGCCAAATTAATGTTCTAAAATTGTTTCGAAGTTAAAGGCTAAATTAAAGATCATCACATTAATGATTTGAAATGGTTTCAAGATCAATAGGCAATTCAATGATATGAAATGGTTTTAAATTCAAATGACCAAATTAATGTTTTTAAATAGTTTCAAATTTAATGGTCAAATTAAAGTTTTATAATGATTACAAAGTTAATGCCCAAAATAAGGTTTTGTAATGGTTACAAATTAATGTCTAGAATAATACTCTGTAATGGTTATAGAATTAATGCTTGAATTAATGCTTTGAAACGGTTTAAGAACTCACATCCAAGTTCAAAGTCTGAAGCGAGCTCACGTGTTACAGCTGAATTAATGCTCTAAAATGGTTTTTGTGACATCCTGATTTTCAGGTTCTGTCTTCGATTGAATAAGTTGGGCTTTTCATTGACGCGCCTCTAATTCTTTTCTCTGAGCTGATCACTCACGGGATAACTAGTTTATCAGGTGAAGCCATTAAGGAATCTAAACGTAATAGACTTGAGAATTCAACTAGAAATCGACTGCTCGACTGTGCTAATCTGCAAGGGTCATTACTGGAGATAGGTCGATTTAACAGAGATGTGTGATTAATGTGTGGGTGATTCCACCCGATTGCAAAAATTTTATCGAACGGCACTAGACGGATTTTTCTGTCATTTCTGTACTCTATACCTGTATTTGAAATCTTGAGATTTTCACGACAATTGAGAGTCACCAATGTGTCAAAGATGTACAATGTGGCTAAAAAATAATTGACCACGGGTCAAATGTGCTAAAAATTTCTAAAAACTACCCGGTAGGTTAGGTTACGTTAAAATCACGTCTGGTTGAAATTAACCGTGAAATTGAAAGTTCTGTCATGTCACGATTTATTTTAGGAACGTCGACTCACCATTTGAAGATTTTTCGGCAAATCGAGATTTTCGGCAAAAAATTAAAGTAAGGCATTTTTGGACCGGGAAAATTAGAGGGTCATTTTTTGTTGCACTTTTGGCCGTCAAGTTAGTTCAATTGATGAGGAAAAATCATGACATGCATGAGGGCACCTTGGCTAAATTTATGGGAACCAAATTGAGCTCAATTGGAGAAGGATTGAATGAAATTGGAGGGGCAAAGGTTCAAAATTCGTAGCTAGGGGGTGCTACAACATTTTGGGTTGTTTGGGAAGCTTCTTGAGGAAGCTTTGGTGCAGCAAAGGGCTGAGGATGACAGCTGAGCATGGTGGGCCATGAAACTTGAGTATTTGAGATATTTTTGTGGACTTTGAAGGCTTTTGTGGCCCCCTCCTTAGTAGCTGCCTTCTTCTTCCTCTACTTCTCTCCTTTATCCATTGTTGTAGTGCTTAAAGAGCTCAAAAGAACCAGAGAAGCCAGCCAATAGCCAGCCAAGCCCCTTTGCCGTCAACCGCTTACCCGAAGTCGCCGAACCTGTCGCCCACCCGTATGTCGCCCGCGAGCCGCGCCATCCCCTACACGCACGTCCGCCCATCCTTGCCATCCCGTGCCGTCACATGCCGTTCCCGCGATCCCAACCGTCGTCCCAAGCTCGCCCTGGTCATCATCCAATCGTCAGAGTCACTACCATCACCGTTGCAGCCTCCGCCACCGTCCCCTCACCATTTCCACCCAGGCCGAGCTTCAATCCAACCTTTCTTGTCCCAAAGAAAAACCGAATTCTCAGCCCCAACTAAGATTTCAAGGCCTGTTTTAAGGTCCGTCCGTACCTTCGTTGGTGTTGCTGCAGGCTTGTTTGTCACTCACCTCTGCATTGCCGTCGCCGTGGACTCATCGGCCCGCTAAACTGGTGAGTTTACTTGTTAAACTCTGCTTAGGGAGTTAATGACGTTTAGTAGGTTATTAGTTTAGGCTAATTATGTATTAAGTGGTTAGTTAGATTAGATTAGCGATTTAATTATTTAATTATACATGTTAGGTGGTTAGAATAGATTGATTAGGGCTAATTACATTGTACTATTTATCTAGATAGATGCATAAATTTTCTAGGCCCATTTAGGTGGTTAGATTAGTATTTCCAGCCTATGTTAGCATTTGTTGTATTTAATTTGCATTATTTAATTATATTTGTAATTTATTTAATTATTTAATATTTTTTGAAAATTATACTTTGGGATAGCTGGTGACTGGAATTTCGTGTTGATTGTAATTGTGTGCTTAGTTTATGCAATTGAATGATAATTTATGTAAATTGAGCGGTGATTGTGATTTTAAGTATTTATTTCAAAATTAGAAAATTTTGGTATTTAATCAGAAAATACTAGGTGTCGGTTTTTAACACTGAAAATGTTTTAAGTACTATATCAAATAGTGAGATTTTAAAAAGGAAGAATGTCAATTTTTCTAGTTCAAATTGACTGATACCCACATACGATTATTTTTCCGTGTGTTTTTAATACGAAGCAAATGGGCCAAGTACATTATTTTAATTGGGATATTTGAGTGCAAAACACGAAGTCTTGCCTGAGATTGGATGGGTGCATGAATGGTTAGGAGAACCCGTCCCCAATATGAGTCGAGTGGACGTTGCCTCTATATGGGATGCCCCAAGTCAACGGATGCCAGTCACAGTAGATTCTGGACCGATGCTTCATCAGGAATGCTGTCACACCCTGACCCTTAAGCGCACACCCATCCCTCATTGGTTAATTAAATAACGACGTCTTAGGATGCATCACCGACCCTTTCATTTTAATACGCATGCGGAAGCATATAAATAATCCCCAAACAAAAAAATAATGGGATAAAAAAGTAGGACCATAAATTTTGAACCTGAAACAATCACACATATATACATTGCAAACCATAATGTATATAATATGATAGAAACTATTAAAGTTAGGTTCTACTCAAACTAGTCGGAAAACAAAGTCACAAGGGTGAAGGCTTCCAATCTACTCCAGGTCATCCTCTTTGATGATCTCTCCTTCTTCCACGCTTTAGCTGGAGCCCACAGCTAAGTACTCCGAAGAATCAGGATCATCCAACTTGGGATCCTTCGCATCTACCACCGATCCATCCTCAGGGTTTGCAGTACCCTTACCAAAAGCAATCTCCATCACATACCTTGTATATTAGATTTCGGTATTGGGCCCTCCCTTTGTCCATCACTGTAATGGCGATACCATGTCCTGTACTGATGGGGCACCTTTTTGGGTAAACCTGCATCAACCTAGATTATGGATTTCACCAATGCATATTCTAATCCTTTAGGGTGCCCATGTATCAGAATATGGTAACTTTGTTTGTGAACTTCTTCAGTATGCCAAAATGCTCAGGAGGAGCAGGAGGGGCTACCATTTAAGAAACTGAAATTTTATCCCATAATAGAGTGAGACAACATTTCAACGAGTTTTATCCTCTAAGACCTAATTAGGAATGAAATACGCCATAAGGGCTGGCTAAGCACAAACACGAATCGAAGGTTTTACCTTTGCCTCTATTCCTTCCTACAAGTCAATATATCTCATAGATACACAAATCATATCCACCAATCAATTCAATCAATCGGATCGAACTATCGATCAATCAACTCAGTCAATTATGTGTCATCACGACCTCCCTCCGATCGGCCAAATCAATACTATCTAATAAGTCCGATCATATCAAGACTACTCACTCTAAGCTAACATATAGATAGTATAGCTCGCGCTAAGCTGATAAATAATATACTGCTCGCAATCTAAGTTGATATATCAGAGCTCGTAGGTTGATATCGTATACTAATAGTGCTCCTTCTAAGCTTATAAGGTCTATTACTCGCAATCTAAGCTGACATATCAGAGCTCGTAGGTTGATATAGTATACCACCCTGACCATCTATTCAATTTACTACTTTTATCATACTTGATAAAAATACTCGTGTGTGGGTACATGGTCGGCCTTAGCCAAAATACAATACTTTCACTTTTGAACATCCCATCATTTTCAATAGTCCCAAAATAGATTTTTGGCAATATAGACCGACACTCGGTAATTTTCCAATCAATTACCAAAATTATTAAAATTTAGGATAAATACCTAATTTCACAAAACACATCCAATTTGCACGAAATAGCAATCAATTAAATAAACGAAATGCACCACTGAAATTAGTACCAAATTCCGGTCACCGACTATCTCGGTCTAATTTCCAAAAAATATATAATTAATTAAATAATTACGACCACCGCCGCCGCGCGGTGGCCCAGCTGGATAAGGCTCCCATGACCCTTTGCGTAAAGGGGAGGAGTTCGAATCCCGCCGGCCGCACGGGATCTTAAGCGTGACGTCGGGGTGGTGGGTCCTCCGCTAGCGTCACCCCGGGGTTTGCCCCCGCCGGCTGTCGGCTGTACGGGGTTCCTGGTCACCAAAAAAAAAAATAAATAATTACGGAATATAATAAATAAATGTAAAAAATGCGACTTAGGCTCAAAATAGCCTAATTGGAAGCTGAGACGAGCCTGGAAAATTTCTGAACTACTCTAGATAAATACTAGAGCTTGTCTAGGCCCTAATTGCACTAACTATTCATCTAACATGCATCAATAACTAATTAAATTCACTAACCAAATCTAATTAACCACCTAATCCTAGCTTAGTCTAAAATATCAATCCTTAAACGTCATTAACCTACTAAGCGAGGATTAGTGAGTTAAACTCACTTGTTTAATGAACCGCTCAGTTCGAAATGATGGGGATGCGACGAGGCTCAACTCTCTCCAAAGCGAGCTTGGCTTTCGAGGCCGGGAACACCTCCAAAACGGGCCTAAAGCGCTGCTAGAAACCCACACTTTCAGCTTCTCTTTAAGGCTGAACGAATGGCTTGAATGGTGAGGCAAGAGTGACAGAGGCAGTAGGGGTGCTCGGTGGCCAATGGCGGGACCTCCAAGTGGCAAAACGGTGGCTAATAGTGGCCTGAGATGGCTGGACAATCTACTGGATGCACGAACAAGGGTGGCTGGAGATGGCTAGGTTTCAGGGTCGCGCGAGTAAGGCACAAAGGCGCGCGCGAGGCGGGGGCAAAACGGCGAATGTGGTGGCGTCGCGGGTGGTTTGGCGGGTGGTCGGGGTGTCCGACGGCCTGCTAGTTTCTTCTCTACAAAAAATCTAAATTCTTCAAGGCACAATAATGAAAAAGGCAAAGGTTGGTCGGTAGCTTGAGGAAGAGAGGAGGCAATAAGGGGCCACCAAAGCACTATCCTCATCTCTTTTTCCCTAAGCCATTTCCCTCCACTAGTTGCATCCCATGGTTGAAAATTAGCCGCCACGTCTTTTAGAAGTTTAATTGAAGTGGTCCATAAGTCATGGATGGAGCATACGAATTTGCATAGGTTTTCCCTCAAATTGGACTTCAAATGGTTCTCAAATCAATTCAATTTTACCTCAATAAATTCAATCAACACCTCATTGATCAAATTGGTATTTTTCCTCACCAATTGATCCCACTCGCATCCTAATTGCGCTAACAAAAACGTCCTTGACACTTTTGGACAAAAACGGCCCTATAATAACTTTTTTCCCAAAAAGTCTTGGTTTGCAAAAAAATCTTTGGAGATTGAGTCGACGTTCCTAAAATGATTTGTGACATGATAGAATTTTCATTTTCTGAAATCGGATTCAAATTCACAGTTAATTTCACTTAGGCGTGTTTTTAGCATGACCTAGGCTACCGGGTAGCTTTTAGAAATTTTTAGTGCAAATGACCCGTGGTCAATTTTCTTTGAGCCACAATGCACCCTCTCGACACATTGGCTACTCTCGATTGTCATGAAAATCTTGAGGATTCAAATACGAACACAGGGTATCAAAACGATAGAAAAATCAATATAGTGCTGGTCGACG
The DNA here is from genome assembly GCA_014182405.2 of Eucalyptus sideroxylon. NCBI lineage: Eukaryota > Viridiplantae > Streptophyta > Magnoliopsida > Myrtales > Myrtaceae > Eucalyptus > Eucalyptus sideroxylon. Next base: position 33,013,479 of record CM024556.2, on the reverse strand, counting down.
AGAATTCCTCAATTTGGTGGAATCACCCATGTTTAACCATACATCTCAGTCAAACCGACCTAGTTCTAATTTCAAATTGACTTACATCTGTGCGGCAATGATCTCTGCAGAGAAACACGGTCAAATAGTCAATTTTTGGTTGAATCCTGCATTCTATTGCATTAAAATTCCTTAATGACTTCCTCGGATAGTCTAGTTATCTCGAGAGTGATCGGCTGTGAGAACAACACTATAGGAGCGTCGATGAAATACCTAATTAATTTAATTGAAAGCAAAATTGTAAAATTTAGGATGTCACAAATGTTGTCAACGGAGTGATGATGCCATGCTCAATGGGGTGGGACAATACCTGGTTACGCCAGAATGTCAAGTAAGCCGTGCCTATTGGGTCGCGATAAAATTGGAACACATGATTGATTGAGTTAGACGCGCCTGATTATGGGACAAAATCATGTGACACGGTATGAGACGTGTCATAATGATTTGGCCTTATAATTAGAACTCCTATGGCTATGTGAGATATGAGATGTGGCATTCCAATTGATTGAACTTTATTACTGCATATGGTTGAGTATATAAATTGTACTAATGTGCAAAAAGGAAATGAGGCGAGGTAAGTCTTTTGTATTGTGTGGTTAGACCGCTTGTAGGTGTATTTTCTTCCTAGTCAGGGTTTAGGGGGTGAACTTGCTGAGACATAGTCTCACCCCGTCGTGGGCTCAATCTTTTTAGGTCCTTAGATGCCGGTTTCGCCGGAACATTTTGGTCGGCCTTAGGGAGTTACAGAGTGGAGTATAGACGTCCCGGTCCCTAGGAGTCATTGGGTCTTTGAACTCGTGGTGACCATTGCCCAGGTCGATGAGGGTCTACCTTAGAGGATACCTTATCAATTCAGGGCATGGTATCGCCATGGGCTCAATGGGTATAGGGAAGGTCCATTTTAGGGTTTTGAAGTCCCCATCGTTATGATCGACGCCACTATAGGCGAGGGTGTAGCTAACCCTCTTGATTGGGCTGTGGAGGACACGAAGCCCCCGGAGCTTACAGAGGTGGAGTCTGAAGTATCGGCAAATGTGTCCGACTAGCAGGTCATAGGATAGCTTCTTTTTAGAGCCGATCTTTTGTAGATAGACTAGTATTGTATATAAACCTGGTGTGTTTATCAAAGCGTGTTTATTTGTGAAAATTGTTGTCTTGCTTTTCTATCCCATGTTGTTTGCTATCGGGGGTTTTTGTTTATATGCTTCCGCATGTGCAATAAAATGAATGAGTCGGCGACGCGTCCTGGGATGTCACAATTTCATTGACCACTGAGGGATGTGCACGCGCTCAAGGTTCGGGGTGTGACAGTTTTTTAGTTCTTGACTCAAATTGAATTAAATAAATGTGATCTATGACTAATTATAATAATGGGCAATTGAGAGAGGATCAAATAGCCACACATGAGAGCAACTGCTATCATAATTATCGTGGTGATTGATCTCAAGTTTCTCTCTTTCGTTCAAGGAAATTTGGTGGTGTGTTTGAACCAAAAGCCCGATATTTATGGGGCTATAATTGAAGAACATGATAATCAGAGTACGTAAAAGCTAGCGCCATAAGAGATCGAACATTTGTAGTCAAAATCTGAAGAATGTCAAAACCAATGCTATGAGGACACCAAGCATTTGCGATCTGGATCTTAACTAGATTAGAAGAATGTCATAACCAACATTACAAGAAGATCAAATTTTCGTAGTCATAATCTGAAGAACATCAAAACTAACGCTGTAAGGACATCAAATGTTTGTGGTCAGAATCTAAAGAATGTCATAACCAAACTTTTTAAGCACATAATAAGGATAATGTGATTAGCCTCCTTCTCATTTCTATGTGTTTTTTTATTAAAATGCACGAACAATGCTTTAGAAATACGTGTATGGGCATTTTTACTTCAAGTGTGAATTATTTTGATTCAAATTCACCTATGCACGTATTCTTGTTTTTGAAAGAAAATCCCAATAAAGTATCCTTGAGATCGACAACCTTTTGATGCCTCTATTTACTACCCAAAAGTAAAACACCAGCTTATTAAAATGCAAAATGCTAGATAATCCCAATAGTCCTTCCATAGAACCCGATCCCTATGTTGAGTCGAACCAAACAACATTGAAGTCACCTTTCAAGTGAAATCCACCTAACATATCCAATTTAGACTTTCTAAGTCATTTAAATAGTTTATCTAACCCCATTCTATTGGGCAAGCATCTGTGCATTGTGGATGATGAATTAGTTTACACTAAACATTGGTAATTTATGCAAATAAGAGTTGTAATTTTCTATAATAGTTAGTAAATGTTGATAAATCATTGAAATAGTTGATAATTTTAGACAACCTAGTAATTGTTTATTCTTTCGTTAAATTTTTTTGGTAACTTACCAATTTGTTATCGATTAATGAAATTGTTGGCTAAAGTTTTGCTTCTAGCGTGTTTTGATAGTTATCGGCGCTTTTCACAAGTTATCAGCATAAAACAATGTAATTTTACCCTTGTGAACAGTAGAATAATCCAATGTTGGCTCACATAGTCAACTTGTTTAACATTGACACATACTTCTTATTTTACAAGACAAAAGCAAGAGAATTGTCTGATATCCAAATAGAGAAAGCAAGTGAAAAACGGAGAATTATGATCGCATCTTCTTTATTACTTGAAGCTTCAATAGCAATCTTCCATCATGAAAAAAGGAACTATCATCTTCACATCACTTGCAGTGGCGCATGTGTCCAATATTGGGTAAGCCAATATGCTCTTTTAATCAAGGAAGTGTTACCTGTGACTCCCAAATGTAAGTACAAGTGCTAAAATTATATAGAAACATCTATCAAGAAAATATATGAGGTTGAGGAAAAGAAAATATGGAGAGAGAGAGAGATCTTACTTACTAAATGAACAATTATTTTCGTAGTTGGATTTGGAAAGCTCTCTTGAACCAAAGCATGGTAATCATCCTCCCAATTGACAATTTTTCAATAATCCTATCCACTACCTGAAAATAGGAGATACACCAAGATTTTTTTAAATGTAATATGGTGCAAAATCCCATCAATGCCACAACAAAACCTAGTCCGAATCCTGAGTAAAACCAAACAATAATGGAGCCATCTTCATTAGCCTTATCTTCGCTCAATTTGTGATCATCTCCTCTACCCACATCAAGCTCATCTCCAGGACAAACTTTCAAAAGAGGATGTCCGCAAAGTCCATCATTACCGCGATAAATAGATTGATCGTCTAGAGTGCCCAGACGATTGCCTAATGGAATAGGACCAGATAAATTGTTGTAGGAAAGATCCAAATGACTTAAAAAGTCTAAATTGGATATACTAGGAGGAATTTCACTAGATAGCTTGTTATTGGATAAATCAAGTGATTCTAAATCTTTCAAGTTGCCAATATCTGAAGGAATTTCTCCAACCAGCTTATTTTGAGAGAGGTTCAAATTCTGAAGTCGAGTAAGCCTCATCAACCCTTCCGGTATTTGTCCATCTAATGCATTACTTGAGAGGTCAATAGAAAATAAATATGGGATTGTGCCAGTGAATTCAATGCTTGTTCCTTCTATATCAACCATAGTGAGAAACCTCCCCATGGATCTAAAATACAAAGTGGAATTTGCCCACATTCGCGAGAAGTTGTTGAAACAACAAGGAATGCCTCCGGAAAAGTTGTTATGCTTCAAGCTTAAGTATTGGAGATTAGCAAGATGACACAACTGCAAAGGAATGTTACCAGTTAAGTGATTTCTCCCAAGATCGATTATCTCAAATGATTTAGGGTTGCCAAACAGAGGTATTCTACCAGTGAATTGATTGTCACCAAGATCAAGGATTACCAAATCAAGCTTTAGTAAACATTTTGGAAGCACTCCGTCCAAGCCATTTTCATGTAGCCCTAAAACTTTTAATTGCTCCAAATGGCATAGCGACCGTGGAAGTTGACCATTTAACTTGTTGTCTCCCAATGAAATCCATTCCAAAAAAGCTTGTGACTTCCTCCAACATCGCGGAAGTTTCCCTGATAGTTGGTTCTTAGAGAGATCCAAAAAAGACAATTCATCTGACATGCATAATGAATTTGGAATTCCACCACTAAGGTTATTTCCAAAAAGTGACACTTGTGTTAATAGTGGCATATTTTTCCCAATAATTCGGGAAATGTTGCCTCTGAGCATATTACCCGAGAGATCCAACTGTTCAATGCTCAATAGAACATCAGATAGCCAATGGGGAACTTCATCTGAGATGCTGGCATTTGACATGTCTAATGTTGAAACTTTTTTTTGTGTTCGAAGCCAATTTGGGAATTTTGGTCCCACTTTACAACTTGACATGAGAATCTCTTGAATTTGGAATGGAGGAACCCACGAAGCACTAATATTTATGACAAGCCCAGTTGAATAAATTTTCAACACAGTCAAACTAGTGAGATTTGCAAAGTGAATTTGGCTAACAATTCCATCCAATTGATTATTACCAATATCCATCACCTCTAGATTGGATAATAACCCAATATTTTCTGGAATCTGCCCACTCAAATTGTTGAAAGAGACATTCAACATTCTCAAAGATGACAATTGGCCCATAGTAGTAGGAATAGGACCAGAAATCGAGTTTCGTGAAAGATCAAGGAATATGAGATCTTTGAAATTCCCAAATTGATTGGGTAGGTGACCACTGAAATTGTTGTCATTAACATCAATAGTCTTGAGGTTACTTCGTCCACAAATCAAAGTACCGTCTTGGGCATTGAACATCCTCCCACTAAATTTGTTAGAACGCAAGCTTAGCACTTGCATATTGCAAAAACTACTCGAGTTTTTCAAAAGTTCACCTTCCATCCTATTTGTAGAGACATCAAGGAATTTAAGCCATTGACTATTTTCAAGGATGATAGTAGGGAATATGCCTTGGAGATCATTATCACTTAAATCAAGATGTTCGAGTTTGCTAAAGTTGTGAAACCAAGGAGGAATAGATGAATTCATGGAGTTTTGACTCAAATCAAGGAATTTAAGAGAAGTAAAATTGACAGGTAGAGAGGTAGAAGCATCTTCCAACTCACATCCCCTCAATATTAAAAACTCCAAGGAGGAAAGCATGTTTATAGGAGCTAACCATCCTTTAGGGTTGAGAAGGGGAACATATGACAAGTCCAAGTACTTTAGGTAAGAAAATGCCGATAGCCATCGGAGGTTCTCTATTCCTAAAGAGGGGTTTGACCAAATCCACCCACTAAGATCCAAGTACCTTAAGGTGGAAAGGTTACTAAGTTGATTGGAAATATGTCCATAGCCTGCAAATGAGAGGTTGAAATACTCTAGCTTCTGAAGAGAAGTAAAGGACTCTTGGGTTTTTCGGATTGTGAAATTGTTGAAACTAAGGTCTAAATACTTCAAATACTTCAGCTCGTTTAGAGCAGGATGTATCTTACCTCCTAGGTTGCAGTTCTCTAGGCCATCACAGGGATTATGAAGATCGAGCTTCAAGACGTGGCCAGTCTTCTTGCTACATTCAACTCCTTCCCACTTGCAACAACTCTCACCAGTCCAAGACTTCAGACGTCTCGAAGGATCAATGAGATCCTGCTTCAACTTCAGAAGAGCTTCCCTCTCAATGCCTAGGCAGCTTACATTTGTTAAGGTTTTGGAATGACTGAATTTCAAGGCTTGAATGACAAAGAGTGCACACAAGAGTGTAGGCACAAAGCTATTGTAGACGTACGATGTCATTGTTGTTTAAACGTGTAGGTAAGAACTTCCGTTTATAGCGGCCAGAAAAATATTTCCCTTAAGGAAGATGATATATTTTTTTTCATTCACAAAAAAGGAGGGCTTAAATATATTTTCAAAGTCCTTTTCTCTGATCACTAACCACCAAAAGGAGACTCAAAATTTCTAAGTCGTGCCTTGCAAGACCCGTGAGCGACCAAGACATCATATTTTAAAAATATTCTTTTTGGCATAGAAAGAAGCACCACTTCGGTAATATGGGACCCTGAAATATTTTTGTCGTGACACGGGGGCAACAGTTTAAGTCGTGCCTTGCAAGACCCGTGAACGACCAAGACATCATATTTTTAAAATATTCTTTTTGATGTGATCCCTCTTATTTTTTCTTTTCGATTTTGCTTCCGTGGTTAAAGCTGTGTAAATTAAAGTGGGTATTTGTCTATGAATTTGTATAGATATTCCATTCATTCATTTCATGAACCAAGATCTTATCGTGACACTCATTTTGAATAAGCCTGATAGATCCATTTAATCGCCTCTTAAGGCAACAGGATCTTCAAGTAGTGACCATTTGGGATGAGTCTATGAATGCTTTTTGAGCTCTTCCTCTTAGATATGGAACTTGGGGAGCTAGAAAATGTTATATGTTGGCAATGAGCCATAAAAGTAAACATCGGACGACGCCAAAGCTATCTTAATTTCCTTTCCAGCGAAATTTCTCATAGTATTAGGATTAAAGCTTTCGTAGTGGATCAAGGCCCATGTGACATTCACCTTTTTCTTTTGGCAAAGTTTCTAGTTTTCAGACAAACGAGGAACTGATTTGGAGTCTATTTCCTTTTAGAAAAAAAAAATATTATTCTTTCTTCCTTTTTAAGATTTGCATTTGCCTATATTGCTCGTTATATCATTCAACATCCAACATAATAAACACGCATATAATAAACACATCACATATGTTTCAAATATTTTCGTTGTTCCAATGGACGAAAATAACGATTTCTTATTGTTCTCTAATGTGCACGTGTTGGTGAAACTGATGACAGGCCATTGCCGGAAATTGAGTATACACACTAAAACGAATTATGAAGAAAGACAACTGATATATGCTAATATGCATAAATGTTGCATGTTAGACAGATCACGTAGACAGAATTTATCTCAATCATTAATTATATAGGTCTCATAACAAATTTTAGTGGTCCAGATGAACTTGGTCCTCTCAATCTATATCGCATATGGAATATGCTCTGAATGGGTTCACAATTGACAATCGTGCGGTAGGTGACATGACTTCTTAGTCAATGTGGAGTGGAATTTTTGGCTCATAAAAGTTGGGCTATTCATCATTCTACATTAAAAATATGCTCTTATTTTATAGGAGACGTGCGAGAGAAATATTTCTATTTGATGACCAAACGAAAAGAAAGAGAAAAAATCTGGGAGATTATGGAACACGACATGTGAAAGTGAATAAAGTTGGGCCATCCATCCATCTACATTAAACATATACGTCTTATTTTACAGGATAAAAAGCAGAACTGTTGAACAAGTCAAAGATACAATAAGATGCAATATTCTCCTTTCAAGATATGATCTTGATCTTTTCCTCATTTTCAGCACAAGATACGATCCTTTCCTCATCTTCAGAACAAGATGAATATTTCTTGGGCTGTGCTATTTCGACCTTCGAAATGACTAAATCTACTCCCATTTATACTAAAAAGATAAAATTGCATCAATCTTTCAATTGCAGTTTTAAGTAAAGGCCTAGCTCCTTATTTTTTCTATTTTCTTTTTCTTTTCTATGTAGGATAGTTACTATGATTATGCTCATGTTTTTTTTTTTTTTGCGTATTAAAGAAAATGAATTCTTTAATACAAATCTTGAAAGTTAAACGAAATCTTACCTTACCAAAAAAAAAAAGAGAGGAGAAAAATGAATTCTCAAGTATTCCTACCTAGGAAACACCAACACTCTCTTAGAGCTTTTATATTGTATTTGACACTCCAACACATGTCCGACACTCTCGAACACTCTCTGACACTTAGTCAACATGTGGCGGAGAATCGACACCTAATCAACTTTTTTGACACTCGAGTCAGAATTTTGATATGCGAGTTTCCAAAATGTGATTCCGACACGCAAGATTAATTTTAAAAATTTTCAATACATGAGTAGTCAAAATGCATATGTGTGAAAAAATTAAAAAAAATAAATAAATGGGAAAATAAGAAAATTTTAATCTTCTCTTCTCCTATGAGTCTCATTTTCCGTGATACACAATTCATCCTCAAGTTTTTTTTTTCTCTTCCAATACGTCTAACACATGAGTCAAGAATATGAATTACTTGTTTTTTTTTCTCCAAGTTTTATGGATTATTGGAATATAATTGAATTTGTGAAATTGAAACAATAAAATATATTAATAAATGGTGAATTAATGTTTTTAGTGTAAATTCGTTCTAGAATCTTTTATTATTTATTTATTTGTGAATTTGAATTGAAGATATCGGAAAATTTGCCTATAATACCAGTGAGGGAAAATAAAAACAGAATTTGTGGTAGGTATACTATCCTACACGCACGGTCCTTCCTTGGCGTCAAAACAAGGACTGCCTATTAGCCACCAAATTTCTTTTCATTTTTTGACTCATATTATAGAAAATTTTAGGGTAGCAGAATTTTGGTGCACAGGTTCCATATTATGGCAAGTGCAAAGCATACAACCAAGATTAATCAAAACATTCCTAGTTTTAAAGAATCATACCATTTAGAAAGGAAAAGGGAAGAGAGGTTTTTAGGTATTCATAGTAAATTACACAATATTATTTCTGAAGAGGATGCGTTCTACCCCTTAACATTTACAAACACTCCCTTATATGAGCAAACGCTAGAGACAATTTTATAGACTCTTACGGTTGACAATGGCCAATTATTTGACTCTTACGTTGATAGACGATGATCTTGCTTCCAGCATACTCTTATCTTACATCTTTCATTTCTACTACAGTTCAAAATAGTTCTGAACAACGCCAAATAGTGCTAAACTAGGCCAAATTTTCTTTCTCTTCACATGTTTGCTTCTGACTTTCTTTTTCCTTTGGTGCTTCAATCTTCTTCTCGTGGAGGCTTTTTCACATTGCTTCAGAGATTGTACTTATGGATTAGCTCATCATCATCCATGCTATTAGAGTTGTCCCTATCTTTTTGCCTCATGTACTCTTTGATGAGTCTTTCAATTTCGAGGGCTTCAAGGTTGTGAGTGTTTGTGACTTCTAGGGGCTGGTTAGAGCTGGATGCAATATCAGTAATACTTTTCCCTAGATTATTTTTATATTGTTTCCTAAATGCTTCAAGGAGCTTCTCTACTTCTTCAATTTGTGAAGCACCTTCTGTATCAAATTCAAATGGCCTTTGTCTTTTGGATGACCAATGAGAACTTATTGGAATATTAGTGGAGTTAGCTGGGATACCGAGTTGGGGTAGATATCCAAGCTATCGTGATGGACTTTCTTTGTTAAGACTTACTTTGAGTGTAAGTTCCTTGATCGAAAGGCTTGTGATAGTGGTCCTTCCCATGGGTCTGGTGGTGAGGCTAGATCTTGTGAACTTGCTGGTGAATTAGAAGTGTCTAGTACATCCATTCCATAGTATTTTTTAGGCAAGCATCAATTGTTGGACGGGTTACGCTATAGTCATCACTACAATCCCAAGAAACATGGTCATCTCTTGTTAGCCACACTTCTAGTGGAATAACTTGATTGTGTTGGCACAATGTCAGTTACACTTCTTGATACTATCAAGGATATGATGAAATTCTACAAGAAAGTGTTGTAAAAATCTCATTTGGAACAAGTTGGGGTTTATAGTTGATACTCCAACATATGCTGGAGATTTACACATATCTCAACTGGGTCAGATAAATACCCATGGCCTAAAAATAAAATGATTATATAAAGCTCTGGTTAGGCCTGCATACTCTGAGTTGGGCTTGAAAAATATTTTTCCATTCACCTAATGGTTTGAACCAACTAAGCATTTTCCCAAGCTATATATACTTAGCTTCTCCTTAAATGATTATGCTAATAATAAAAGCCATTTGGGTTGTTGGAAACTCAATGACAATGGTACAAAGATTAAACAAGTACCAATAAAATCATTTGAATTTTTTTGGGAATTTCTCTTTTGAGAAGAAAGTGAGAGGATGAATAAATAGATAGTTTGGATGCAGTCCATTTGGCCTAACAAGAAGAACACCATATTCACTAAAAATATGGAAATGATATTGTCACATAGGTCTTCAAAGATTTTCAACAAGAACATTGCCTTGGATCAGCCAAGGGATTTTTTATGGATATGAATACGAAGGCCAATTGGGTTTTATCTCTTGGGTCTTGAAACCGCCTCTTTGATTTCTTACTACATATACACTTATGGACATGGTAGCTGTAAATTCTTTTGGTTAGGATAGAAAATCAGCAAGTACAGTCTTTTTTTCTCGTAATATGTTTAGTTTCAAAGGAATATGTTGACAACCATTTTACCCACCTAAGAAGCTGTGGATGCGGAATTTGTTTTTGCTTGAACTTCAACATTTGAGAGAATGAGGACATGTCCATCTCCATAAGAAAATGATGTCTTATAAGATGGAATTCAAACTTCTTAATGCTATATTTTACTGTCAAGATTTCTTTGAATGTAGAGTGGTAATGCAAAATATTGCTTGAGTGAATCTTCCACTCTTATGTCCACAAACATCTCGCTTTCCATCAATTTCTTTGTGAAGAACAGTAGTCCAATATTCATCACCGGCATCTGTTTGTAAAATCCTTTTCCCATAAAAGGGATTGCAAAGGAGGAGGATGCTGTAGAATTTCTTTAAGCTTGCATATAGACTTAGTTTGTTGTGGTCCCCACGGAGGAGCATCCTTCTTGAGCATTGTTGCAGTGGACTTACAAACTCTATGATTTTTGGGATAAAATCCTAAAGATAAGTTACAATTCCAAGGAATTGTTGAACCTACTTGTGGGAAAGATTTTCATGAGGGAACTTTTGCAATTCTTCAGCAATATGAGGAACAAGATAATAAGTTCAATCTTTAAGATGCATCCCAAGAAATTGAATTTCTTTTTGGGCAATGATCATCTTTTTATGGCATAACATGATGTGATGTTTTCACTCCAGGCTGCAAACTGGGCTAATAATTTACAATGAGAATCCTCGTCTAGACTATAAAGGAGGATATCCTCAATGTAAATTTGAGCATTGGCCAGGATAGGCCAGAAGATTTTGCATATAGCCTTTTAAAACAACGAATGAACTATTTTAAGGCTAAAAGGGAGCACTGTCCATTGGAAATGTTAATTAATTTAGAATACAAAACCCAGTTTTATACTTGTCTTCGTGATGAATTCTCAATTGCCAAAATCCAGCTTTAAGATCAAACTTAGAATATGCTTTGGCTTGGGTGAGGTTGGAGAATAAAGAATTTTGATGTGGTTGAGATATATTGACTTTAACCAAAAGTCATATAGGTATACAACAAAGACTTTGCACCAAGAACTTACACTCACGAAGACAAAACAAGTCAAGATGAGTGGAAGCGTGCCGAGAAGAGGAGCCACAAACAACAAAAGAGCATAAATGAAAAAGCCAAACAATGGCAACAAAGCAGCCAAAGCAAACGGCCACCAACAAGGGGAAAGAGATCTTTCCAAAACTTAGCGAAACCGCAATAGCTACGCAGCAGCAACTAGCCAACCGGCAGCATCAAAACAATAGCCAGCAGTGAACTTAACAGCCTGCAACAACCAACCTACAAAGAACTTGAAACAAACCCCAGCTTCAACGAACTGAACAATCAAACAGCAAAAGCAAGTGGCCAACCAACAATTAATCAACCAACCAACAACCAACCCTCAAAGAAACTGACAAAAACCCTAAAGCTGCCCCAAGACCACAAAACGGGGAGGCTAGAGATAGCCAACCCATAACCGAAACTACGGGGCAGAAATCGACTCCACAGGAACATAAAAAGACAGGTCAATTCCCTAGCAGAGCTGGATCCTCCTATTATACAAGCTATCCGTAATGTTGTTGAAGGTCAAGGCCTTGTCCTTGACGAACTTGATGAGATGGTTCTTCAAGGCTAGGACTGGTAATGCCTGCTTCCTAAAAAGGATGATGTTTCTCTTTTTCCAAATTACATGGCAAAGGGCTCCAAAGGAGAACCGAGCGATGCACTGGTAAAAGTCATTGCTTGAGAGAAACTTCATAGCCCAAAGGAGGTTGTCTGCCCAAGTCCTGTTTTGCCAAGGGAGATTGCATCTCACGGGCCAAAAAGAAGCTAAACCAGTAGTGATATAATACCCAAAGAATAGAAATCTATAGAATCTGGTCTAGAATTGCAAAAAGCACAAGTCATGTTCTCAATCCTTCCATAAGAAAGTAAAAGAACCTAGGTAGGGAGTCGGTTCTTAACAATAAGCCAAAGGTTGAATTGATACTATGGATCGATCGAGTTGCTCCAGACAAATGCAAACCAAGGAACCACACCCTTCTTTGGCCGGACTAACTCCCATGCAGAAGCAATCGAAAATAATCCCGATAAACTCTCCAACCAATAGAAGCGGTCCTGATTCTGGGATAAAACCGGGAGCAGATGATCCTAAGACTCTAAGACGGCCTTAAGAGCTTGGCTAGAATCAGAGAAAAGATCGTCTACCGTCACATGCGTGGAGAGTCCCGAGCTATAGATGAGTGTATTTGAGAAGAAAAGATTTAGAGGACCTCTAGGGTGCCAATTGTCAAACCAAAGAGACATGAGGAGGCCGTCCCCAATCCTCCAATGAAAGGAATGCCAAAAGTCCTTTCTGAGTTGTAGAATCTTCTTCCAGGCCCACGAGCAACAAGTAGGCCTTTGGGCTATCCAAAAATTCTTCCTTTTTAAAAGGTTTGAATGGATCCACTTACATTACAATGACTCATTGTCAATAAACATGATCCAAATGTGCTTAGGCATGGCTGTCGAGTTATAGTCACGCAACCTTTGAATACCAAGCCCTCCCTCCTCTTTTGGAAGGCACACATCATCTCAGGAGACTTTTGCACCCCCTCTTCCTAGGCTCGGGCCTTTCCACAAAAGCTGTCTCAAGATTTGCTTTATATGGTCCAACACAGCCCTAGGAAGCAAAAGTACACTAGCCCAATAAGCTTGTATCGTGTGAAGGACCAACCTGATAAGCTGAAGCCGGCCAACGAAGGAGAGGAAACATTGAGCCCAAGATTGCACATTTGCCATAGTGTGGTTAACGAGGGAAAAACAATCAACCTATCAAGCCACGAAGTAATAATGGGAACTCCCAAGTAATGAACCGGTAGCATCCCTACTTGGAATCCCAACGCGAGGACAATTTGGTTCCAAGAAAAATCTGTCCCTCCAGCGAGGAAGACCTTGCTTTTGTTTAAATTTGGATTCAGCCCACTCCATGAAGAGAAAGTCTAAAGGCTCTCTTTCAGGAGGGAAACCGATGCCATATCTGCTTCATAAAAGAGGAAAATGTCATTTGCAAAGAACAAGTGTGATAAAGCTGTTGCTTTGCATCTCCAAAAGAATGTAAACTCCGGTTGCTTAGAGCGAAGATAAATAATCCCCGAGAAACGTCCATCACTAAGGTAAATTAATAAGGAGAGATAGGTTCACCCTGTCTAAGTCCGCACCCACTTGAGAAAAAACCATGAAGCTTGCCATTTAGAGAAATTGAGAATTTAGGAGTGCACAGACAAAGCATAATAAGATGGGTCAAGTGGTCCGGAAAACCAAATGCACGAAGAACTAGCTCCAAGAAGTCCCAATCCACAGTGCCATAGGCTTTCCAAAAGTCCACTTTGACAGCACACTTAGGCAAATAAGGGTCAAGGTGGAAACCACTAAAGAGTTCTTGGGCAAAGAGAATGTTGTCCTTTATATGCTTGCCCTTAACAAAAGCAGTTTGAGGTGGACTTATAACTGTAGGGAGAACGGCAGCCCCTCGGTTGGCCAAATTTTTTTGTGATGCATTTGTAAATAGTGTTACAGGAAGCAATGGGTCTGAAGTTAGACATTGTAGTCGCATTGGGCTTTTAGGGACTAAGGTTAAAATTGTGTTGTTTAACTCTCTTAACAACCTTCCATGTGCCATTTAATTTGGAAAAAAAGAAATAGTATCATTTTCCAAGGAGAAGCGCTAGTGGTTTCAGCTTTGAAGAATCATCTTGTCAAAGTCATTAAGGACAAAGTGTTGACCTTCAGCAATGTGCTAGACAACTTTAGAAACAAGCGACTTCAATGAGGATGGGGCTTTGACCCTTCCATTTCCATCGAAGGCTTGGGACCTCCTCCTTAGTGGAGGTGTTTTTATCCTAAGGCGTTTTGCTCCGTATTCCATTAGGGTTGGTCCGTTGCTACTGTTCCAGCCATTGTTTGTTGCTTTGCCTTTGTTGCTACGGGGTGCTGTCATTGCTTACGGCCTTTTGGTTTGCTTTGGTGGTGTTGCTTTCCTTGTCTTTGTCGATTTGTTTCGGCTTCTTTGGTTGTTTTTTGCTGTTTTCTGGTTCTTTTTACTTCAGCTCCCTTCCACTCATTTTGCCTATTTGCATTATGAGTGAAATTTTTTGGCATGGGATCTTTTGTATAGTTGGCTAAAGCTCAATATATTCTTACCTTACCAAAAAAAAAAAAAAAAAAAAAACTTCCAGAGATAAAGAAGTTTTTGACTACTGCAATAACATAAGGACCTACCACCTCCCAGTTGTGTTTGAAGAATTCAACGTTAAAACCATATAGCCCACGTGCCTTACCCCAAGCTAAGGATAAAAGGGTATCCTGAATCTCTAAATTAGAAACAAGGCAAGAAAGAATTCTAACCTGTTCCTCAATCAAGGAGTTCTGAATCACCTCCTGGATTTCCTGCACCGTCAGCCTCACCGGCTAGATTTGCGGCGCAAGAAGATCCTGGAAATAGGTAATAAAGAGATGCTGCACCGACTCTGGGTTTGTAACCAAAGTACCCAAAGAATCCATGACCGATAGAATCCTATTCCTTAGCTGTCTTTTATTGACTGAATGGTGGAAGAATTTTGTATTACAGTCTCCTTCATTAAGCCACCTGATCCTGGACTTTTGCCTATAAAATGACTCTTCTTATATCCAAAAATCCGAGAAGATCCACGCTGGGCCTTCTTCAAATTTGTGAGTACAATGCTAGTTGGGTCTTGTTGAAGTCCACTTTCGGTGTCCTGAAGTGCATCCCTCACCTTCGCCGTCCTAGCAGAGATGTTAGAGAAGAACTCCTTATTAAGCTGCTTGAGATGGCCTTTAAAGATCTTCAATTTGTAAACTAGCATGTACATAGGCGTTTCTTCCCTTGGGGTCTCCCAAACCTGAGCAACCACCCCTCGAAAAGACGAGTGCTTCGTCCAGAAGTTGAAGAACTTGAAAGGCTTTCTCTGATGAACAGGGTTCAAGATTCTAACTACCATCGAGGTATGATCGAATATACCTAGCACTAGGAATGAAGCTTCCGAGAAGGAGAAAGACTGTCTTCATTTAATATTCATAAGAACCCTATCAATCTTCCTTAACTTATGGCTGGCTCCTAAGGAAGCTGTCTAGGTGAAATGAAAGCCGACATATCTGAGATCATCTAAATCAGTCTCAGCTAAGCACTGACTGAATTCATCAAAATACGGGATATAAGTATTAGAGCTACCTAACCAGTAAGACGGGTCCTTTATGGCATTAAA
Organism: Eucalyptus sideroxylon; assembly: GCA_014182405.2. Classification (NCBI taxonomy): domain Eukaryota; kingdom Viridiplantae; phylum Streptophyta; class Magnoliopsida; order Myrtales; family Myrtaceae; genus Eucalyptus; species Eucalyptus sideroxylon. The sequence continues at coordinate 32,997,919 of CM024556.2, read as the reverse complement.
GTCCCCCGCTACTAGCTAGATCGAATCTTGCAGCAAGGCACTCAAATGAACCATATCTGCCCAAAGTGGTCGACGGGATAGGAAGGTATGTTCGGCGTAGATGTCTAAGATGCAACAAATCAAATCTGAAATAAGAGACTTTAACCGCCCATGGACGGCCTGAGCATTGGTCGAAAAGACGTCAAAGCAAACCAGGGAAGGGTTCCACCCAACCCAATTTCTTCCTCTTGGGGAGTAGTAATAATTCGTACATCAATTTTAACCCAACAAAGGCCTCGACGAAATAGAAGGAAAACGAGACTCTGGGACTTTAGTCTCCAGCAAACCAACAAAACACAAATTGTTAAAGGAAACAAGGTTTTGGATTTTAGTCTGTTTAATGGGATCAACAAGACCCCTAATATTCTAAACACCTATATACATAGATATATATTATATACAAAGAAAAGGAGCTTACCTCCTCTTATCGGAGCACCGCCTAATAGCCATAGGTTTAAGGGGATCGATAGGATGCGTAACAAGGCAGGGGGTCTAAACCTTATCCAACTTAGAATTAAGCTTCCTACTAGCAGTGGTACCTCTCTGAGAAGAAGGGCTAGGAAAGTCCTGGTCATCTTCATTTGAACTGCTAACCAAACTAGCAGAATCTTCCTAGTCTTCCTCTAAGCTAGACGATTGAGCTGTAGAGGTAACAGTACCCATTAAGTTGGCATTGACAGTAGAGGCTGCATGCCCCTACAATTTTAGTCCTTTAAGGGCCTTACGGGACGAAACAGATGGCTTAGCGATCTCTGGGGAGGGATCCTTAACTTCAAGATCTAACTAGCTTCACTCGAAGAGACCGGATGAGAAAGCACTCCTTCTTTAGGTAAGGGTTGTTTTTTCTTCTTTATCCCAATCCAACTCCAACCTGGCTTAGGACAATCTAAGACCACGGCCACATCATAGACCACAACTAGAGCAAGGACAGGTACCTGGATAGGGGCCGAAGGGGAGACTTTTGTTGTGTCTAGCTAAGGAGCTTCCTCAGGGTTAGAATGACTAGGTAGCGTCGCACACTTATGGCCAAAGGTGCCACATAACGAGCACAAGACGGGCCTCCATTCATATTCAACCGCAACAATACAAGACTCGACATTGAGGATGACATCAACCGAATTGTAGCGAGGTTGCTTTGTCGAAATCTCCACGCACACTCTAGCATAGGAGATCATCTTCATTTGTTCGGTCTGCAAGTCGACATAGAGTGGCTTACCAACCGCACTTGCTACAACATTTATTCCCGGCGCGGACCAAAAAGCATAGGGGAAGTTCTTCAATTGAATCCAAACTGGGATAGAGGATTGATTATCTTTCTTCAATTCCAGCATAGGCTTCCATTGTTGTAAGATGAGAGGAACTCTAGCAACTATTAGAGGCCCATCATCAAGAATCTTCCTTCGGAACTCCCGGTCAGGGATGTGGAATAAGTAAAAATCCTAATTGGTTGCCATCACTTTCGAAAGCTTCATTCCCCACACTTGTTTCAGAGCTGTTTCCATGAGTTTGAATGAGAGCTTCTTCCCAACATAATACTCGATTAGGCATTCGTGCCATTTCGAGTCGATGGCCTCTAAGACTTCCTCAGAGAGCTTGACAACAGGCTTATTGTCGACAAAGTCGGGGGAATGAAGGTTAAGCCATATCCCTTTGTGGCCGCTTTAGCGACACTAACCCAGGAGTGGGCCGGAGGGGGTTTTGAGGCTCTGGCTTGCTGTTCTTTGGGCTAGAGCTGATTAGAGGAGGATCTAGCATGACTCCAACCACACAGACCAGCAAGGCCTTGAGGGGCCTTGGGGAAACGCAACTGGTCTTCCTTTAAAGCAAATGCATCCACCTTGGGGGAGCCTGATTGTCCAAACATAGTCACAGACGGAGGGACTCAGGGAATGGTGATGGGGCTTTACCCACTAACAACATCCTCAACAAGATGGGCCTTACTTAACTGGCCACCATAGCAGTGGATGAGGAGGCCATAAATGCAAACAAAATCCACCAAGAACCCATAAAACCCTAGAACAGAAGGAGCATAGCAACGCATGCAAGATGTACCAGGACAATCGGTTCGGAGAGGATGTAGGGGGTGTTGGACATAGAATGCTTCATAAGCCTTACTTTCCTCTATTTTGCACTGCTCACTTGTTGACATAGAATGCTTCACAAGCCCATTGAGATTATAAGGGCTCAATTAATCCTTGATGAAGCAAATTCAAGCATTCATTTTGTGCTAAAACCAAATGTTTTGGATTCACTCCAGAGTGATTGGCTTTGGTGGGATTGACATCCTCGTTTTCTTGAAAGGAAGATCGATGAAGAAATCATGTTTTTTCCATAGAAGGTTGGAGCATTTTTGGACAAAGTTTGAGTGAGAATATGTACAAGCCCAAGGAGGGTTTGCAGAATTGGATCTAAGATGCTCATCTAAATAGTAAAAAATCTTTGGATGTCTACAAATTCCTAAACCTACCCTTTGAACTGTAGCCCATTAGGCACAATTCTAAGTTTAAGAATTTATGTAAAGATATTCTAATTGATAATGATATCTTTGATCTTGGTAATAACATAACAATAGGGAAAGAACTGTATGGTGATGGGTTTACTTTGTACTCTTCTAGCAAAGGTATCTCTAAAGGCAGAGTTAAAATACTAAGTGTATGATGTTTGGTACTTTTTTGGAAGTATCTTTGTATCAAGAATAGAAGCGCTGGCTCTAGTGTTGATGAGGGCAATAAGAGAAATAGGCTTATCATACTTAGATTGGTATATTTCTACAAGAACATATGGAAGGATAGAAGGAGTGTATGCACAAAGATCTTGGATTATAGGGGGTTCAAATTAGAAGAATACCTCTTCTTTGGGTTCTTCAGACAAGCTTTCAGTGTCACTAGTGTGTGACCACGTCTGGATAGCACATACATTGTGCTTGGTTAGTTCATCTTCTAGCGAGAAAAGCGATTCAACATCATCATCTCGGAGTGATACTCCAATTTGCTTCTCTATCTTCTCGATTAAATGGGAATTTATTTCTTTGGCTTTTGGAAAATTCTTGGCAAAAATGGCATTTCTTGTTGCAAACGTAACACCTGTTGGATTTTCTACGCCTTCCAGAAGAGCTCCGTTTAGAGCGTCTTTTTTGCAAGAATCGCCATTTGTGCCTTTTCTTCGTATGTCCTAAGGAGAATCTTTTGAAGTGTCTTCATTTTTTGCATCGATCTCCACAAGAAGGCTTATCACAAGAGTCTTTCTTTGAACACTTGATTCTTAACTTAGGCTTTTGACAAGCCTAGTCAAGTTCCTTGTTGCTCTTGAGATAACATTTGAAAACCTTTCTTCAAATGCACAAATCATCAAGAGTAAGGTGTATCTCCTACTAGAGTTCTCCAAGAGAGACATTGGCAACAATCTTCTACTTATTTTGAATGGATGTTTCCGTAATTTGACCAATCTCCTTTGGAATGGAGACCAAAAATACCTGCTTTAGGTTGGGATTAGCTCTAAAATACTTGCTTTAGGTTGAGATGCTTTCTTCGTAAATAGCAACACTTTCTTTAAAAAAATTCTATTTTTCTAAACTCAAGGAGATCTTTGGTTTACCAATAAAGAATCGGTGGATAATTAAGATTACATAACGAAAATATGTTTAAAGTAGAAATGTCATTTAATCCTGATCAAAATTAGTTCTCCACCAATTTTTTAAGCTTCTAGTGAATCTGCTCACAAACTCGGTCAATATGTCGTACTAATGTTCAACATAAAGTGTTTTGGTGTTGAGCTAAGCATGGAATTCTTGCAATCTATCTAGCCATTTGTAATATGGAATGTCATCAAGTATGGAGTAGTATTTTGAAGTAAAAAACTTCTATTTAGGATTTGAGTCATGAGAGGGTACTACTTCTAGCTAGCTCAAATGAATTTGATTCCATCTTTGTTCCTAAGGGATTAGCCATAAAGATAGTAGACACACAGGATACTGGTGTTAGTGGTTCAGAGGTTGAAGTATTTTCAGAGGATAGGGAATCCAAATCTTAGGTCGATTCAAAGGTGTTTTGATTGGCTGAATCAAATGCAACAATGGTTGGTATCCCTTATCTGCTTTGATCTCACAAGAAAGCCTCAAGTGGATTTGAAACCATATGAGCAAAGGGAGGTTTCTAAAAAGGTTCAAGAGCTAGCTTCTTTTCTTCACTAATTTTTCTTTACTTTTCTATCTCTCTAATATGATTTCAAAGCGTAATAATATACTTTTGATCTTGCTTTGGAGCTTCATCAACAATCAAAGCAATTGATGTAGCCCTAAAAGGGCCTGGTTCCATTGGAATCGTTTCCCAAGGCTGAGAAAGTGGATCTAGAGTATGAACAAATTTTTCATCCTGCAAAAGCTTGATTTGTCTCCTTAGTTTTTCCATTTCAGCCCTCTAGTTTTCCAAATAATAATGAGGAACATTTCTATCGGATTCCATATGTTGGAATTTCTTCTAGAATGTCTCAAGCAATTTATTTTTTACCAGAGCCATTTGATCAACCTTTTGATTGACATGATCAAGACAAGCTTGGACAGTTGAAAGCTTGGTGTCAATTGTCTTGAGAACATTATTTTGTGCCAAAGAATTTTTTGACTACTAATTCAGGACAACTTCAACGGTCATAACTTTCTTTTGTCTTCCATGGTCGTCAATATCTGCAGGATTCAAGATCTTAGGGATATGATGAAAACCCATTGTGAGCATCTATAAATTCTTCTAGTGCAGGAAATGGGACACTAGAATAAGATCTTTCCAAAGGTGGAAAGTCTAAGGGTTGGAATATACAAACAGATGGAAGGATGGGTGGTAATTCTAGTTTTTGGGAACATGAAGGCTGAGGTGCCTGGGGTACTTCCAAAGGAAATGAATTCTTTTTGGCCCATTTGTGGATGGGTTTATAGAAGGATGAGACAACTGGCTTTTGGGATGAGGGTTTCTTTATGGGTGGTGATTGAGGAGTTGGAGGAGGTGCACATGGTTCAAGGATTTTTGGAGGGTGTGATCAAGGTGGTCTGTACAAGATCATGAATTGATATTTTCTTCCATCTTTACTAAGAGGTCCGACAATGGGGTCTCTGTCAAGGTACCTCTGGTAAAGTTTATCTTTTGACCGTTTCTTTCTTTTGGATGGCCTATCATCTTCTTCTTCATTCGGAGGATTAGTACAAAGGGAACTAACAATCAAGATCCCCAAGGCAGTGTCCTGTACAAGGGTCTTTATAGTAGTGAATAGGATGTGCCTCCAAATCAAAGGACTCAATCATGGATTTTAGATCTAGATGGACATCATCAGTTGAAACATTATCTGCACAAAGTTGCATCATAAGAATAATGGAAAAAACAGAAGAAATGTGTTCTTCCTTTTCCTCACTAAATTTGATGACAACCATGCCATCTTTTTTCTTAGTAAACTGGGACTCTATGGATTGGATAGCCTTGAAGTTTAGGTGTATTTTTTCATAGTTAGTTATCCACGTGTCTAGGAGTAACTTCACTAATTGATCTCAAGGGATTTGTCTAAGAACATGGATATAAGAGGCTTGGTCATTATTCACCGAAATAAACAAGGCATCTTTAGAACCAAGAAGGTTGAGGTCAATGGCATGGTACTGGACCCGATAAACCATTTGGTAATGCAAGGTAGCAACAATAGAATCTACAGTCGAAGGTGCTCCAGTAATTTGTCACTGAATCTTAAGGGCTAAGAGAAGTTGTGGGTTCAAAAGAGCCATATTGAAATTGGGAAATAGTGTAACAAACATTGTTCCTACATTGAGGGTGGTTTGAATGATACCAATGCAAGCATGTTGGTAGTCCAAAAGGCGAGTGTCTAAGAGAGCCACTGAAGCAACCATGGGTGAGACCTTCCTTCCATGAAAGGATAAAGCAAGTCTAATGGCACCAAAGTGAAGATGCGTATAACGTTGTTGTATCCATTGTCGTGGAAAGTTAGAAGGGATTTGAAGGGTGACAAAGTGTTCCTGCTAAGTAGTTAGAATAAGATGCTGGTCGAATTTCGAGGACTAGACATGCTCTTTAACTTCTTTAGGAGTATGCTTAATAAGCTACTTGATAGAACGGAAAGGTGAAAAAGAGGACAGTTTAGCAAAAGCATAATATAGATTTATAAGTAGAAAGTGAGTCTTAGAAATTTTGCTATCTTCATTGAGATAGGAGACCTCATAAAGATAGTCAATTATTGAGACATTGGAGGTGCGGTGTTTAAGAGCAGGACTAAGAGAAACAGGAGCATTTATAGTGGAAGGTGTAGAAATTTTGGTGGATTCAGTCATGGTAAGGAAATTCTCTCCCTTTTTGCATTGAATATTCAACTTCAAACTAGAAATGGGCAAAATGATTTTCAAAGTATCCCTTTGAGACTAAATATATTGCGGGAAAAAAATGTAATTGCTAATTTTCTATCTAGACCAAAAGAATTTATAGTTACCATGTCCATAAATATGTATGCGATAAGGAATGCAAGATGTGGTTTCAAGGCTTGAGAGATAAAGCCCAAATGGCCTTCATATTCATATCCACTAGAAATCCCTGGGTTAATCCAAGACAATATTCTTGTTGAAAATATTGGAAGACTTATGTGACAATATCATTTCCATATTTTTAGTCAAAATGGTGGTCTTCTCCTCAGGCCAAATGGACCAAATTTAAACTATCAATTTATTTATCCTCTCACTTTCTTCTTGAAGAGAAATTCCAAAAAAAAAAAAAAAAAACTCAAATGATTTTATTGGTATTTTTTAATCTTGATACCATTGCCGTTGGTTTCTCGACAGCCAAGATGCCTCTTATTATTAGCAAAGCCAAATATAAATATCTTGGGGAAATGTTTAGTTGGTTCAAACTATTGGGTGCATGGAAAAATATTTTTCAAGCCCAATTTAGAGCATGCAGGCCTGACCCAGAGCTTTATAAAATCATTTTATTTTTCAGGCCATGGCTATTTGTTCAACCCAGTAAAGATATGTGTAAAACTCCAATAGATATTGGAGTATCCACATATAACCCCAACCTATTCCGAATGAGATTTTTACAACACTTTCTTATAAAATTTCATCTTATCCTCAATGGTATCGAAAGGATATTGTACTGACGCAATCAAGTTATTCCACCAGGAGCATGGCCAATAAAAGATGACCCTATTTCTTGGGATCATAGTAATGACTATCACATAACCTGTCTAACGACTGATGCTTGCCTAAGAAAATACTATGAAATGGATGTATCAGACACTTTTGATTCTCTAGTAAGTTCATAGGATCCAACCTCATCATTATCACAAAGCCAATAGGGAGGACCACTGTCACAAGACCCTTTTGATCATGGTGAATTGCAGCTTGCACTCACCCTAGGTCATGACAAAAAAAGTCCATCACTCCAACTTGGATATCTACGCCAACCCAACACCCCAGCCAATTCCACTGATGTTTCGACAAGCTCTCATCAATCATCCAAAAGATGAAGGCCATCTGAATTAAATACAGAAGGTGCTCTACAAATTGAAGAAGTAGAGAAGCTCCTCGAAGCACTTAGGCAACAGTGTAAAGATGACTTGGGGAAAAGTATTACTGATCTTCTATCCAGCTCTAACAGACCCCTAGAAGCCATAAACACTCACCACCATGAAGCTCTCAAAGTTGAAAGACTAATAAGAGAGTATAGGAGACAAAAGGACAGGGACAACTTTGATAGCTCAAGCTACAACATCCTGATTTTTGGGTTATGTTTTCGATTGAATAAGTTGAACTTGTCATCAACACGCCGATAGTTCTTTTCTCTGAGCTAATCACTTATGAGATAACTAGCCTATCAGGTGAAGCCGTTAAGGAATCTAAACGCAATAGACTCGAGAATTCAACTAGGAATCGACTGCTCAACCGTGCTAATCTGTAAGGGTCATTACGACACTGTCAAAATCGACTAGAGACTGGAGATAGGTTGGTTCGATAGAGGTATGTGATTAGTGTGTAGGCAATTCCACTTAATTACAAAATTCTCGTCGAATGGCACTAAATCGATTTTTCTGTCATTTCTGTACCATGTGCCCGTATTTGAAATCTTGATATTTTCACAATAATCGAGAGTCATCAATGTGTCAAAGATGTACAATGTGGCTTGAAAATAATCGACCACGGGTCAATTGCACCAAAAATTCCTAAAAGCTACCTGGTAGGCTAAGTCACATTAAGATCGCGCTAGATTGAAATTAACTATGAATTTAAACCTGATTTGAAATTTTTGTCATGTCACAATTCATTTTAGGAATGTCGACTCATCCTCCGAAGATTTTTATGCAAACTAAGATTTTTAGCAAAAATCCAAAGTATGGCTGTTTTTTATCGGGAAAATCAAAGGACCGTTTTTTACCATACTTTTGAGATTCAAGTTGGACAAATTGACGAGGAAAAATCATGAGATGGGCAATGGCATCTTAGTTGAATTTGTGGGGATCAAATTGAGCTCAAATGGAAAAAGATTGAAGTGAAATTTGAAGGGGAATTGAATGAAATGGGATGGGATGGCAAGTGTTCCAAAATTCGTAGGCCTTGTGAGGAGCAACATTTGGACCACTTGGTTGGCTTGCTAAGGAAGATTTGCTGCTGTAAATTGGCTGAGGAAGACAGCCATGCATGGTGGGGCATAGAACTCAAGTGCTTTGGATATTTTGTGGTCCCTCCTCATCTTCAGCAGCCTCCTTCTTCCTCCTTGCTCCTTTATCCATTCTTGAGGCATTTGAGAGCTTGTGAGAACTAGAGAAACCAGCCCTCACATCTCTCTCTCTCTCTCCCCTCTTCAGCCCCAAAGAATTCGCAGCCCTTTCTCCCCTATTTTCCTTCTCTTCCCGTTTCTATTTTAGCTGACCTTTCTTCCAAAAAATGAGTTGATTATTGCCTTCCCGTGAGAATTAGCCTTTGTGCCACCCACCATCGTGCTCAGAAGGCCCGGCCACTCGCTGAATGGAACCGCTAGCCAACCCGCCGATCGATTGGAAGAAACCACTCGCCAATCCATCAGTTCGCCTGGCAGCCTGCACTGCTTCGCTTGTTTCACCCGTTTTAGCTATTTTCCTCCCATTTCGACCCAGCCTCCACCCATCCCAGCCATCAACAGGTCCCCTTCGATCCCCAGGTGCCGCCAATCATCAACCAACCCCTCACCGGTGCTCCAACCAAGCCCATTCAACCTCTCTCCTCCTCTAGCAGTCCAGTTTTTAGTGTTTCAGTGGGAGTCCAAGTTTGTGGTTGCTGTTCTAGGCCCGTGACCACCTTGGATTGTCGTGGTTGAGGTTCCCGAGCATAGCCTCCGTTGTCGCCATTGCGTCTGTGTCTCCGACCTGTTTAACGGGTGCGTTTAGCTCATAATCCATCGATTAGCGCCTAAACTTGCTTAGGAATAGTTTAACTATGTTGATTCTAGTTTAGGAGATTTAATTAAGCTATAGTAATCCTAAGATAGGTGGTTAGATAGATGGTTATGATTATTTAGCTTAATCTCACTTTATTTGCTTAATGTGGCTTATGTGGTTAATTAAACATGTTTGGCTCTAATTGATTGGTTGTTTACTTTAATCAATGTTTTTAATGATTTTTGGATTTAATTTATTAGTTACTAAATTCTAGAATTTTACTGTTCACGACACTGTTCACAAGTTACTGTTCACGCGCACTGTTCACCAGAGAATGAAAAGTGTCTAATTTCATGTGTTTTGATCTTATGAGGTGATTTGAGTGTATACATGCATCCACATGAATTAAGTGAATTTCATAAAAAGGGAAATATGCCTAGTTCGAGGGACATTGGAAATGGACCGCCTTTAGGAGAAAATGATTTAAAATTGTATTGGCAAGCATCGTACATTAGTGAAATGCTCAAAGATAAGAATAGAGTTTTAGTGGTGTGCTTGCATGATTAAGAAGTGGAATCCGTCACCCAATGAAATTTGGGGGCGATACCTGACAGGAGTTAGAAGCCAGTCGCAGTAGATTCTGAATCGATGTCCCTTTTTGGGAAACTATCTAAACGAGAATTCTAGACGTAGCTATGCCTGACGGGGCAGGACGAAGCCTGATCTTTTTATCGATAGCCTAGCGGGAGTCGGATGAGCACTGACTAGAAAGTTAGCCATGGCCGGGAGGTCATTATTATCTGGAGCACACATGAGGGTCAAGGTCATTAATAAGTAGGACACATGTGAGGGTTGAGATGGTTAGGCCTTATTATAGGGTTAAATTGTGTGGCGCGGTATGGGACGTGTCATAACAATTTTATCTTATAATCGGGACCCGTGTGATCGATTAATGCATGATAGATGGCGCATTAAAGTGCAAGAGCGTATGAGAATCATGGCATCATTGGTTCCGGTTATGCATGGGTTGAGTACATTGTTTATGGCATGCAAGCATGAATTGATAACGTGCAAGGTGTGGCAATGGCTAGGTAAGATCGCTTGTGACGCGACTCGTATGTGATTGATGAACTATATCATCTAATGGCCATGTGCATTGTGTGTATTGTGTTGATATTCAACATGTAGGGTATGGCATACCAAGTAAGGTTGTATGCAAATCGATTTGTTGATTGTTGGGTGTTAGTCGTGGTTTGTTTGTGGGATGGTTCTAGAAAGATTCCCCGAGTTGAGTTAATGTTCTAACCGGGGGCTTAAGGAAGGACTCACTGAGATTTTAATATAACTAATTATTGTATAACAATTTTCAAGTCCCTAATGTGAAGAACCAGAAACTTGAAGTGAAAGGGTTAGGAGCATAGGTGGCTCAATAGTTCTTTTTGAGATAGACCTTCTGTTTAAGAACCTGAGGTGTTTATGAAAGTTTGTTTATGAAAAGTGTTTTGGTGAAAATGGTATTCTACTTTTCTATCCCATTTTTTGTTGTCTATGGATTTTATTATATGCTTTCACATGTGCAATTAAAAGAAAGGGTCGGTGATGAGTCCTAGGACATCGCTTTTTATCAACCAAGGAAGGGGTTGTTGCGTGACGCAGACGAAAATGAGCCAACCCACAAGTACGATCTTTAAAGCAACATGAAAAAGCCTCTAGGAGAAGAAGACTATAACACAAAAGGAAAAAGAAAATTTGAAGCAAACATGTGAAGAAAAAGAAAATTTGGCCTAGAAACACTATTCGGCACTATTTGGCAATACTATTTGGTACTATTTGGCACTATGCATGTACTATTTGGCATTATATGGAACTGTAGCATAAACGAAAGATGTAAGATAAGAGTATGCTACAGCAAGATCTTCATCTGTTAAGAATATGCTAGAAACAAGATCTCTGTTTGTCAGTGTAAGAGTCAAATAATTGGTCATTGTTGGCCACTAAGAGTCTGTAAAATTATCTTCAATGTTTGCCTATATAAGGGAGTGTTTTTAAATGTTAAGGGGTAGAACGCACCCTCTCCAAAAATAATATTATCTATTTTTTTATGAATCCCTAAAAACCTCTCTCTCCTCTTCCTTTTTGTTTGGTATGATTCTTTAAAACTAAGAATATTTTGATTAATCATGGCGGTATGCTCTACACTTGCCACAATGTGGAACCTGTGCACCAGAATTATGCTATCCTAAAATCTTCTATAATATAAGTTAAAAAACGAAAAATAATTTGGTGACTAATAAACAGAGTCCTTATTCTGAGGCCGTGTGTGTAGGATATCATATCTGCCATAAATTCTATTTTTGTTTTCCCTGATTGGTATCATAGGCAAATTTTCTAAAAATGATAATTTATTATGCATATATAAAATATACATTTAATATACGTGTTCCAATGTGTCAGGATTATCTATTTTTTGATAAACGACATGTTGGTGTATTGTGTTGTATCGTGTCGTGTGTCAGTATCAATGCTTCTTAGATTCCTACCACATTTTAGATTATTTGTGTAAAATTATCTTGTTAACAATATGGAAAAAATACATTCTTTGATATAGTATAAAATTGAAAAGTCTCTTCTTCATCATTGATCTTATAACAACCTATCTATTTTTTGTCCCTACCATATCGAAAGCTCACTTTCTTGGTAAGTTTTTTTAATTAATTTCATTAATCAAGCCTCTTTATTACTTCAAAAATTTATATTTTTCTTGCTATATTGGTGAGATACTTTTATACAATGGATGTAAGAATAGATTAAAATATTATGCACAATGAGATATTTTGATATATATTTTTGTAAACAATTCATTGATGATATTCATTTGTGCCAATCCAAATTAATGATATTTCACTTGCATTTAAAAGAAATATTACTTTATGCAATATTTTGATTTAATTAAATTTCATCTACTTAACAATTTATCCATAAAATTAATAGACAATACAAATAAGAAGTAGATTTCTTCTCTTTTTGACAAAACAAATTTTTATGGAGATCACCAATTTAGATTGCAACTAAATGATAAAGGGTAATTTTGTCTTTTGGTGCAAATTGAGTGGATTTAGTCATATAGGGGATAGAAATAACATGGCCGTATTTCTTGAAGTGTATATATAAACACTCACTGACTTTGTAAAATAGTGAAAATGAGAGATGATCAATACTAAAAGTACTCTTCCACTTCTCATCTCACATCCATTTACTTTCCCATTGTCTCTTTGATCCGATCCTCTGTCAAACTAGAATTACTTCTTCTTTTTTGCTTTTTTTTTATAATAACCAACTAGAAAGAAAGATAAAAATATCGGAAATGAGCACTTCTTTATTATTTGAAGCTTTAGTGGCAATCTTATAAAGAAAGTAGGAACTATAATTCTATAGCAGTTGCAATGGTGCATGTCTCCGAAATTGAATAACTTATAATGAGAGTGTCAATACATGTTTTTATCACATGCCATCTTAAGAGGTGTTTAAGGATAAATGTAGCATAAGTGTATTAATTCAAGAGTTTTTGTGATATAGAAATTAGTTTGCAATAAATGTGATACAGATATATTAACTTGGAGTTTTTGATGGTATTTAAAAAAAATCTACGCAAGATATAATCTTGAGTTCAACTGATGCACTAGGTCATACCCCCGCGGATTCCAAACGGCCATTATCTTCAATTTCCTCCTCCATGAAGCGGACACAATGTGCATTCGAGTTATCATTTCTGACAGAGCATCGTAAATCTGATCTGGTAGTGATGGCTCTTCCATCTTTGACAACTTCAAAATCACAACTCCGTGATGAAAGGAAGACGTGTATGACAGGATGTTCTAAGATGACATCTGCCAACAGTTGCCTAAGAGGAGGGGTCCTCATATCCAACTCCTTGAAAGGTGATTTGGACCCTGAATTAGCAAAATGTAGAGATGAACCCACTAGGCTGAACATTAACGGCTGACAAGTCTGATAGGCAGCATGCAAGATCGATGGTCATTTCAAAATTAACTTCCAAAATAGATCTGAGGCACCCCTCCATCAACGAAAAAGATAAATAGCATGACCAAGCGAAAAGAAAAACTAAAGTTCATGAGCACGCTTGAAGAAGGGAAGATTACCTTTGGATATTAAGGGAAAAAAATCTAAGATTTCTCCAACTGTTCATCACAAAATTGCTTTAGCTGATGATTCCGCGGACCAGGTTACAGATATTTCTCAATGACGGTACAAAGGGTTGTGTTCTCATGTATTCTGCCACAGAAACCATCCTCAACCACAACACGATATCATTGCTTTCTTCCCAGGACTGGACAGTCAGCACAAATTGGAGCTCATCATTGGAGTTGAACATAGGTACTGCACATCAGCTTTCATAAAAATTAAATTACACACGACTCACCCATGGTCACAAACAACCACGTCTGTCGAGTGAAAGCACCATTCAATTGTCCATGATATAAACTCTCTCCTGAAACAATTAGAAAAGCATAGTTTACAGATCAGAAACTCATATAATTCCAAAATTAGATTCCCAATCGAAACCTTCATATGAAAGGCAAAAACAAAAAGTCTAAAAAAAGGCTCATAAAGGTAGAAAGAATTATTAAAAGCATGAGATTGCGAGGGTCAACTAAACGGAAAAATTGCTTAAAAATCAATGAAAAATGTGTCCAATAAAAGGGTGACATTTACAGACTCTTCAAATCTGTCTACCAAAGCGTGACCAAAAAGCCAACACTTGACAAGTCTTGCAATTCCTGATCTCACGGCAAGAAAATAACTTAGCAAATGAGATCAAAAGCTAAACTAGCAGGTTAGACTAGTTCAATCATGCTCGTTTAAGAAAAAGTTCCTCATTAATAGTTCAAAAAGCGAAGAAAAAAGCAATTCCTGATAACATTTTCTCAGTTAAAAGCTTTATCCAAAATACTTTTAGCAGCTGCAATGGTGATCCAGATATAAACCATACATCTATGATTCAGAGACAAAGGCGATGTTATGGAGACTCTTACCCTCCAAAAATGCCTCTTTTATCATCAGATGGCTTGATTATTTATTTAAGGAGAAATAAAGATGAGAATCAGATCACATCATCACAGGTAGAGTAAACGCTGACAGTGAAATCTCTAAACCCCAGGAGCAAAATCAGATTTTAAAGATAAATCTGAAATGCATTCAGAAAGTCCCTAGCTGACCTAATGTTGTATACCCCAGCCAAGAGAATGGCGCCACACCCAAAAAGAAGAAGAAGAAGAAGAAGAAGAAGAAGAATGCATAGAGCCTATCACGAGACTTTGCTACACCTAATGTGCCGACCTTAGTATCTCATCTTTACAAAATTGATAGGATCGTAAATGTAATCCACTCTAAGGTCAAGATTCTGATGTCCCACCTTTCACTGATTTCTGCCCCTTTTTGACAGTCCACCTGGAAGATACAAAAGGTTTGTTCTCCTATTAGCAGCTGCACGACGGAGGTTTTGGAGGTGAAAAGGCAACTTAAAATAAAGACACACTTAATTTAGCTCTCGTTCTGTGGGCAGATTCAGTGACCCTCTTCACTTCCTAGAGAAAATTATAGTTTATGTCAATCATGAATTTCAAAGATTTGTGAATATATAAAACTTGAGAATAAATGAAGTAAGTTTTACAGAGAAAACATGAAAACACAAGTAAGCTCTGGCTTAAGTTAATTTTCTGAGGAAAGGAAACCATTCAGATAAAGCAGGGCAATTACCAACAGAAATCTATGCCTGAATAATCGTACTCACCAGACAGCAACAAAGCTAGAATCTAGACGTGCACGCATGTGCAGTATAGAGAGAGAGTGAGAGAGAGTATACCAGAGGAGATCCCATTGTCATTGAAATGAGAGGGAGAGAACTGAACTGACTCTGGTTCCTCTTGCCAAGGTAGCCAGTGCGGTGTTTATGAGCCTTTACACACCAAAGCCAACCTGAGCAGAAAGAACATGCAAGGCACTGGCATTTTGATGGGTTCTGTTCACACTCTTGACATAGAAGAGCTTGTTGCTTCGCATATGGGGTGCCCTAGTTTTTCTTCCTCTTCTTCTTCTATCTCGAGCAAATATGAGAGAGCTGAGAAGAATAAAATTTGGAATTTTTAAGAATGATGGGATAACAAGAAGATGCATGATGATTTCAATACAAAAGAACAATAAAACCTAGTCAAGAATGGAATAGGATTTCACTGAAAGGTACATGACAGATGAAGATCTATCTTGATCAGTGGATTCCTGGTCCTTGACGAATGGCCATCATTCAGGGACTATATTTAGTCACCTGCATTCCAGATATTTTATGATTGGACAAGGAATCTAAGAATCTCGCATGCCCTACTTCATCTCGTCAATCACAAGATAAGAGACAATTCATTGGGATGTCCTATCCTTTCTCCTGTTTGGTGAAAAGAACAAATAAATATTAATGACAAAGTACACCTTCATGTGAAGTCCATAAGAATCATCTCATCATTATCAACTCTCTAAACCAGGAGAAAATATTCAGCACTAACATACACAGTCAACGTCTTCTTTTATCCAATTTCTACAGGGACTCCGGGTGCAGTAATCTCGATGAAGACAAATCTCTGATTTCAGAGAGAGAGAGAGAGAGGAGTCTGATAAATTGTGGCAGCCGATGAGGCTCTGAAGGCGACGGTGGAGGCAAAGGGGGCTCGGGACTGAGCAGCTGCAACCAAGCAAGGGTCATGGGGGAGGCGACGTGCCAAAGGCAGATCTTAGCAGCACCTGCAACCGACGAGGGCCTTGGGAGAGGCGGAGGCGGAGGCAAGCGATCAGGCGTGCAGGAGAATGAGAGAGAAGGTGTCTTCGTCTTTTCTTCTCAACACAACGAAGGAGAAGGCAAAAAAATGTTTGCAAATTGAAAAGAGGAGAGAGATTTTTGAGCGGCAAGAGCATTAATTGTTGCTTTTTCAGTCGGCTGACAGGAGAGAAAAAGAAAGGAGAAAATATTAGGTGCGCCGGGCGCTCCACGTCACCGTGCGCCCCGCCCAATCAGGATACGACACGTGTCGAAACATGGAGCCGGGTCCCACTTTTATTTTTAGTCAAATTTTTGCCGCGTCCTTCTCTCTCTTCATTAATGGCTGCGTCCTTCTCCCGCCCTTCGCATTTGAAGTGCCCTTTCTCTTCTGTCTTCTCCCGCACGAAGTCTCTCTCACAAAAATCTTTCTCCGCCTCCTTCGACACCGACGATCAGCACCGGCCAAGCGCCCTCCTCATCCGGTGGTACTCGATCTCCGCCGCTGCCACCGCCTCCTCCTCGCCGCCCTCGCAGCTCCCACTGGCCTCCAAGATCCAGAGCGGCTTCGAGCCACGGAAGTCGATGTCGACCTCCGCCTCTTTCGACGCCAACGACCAGCACCGGCCGAGCGCCCCCTCATCCGGCGGTACTCGATCTCCGCCGCCGCGGAAGTCGTCGTCGACCTCCGCCTCCTTCGACGCCGACGACCAGCACCGGCCGAGGGCCCCCTCGTCCGGCGGTACTCGATCTCCGCCACCGCCGCCTCCTCGCTGCCCTCACAGCTCCCGCTGGCCTCCAAGGTCCAAAGTGGTTCGCGGACAATGTCCAGGTTTTTCCAAAACACTCCGATCGTCTCGCGCTCTGTTTTGGCTCCCGATTGAGTTGGGGGATTTGCCTTTCTTGCTTCTTGCTTCGGTCGATTCCTTCTCTGTTGCCGAGCTCTAAGAAGAGCGATTTCCGGATGCAGCTTCGGTCGATTCCTTCTCTGTTGCCGAGCTCGAGAAGAGCGATTTCCGGATGCAGCTTGGGAGGCGGATTACTTGAGCCGAGACAAGAGGCGAGCGAACTGCAGGAGTATTCCAACGCGAAGCTCGATCGAGTCACGCACTACCTCGGCGTTCTCGCCAACAAGATGCGGAAACTAGGTGAGGCGGTGCGGCGTCTGTTGTGCGTTTGACTATCTTTACCTGGGACTATTTTCTTCGGTTTTTGGTAGTTTGTGATGGACTCATGATCATCATCAACATAATTTCCGTGTTTGCCTCTTTCATTAGTCTGATGGGAAGGATTAATAATTGCTGTTATAACAGTTGTTTTTCTAAAGTTAAGTTTTGCTTACTAGGAGGTCTTTCCATATTACAGAAATGTCTCTAATTGCCTTCTTGTGCAATATGCAGAGTAATTATGATAGAAAAGCATCACCTTTTCTGGCGAAAGAATTACTTAGAATTTATACAAAGGAGAAAAGTTGGAGGGAGCGACTCTTGAGAAATGGCATTGTAAAATCATCTCCAATGCCACCACGGACACGTCCTGAATGTGTGGGGACTGAGGAGGTACTCAACCTTTCATGTTTAACTCTTGCTTTCTGATGACTTTGTCAATACGATGCTAGTTGATGAATTGGTTTTTTTGTAGGATCCTAAGTGCATTATATGTCAGCAATATCAGTTGTATGTGATTGTAGGCCATCTACTTTTGTTTGTCTTGAGGTATGTGGAAACTGTGTTCTGGTTTATTATCCTATCAAATTAGTTGATTTGTAGTGCAAATACAAGCCTAGTACATGTGCCATGCAATGTCAAAAACATTTGCCCCTGAAGGGGGATCTTGAACTCATGGAACTTGGATTATTCCACCTAGCCGGGCACAATGAGTGAAAGCATTCATGACAAGGGCCTCTGTCTTAATGAAATACATCCTTAAAGTCATAATGTTAAAAAGCATATGATACGATTGAATTTGCAAGGAAAAATCCGATTACTGGTTCTAATTTTGATTTGTCACATTATTGCTGGTGACATATACTTTCCTGTCTTTGATCCAACATGGCACCGTAAATAACATCTTCTTTGGTTGGGTTCATATTCACAGAAATGGATCACCCAATCATATGAATGTTTCTTCTTCATCATCATTTTTGGGCTTAAAGCCAGAATTGGTAATTCTCGATCTCATCATCAGACCCCTTTTGTGCAGCACTGGCAACACATCTGTGAATGCAAACCCAGCAAACATTGCCTCCTTGACCGTCATACATTAGCAGAGTTAAGTGACTTGCTGCTCACTGTTGATAAATACAACGGTGAGGAGACTCAAAGGAGTAAGGTGCTCCAGCAAAGATCTTTCTCCAGCGAAACAAGTTCTTCAGCGAAAAAGGTATTGTCAGATACAAGACTTGTTTAGTCAATTAACAAAGAGACTGGATGAGGTATCGAATAAAGCATGTAGAAAACAAATTGCAGCAATTAAAACAACTTCAGCCTTGGTGTTCATTCTATAAATTTATGACTAGATGAGATGTCAATCTTAAACAAGGTGGATCCTCTCATTTTTATACTTACTAGGTATTATATGATCTTTGTTTTATGGAAGAGTCTAGCTAAAGTTGGTTTTATTGCTTTGGTCTTAGTTGCCAATGTTTTTTACTGGTTGACTGGCAAACTATGTACATTCTAGGAAATTCTTTTCTACCAAGGTCACTGCATAATTGTTTGGTGTTGATAAATGTCAATGAAGAACAAAGTGAAATTTAGTGGTGTTTAGTGAGGTTTGGAATCTGTGCTAATCTCCTCTTGTTCTTTAATATTGTGCTGGAGTTGATTGTCCTTGTCAAGATTGTTATTTTAGTTTGCCTTTTGTTCTTCAGTAAGAGAGAATGTTCTTCTGGATTATATGTTCTTGTAGGTAAAAGGTGGCCATGCTACTTTGGCTCATCTTGCGGATCAATGGCTGTTGCAGTCAACCGATGCTCTTAAAAATCCTTTCTCTAAGGATATTTATCAAAAACTGTTGAAAGAAGGTGAACAATTTCTTTGGGCTGGTTTTGACATGGATCCTGTTAGTTCAAAGCCTTTTAGCTACATGAAATTCTTCTCAGATTATGTGCATATGATTCGACTATGTATGAATGTGTACTTCAATCACATGCAGGTACGTACCATGGCAAAGAAGTTAGTCGACGTGCAGAGGTGGGCAGAAGGTGTAAGAAGTTGCCTCGCAAAAATTGAAAATCATTCTCTGGGCTCTACTAATGCTTTGGAGAGGGCAGATTTAGAATATGTCACTGAATTGTTGAGTTTTGATACCATGCTGTGTAACGAGCCTGGACATCTTAAATTGAAGGTTCTGAAGAAGATTGTGAAGTTGTGGCATTTGATATACCTGCACTCTGTCTAGTCGAGTGACTTACAGTAATTTGCTTAAAATCTGTACAGGAGTATGCTGAAGAGGCAAAGAAGTTGGCCGGAGAGATTGAATCTACTCTTTCGTCATCTTCAAAGGTATATAATGTGAATTTATTTGACCTCTTGATTAAGATGAGAGTTCATTTTGTCCACTTCTCTTTGCATAATTTATATTGTCATTATTTATGTACTTTTGTTCCAGTTATTGGAGTTGGAAAACCTTTACGATAGAAGCTGTCGCTTAGGAATCCTTGTCAAAGGAAGCAAGAAACTGGCACAGAAAATTTCTTCGATGGAGGTAATTCTCTATCAAAATTGATTTTGTGGGTCAAGATACATTAAGCCATATCCCTACAGTTACCTAAATTGTCTCTTTTACGTGGTGAGAAAAATGTCATAGGTTTGGTCTCTACTCATCTAGAAGACCTATTTGCTTCTTGTTCTACAGTTTAGTGTTACCCTTGCTGGTTTGTCTAGATTAAAAAGCCATTTCTCTTAATCTGGTTTCTGCATGGTTCTCCGATTAACAACTGTTAAATTTCTCTTTTTTCCACCCAAGTGGTTGAGTTGAATTCGGTTTTGTCAATGTTTGAGTGTGCACTCTGCAGTGTGATGCCCATGACTGAGTGACATGGCTCTACATGGTATACTTGATTTATCAGGTCCAGTGGATGATCACATGGACTTCTATCGTTATATTGGTGACGGTGATTAACTGAGGACATTTTGTTTTTCATCTGGTGCATATCTGGCTTTTCTGGCTGACACTTTCAATTTGGCATACATTGATTGAAAATGTGGTCTCGTTGAATTTTTAAATTGACTTGGGACTATTCCTTTTTGTTTTCATGGGATTATTCCTATATCTCCATTTATCTGATAAAGAAAATTACCACAATCACGCCAATAAGGATTAAATGAGATTTTCTGTTTCAGTGCATGCTGTGTTCTGTATCCGGCATGCCTTCTTTGCTGCAGAAAGTTATCATAAGTTGGTTGGATTTTCTAATTCCTGACTCACCCTTTTAAGAAAAATTTATTTCTTTAGGAGTGGCTTAATCGTGTTCGAATCTGCCTCTCGGAGAAACGTGCTGCTGCAATTGAGATCGACTCCTATATAAGCTGAAATCAGAGGTTATTCTCACTCTTCTTAGTTCATAAATCGTAAGTACATTTCTGGTTTGAACTGTAGGCCCCTTTGACTCTTGCTTTGACCATTTGGATAGATTAGGGAACTTCACAATTTGCTCCCGGAGACTGAAATGCTACTGGAGCTACTAGGAAAAACTGAACCGTACCGAGATCGATGTGCTGAAATTCTGAAAGGTCCCATATGTCTAGAGGTTAGCTCAGCAGTTCTCTAATATTTAATTGTCTTCAGTTTTCCTGTGCTGAATGAATGGGACTATCTATTTATCTGGATCTCTTAATTTTGGAAAATCCTGACCCCAACAGAGTATTGAGATGATTCTTTAAGAAATGGACAGTTTTATGTCTTTAAACATTTGACATGTTCAATGTCAAAGAAAACTCAAATGTTCAAGTGCTAGAATCAGAAGTAATTGTAAGTACAGTATATTTCATGAATATACAATTTCTGGTCTCCACGAAATTGGGCCTGAATGATAAATGTTTTTTTACTATTTTAGAAAGAATTATAGCATGCTAGTGAATGGATGTTTCAAAAATAGAAAGATATTGTGGTCGTTCATGACATTTTTTTCATCTAATTTAGTATTTACTCCATTCTGCATAATTTTGTTAGTTCTGTTGATAATGGTGAACTTCTTAAAATATATCATAGTTAATTGCCAATATTATGGTAGTGCAGGTTTTGGCCGCTGTCATCAAGGCAAGTGCTTCCAGAGTGCATGAGATTCTTGCGGAAATTAGAGATGCTGTTTTTACATTTATTCGTAAAATGGAATCGAAGAGAGTTATGGATACCATGCTTGTCTCACGTGTCAGGATATTGTATATTCGGTCTTTGCTCACTAGATCACCAGAGCTGTAGTCTATCAAGGTAACAATTTTGGATATCTCCTCTAGGCTTCAAAATTTGCTTATGGGGCAAATGAACCGCACACTGAAGAACAAGATTGATGTTTTCGTAGGTTATTTGAGTTTTACCATTTTTAGTTCAGGGGTTGTTCATTTTGAGCGTCACTTTAGGGACCATTATCAAAGAAGTTTTGACAATTTGAATGAGAGAATTCAAAGGTGAGGATTTGGATATTGATGCTAACTTGACAAAGGTTCATCTTGTGAGATTTCAAGGCCATCTCCGAGAGCGACTTCTCTCTCTTTTAAATTCTCTCGAATCGAATAAGTTCCTCTTTTTTGACATCCAACATGAAAGTTGTGGAGGATGACTCGGCCAAAGGTTTGTGTAGTTCGGAATGAGCTTTTGCGCCAGAAGACCGCCCAACTTGTTCCATATGATTTATAATGGTTTCGACCACGTCCTAAGGAATGATCCTCACACCAAAAACAATCACAAAGGCTAGAGTCGGTGAAGAGCTAGTTTGGCTGCAAATTGTAGGCTCCTCCTATCATATTGGAACAATTGCCCATTCACATGCATCTGAAGCAGAAAATATTGTATAGACCATTTTTATACATGAGCCACAAATAAAACACGTATAAACATATTGTTTTAAAGCACCACATAGATAAAGAAAACGGCTGGCTGATGATTTTACAAAACTCTCTAGCCTTCGAACATGGAGGGGCGAAGAGAACTTAGTGGACACTACAACATCATTGCTAAGAGGAGTCACCTTCATTACTCGTAATGACCTGCAAGATAATCGTGAGCACACAACCATCTAACATCAAATTTGTGCCCATTTGGGCACAAATTTGAGCACGCAACCATCTAACAATCTAAAGCTACATGCACGTGTCGCCGCCCAATCGATTGGGATCGTGACCGCGCAGCGACTCAGGCTATTTTGATTCACCCAAGCTAAGCCTTACTCGATCAAACGCTCACTCGCTCGCACACCCGGATTGTAGAAAGAGAAAGCTTCTAGAGAGATGAGTCTGAAAAGAAAGGACCTTTTATAAACTGAAATAGCTGGATGGATATAAATGAAGGGAGGGCACCCTTCTTAGGCCCTTTAATTACATCCGTTGATCTAGATCTGATCTGGCGGACAAGATCGCATCGCCTCAACTATTGACACTAATGGCACTACTCACCACCGACATAAATGATAGCCATCAACTACTGACATAAATGCTAACTACTGTCTTCCAACATAAATAACAGAAAACTTCTGGAATCAGCGTAATGACGGTATTGCCCGCCCTTGGAAACTTTGGGGAGAATACTTGGTGGGAATCCGACTGAAAGTAGAAGGTCCAGGTGTGAGTCGCGATTGTCCTCCAGGAACCTCTTGGATGGGCTCACTTTTGGCCCGTGACACATGTACACACTATTAGGGTCTAGTCTACAGATATGCACCTATGTCGAAGAGATTCCTGCACCATTTACAAGCAGCCGTCGATCTGGAGTTCAACTGGCGAACTTTAGATCACCTAATTACCAACCGCCATCTTGCAAATGGTTCAGATCAGTTGTACAAAAAAATACTTGAAGTGGTTTTAAACCAATATGCCACTCGTAGGGAAATCAATGAAAATTCAACTCCAGCAGGTGACCTTAGCCTCTTTATGTATATGCTCCCGTGACAAGACACCTGAGAAATCCAAAAATGTGCAAGAAATCAACAGAAGGTGTCCAAACAAAATCCCTTTGGTTTCACATGAGATATATGTTATAGATAAAGCCAAATATTTGTTTTTAGGGGCTTTTTTGTCTTTTCTATTAGATTTCCTTTTAGGTTAAAAGTGGTACCTATATATTAGCGATGGCAAAACCTTAGCCATCAAGACGCTAAAAAAGGAAATAGAGAAGCAAGAAAAAGAGAGAAGAAAAAAGTGAGTTTTTTCTTGATGAGTGTTCTCAATCTCTTTGTGCCCTGATCTTGAGAGAAGATCGTCGTTGTATTCCAACTTTTCCGAAGTTTAGTGGATTCGCAGAGTGCCTGCACGGAGACGTAGCCCGGTTTGGGTGAACTTCGATAACAAATTTTCTGGCGTGTTCATCTAATTCTGATCTTTTATTACTATATTCTATCTGGTGAATTGTTTGCGAGCGTTATTTTTCTGGAATCGACGTGAGATTTCGTAACAACTGGTATCAGAGCCTGGGTTGGCTAATCGAGAACATCGAGGGTTTTCGGTGACGTTCGATTGAAAGCAAACGGGATGGCGAAGATAAAATCATAATCGATAAGTTCAATGGAGAGGATTTCGGATGGTGGAAACTACAAATAGAGGATTATCTTTATCAGAAAGATCTCTATGCACCACTTGAGGGTTGGAAACCCGAGACGGCGGAAGTGGATCCAACAGCAAAAGCCGGATGGAAAATTCTTGATCGAAAGGCGTTAGGTGCGATTCGTCTAGGGTTGACGAAAAAGACAGGGTATCACATCGCGAAAGCAAAAACTGCAAAAGAAGCCATGGATATTCTAACGAATATTTTTTAGAAGCCATCAACATCAAATCAGGTATTTTTGTTGAAGAAACTGGTTAATATGAAGTTATCTGATAGAAGTTATGTGGCAGAGCATATTAATAGTTTCACGCAGTCACGGGTCAATTGGAATCCGCAGGCATAAATTTAGATATGAAGCTTCAAGCTTTATTATTTTTATGTTCTCTTCCGAAAAGCTATAATACCGCAAAGTGCGGGGAATTTCGAGCACCATGAAAGATGATTTAACTCTTGATGATGCTATAAGTAGTATCATGGATGAAGAGATGTGAAGGAAAGTCTCAGGTGGAGATAATTTTTCTGCATCTACATCTTCAACGGTACTTGCAAAGGTGGAGAACCGTGGAAGAAGTAAAAGTAGATGAAATTTCATCGGTCGTGGCGAGATCACAATCAAGGGGTAAGAGACAGGTTGCAAAGATGAGTGTTGGTTTTGTCACAAAACCGGACACCGGAGGTTTCAGTGTGAAGCCTACAAAAAGAAGCAGCAAGATGAGAATCAAGGTGCTAATGTAGTTAGCGATAAATCTTTGCTAGATAACTTGTGTTTGTCTGCGGGGTTTAACTTGACAACGTATAAATGGTTTATTGATTCTAGCGCTTCTTTTCATTGCACCTCGCAAAGAGACATATTTGATGATTATGCTAGTGGAGATTTTGGACAAGTGGTTGTGGGAAACGGCCACATGTGTCCAATTGTTGGGAAAGGAACCGTGACTGTGAACATCTCAGGTGGAGGACGTCTAGTTTTGTGTGAAACTAGGCATATTCCAGAATTAAAGAAAAATCTGATTTCAACCAGTAAACTTGACCAAGAAGGTTTGGTAATAACCTTTGGCTGCGGAGAGTGGAAGATAACCTCAAGGGTAAGAGTAGTAGCAAAGGAAAAGCGTACAGGTACACTTTACCTTCTCCAAGGAAACAATATCAGTGATATGGTTGCAACTACAATGGCTACAGGTAATTTATCTACTCTTTGGCATTATCGTTTGGGACATCTTGGTGAAAAAGGTGTAAAGCAGTTACACTCGAGGAAATTACTTCCGGGTATACAAAAGTTGAGTTAGATTTTTGTGAGAGTTGCATTTATGGAAAACAGAAGGCTGTTAGTTTTCAATTGAATGGGCGACAAAATAAAGGCCGAAGCTAGAGTTGGTTCATACTTGATGTATGGGGACACCTTTCGGGAACTCTCTTATGGTGGTAAGAGATATTTTGTCACATTCATTGATGATGCAACAAGAAAGACTTGGGTCTATGCTCTTAAAGAAAAATCAGAAGTATTCGGGATGTTCGAATGTGGAAGACCATGGTAGAAAAACGAGGTTATCGATTAAAGCTTTGAAATCTGATAATGGTGGTGAATACACAAGTAAAGAATTTACAAATTATCTGAGCTGAGAAGGCATACACGGGCTAAAGACTGTTCCTAGAACTCCTCAAGAGAACAGTGTAGCTGAAAGAATGAACAAGACTATTCTAAAACGTGCGAGATGCATGAGACTACATGCGGGTCTCCCACTACACTTATGGGCTGCCACAGTTGATACAGCTGTTTATCTTATCAACAGAAGTCCATCTAGTGCATTGGATGGAGAAGTACCACAAGAGCGGTGGTCAGGTAAGATGATTAATTATTCACATCTAAAGGTGTTTGCTTGTATTGCATATGCTTTGATTGACAGGGAGGATAGGAAAAAGCTTGATGCTAAGTCCCAGAAGTGCGTCTTTATCGGATACGGTGGCGACGAGTATGGCTATAGACTTTGGGATTATGAGAATAACAAAGTCATCCGCAGTCGCAATGTGGTATTCCATGAAGAAAAGATGTACAAGAATCGTCAGATAGAGACAGAGCATGAGAAGTTAGTACAACCAGAGTATGTTGAATTAGACATAATGCCCGTGAAGATGTTTCCAGTATATCAAAGTTCACCTGAAAGAGAGGTTCAAGATGAACCTATTATCAGTGAAGAGGTAGTTCAAGAAGAACGCAGTGATTCGGAGCAAACGAATGACCCTGAAATACCTATCGTGAGAAGGTCTACATGTGTGAGAAAGCCAAAGGTAATTTTTGACCCATCAGCTAATACTGTTCTGAGCCATGTCTTATATACAGATTCGGGAGAACCGGAGACTTACGATGAGGCAAAGGCAGACACGTCTCACTTGCAGTGGGAGTGTGCTATGAAAGACGAGATGAGCTCGCTACTTCAAAACAAAACTTGGGAGTTGACCAAGTTGCCCACGAGATAAAAAGCTTTATTGAACAAATGGGTGTACGGGATTAAGAATGAAGCAGATGGTAATATTAGATACAAGGCGAGACTTGTAGTCAAGGGCTTTTCTCAAAAAGAAGGGATCGACTACTCCGAGATATTTTCACCTGTAGTGAAAATGACATCAATTAGAGTTCTGCTAAGTATAGTTGCAGTGGAGGATCTTCATCTTGAGCAGTTAGACGTAAAAACAGCGTTTTTACATGGTGACTTAGATGAAGAATTATACATGGCACAACCTAAGGGTTTTGAAGTCAAAGGTAAGGAGCACATGGTATGTCGCTTAAAGAAAAGCTTGTATGGCTTGAAACAAGCTCCGCGACAATGGTACTTAAAATTTGATGGTTTCATGCAAGAAAAAAGGATTTGCACACTGTGAGTCTGATCACTATGTTTATTTTCGCAAATATGATGATGGTGACATTGTGTATCTATCTTTATATGTGGATGACATGCTGGTGGCTAGTTCCAATATGAAGAGAATCGTAGAAGTGAAAAAGATGTTATCATCACAGTTTGCTATGAAAGACTTGGGAGAGGCCAAGAATATTTTAGGCATGAAAATTATCAGGGATAGGAAAAATAAGAAATTATGGTTGTCGCAGGAAGACTATGTAAACAAGGTGTTAAAGAGATTTAACATGGACAAGGCAAAACCGGTTGCAACTCCTCTAGCGAATCACTTCAAGCTTTCTAAGGATATGTGTCCAAGCGCTCAAGCTTTGAAAGATGAGATGGCGGTAGTTCCATATGCATTAGCAATGGGGAGTTTGATGTATGCCATGGTGAGCATGAGACCAGACATTGCACAAGCAGTAGGAGTTGTGAGTCGATATATGTAGAACCCAAGTAGAGAGCATTGGAATGCCATTAAATGGATATTGAGATATCTAGCAGGTACTTCCAATTACTCACTTTGTTATGGTGGTACATCTCTAGAGTTGCAGGGTTATGTAGATGCAGATCATTCGGGTGATCGAGATAGTGGTAAGAGTACCACTGGATATGTCTTTACAATTGCAAGTACAGCAGTGAGTTGGATATCTCAACTACAAAAAGTAGTTGCTTTATCGACAACAGAGGCAGAATATGTAGCGATTACAGAAGCCTTCAAGGAAATCATGTGGTTACAAGATTATATGGAGGAGTTACATCGAAAAAGTCGGTCGAGTACAAGACATGGAGTGATAGTCAAAGTGCAGTGCACTTAGCAAAGAATGCAGCTTATCACTCAAGAACTAGACATATCAAGAAGCGTTATCACTTTATCAGGTTAGCATTGAAAGATAATGAATTAAAGCTACAAAAGATTGATGGCTCGAAGAATCCAGCTGACATGATGACCAAGTTAGTAGACAGAGAAAAGCATATTTTTTGTACTACTACCATTGGTATTACTCCATATTGATTGATGAGGAGTAACGCAGAGGCACAAATTTTTCAACTACTATTTTTTGAAGAAGATGGATGCAAAGTTGCTTGGTGCTTGGGTATATTTGTCTTCAAGTGGGAGATTGTTATAGATAAAGCCAAATATTTGTTTTTTAGGGCTTTTTTGTCTTTTCTATTAGATTTCCTTTTAGGTTAAAAGTGGTACCTATATATTAGCGATGGCAAAACCCTAGCCTTCAAGACGCTAAAAAAGGAAATAGAGAAGCAAGAAAAAGAGAGAAGAAAAAAGTGAGTTTTTTTCTTGATGAGTGTTCTCAATCTCTTTGTGCCCTGATCTTGAGAGAAGATCGTCGTTGTATTCCAACTTTTTCCGAAGTTTAGTGGATTCGCAGAGTGCCTCTGCGCGGAGACGTAGCCAGGTTTGGGTGAACTTCGATAACAAATTTTCTGGCGTGTTCATCTGATTCTACTCTTTTATTACTATATTCTGTTTGGTGAATTGTTTGCGAGCGTTAATTTTCTGGAATCGACGTGAGATTTCGTAACAATATATCAGCGAATTTCAATTGCATCTATCAAAAGGAAATCCAACTGCTCTAAAAGCAAGAGAATCAAGAAATGTGTAGCTAAGGAGAGGCCAGGGAAAACTCACTCTTGTTAAAGAATTCGAAAGTTCACCGGTAAGGCTGCCAAAGTGCCTAAACAACCAAGACTTCTGCTCACCAAAACAATTAACCATCTATGGTGGCCTCTCTACAAGTTTCGATTCAGTGATGACCAGGAAAAGAAGCGAAACTTCTCTAAAAAGTTGTTCCGCTTCAAAGGGCTTTGAAACATATCCGTCCATTCCATACTTTGTGCATTCTTCATGAGTAGCGTGAATCACATCTGCAGTCATGGCCAAGATCAATAGGTGGAAATTCGAGATATTTTCACGTGGCTCTGAGGATGACTGTCCCGGTAGGAATTCCTTGCTCAGACTTTGTTCCATCTGTCAAATTCTTTTTGTAGCTTCAAATCTGATCAAAGGAATTATAGAACCATTAGATGCACGTATCCATTATCACCACCTAGTTGACATAGAAAAGGTTATCCAAATCCATTACATAAGACACATACAAATCTCTGAAAGAATATACACTTTCTATACAACATTTGATGAAAAAAATAAGTGCCTGAGCAGGTTAACGCCATACCCATCCATTCCTGGCATCTGGATATCCATGAAGCAGGCATCAAAATCATGCAGTGGCCTGAGCAAAGCAATTGCTTTTTCCCCACTATCCGTACAAACCACATCAGCTCCATATTTCCCCAAAGCTCCCTCGGCCACTCTGAGATTTACTTTGTTGTCATCCACGACTAGGATTTTTCTGCCACGGAGAAGGTTGCGGAGAGACAAACTCGGAGACTCCCCATTGGAGCAACTTATTCGGTTTCCAACTCCCATGATGCGCTGTAAAGACGCCACCAGCATACTAGCCCTTAGAGGCTTCATGATCACGGATGGACCAGTAGCATCTGTAGTCGCACCACTCATCCCACTAGAGCTGATAGAATTAGATAGAAGAAACAACCGTGGAGACACCCGTGGCTTCATGTCCCTCAATTTATCCAGAAAGATTGCCGACAAACCAGAGTCCTTGTCCCAAATTTCCCATTCCAAGAGCACCATATCTATTCTGCAATTCCCACTTTGTATGGTGTGGAAGCACTGGTTCAAGTCTGCAACTACCTCAACATGAATACCAAGCCTCTGGATATGATACTTTCATACATTGGCACGGACAGGTCTTGTGTCAATTACCACTGCTTTCATACCATGAAATCCTGAGGTGCCAGAGTCACCTTGTCCTTTCACTTGCTGGCCCTTGCACTCTTTTGAGGTAGAACAGGCATCATTGAAAACTGCAGTAAAGGTAAACGTGGATCCCACCTGGGGTATGCTTACAAATCCAATCTCCCCATTCATGAGGCCAACCAGACGTTTGCTTATGCTTAGCCCAATACCTGTGCCCGCATGTGTTCGAGAATTTGATGGGCGTACTTGCATGAAAGGAGTGAAAACACGGGATTGCGCCTCTGGAGGAATACCTATCCCTGTATCCTCCACTGAAATAATGAGATTGATTGGATTAGAGAAGAGCTGTTGAAACAAATTATTATAGTAAGAGAAGAGAGCACACAAAGAACAGATGAATTCCCTATCTTGATCGATTTCTCTGCTTCCATTAGAGGGTAACCAATTGAACTATAGTCCCTCAGCAACTAACTAACAAATAGCCCAACTTCTAAACCAAACAGTTAATTAACATAAAACATGTATGGATGTGAGACTAGAGATTTAGGTGTTAGCAAGAACCTTCAATTTATCGACTTCAAGCAACAAACTTGGTGATCCCCTATTCGTGTGAGCAGACCCCAAAAATGGTTCCGAATTCTTCGACCAAGACTTAGACATTGTAATTGTCGAGATGATATGAGGTAAAGAAGGCAAGATCACATGAATGTCCTCCGAACTCCTGGCATATAAGAAGTCAAAAATCACTTTCAACAAAAATTATTGCTAGCACCTTATATGCATTTATATTAATATTTAATAGCCTGCATCCATTCCCACCACCTGGTCTCACAAACGGGTCCACATGATGCACACGCATAACAGCGAGAGAGAGAGAGACAGAGAGAGACAGAGAGACCTCAGAACTTCCTCATATTCAGGCAGCTGAGCCTCCTGAGCTAGAATCTGCACTGCACTTTCTTCCCAACGAGTAGCAGCATCAACAAGCCCAGAAATATAGACAAACAAGTTTTCGCCTTCAATCTGTAGTCTGGCAACATGGAGTCCAACTGAACTTTAAAAGAGGTAGAAGTAGTGTATATCAAGTAGTTTTGACAATAAAATTTGAGAACCACAACCAAGAATACATTTACCCGACAGCTTCAATCAATAGTTGTTGAAGGAAGTTCAAGGTCCTTTAATCTGAACGGGCCTGAAATATATTCAGGATTAAGGGCATTCAGCATTCAAAGAATTGATAAAGCACAAACCTAAAAAAGCCCCATTGAGGATTAAATACTATCAGCTATAGTAGAAATAATGGAGGATAGAACAGAAGAACACAGAGAAGCACGACATTTGACGAACCAGCAAAGTTCATTACATCACCTGTAGAGCCTTTGCCCTGCAACAAGCCTTCTTCAGCTCAAGCTCAACAAGAGGCAATTCTCTAACTGGATATGGAAACAAACACTAAGGAACATGATGTATTAAACATATTGCCATCACAACAGCAGTAATGATAACTTTCCCCTCCCCCAAAACAAGCAAAACTGCAAGGAAATTCAGACCTTGAATTTTCAGAGACACTGCATCTTTTAGTATGTTGGTCAACTCCTCTACGACATTGTCTTGATCAACTCTTTCGCCAATGTTCACCCGCAAATGGTTGAAGCGGGATATCCAAGAACTAGCTTGCATATGATATTCCCTCAGAAGTTTGAACTCTGGGAAATTGACAGTGAAACTGTCCATTTCTTGAAGAACGATCTCAATACTCTGTTGGGGTCAGGATTTTCCAAAATTAAGAGATCCAGATAAATAGATAGTCCCATTCATTCAGCACAGGAAAACAGATGACAATTAAATATTAGAGAACTGCTGAGCTAACCTCTAAACATATGGGACCTTTCAGAATTTCAGCACATTGATCTCGGTACGTTTCAGTTTTTCCTAGTAGCTCCAGTAGCATTTCAGTCCCCACGCCATCAGAGAAAAATGCATTGCAAGGTTTTGCTTAACTGTTTATCCCCACACCCAAGATGTGAAAGTGTCATGACACATCAGTGATGTACAAGGTTTTACCCTAGCTATCTAACATGTCTTGGCTCTTGAGGTGTGATCAAGCTAAAAATGCATTGCAATACATGATAGAAAATGTTGCAAGCTTTTTTTTTTTTTTCTTTTAAAATGAACCACACGAACAATTGTGTAAACTCGCCTACCTGCCTTGTAGCTCGAAGGCCACTGGATTGGTGGGCTTTCGGGTGTTTGCACTTGTTGAAGAAGGCAAGGCGAAGACGATTACACCTTGGGACCTAGCCAAGACCCGCGGGGCTCTTGGGAGAAAGTGGCAACGGCGCGGCCGAGCTCGGACGTGCCCAGTGAGCTTTTGGGTGTCCACGATCACCGAGGAGGCACAAGCGGAGAAGGTCAGAGCTTGGGATGCAGCCACGACCGGCGGGGCTCTTCGGAGCGGGTAGCTCCTGGCGGTGACAGCGGAGGCGATTGAGCTTGGAGGCAAGCAGCGGGCTTTTGGTGTCCACGCTCGCTGAAGAGGCCAAGGCGGACATGGTCGGGACCCAACCACGACCGGCGGGGTTCTTGGGAGCGAGTGGCTCTTGACGGCAACGGCAGAGGTGGCCAAGCTTGGAGGCGACCGGCAGAGGTGGCCAAACTCGAAGGCGACCAACTGGATTTTGAGCGTACGCGATCGTCGAAGAGGCCGAGGCAGAAATGGTCAAAGCTTGGGACCAACCACGACCGGCGAGGCTCTTTCGGAGCGAGTGGCTCCTGGCGACGACGGCGGAGGCGGCCGAGCTCGGAGGCGACCAGCGGGCTTTTTTGTGTCCGCGCTCACCTTAGAGGCCGAGGCAAAGATGGTTAGAGTTTGGGACCCAGCCACGACCAAAAGGGTTCTTCAAAGTGAGTGGCTCCCGATGGCGACGGTAGAGGCAGCCAAGTTTGGAGGCAACCAGCGAGCGTTTGGTTGAGAGAGATGGCGTTGCAGCTCTCATGGAGAAAATGTAGAGACAAAAATTTTTGAAAGAGAATGGGAGGGGAAGGGATGCGCGCTTGCGTGCAAATGGGAGAAAAGGACGCGGTCATTAATGAAGAGAGATAAGGACGCGGCAAAAATTTGGCTAAAAACAAAAGCAGGACCCGGCTCCAGGTGGAGCCACGTGGCGACACGAGTCGTATCCTGATTGGGCGGGCGCACGGTGACGTGGAGCACCCGGCGCACCTAATATTTTCTCAAAAGAAAGGCTTGCATTTTAGACTTTTCCATTTTCCAGCCGTCCAAGTCAGTGAACACGTGTCAACATTTCAGTGGAGCCACCTAGGCTCGTGCACATCACGTAGGACAATGATGTGGTGATTGCTAACCACTGAATGTTTTCACACTAGCAATCATTCAAACGCTACATTTTTATTACAAAGAGCAACCACTCCAATATGGGTGCCAAAGATGGGCACTTGTCATTGTATCTGACTTTTCGAAGTTTCCAAATCACAGACAACAGTTCTCAAGGCGACTTCCCAAAATTTGGATACAAGGGCACGGATAGCACACCTGATGATAAATATTTCGATATTCTCTAAAGCATAATCTTAACATAAACTTCGTTTCAGTCAATCCAATAATCGCAGCAATTTGAAACAACATTGGCAGAATCGGGGTCCTAGGCAGGATCATTGTGAGGTCTTCGAGGAATGGATAAAGGATCATAAGATCCTACAAATTTAAGAAACTGAAGCCAATTTGTGAAATTTTAACATAGTTTTGCACAATTAGTTACCTGTCCGCGTTAAAACAGCAAATGAAGTTCAAACATCTGAATTCCTGCACACCCCCAAAACAAACGTTTTCTTTGTTTTTTCTTTGTGGACTCCTCTGTTTGTCTTTGGAGTAGGCCAATTTCCTCATCTTAACATCGTCCGGCACCTCCGGGCTTTCAAATAAAGATTTTTCCCCGAAAAGAGAAAAGTTGTTAGGATTGGCATCCTAATTGGGAACGAATTAAGGTGTCTAAAGGATAGGATCGTGGATTGTGAGATCCTTAAAATTACACAAACAACAGAAAATCTGAAATAACCATTTAAAATTCATTAATTATAAACATTCTGCGACATTAAGACTCCGAAATAGTGTGAATTTTAAGTTTATGATATTTTTATACCTTATCGGCGGGCCCACGGTGACATTGAGCCCTAACGCTAGACTGATTCTGCTAATAGCCTTCAGCTAGGCCTCGATGTAGGAAGAGGCGGTTTGGGTGAAGGACATGGGAACTCACCTGATCAGCAACAAAACGATAGGTACGTGTTTCTCCTGCCAAAATGGGGCCATTTGTTTCACAACACCACGGAGCCCCAACCTGCAATTTAATGTAACCCAGGAATCATCGTCTCATAAACTGGTCGTGACAATCTTCATCGAACACTTGACCGCGAGACTTTCATGACATTGTTTCTATGTGATTAGCTATATACTCTTCCGTCGGACTCCACGCCAATGGATAGCGAGATTCTCCTTCAGCAAGCTGTCGGTAACTTTCACGACAACGGTATCTCCCCGTTGTGCCCGACTGATCGGTCCCGGGTCTTGTTGAAGTCCAACTCGGGCTTCGCCGATGCCATAATGGCCAAAACACAGAGAAGCAATCCAATCAATATATTCATCTTCCGCCGTTGCAGGATCGGAACTGCACCCAGATGAAAATTGGTCGTGGGGTTGAACGTCGACAACCACAATTTAGAGCAGTAATCAGAGCTTTTTGTCTGTTGCAGTTGCAGCTGCTGCCCTGCTTTTATGTTTCTAGGAGGATGCGTACGGTGGTGGTTTTTCACCTAAGGTGGGGTGCGTCTTTTTCTATATCTAACTACAATTTGACATCCGACCAAAAAGCCAATATATATATAATTCGACACATATATATACTGACCTGAAATTAAATAAAACAAAATAAAAATCTGATTCTCTCCCTCTTTTTTCCTTCATCACAGCCACCACTCCGCCGTAACCTCCATCCACGAGCCTTCCAACCCGCCACGGCTGTCCTGCCCAGCATGGTGAGTCACCTCCCAATGCCTTCACTACAACCTATGAAGCATTGACACTCTCCAAGAGCTTTTGTGTCGTGTCAGACACTTCGACACGTGTCCGACACTTGGTCAACACGTGTCGGAAAATTAAACACCTTGACAACTTTTCCAACACTCTTCAACACTCGAGTCAAAATTTTGACATATAAGTTTCCGACACATGATTTCGATATCGAAGTCAATTTTAAAAATTCAATAAATGAGAAGTCAAAATATATATGTGAAAAAAAAACATAATAATAAAAATAATAAATGGAGAAAGAAAAAAAAAAATAATCTTCTCTTCTCTTCTGACTCTCATTTCTCATGATACACAATTCACCCTTAAGTTTTTTTTATCTCATCTTCCAACGTATCTAACACGCGAGTCCAGAATATGAACCACTTGTTTTTTCTCCAAGTTTTATGAATTATTGAAATAGAGTTGAATTTATCAAATTGAAATAATTAATAATATTAATAAATGGGGATTAATGTTTTTAGTGTAAATTCATTCTAGGTTTTTTAATTAATTATTTATTTATGAATTTGATTCAAATTAATCCTATTGATGGGATTTGTAATGAAGGAAAAAATGATAATTTATTATGTATTATATTAATTTTAGCTTCCCTTTGGCCCACTTAGTATTAGCATTTATTTATTCAATGCTAGATGCTTGTTTTTCCTTGTAACTTATTTAATGCTTTCTCAGCTATCGATAGTTATTTTAATGATTGCACACTTGCATGATCACCTCATATGTTAGTGAATAAGTAAAAAAGCAATTCAGACTAATTGACAAAAATTGGTTTTGAAATGAATAAGATTAAATACCGAAAGGACACTAATTGATTTAGGGGTATGCAACTAGACTGGGTATACTCGGGAATCGGACCGGCCCACCTAGAAAACAGGGTCGAGAATTGGTTCCTGTTGAGACTAGTCTGAGAACCAGTTCCCAAAATTTGGAACTAGTTTAAACCGGTCTAGGAATTGGGTCTGATTGATTACCCACCCAAGAACTAGTTCCCGAACCAGTTTTGGAACTGGTTTTGTAAGTATAGGTCCAAAACCCTATTTTTTTCCCATAATTTATATTCTTACTCCCGCAATCACACAACATTTTTCCTTTTGGCTCTCTTAAACACACATGGCACTTCTTCTTCCTTTTCCTCACTTGCTTTCCTCCCATCGACTCCCTCTCACACCATCCAATGGATGGACGGTGTTCATCGCCGCCAAGTTCTTGTGTACCACATGGATTGGTTTGTCTAATTTTTCTTCCGTAGTAGGATTTATGCTTGCATAAATGAGTAGCTTTATGTAGTAGTTATGGGAATAAGACCAATATTAGACCCATGTTTGTTGTTAATTCTTTGCCTTATGATTTTATTTATTATGATTAACTCTGTGGATCCTTAATTTTGCTTAGTTAAAAAGTTCATGTATTTATTTATTACAAGTGATTAATGTTTCATTACAAATTATGAGGATTACGTTATTTTCTTGCGTATTAATATAAAATTTGAAGTCGTATAGGATATCAAAAGATCGCAAAACAAGTTCCAATGGAAACAATGTTGACCCTGGAATTGGACCGGAAAAATAGGATGGGTCGGGTACAGGATTCAATACAAACAGGGTTGGGTATAGGGTCCAGGTCTAGACCCTACCCACCCTGGACCTGATCACCTCTAAATTGATTAACTAGTATAACCAAGTCTCTGACCCCAGATTCTTTAGTTGCATAGGAAGTGAGACATACTCTTATACCTCACTTGGTGTCTAATTGATATGAATAGGCTAATGGTAACTTCTCATTAAAAAATTCTCATAGCAACAAGTTGAATGCCCTAATGTTGCACAAGGTATGGGCTTGGGAGAGCTCACGCCTAATCAAAGGTCGTAGGCCTATCTTTTAGGCAATATCCCTAAACATATTCTCTCTCTCAAGGGGTAGGTCACAACAATGTCAATTTATTGCCACGTCCATTCTTCCTCCATAATTTCCTAGATTTTGTTGCTTCATTTACTAGTTGTTTCAAACTCGTCATCCCACAAGTGCACCCCGATGCCCTCTGGGTATTCATCATTCTCTTGGTGTTTTAGTTAATGATCTATTGAACCCTTTGAACTAATACTCTTGTCGACAATTGCCAACCATATCTCGTCATATATCGACAGATAATTCGAGGTCATCAATGTGCATCAATATCAATAACATTGCTTTTGGTCGATTGGAGGAAAACTATGTAACATTGGTTATTGTATTTAGAAAACATAAATAGAGATAATAACATTGAGAAAGCATATAACAAATTAAAAATAATGACCAACCCAATGTATATATAATCTTTACAAGTAAAGATGACTTATTACAAATCAAATATAAATTTGCTAGATGCTACAAATCCATAAATGAATTAAATAAGAGGTGTTGTATAGGATACTTAATTTCTTTAAGGTGATTAGTTCTTGCCAACAGTGCTAAATAGGTTCACGAACTATGCCTCCTAATGTACAATACCTTGAACCCATTTGAACTAGTATTATGCAAAGTATGACTTTGTCAGATACTTCTTGAAATTGGCATAATTAGATGACAACTTTCTTAAGAAGAATTCCTTATTCACAACTAAAGAAACTCGTATGTTTAAAGACAAAGATCTCTATTTATGTGAACTGAAGGGACATCTTAAAGGCGTTGCATGAGAACTGAAGAGACGCGTCCATTAACGCATCCATTAACACATCCATTAAGGCTATAGCACATGAACTAAAGAAACATGTGAACTTAAGGGACGTCTTACTTGAGCCATTAATAACCTATAATTGCAACAGTCTCCCATATTAATGCCTTAATTGAACATTTTTTACTCAAAGAATTCTAAGTATTATTGTGAAAGTATACTGCATCTGTCACGTCCCAAACCTCGAGCGCGCACACAAACCTCGGTGGTCGATGAAATTGCGATGTCTCAGGATGCATCGTAGACCCATTTATTTCATTGAACATGCGGAAGCGAAATAAAAACCCTTGACAGCAAACAACATGGGATAGAAAAGCAGGATAATAATTTCACAAACAAACACGCTTTCATAAACACACTAGGTTTATATACAAAGCTAGTCTATTTACAAAAGATCGGCTCTCAAAAAGAAGTTGTCCTACGATCTACTAGTCGGACACATTCGCCGATCCTTCAGACTCTACTTCAACAGGCTCCAGGGGCTTCGAGTCCTCCATAACCGCATTAGGAGGGTTAGCTACACCCTCACCTAGAGTGGCGTCAACCATAGCGGCGAGGACATCAAAACCCTGAATGGGACATTCCTTATACCCATTGAGCCCATGGTGATACCATGCCCTTGATCGATGAGGTACCCTCTGAGGTAA
Source organism: Eucalyptus sideroxylon (assembly GCA_014182405.2). Lineage (NCBI taxonomy): Eukaryota > Viridiplantae > Streptophyta > Magnoliopsida > Myrtales > Myrtaceae > Eucalyptus > Eucalyptus sideroxylon. The sequence continues at coordinate 32,959,757 of CM024556.2, read as the reverse complement.
GCCCTCATCAACCCAGACAGTGGTCACTACAAGTTTAAAGACCTAGTGACTCCTAGGGACATGGACGTCTATGCTCCACTCAGTTATTCCCCGAGGCCGACCAAAACGTTTTGGAGGGACCACCATCTAAGGACCTGAAAAGGTTAAGCCCACGACAGGGTGAGACAATGTCTCAGCAAGTTCATCCTCTAAACCCCTATTAGGAAGGAAATACGCCTAGAGGCAATCTATACACACAATATAGAGGACTTACCTCGTCTAAATTCCCTCCTGCATGTCAGTACAATTCATATATCATATATGTACAGTAATAACAGTCGATCATTTGGAACGTCTCAATTCACATCTCAATCAATCAATCCATCAATCAATCAATCAACCAATCAACCAATCAATCGATCATAGGGGTCCCGATTATAAGGCCAAATCATTAAGACACATCCCATATCATGCCACACAATTTTGTCTCATAATATGGCACGTCAATTTCAATCAACCACATGTTCCAATTGATTACTGCCAACATAGGCACAATCTACCGACGCACATCGATCTTCTGGCATAGCCAAGCTTTGTCTCCCCCTTGAGCACGGCAACATCCACAGACGCACATCGAGTATGGCATTCCCGAAGGAGCATCGGTCCAAAATCTACTGCAATCGGCATCCGTTGTCCATAGGCATCCCATATAGGGGTAATGTCCTACCGATGCATATCAGGGACGGGTTCACTTAACAATCACACGATCAATCAATCCTGGCCAAGGATATTGTGCTTTGCACTCAAATGCCTCAATTAAAATAATGAACTTGGCCTATTTTCTTCATATTAAAAATACCCAGTAAAATAATCATGTGTAGGTACAAGGTGAATTTGAGCCAAAAATCTCAATATCCTCATTTTTTTTTAAATCCCGCTATTTATTATAGTACCTAAAAATATTTTTGGCGTTAAAAACCAATGCCCGATATTTTCTAATTAAATATCAAAATTTCACAATTTTGAAATAATAACTCAAAATTACAATCACTACTCAATTTGCACAAATTAATAATCAATTGCATAAACTAAGTACACCACTGCAATTAGCATGAAATTCCGGTCATCGACTATCCAAGTATAATTTCTGGAAAATATTAAATAATTAAATAAATAGAAAAATTAATTAATAAATACAAATTAAATAGATAAATACCAACTTAGGCCTAATAATGCTAATCTAACCACCTAAACGGGCCTAGAAAAATAATGTGCCATGCTCAATAAATAATACAATCTAATTAACCCTTAACTAATATAATCTAACCACCTAATTATCCTAATTAAGCAATTAAATCACTAATCTATCTAAACTAACTACCTAAGCCATACTTAACCTAAGCTAATCAACTAATAAACATAATTAACTCTCTAAGCAAAATTTAGCAAGTAAACTCATCGGAATTGCAGGCCAATGAGTTCACGGTGATGGTGATGCCAAGGCCGGCGAGAACCAAGCCTGTGGCAACACCAACAGAGGTCCGGAAGGGCCTAGAAAATGGCCCAATAGCTCACTGCTAGAGCTAGGCCTTCAGTTTTGTGCAGAGGCTAGACTAAAGGGCTTCATGGCTGAAACGGGCTGAAATGGTGAGGAGGCGAACTAGGCGGCTTGGACGGCCGGTGGAGGGGCTTGACAGCCACGGTAAGCGATTGGATCAGCTTTGACGGTCAACGAGTAGGGTGTAGGTGACGAGTATCAGCGGCAGGGACACGCGGATAGGCGTGCGAGTAGGACGGCAGGCACAGGAGCTCGGGCAGCGCTCGGCGGTGCTTGGATGGCCAGGAGGGACGGTCGACGGTGTGAGGGGCTGGCTGGCACGTTCTCTGGTTTTCTTGAGCTCAAAACACAACATTAATGGAGAAAGCAAGGCCAAGGAAGAAGAAGAAGGCTGCGACTTGAAGGGGGCCACCAAATGGCCACAAAGTCTTCACAAATATCCCATTCACTCATTGCTTGGCCCCCACTTGATCAACTCTATCCACAACAGCAATTTATACACCAAAGTTTCTCATAGAAGTCATCCAAAGGGTCCAAAAGTTGTTGCCCCCTTGGCTACGAATTTTGATCAATCCCCTCAAATTTCAATTCAATTCTAACTCAATTGGACTCAAATTGTTACCCAAAAATTCAGCCAAGGTGCCGACATCAAATTCCACATTTTCCTTTGCCAATTAAACCAACTTGAATGCCAAAAGTGCAACAAAAAATGGTCATCTAATTTTCCCGGTCCAAAAACACCTAAATTTGATTTTTCGTCAAAAATCCCGATTTGCCGAAAAATCTTCAGAGGATGAGTTGGCATTTCTAAAATAAATCGTGACATGATAGAACTTTCAATTTTTGAAATTGAGTTTAATTTTGCAGTTAATTTCAATCGGGTGCGATTTTAGCATGACTTAACATATCGGGTAGCTTTTAAGAATTTTTAGAGCATCTGACTCATGGTCATTATTTTCGAGCCACATTATACATCTTCGACACATTGGCGACTCTTGATTTTCGTGAAAATCTCAAGATTTCAAATACGAGCACAAGGTACAAAAATGATAGAAAAATCAGTTTAGTGTTGTTCGACAAAAATTTTGCAATCAGGTGGAATCACCTACACTCTAATCTTATACCTCTATCGAATCGACCTATCTCTAGTTTCTGATCGATTTTGACTGTGGCGTATTGACCCTTGCGTATTAGCACAGTCGAATAGTCGATTTCTGATTGAATTCTCAAGTCTATTGCGTTTAGATTCCTTAACGGCTTCACCTAATAAGTTAGTTATCCCATGAGTAATCAGCTCAAAGAAAAGAATTGTAGACGCATTGATGAAAAGCCCAACTTATTCTGTGACATCCTGGATTTTTACTTTTGCTTTCAATCAAATTAATCGAGCTTTTCATCGACGCACCTATAGTATTATTCTTAGAACTGATCACTCATGAGATAACTAGACTATCTGGAGAAGTCATTAAGGAATTTTAATGCAATAGACTTGAGGTTTCGATTAGGACTCGACTACTCGACTGTGCTCATCTGCAGATCATTACGGCATAGTTAAAAATTGCTTAGAAATTAGAGATAGGTCGGTTCGACTGAGAGGTGTTGCTAAACGTGGGTGATTCCACTAAATAATAAAATTCTCGTTGATCGGCACTATATTGATCTTTCTATCGTTTTCGTATCCTATGTTCGTATCTGCATCCTCGAGATTTTCACGACAATCAAGAGTCGCTAATGTGTGGAAGAGGTTTATTGTGGCTCAAAGAAAATCGATCACGGGTTAATTGCACTAAAAATTTCTGAAAATTACCTAGTAGCCTAGGTTACGCTAAAAACGCATTAGAGTGAAATTAATCGTGGATTTGAATCCAATTTCAGAAATTGAAAGTTCTATCATGTCATAAGTCATTTTAGAAACATTGACTTAACCTCCGAAGATTTTTCTGCAAACCGAGACTCTTTGGGAAAAAGTCGAAGTAGGGTCGTTTTTGTCCAGAAAATACGAAGGACCATTTTTAATTGCGAAATTGGGAAGCAAGTAGGATTAATTGGTGACGAAAAATACCAATTTGATCATTGACTTGATTATAGAATTTATGGTAGCCGATTTGAGTTGATTCAAGGAGGATTCGATGTCTAATTTGAGAGAAAACATTCTAAATTCGTATGCCCCCTCACCCATGACAATTGGACCACTTTAATAGCTTCTTGAGAAAGCCAAGGCTGTTGGAAATTGGTGGTGGAAGACAACAATACAAGGTGGGCCAAGTCAAGGGGACAAATTGAGATAAGAGAGACCAAGTGGTCCCCCTTGCCCCCTCTTCTCCCCCTCCCCCTTATAGCCGTCGACTAGCATTCTCTCCCCTCTCTTCTTGATGTTCGATCGCCTAGCAGCCCGGAAGAAGCCGTGAAGCAACCCTCATCATCGCAGCCAACCGCTAGGTCATCACCAAACGCCGTCGCTACCGTCGCATGCCTTGCCCTACTTGCGCACATCCCCCGTCATTCTAGGTCGTCGTTCGGCCTCAACCGCAAGCCTAGTCCACCTCCCGAGCTATTTGAGTTTGTCCCGCCGTTGTTGGAGCTCCCACCGCCATCGCCTAGACCCGGTTCGGTTCCCTCGCCCATCTCGCTTGTTGTCGCCTCAACCAGCTCGTGTTTAACCCTTTTTGGGCTCAGATCAGTGACCAAAGTTAGTGGGTCTTAAGGCGGCTGTTTGTCTAGTTTTGGAGTTGGAGGCGTTCTCGACCTCAGTTGGCAAGCCCGCTTTGAAGTTTCTTGAGCCTTGTAGCATCCCCATCATTTTGATATGAGCAGATCATCGAACAAGTGAGTTTAACTCACTAATCCTTACTTAGGAAGTTAATAACGTTTAAGGGTTGATTAATTTAGACTAAGCATGGTTTAGGTGGATAGTTAGATTAGATTGGCAATTTAATTAATTATTATTGCAAGTTAGGTGGTTAGAGTAGTGTAGTTATAGCCTAGACAAGCTCTAGTATTTATCTAGAATGATTCGGAAATTTTTCGGATCCGTCTTGACTTTTAATTAGGCTGTACGGGCCTAAGTTTGCATTTTTGCTATTTATTTGTATTTAATAATTATTTTTCATAATTATTTAATTACTTATTTATTTTCCGAAAATTAAACTGGAATAGTCGGTGACCAGAATTTTATGCCAATTGCAGTGGTGTGATCCGTTTATTTAATTGGGTTCTAATTTGTGCAGATTTTGTATGATTTGTATTTTAAGAATTTATTCCTAAATTTATTTAATTTATGTAATTAATTGGAAAATCATTGGACGTCAGTTTATAGCACTGAAAATGGATTTGTGGATTGTTGAACTTAGTGAGATTTTCAAAGGTGAAAATATTGTATTTTTGGCCAAGGCCGATTGTATACCCACACACGATTATTTTTATCAGAAATGATAAAAAAAGTGATTCCAATAGTATACTATATTGGTATTTGCAGCAGCTTCTGGCACGCATATTTAGTATACTACATTGGTATTTGAGGCAACTTATGGTGAGCTATATTATCTATTGCGGTAGCTTCTGGTGAGCATATATAGTATACTATAACAATATTATGGTAGCTTCTGGTGAGCTATACTATCTACTATCAACTTAGATTTGATGAGCCTCGTCGTCTCCTTCGGCGATAGGCGGCGCGACGGGGAGGATCCATTGATTTTATTTTATTTTTTTAATTTTAAAAATAAATTTTAACTTTTCTTCTTAGTTTTTATATCTAGCTTTAAAAAATAATTAAAAAAATCCATGTGGAAAATAAAAAATTATTCAAAATGCCATGTCAGCATTTTTAACGGAAAATGCTAATGGCGTTAATTTAGGACTCGATTGAAATAATTTGATAAGTTTTAGGACTTAATTGCACTTTTTGCAAGTTTTATGACTCAATTCCATGTTATTTTATGGGAAATTTTCAAAAAAAAAAAAAAAAGAAGCCTAAAGGAACCATTTTCTTAAAATAGGATCTAGTGTTGATCTTTTCTTCAATAAGGGCGTGAAGTGATCAATTTAGTCTCAAATAAGGGCTTCAAATGGGATTGTTTTCTTCATTAAAAAAAAAAAAAAAAAGGCTCGCAATGAATCTTGTCTCAAACAAGGGCATCAATTTTGTTCCTATCTTCTTAAAAAGGGGTATAAAGGGGATTCAGTCTCAACTAATGACCCAAATAGTCAATTTAGTCTCAAATAAGTGTCCAAACTCACCGATCGGCTTGCATGTGTGACTCATGTGCTTATTCTGACTCCAACATCATGGAGCCAAAGAATGGTGGATATGATCAAAAAGGAGAAGCTACGTCAATGATATTAAGAGAAAAATTGCACTTCAATTTGGGGCTCCTTCAAGGTTTCCAAATTTGGTCAAAGTAGAAAATTTTTAAAAATTTGCCCCAAATGTTGCCGCTTTGCTACGGGTATATAAGCTCATGAGCTGCATGCCAAGTCACCTAACAAAGATTTGGGTAATAGATGAGGTCTTTTTCTTCCGCCCGGGGAGGGAGGACCAATGAGATTATGTCCTTATTAGAGATTAAATTGGTCACTTCAATTTTTTACTTTGAAAAAAAAAAAGGTTTACTTTAGTTTATCTTTTAAGAAAATGACCTCACTTTATACTTTTGTTTAATAATAAGTTGATTATTTCATCTCTCATTTGAGATTTTAAAAAAAAAAATTCTCAAAAAATGACCTTACTTCAATTCTTGAATGGGCCTAGGCCGGCCTCCTCTTCGGCCCGGTGCCTGTCTCCCTCTCTCTCTGGGCTCATAGCAGCGGTGCCTGTCTTGTCTCTCCCTCACGATCATGAGTTCGTCCGCCGTCAAGTACCGCCACCACGCGGCCATCGAGACCTGCCATGATGAGTGGTGAGCACCGCGTGCCGCGACTACTCTCTCTCTCTCTCTCTCTCATGTCTAGTCACCGGCAAGCACATATCCACGGGTCCAGGGCCCCGAAGAGCTTCGATGCATCGACAGGGACGATGGCAAATCACAACGGTCTCTCCTGCATCTTCTGTTCGGATCGGCCTCCACGAGCTTTGACGGTGGCAATTCACGCCTCTAGGTCCTCCGGCGGTGCGGGACTCACTTTCTCACAGGTTCGAGTACAGCAATTTTTTGAAAAAAAAAATTAAAATTTGCCAAAATTTCTATGTTTTTTTTTAAAGGTGATTTCTAGCAAGTTATTTGTTGATGTTGAACAGATTGAATCGGTATGAACCTTGGACGACAAAAACAACTGCAAGGAGTCGTGTCGAAGGATTTGTGTCGGTGATTATTCAGGGGATGAATCTTAAACTAGAGTTAGTTTGGTGAATTTTGTGGGTAATGAGCTGAAAGAATGGTGGGATGGATGGGAAATTCTGACTGTGGTTGATACTTGATGTTGATGACTGGTTGTCCTTGAGCTGAGCTGAGTTATTATTGTGCAATTTTTACTTACTTCAATTTGTTGTTCTTCAACCGGTTGTTCTCAGACTCAACTCTTCAAAATGAGAGCGTACAAGACCAACTTATGCTAGCCGAGTGTCTCCTCCCCCACCAAGTGATGTTATTGAGGATTCTCCTTCACCCAAATCGCCACTCCTCCATCAAGGCCTAGTGGAAGTAAGGGTGTTAGCAGAATCAGTCTAGTGTTAGGGCTCATTGTCACTGTGGCCTGGCCCGCATAGTGTGAAGATAGCATGAACTTGAAATTCACACTACTTTGGAGATTAATGTGACACGATGGGTTAAATAAATGAATTTCAAATGGTCATCCCGGATTTTTCTATATTTTGTGTAATTTTTAGGATCTTGTGATCCCCGATCCGATCCTTTAGACACTTTCAATGATCTTAAGTAGGATGTCAATCCTAACAAACTTTCTCGTTCTGGTGGAAAATCTTTATTAAGAAGACGGGAGGTGATGGAGGATGTCAAGAAGAGAAAAGCGCCTTCTCCAAAGACGAACAGAGGAGTCCACAAAGAAAACCGATGACGTCTTTTTTCTTTGGGAGGTCAAGAGCAACTGGAAACCAATCCTCCTACGCTGACCATATCAAATAGGATGGCTAGCAGATGTGGGTAATTTTTTAATAATTTTTCAGAATTTTATTATTTTTCCTTTTTTATCTTGTTTTATTTTATTTTCCTTATTTTCTTTATTTTTCTTTTCCATGGCAAGTGAAAATCGCTGGAGCTTGCCAGCTGTTGGTAGGAGTCGTGGCCCTCGCCATAGCCTTGCCACCCACGGGCAAAGGCGGTCTCTCCCATGGCCACAATGGTCTAGGCAACAAGACCTAACCCCTAGCCATAGTGGCTTTGTCTAGATCTATGTGATGCCAGGAGAGGGCTACAACCTTTGCAAACAGCTGGCACGGGCTGTGCGGCCCTTGCCAAGTGGCCGACAAGCTTTGGAGACTCTTGTTTGTCATAGTGAAAAAAAAAAAAGAAAAAGAAAAAGAAAAGAGGAGTAGGAAAAGAGACGAAAGAAACAAAGAAAAATAAAAATAAAAGAAAAATAAATATTAATAAAACATTCTAGACAAATATAATAAAATTTCTAAAAAGGTTTACATCGGCAATGGTTATGCCACGTAGGACGCTTGGTGTCCACATCAATAATTTCTTATCAAAATTGGCCAAATAGACTGCATATTAAAATGTTTATGAGTAAATTGATCAAATTGAAAGGTTTAAGACTAAATTAGTATAAGTGTAATAGGTTTATTAATTTTTTTGTAATTTTCTTCAAAAAAAAACTTATCCCTTTTTTTTTTAACAACTTTTATGGTAGCCGCTAGTTTCATCCCATATTTTGCTAAAACCAACGCTTTTGTAAATATTTGACAAAAATACACTTCAAATTAAAAATTCAACACTTTAACTGTTCTCCATTTATCTTCTCATGATAGGATCTCACTATCCCTCCTTCGGTAAGTAGATGCTTTTGTTGCAATTTGAAATATATAGTTTCTTGCTCCACCAAGATGTGCAAAGTGATGCGCAAGGGAAAACGTCACTTGCTATCAATGCCATCTCCAATGAAACCATCGTGCGTCACCGCGCAAACACTATTATCTCCTTGTCCTTAAGCGTCCCCCTTCCCCGCTCTCTCTCTCTCTCTCTCTCTCTCTCTCTCTCTCTCTCTCTCTCTCTCTCTCTCTCTATATATATATATATATATATATATATATATTACTAATGGCTCCTCGATCTCGTGATTGGCGATGATCATGACCTCAAATCAATATTGATCCGAGCTTGCAAAAGCCCCTAATGGAATTTGGGGCTCCGAATGAGCTATTGAGTTGAGGTTGTGGTGGCTTGGGCTTGGAGCTGGAGGCAAGGAGGAGAGGTGGTGGAAGGCTAAGGCGAGGCGACGGTGCTAAGAGAGATGCGGATCCGGCAGATAGGATTTGAGGGGGAAGAGGGATGGTTGTGGTGTGACGGTAGAGGTGACTAACTGAAGAATGACGTGGGGGATGGTGGTGGCATGCTATGATGTGCTCAACATGGGGTAGGAGTAGGGGCAAGTTTGTTTGAAGCTTTGAGGCATCAAAAGTGTGTAGGAGATAGCAAAATCAATGAAATTTTCTCTCATGAACCTCTTTCCTTATCTTCGTTGAGCAGAATAATTGGAGGGACGGAGAGATTTTGCCACGAGGAGATAAAGAGCGAACAGTTAAAAAGTTTAATATTTAGTTTGAAAGATATTTTGGTCAACTATATACAAAGGGGTATTTTTTAGTAATAAATGGGGTTAAAATAGCGGTTGCCATTTTTATATATCTTTCTTAATTATGCCTTAAGTTTACTAGCTCTTATATAAACTGCTAACTTTGATTTAAATTGCTTATAATTTTTTTTCCAATTAAGTAATCAAACAGTTTTTACCAACTCTCATTTCAATTAGTCACTAATATTTATCTACTTTTTCTTTAATTTGCCAAATTTTTTAATTGAACGACTTAACCAGGAAAAAAAAAGTTGGTAAGGCTTTCAAATAAAGTTCCTTAATTCATAAATTAGTTGGTCAACATAAGACTTGGTAAAAAAAAAAAATGAAGTAAAACGATAAGAGAAGAATAAATTTTGGTAACTAACTTAGATAATAGTTGATAACTCAAAAGTAGTTAATAACTTAACTGCAGAGGTAGATTGATAAAAAAAGGAAAATGGTAATTCAATTGATTTTTTATATATATAAAAAAACTAAACCTTGGTAAGCAACTCGCACAAGAGTTAGTAATTTAAAATTAGTTGATAAGTTAACTGAAGAAAAGTTGGTAAGTTATATAAAAAGTTGATGATGGCATACAACTGTTGATAAATATATGCTATTAGTAGAAAAGATAAATAACAGATAGTAAAAGATAATAGAATTTTTCTTGCTAGAGATTAAAGAAGCTAGAAATAAAAAAACAAGAAGTAAACGTTGGTAACTAACTCCAATAAGAGTTGGAGTTGGTATTTAATCAGAGGAAAATTGCTAATGACTCTAATTGAAATTAGTAATTCTTAAAAAATTTAATAAAATTTAAAATTTGTAAGCAAGACAAAGAAAAGTAGGTAAACAATAGACCAGGTTAATAAATTAAAAAAATAAATAAAAGTTGGTAACAAACGTAAATAAGAGTAGGTTACGCAAAACTATTGGTAACTTAATTGCAGAATAATTGGTAAGTAGCACAAATGAAGGTTGCTAATTTCATATAATTGTTGGTAAATATAAGCCATTGGATGGAAAGGCAAATTAAAAGTTGATAAAAGATAAAAGAATTTTTTTAGTTAGAGATATATGATAACTTGGTAGCTATAAAACAATAACAATAATAACTAACTTTAATAAAAGTTGGCAACATAAATCAAATTGTTCACTTAATCAAAGAATAGTTGGTAACAACTCTAACCGAAGTTCATAATTTCTAAAAGTTGGTGAAATTAAAACAAAAATTGAAAAGTAAGGCAAATAAAAGTTGCTAATCAATAATAAAGTTGGTAAAGTATTAAAAAAATCTAAATAAATATGTATAGGTAGCTCAAAAGATAGCCGGTAATCCAAAATTAGTTGGTAATTAAGTAAGTGAAAAGTTGGCAAGTCTCTTAAATTAGAGGTTGATAATTCCGTATGACCTTTCATAAATTTAAGACATCGATAATAAAATAAATAAGTAGAAGTTGCTAAAAAATGAGAATATTTTTTCAAAAGATTAGAGAAGCTGGTAATTTAAATAAACAAAATAAATAACTAACTTAAATAAAATTTGATAACACAAAGCTAGTAGATAACTTAACAGGATCAAAATTGGTAATCACTCTAAGAAAGGTTGATAAATTCTAAAAAGAGTTGATAAATTTAACAGGTTGTAAGTAAGGGAAATAAAAGTTGATGCCTCAAAGGAAATTGTTAAATTCCACTTAAAAAATCGAACAATGTTATTAGTCACTCAAATGAGAGTTAGTAAACTTGAATTAGTTGGTAATTTAATCTGCAAATAGGTGGGAAGTCATTTAAATGAAGGTTCGTATTTTCATATTATCTTTGCTATATTTAAGGTGTTGGCAAGAATAATAAATTAAAGTTGGTGGAAAAAATAAGGGAATTCTTTTTGTTAAAGATTAGAGAAGTTGATTACATGGATAAAATCCAACAAATGTTAGTAATTAACTCAAGTAAAAGTGGGTCGTCCAAATCTAGTTAACTTAATTAGAGAAATATACTCTAATTAAGGTTGGCAACTTTTAAAGGAATTGGATTTAATTGGTTGGTAAGCAAGGCTAATAAAAAGTTGATAGCTCAATAGAAAAGTTGGTAAATTTTAACAAAAACATCAAATAAATGTTGATAGACAGCTCAAATAGGAAATGTTAAACCAAAACTAATTAATAACCTAATGGGAGAAAGCTTGATTAGATACAAAGAAAGATTGGTACATTCATAGTAGAGTTACAACTTTAAGGAATTATAAGAAAGACAAATAAAAATTAGTAAATTGATTGATAATAAAAAATGATAAATTAAAACAAATGGACTAACACCCATTGGTAAGTAACTCAAATTAAAGTTGATTAACCCACAAATTGGTTATTTAATTTGAAAATGTTGGTAAGTTACACAAACAAAAATCAGTAAATTAATCCAAGAGTTTGTAAATTCCAGGGATCGACAAGAAAGTCCAATAAAAATTGGTAATATGCAAACTGTCAAAAAAGTTGGCAACTTCATACAAAGTTTTGGTAAGTTAACAATAAATTACCCGAAAATTTGATAGTCAGTAATTTTTTTATCAACATTTTTTTTGGGAGAAATTTTTACTCAGTAAATAAGCTTAGTTGCATAGTCGTACTAAAAAGTTTGCTTGGACAAAATCATGTTAATTATTCTTGAGATCAACAACTTTTTGACGCATCTATTTATGGCTTGTAGGTAAAAGACCCTTCAAGACCTATTGAAATGTAAAGTGCTATCCCAATCCTTACATCGAGTCAAACCAAACAACATAGAAGTCGTCTTTCAAGTGAAATCCTCCTATATCCAATTTGGACTTTCTAAGTCATTTGAATCTCTCATTGGAGAGTCTATTTATTAAACCACTCCATCAGGCAATTGCACGCTATGGATGATGAAATTGTCGTAATGTTGGTAATTTATGCAAATAAGAGTTAGTTATTTTTTTTATATAGACTAAATGTTAATAAATCATTGAAATAATTGGTAATTTAAGACAATCTAGTAATTGTTTATTCTTCGTAAAAGTATGGGAAATGTGCATTAGAAGTCCTAAAACTTGTTGCGAAAGTACAATTGAATCCTAAAACTTGTAAAAAGTGTAGTTAGGTCTTAAAACTTGTCAAATTAGTGCAATCATGTCATTTCGTTAACTCAATCCAATTTGGCTAATTGAAAATGTTGACATGGTTTCTTTAAATATTTTCTCACTCCTACGTGGCGATGATGTGGCTAATATAGTCTAGTTTTGGTCTAAATTTGATTTTTTTATACAATTTTTATTTAAATTAAATTAAAAAATAAGCTTTTTTTTTTTTTTTAAAAGAAGAACAAGGCAAAAAAGGTTGCAAACCCTCGCTGTTGTTGCCACCGCCCACCATTACTAGGAAGGGCTGGCAATGGTTGGGGAATGGTCAGTGGGAGTCGTCGTGTCACGCCCCGATCCTTGGGCACGCACACATCCTTCTCTGGGTCGATTTTAATATGCGATATCCCAGGACTATATATCGCCGACCCTTTCATTCTTTAAGCACATGCGGAAGCAATTATAAATCCCCAGACAATAAAACAATGGGATAGAAAAGCAGGCTATATCTTTCATATTGAAATTTACAACCAAAACTTTATACATGGCATTAGACAGAGCACTTCACAGACTATTCGCAACTTCAGAGTCTCACTCTATCTACACATATACAAAAGGGTTCACAAAGAGATGGGATTTCAATCCTCGTCTAAGTCATACTCGAATCATCCCGATCCTCCTCTCGATTCCTCTTTGCTCGAGATCATTCTCTTCCTCAATTTCACCTGCGAGTTCTCATTCACAAATTCCTCTTCCTCGCCTCCTCGTCGGGATCCCGAAATGTTTTCCCCAAACTGGGATGAGACTACGTCTCAGCGAGTTCTACCCCACTAAGCCCGATTAGTAAACTATTATACTAAAGGCTGCCTAAACACGCATAGGTCAGAAGACATACCTTTGCATCAAATCCCACCTGCAAGTCAGTACAATTTACAATAGGCACTCCAGCAATCATATCACCGATCGAAGCATCGATCAAATCGACCTAGTCGATTACAAGCCAACAAGACCACTCACGATCAATTCCATTCAATCAATCATTTCACAATACCAGATTAACGCAAAGATCAATCGACCTAGTCGATTACATGTCAGTCGGATCATTCATGATCATTTCCACTCAATCAGCCAATTCACGACAACGTATCGAATCATTGATTAATCGACCTATCTTTAGGTAGCAAATTACGGCCCAATGGGCGCGACCTTTATCAGGTGGCGGATTACGGCCTTATCAGGCGCGACTCGTATCGGGTGGCAAATTTCGGCCTTATCAGGCGCGACCCATATCGGGTGGCAGATTACGGCCTTCTCAGGCGCGACCCGTATCGGGTGGCAGATTACGGCCTTCTCAGGCGCGACCCGTATCGGGTGGCAGATTACGGCCTTCTTAGGCGCGACCCGTATCGGGTGGCAAATCACAGCCCAACTGGCATCACCATACTTTGGCGGCTTCCGAGGTTTAACTCACAACCTCTCACAGCCAAATTCTAATTGAATGCCGACACTGGTCAATCTTGGGATGAATCCCCACATACTCATCAACTCACTCAATTTTCACACGGTATTAACATACCTAATGAGTCTTAGCCAAGAGTATATTCAAATCACTCTCACAATTCTACTCACTTCACAACTCAACAAAGCATTATAAATGCTGAATAACATACTTGGCCATTTACCGATCAACAATTCAATCTCAATCAATTCCAATCAATTTAGGATAAATCCCTAAAATATCACAATTCATTCCATTCCATATAACGTGGAGCTCAAATAAATAAACGGACTGCACCACGACGATCGGCACGAGATTTCAGTCGTCGGCCAACAAAATCTTAATTTCCGAAAAATAAATAAATAAATAAATAATTTCGAAAATTAATTATTAATTAGTAAAAATTCCATTTAGCTCAAAATAAGGCCAATTTAAATAAACGGGCTACACCACGATCATCAGCATAATATTCCGGTCACTGGCCATCTCAACCTTAATTTCCGAAAAATAAATAATTAAATAATAATTTCGAAAATTAAACAATTAACATTAAAATTCAATTTAGCTCAAATTAAAGCCCGATTAAATAAACGGACTTCACCACGGTCATCAGCATAATTTTCCGGTTCCAGACCATCTTCCTTGAATTTTCGGAAATAAATAATTATTTAATTTAATTCCGAAAATTAATATTAAAATGCCAAAAATCCCACTTAGGCCCGAATCGCCAAATTGAAGCCCAATTAGGGGTCGGAAAATTCCCGAGATGCTTCCAATAATTAGTAGACCACGTCTACTTGTTAATTGCGCAATCAATTTATTTAAATCGCATCACAATTGACTAATAATTACTAATTTAATCTAATCTAACAACCTAAACATAATTAATTAAATCTAAACCAACATTAAGCATAATTAGCCACTAATCTTGGATTAGTGAGATTACTCACCAAATCGCGCGCAAATCGGATCAATCCGACGGCGGCGACGCGAGGAACGATTCCTCCCAAAGCGACTCGCGGATCCGGGGCCGGGAAACGGCCCAAAAGCGGGCCCGAAGAGCTGGATACCCACTTCGTGGGTATGCTGGTCGCGGCTGAACGGAGCCGTTCCAGCGGCTAGGGCGGCGGGGGAAGACCGGCGGAGGGCGAGGGAGTCGCGGGGATGGTCCGGCGGGGCTAGGCGGTGGCCGGAGGTGGCCGGACGGTGGCTGGTCGGTGCAGAACAGAGAAGAAACAGAGCTGGGCCGAGCTGGATCGCACGGAGGGAGGAGCGGACGGCGAGCGGCGGACGAGCGGGACGGCGCGAGCGCGCGGGCGCGGGCGCGGGCGCGGCGCGACGGCGCGACGGCGGGACGAGCTGCGCTGCTTCTGCTCCGGCTTGCTGGTTCGCTCGGCGTGAAGAAAAGAAGGAGAAGAAGAAAGAAGAAAAAGGGGGGTTCGGTCGAGCGTGCAGAGGAAGAAAGAAGAGAGAGAGAGAGAGAGAGAGAGAGAGAGAGAGAGAGAAAAGATGAGCGGTGGGGGATTCGCACGGATGGGGGGGGAAAGGGGAGAGGAGAGAGAGAGAAAAGAGAAAAAGAAAGAAAAGAAAGAAAAGAAGAGAGAGAGGGAGAGAGAGGAAAAAGAAGAGAGAGGAAGAGAAAGGGAAAATAAAATACACATTTGTTCATTTCATTTTTCCTTTTCTCTTTTCCTTTTCCTTTCTATTTTCCTTTTGGTCTTCAATTTTCTTCCGATAATTTCTTTATTGAAATTTCGGACCCGTCAATAAATTGACGAGCGATGAGACAGGATCCTAAAAATAAAAATTATGACGCGCTTAAAATTCGATTCCCGAAATCGAGTTCAATTTCGTGGTTAAAAATCGATCGGACGTGATTTTAACTCAATCCAACCAATTAGGTAGCTTTTAGGGATTTTACAGCTGATACATCCCTTAACGGCTTCACCCAATAGGTTAGTTAACTCGTGAGTGATCGCTCGAGAAAAAGGCCATAGGCACGCGACGAAATGCCCATTTCACTTTATCGAAACGGGGTCGAATTTCGGGATGTCACACGCGTCGGGCCTTAGCTAAGGGCTAGTGAGGGTTTGCAACCCCGTTGCTTGGTTCTCTCTTTTTCTTTTTAAAGTTAGTTTATTTTTAAATTAATTTAAATAAAAATTATATTAAAACTTAGTTTGGACTAAAACAACACCGTTTCACCATGTCATCACCCCATAAGAGAGAAAATATTTTAAAAAGCCACGCCAGCATTTTCCATTAGTCAAACTGGATGGAGTTAATGGAAGCACTCGTTTGCACTCTCATGACAAGTTTTATGATTTGATTGTACTTTTTGAAAGTTTCAGGACTTAATCATATTTTCATGATAAATTTTAGAACTCCTAGCGAACATATCCCTAAAAGTATTGGCAACTCACCAGCATGTTATCAGTTGACAAGATTGTTGGCTAAAATGTTTTGATAACTATCGATGCTTTATTAGCATGAAATTATGTGATTTGTACCTTGGGGAACAATAGAATCATCCAATTTTACATTGAACATACACATCTTATTTTATAGGACAAAAGCAAGATATTTTTCTAATATCCAAACGGAAAGCACGTGAGACATGTCGGAGAATAAAATGCACATCTTCTTTATTGCTTGTAACTTCAATGGCAATCTTCCATCATGAAGAAAGGAACTATCAGCTTCATAGCCGTTGTTGTGGCGCATGTGTCAAGAATTGGGTAAGCCAATCAATGCTTTCAAGCAGGGAAGTCCCACCTGTGACTCACACATGTGAGGACAAATGTTAGGACAAATGTTAGAATTATTTAGCAGAATCCATCATCGAAAGAAAGTAGAGAGAGAGAGAGAGAGAGAGAGAGAGAGAGAGAGAGAGAGATTTTACTTACTAAACTGCCTATTTGTGTAGTTGGAATTGAAAAGCTCTCTTGAACCAAAGAATGGTAGTCATCCTCGCAATTGACAATTTTCTGATAATCCTATCCACTACCCGAAAATAGGAGATCCTCCAAGATTTTTTAAAGTGTAATATGCCACAAAATCCCATGAATGTCACTGCAAAACCTGGTCCCAATCCTAAGTAAAACCAAATAATAACGGAGTCACCCTCATTTGACTCATCTTCGCTCGAATTCTGATCATCTCGTTTGCCCATATCATTGGGCTCATCTCTTGGACAAACTTTCAAAAGAGGAGGCCCGCAAAGTCCATTGTTGCCGCGATATATAGATTGATCATTGAGAGTGCTTAGCTGATTGCCCGATGGAATGGGACCAGATAGATTGTTGTTGGAAAGATCCAAACAACTTAGAAAGTGTAAATTGGATATGCTAGAAGGGATTTCATCCGATAGTTTGTTATTAGATAAATCTAGTGATTCTAGATACTTCAAGTTGCCAATATCTAAAGGGATTTTTCCGACTAGCCTATTTTGTGAGAGGTTTAAATTTTGAAGTCGAGCAAGCCACGTCGGCCCTTCCGGTATCGTCCGTCTAACCTGTTGCTTGAGAGATCAATGGAAAATAAATATGGGAGTGGGCTGGTGAGTTCTCTTGTTGTTCCTTTTGTGTTAAACATAATGGGAAACCCCCCCGTGGATCTAAAATACAAAGTGGAATTTTCCCACATTCTTGAGAACTTGTTGAAACAATGAGGAATGCCTCCAGAAAGGTTGTTATGATTTAGGCTCAAGTACTGGAGTTTAGCAAGATGACACAGCTGCAAAGGAATGTCACCGGTGAAGTAATTTCTCCCAAAATCGATTATCTCCAATGATCTAGTGTTATTAAACAAAGGTACTCTACCAGTGAATTGATTGTCACTAAGATCAAGGATTTCCAAATCAAGTTCTTGTAAACATTTTGGAAGCACTCCATTCAAGCCATTTTTATGTAATCCTAGGACTTTTAATTTCTCCAAATGACATAATGAGCTTGGAATCTGACCATTTAACTTGTTGTCTCCCAATGAAATCCATTCTAAAAAAGCTTGTGACTTCCTCCAACATTGCGGAAGTCTCCCAAATAGTTGGTTTTTAGAGAGATCTAGAAAAGACAATTCATCTGACAAGCATAATGAATTTGGAATTTTACCACTAAGGTTATTTCCAGAAAGTGACACTTGTGTTAATAGTGGCATCTTTTTCCCAATAATTCGGGATATATTGCCTCTAAGCATATTGCCCGAGAGATCCAATTGTTCAATGCTAGAAAGAACATTAGACAACCAATGAGGAACTTCATCTGAGATGCTGGCATTTGACATGTCTAATACCAAAACCTTTTTCTGCGTTTGAAGCCAATTTGGGAATTTTGGTCCCACTTTGCAACTTGACATGAGAATATCTTGAATTTGGAAAGGAGGAACCCAAGATGTACCAACATTAATGACAAGCTTATTTGAATACATGTTTAGCACGATCAAATTGGTAAGATTTGCAAAGTGAATTTGGGTGAGAATTCCATCCAATTGATTATTACCAATATCCATCACCTCTAGATTAGATAATAACCCAATATTTTCTGGAATCTTCCCACTCAAATTGTTGAAAGAGAGGTTCAATATTCTCAGAGATGACAGTTGGCCCAAAGTAGCAGAAATAGGACCAGAAATTGAGTTTTGTGAAAGATCAAGGAATACGAGATCTTTGAAATTCCCAAATTGATTGGGCAAGTGACCACTGAAATTGTTGTCACTAACATCAACAGTCTTTAGGTTACTTCGTCCACTATTCAAAGCACCGTTATGGGCATTGAAAATCCTCCCACTAAATTTGTTAGAACGCAAGCTTAGCACTTGCAAATTGCAAAAACTGCTTGAGTTTTTCAAAAGTTCGCCTTCCATCCTATTTGAAGAGACATCAAGGAATTTAAGCCATTGACTATTTTCAAGAATGATAGTGGGGAATATGCCTTGGAGATCATTATCACTCAAATCAAGATGTTCGAGTTTGCTGAAATTTTGAAACCAAGGAGGAATAGATGAACTCATGGAGTTTTGACTCAAATCAAGGAATCTAAGAGAACTAAAATTGACAGGCAGAGAGGCGGAAGCATCTTCCAAAGCACATCCTGTCAATATTAAAAACTCCAAGGAGGAAAGCATGTGTATAGGACTTAACCATTCTTTGGGGTTGACAAGGGAGGCATAAGACAGGTCCAAGTACTTCAAGTTAGAAAATGTTGATAGCCATCGAAGGTTCTTTGCACTTGAAGGGGACTCCATCCACCCACTAAGATCCAAGTACCTTAAATTGGAAAGGTTACTAAGTTGATTGGAAATATGTCCATAGCCTGCAAATGAGAGGTTGAGATACTCTAGCTTATGAAGAGAAGTCAAGGACTTTTGGGTTTGATGGGTTACGAAATCATTGAAACTGAGGTCTAGATACTTTAAAAACTTTAGCTCGTTTAGTGCAGGATGTATCTTACCTCCCAGGCTACAACTCTCTAGACCATCACAAGGATTACGAAGATTGAGTTTGGAGACATGACCAGTCTTCTTGTTGCATTGGATTCCTTCCCACTCGCAACAACCCTTGCCGGTCCACGACCCCAAACGTCTCGAAGGATCGGTGAGATCTTGCTTGAACTTCAAAAGAGCTTCCCTCTCAGTGCCAATGCAACTTACATTTGTTAAGGCTTTGGAATGACTAAATTTCAAGGTTTGAATGACGAAGAGTACACACAGGAGTGTAGGCACGAAGCTAGTGTATAAGTAGGATGCCATTGTTGTTTAAACATGTACCCAAGAACTTTTATTTATAATAGCCAAGAAAACATGGCCCTTGAGGAGGATATTTCTTCATTGACAAAAAATAAAGGCGGTCTTAACATATTTTCAAAGTCCTTTCCTCTGATTGTTAGCCACCTAAAAGTGACTAAAAAAATTTCCAAGTCATGCCTTGCAAGACCTGTCAAATGTTCAAGACATCATACATTCAAAATTGTACCGTTTCGCATGAAGAGATGCGCGAGTCATTCTCTGAATGGCAAGAGATGTGACATGTGGGTTCACCATTGACTATAGTGTAGTATGTGACATGATTTCTTAGTCAATCTAGACTAAAAATTTTGTCCATTCATCATTTTACATTAGGCCAAAAGCAAGAAATTTCTTGTTTTTTTATAACCAACAGGAAAAGCAAGAATAATGAGCACAAGTTCATTATCGTTTGAAACTTCAGTCGCAATTTTCCTGTCGACTTGTCCTCGCTCTTCCCAAGCATGAATCTTCACCTATATTTCATACAACAACCATGCCTTCTATTTAGGGCTGAAACGAATTTCCTGAAGATTACTTCGTTGGTGTGTTCCAATAGCATTATAGCTGTACATTGAAGAAATTGTTCGGCAAAGATGCCATACAAATGTTCAGTCAAAGTCATTGTGGAAAAATATGATAAGAGATAAAATGAAATATCTTTGACTCCGCGGTGACTTTTGCTCTTTTGCAATTTATACAGGTGAAAACTCAGCCAAGAAGAAACGAGATCGGGACCTTTGGAGTGCCAAAACTTAGTACATGAGGACACCTAAATGTCAAAAGTTATGAAAGTGACACTTAGGACCTACATGGTGACATTTCTATTTCTCCTGATTTCTGTTCTTTTGTTCCCTGGAACAAAAAAAGAATAGAAATCCGTTTGGTAACACCAATTTATTTTTCTATTCCCCGGAATAGAAAAGTGGTTAGGAATAGATTTCTAACATAAACAAGAAACAAAAAAGAGTAGCTTCTAGTTCCTGAGAATAATATCTAGAAATAAATTCTTTTTTTTTTTTTTTTTTTTATTTTGTTTTTCTTCCTTGTTGTGGCCATTCCCGCCACCGTTGGGCGCCTGCCAACCGTTGGCCACCTTCGGTTGCCTTGGCCACTGTCAGCCAACCGTCGGTAGTCGCCGCCGCCCAACCGCTAGCGATTGCAGCCTCCCAACTGCTGGCGATGGTCGCCATCGCCTCATGACCACCAGCAACCGGCCATCACTGCCGCTCGATCGTCGGTAGCTTGCCGTTGCCACCGCCGCCCATCACTACACAATTTGTCGGCAACTGGCCGACAGAGGTTAGTGTCGACGGCTGGTGGGCTGTGGGTGGTGATTGGTGGTGACTGTTAGTGGTCCTACGGTGGCAAGTGGCGATCGTGCGGCGACAAGCGGCGGTCGACAATCGGTGAGTAAGAAGAAAAATAAATAAATACAAAAAATTATAAATTTTTTCCAAATATATTTCTATTAATTTTCTATTCCAAAAATAGAAATTTTGTATATTTACCAAACATCTTATTTTACTCATAAATTGTTCCTTGGAGTAGAAATAGAAAAGAATTATTTCTAAAAAGAAATATTCCTCGAAATAAAAATGTTGCAATGCGCATCCTTAAGTGCCAAAATTAGATCAAAATAAATTAATTAAATGCCAACGGTGAGAAAATCCAGCCAAAATGCTGACATAGCGATTTTTCGACAAGGCAAGTGTAAAACGACGTCGTTTGCACAATGACGTTGCTAAACAAGTGCAAAAATAACATCGTTTTGTTGCTAACATGAGAATTAATTAAACTAAAGTTAAAACAAAAAAAAGGGGGGAAGGAAGATGGAGATTGCCAAATTTAAATTTTAGTTTTAAATGTTAGTTCAATTAATATTTATTTTAATTAAAAAAAAAAAAAAAAAAAAAAAAAAAAAAATAGAAGGGGGAAGAGGCACAAGGGGCAGCAATGATGGTCGAATGGTGGGGGAAGGGTTGGCCGATTTCATTGGGCCACGGCCGGGGCTAGCGACCTCGGCTAACCCTTCCCCCACCATCACCGCCCTTTCCCGGCGATCTTTTTATTTTTATTTTTAATATTTGGTTTACATTTAATTAAATTAATATTTATATTAAAATTCAAATTTGCATCATAAGGACGTCATTTTGGCATTTCTTTGCTGAGTCAGCTTTTCGGCGAGTCACATAGGCAAGCAATACTAATAACAAATTGTCACGTAGGATTTTTGGCAAGATTCATCGGACTTGGCGCTTAACTGTCCCACCTTTTTTTTTTTTTTTTTTTTTAAGAAAAAGGCACTTAAAGTATTACTTTTCTAACTTTTGGGATTTAAGTGTCCAATTCTATCAAGTTTTAGCACTTGGGCTATTCTTTTATCGAAGGAAGTGTGATAAGTTTGCCTAATAAATTTATATTCTATAAAGAGTTCAATTTATTGGATGTACTCATGATTCAAAACTATCAATTTTTTGGACAATTGCGGTGCTGTTTTATGTTTGTATTTCTTTACATGACAACATATCCAATGCTATGGCAACAATATATGCAAAAAATAAATACATATTAAATCACTCTGTTAACACCTAAAATTACCCTCACTGTCACGTGCAAGTCATGAGGGATGAAAACATTCAAAATCATCCTCGTTGTCACATGTGAGCTGTGATTAACATCAACCTACCCTATGTTAGTTAGGGGAACGAAGGATGGCCAAGGATTTCAAAAGCTCTTAGGCTAGATTTCAATGGGTCTACAGTGGATATGATTCAACGATAAAGCAGTTGATTGCCACGTGTACAAGCCAAAAGATGCTACTGAAGACATAGAATTTGGATAGAATTGGCATCAAGATTTAGGCGGGAATAGTTGATGCTTAAAAGGGAGCGCAAAATCAAAGGAGTAGTTAATACCTGCCGAACAGGTCATGTGAGTATTGTTGAACATGTTAGAAGATAACAAGATATTAAAAGAATGGTTAATACTTGCTTAACAAGTCATGTGAGTATCGTTGAATAGGTCAAAAGATAACAATATATTAATAAAGCGGTTAAGCAAAGAACGTAGAGCAACTTTTAAGGAGGGAGCAACTAACCACTGACAATTATCAAATTGGCCTATGAATATCACATGCAATGCAACAAAGAGTCCTTCCCCTTCCCCTTGGGAACAACACACAAAAATCCTTTATCTTATCCTTTAGTTATATTATCCTAACTTAGTTTAGATGTAGCTTTAGATTCTCATTGCAGATTTGATTCTGACGAGTGTCTATATCTTAGGTAGTACTCTTGATTAGATCCTAATGATGTCCTATTGTCTAGAGTCAGCAATTAGATTATGATGTTGTGTCCTCATATCTATTTAGGAGCAGTTTTTACTAGATGTTGTTTCTACTGGCTAGTGTCATCGATTAGATTTCAACATTATATCTTCATATCCATCTAGAAGCAGTACCTGCTAGGTGTTGTTTCTACTGTTTAGCATCGCCAATTAGATTTAGATGTTGTGTCCTCATATCCATCTAGAAGCAGTACTTGTCAAGGGTTGTTTTCATTGTCTAGCATCGTTGATTAGGCTTCGATGTTGTGTCCTCAAACCCAATTAAGAGTAGTGCCTTACCGATATTGATTTCAATATCTAATGTTGTCAAATTAGCTTCGGTATTGTACAAACCACTTTGATTTTAATGGGCTTTCATTAGTATGTTGAAGTGAGTTTAGATCAAACTATTTATTAGATTTCAGCATTGGCTATTATTAATTCTAAGCTTGTATTAAGAAACTCCATTAGATTCAGGACCACATAATATATAGCTCTGTTAGCATTTGACCCCTCTATCCAATACTAGCACAGAACCTAAGTTCTCTCTAATAAAAAAAAAAATATAAAACTTGATGAAATATATTCTGTTGTGGGATCCAAAATCGGCAAAACACACTATTATACTTGTTTTTGAAAAATTAAAAATAATTCGATATATATAAGAAATGCTTCTAATACTTAATTGAATATCCCAATTATCAACACCTAAATTTTCACTTGAAGGCTTTCATTCATAATAATACTAGGGATGGAATTTGTCGATGTCAATAGAATTGGACCCCTAAGTCAAAACATTAGTTATGTCTAGTTCCACACACATTTCTTGCCGTATTTCTCTACTCTTAGATATCAGGGACATTTAGGTATAGGAATAGCATTTTGCATCAAATGTATCAAGGGATTTGCTACAAATGTAATTAGCCTAATATAGGGCCTGGCATGCGACATGAATTAGAATTCAGAGGTGGGGTGCCTAAACTCTATTTTATTTTTAGAATTGACCCCACAAGAGTGTTAGAGAGTACTGTCTCTCTCTCCTCTAGATCTTTCTTTCTCTAGATTTTTCTAGTCGTAAAATTTGACTAAAGCTAGCTATAAAATATTAAAATTATATGAGATATTTGGTGTGGGAAGTCGGTGAATGAACCGACTTTACACCCTATAAATAGGGGCCCTTGCCCATTGAGTGTGCAACGTGTGAAGTGTGGGGTGTGTGAGGCATGCGTTGTGTGCAGAGAGTGCTAGGAGTGACGTGAGGAGTGTTGTATTGTGTATATGTATTATTTGTAAGAATGAGTGGGTGAGTTATATGTGAGAAGCAAGTTAGGTGAGTGGGTTTGTGAGTGTGATAGTTTGAAGAGTTTGTAATATTGTCTATAAAAGGAGCAATTATTTTACTTATATATCCACTTGCTTCTCAACAAGTGGTGTAAGAGCTAGGTTGTTAGGGATCGTAAAGCCAAGGAGTGGAGGACCTTGGAGTTTTGTTAGTGCACAATATGGGATTGTGAAGTCGGTTGGTCCAGAACTAGGCTTACTTGGTATAGTGCTTGGCATTACAACGAAGTCATCATGGCAGATTTCTCAAGTTTGATGAGCGGTGTCAAGAAGCTCAACAACTCCAATTATAACAATTGGAGTACCCGCATGTAATATTATTTGCTAGGTCAAGATCTATGGGATATCATTGACAGCAGTAACACCACACCACCTATGAATGACAGTGAATTAAGAAAATAAAACATCAAATTAGGTAAGGCTCTTAATGTGTGACATCCTGAAATTCGAACCATCTGAGATAGAATGAATGTGAATTTCATCAATGCATTGTTGGTTGATCTCACTCAGAATTGATAACTCCTGAGATACTGACCTTGAGGGGAAAGACTAATGAGGGCAGAACTCATACGACTAAAGAACTTGACTTGGGAAAACGACTTGACTGTGAGACTTGCAAGATGACGATCTTGTAGATAGGCAGGCCGATTACAAGGATGACTAGAAGTTCATTTGCGGATAGAACATAATGGAACGACAAGTGATTCAATTTACTATTATCAAGCCTGCGAACAATCCTAAGTTGATCCTTACTAATCATGCACTTTGAAATAGGAATCTATCCTCTGCAATTTCATGTAGTCAAGTACGTCCATGTGTCGAGAATGTCCGAGATAGACTTTGGATGAAACTACTTCGATGGTCGACAGTGCCAGTTAAGTTGAGTATTTGGAAAAATGGATTTTTGGACTGAAGGAAGTGAGCCCATTAAAACTTGGGCCGAGCTAGGCAAGCGTGGGCCTCAAGACCATGGTAGGACAGCCATGGTGGGCCTAAGGCAAGCAAGTGAGCCCATTGGGCCCAAACCACTATTTTTCTTCCAAGCCCATCATCAAACCTTAAACCCATTTGAGCCTAATCAATTTCCGAGCCCGTTCCTATTCATTCCCAAGCCCATTTCTTAGGTCCGCCCATCAATTTCGGCCCAAGGGTAGATTGGGAATTTGTGCAAGGTGGAAATGACCAAATTGCCCCTAAAAGCATGTGGATAAGGGCAAAAGAAGAGAGAGAAGATGATATCATTGCATGGGGACTTGAAGCAAGCATTGAAGGGCTTGATGGGGGCCTTGACAGTTCTCACTTCACCCTCTCTCTCCTTCTTGAGCTCTCCCTCGATGGAGCTCTTTCTCTCCTCGTTTACCTTTCTTTCTAGTTTTTGCTCTTGTAAACCTTCCTGTGAAAACTAGAGTTGATTGTTGGTTTCTCGAACGAATCAGCTCCCATGCCATCCACCATTATCTTCAGGACACCTAGACCATCTACCCTGACTTGGCCATTTAATGATTGGAGCCGCCGTTTAACTTGCTGGTTGACTAGAAGCTAACGACAATCTAACCGCCTGGCCCTGTTCTGCTCCAGCTAATCTTCTTGTGAAAAATCGAGTTGTTCGTTGCCTTCCCATGAGAATTAGTCCATTCTCTACCCACCATTGTGTTGAGAAGGCCTAGACTGTATGAATGAACTCGGCTGCTCGCTGAATGGAGCCACCGTCCGTTGGCTGGAAGCAGCCCCTCACTGAACTGCTTGGAGTGAACTATTTCGCATTTTCAACCTAGTTTCTCCCCATTTCGACCCTTCCTTCACCTAACCCAACTACCAGCCACTCCCTTTTGACCCCCTGGTGCCGCTAGTTCTCAACCATCCTCTCGTCGGAGCTCCGGCCAAGCCGTTCAACCTCTCTCCTCCTCTACTGTTTGGTTTCCAGGAGTTTTAGTGGGAGTTCGAAAATGTGGCTACTGTTCTAACCCTGGGACTACCTTGGATCGTCGTGGTTGAGGTCCCCGAGCGTAGCCACCGTCGCCACTGCTACATCTGTGTCTTCCGCTCACTTAACGGGTGAGTTTAGCTCCTAATCCTTCGATTAGTGCCTAAACTTGCTTAGGATTGATTTAGTTAGAATTAATTATGGTTTAGGAAGTTTACTTAAGTTGTATTAGCCCTAAGATAGGTGGTTAGATGGATGGATCAGATTAGTTTAGCTTAATCTCGCTTTATTTGCTTAATGATGCTTATGTGCTTAATTAAGTATGTTTAGCTTTAATTGATTGATGGTTTGCTTTAATTAATGTTTTGGTTAATGAATTTAATCCATTGCTTATTTAATTCTAAAAATTTACTGTTCATGCGACACTATTCACAATTACTGCTTCACGAAGTACTTGTTCACGATTACTACTGTTCACGTGCATTGTTCATGTACACTGTTCATCCATAATGCAAAAAGTGGTCTAATTTCGTGCATGGGCATCCGCATGAATTGAGTGATAATTTATGCAATTGTCTGGTGATTGGAAACTTTTTGTATTTGATTAGAAAATCTCAAGTGTCGGGTTTTAACACCGAAAGTGGTTTTAAAGAGTATATCAAACCGTGGGGTTTTAAAAAGGAAGGATATCAATTTTTAAAGTTCGATCTAATCGCGTACCCACACACGATTATTTTCACAGAGTATTTTTAATATGAAGA
The DNA here is from genome assembly GCA_014182405.2 of Eucalyptus sideroxylon. Taxonomy (NCBI): domain Eukaryota; kingdom Viridiplantae; phylum Streptophyta; class Magnoliopsida; order Myrtales; family Myrtaceae; genus Eucalyptus; species Eucalyptus sideroxylon. The sequence continues at coordinate 32,932,760 of CM024556.2, read as the reverse complement.
AAACATGCCAAGGTTGTTATCTTAATTGAGGCATGTGAGTGCAAGGCATAATACCCTTGGCCAAAATTGAATGATCATGTGCTGGTTAAAAGAACCTTTCCTTGGTGTGTGTCGGTGGACGTTACCCCTATATGGGATGTCATAATTAATACCGATGTGTGTCAGGTAAAATTGTCCGTGTGGGTAGTAATAATTAATACCGACGTGTGTCGGGTAAAACTGCCTATACAGGTAGTAATAATTAATTGGAGCGTATAATTGATTAAGATAGATGCACCTTAATATGGGGTAAAATTGTGTGGTATGGAATGGGACGTGTCACATCGATTTTACCTTATAATCGGAACCTGTGTGATTGATCGATTTGTGCTGTGTGGCGCACTAATGTTCAAGAGCGTATGAGAATCATGGCATCATTGATTTTGAACGTGCATGAGTTGAGTACATTGTTTATGGTAGGCACGCACGAATCGATAATGTGCAAGGTGTGGCAATGGCCAGATGAGATCACTTGTGACGCGACTTGTATGCGATTGATGAATTGCATCATTGAATGGCCATGTGCATTGCATGTATTGTGCTGAGATTCAATGTGCAAAGTATGACATACCAGGTAAGGTTGCATGCGAATTGACTATTGAGTGTTGGTTGTTGATCTTTGGTTTGTTTGTGGGGTAGTTCTGAAAAGATACCTCAAGTTGAGTTGGTGTTCTAATCGGGGGACTAGGGGGAGGACTCATTGAGATTTATATCTCACTGGTTATTATATAATCATTTTCAGGTCCCTAATGTGAGAGAAACCGAAGCTTGAAGCGAAAGGGTCAAGAGCATAGGTGGCTCAATAGTTCTTTATGAGATAGACCTTATGTATAAGCTTGAGGTTTTTATGAAAGTGTATTTGATTTGAAACTAGTTGTCCTACTTTTCTATTACATGTTTTTTGTTGTTAGGGGATTAGTTAATTTGCTCCTACATGTGCAATAAAATAAAAAAGGGTCAGCGATGAGTCCTAGGAACGTCGCAAAATTTATATTGACCACCGAGGGATGTGCTCAAGGTTTGGGGCGTGACATAACATCCTTGTTGTAACTGTTGAAGATGAGTAATTGTAGCACATAAAGAATGCAAAGACCTCAAAAGAGGCCTCAAATAACTTGGTAGCACTGTTCACAAGAACGAATGATGCCAAGTTACATCGATTAAAAAACGAGCTCCTCTCAATTTTGCAACAAAATATGATGGTAAGTCAATATTTTTCTGAAGTTAAATCTATTTGTGAAGAAATTTCAAAGTTAGATCCTTAGAATACCATCTTTGAGACAATGGCGATAAGAATAATAATTCATGGATTAAGGCTGAAGTATAACGGTATTGTTACGGCCACCTATGGATGGACAAGTGAGCTAACTCTAATAGATTTGGAAAATATATTAGCGAACCAAGAGGCCTTAGATAGAGATATGTCCAAGGTTTCGGTTGAGGAGAATGAAAGTGTCCTCTTTAGTAGTAAAAGAGGGTTCCAAGGTCAGAGTAGAAATGATGTAGGCATTAGAGATGGCAAACATAGGAAAGTCTTGGAGAATGGCAAAAGCGACTAGAAGGAATGGGACCTCAACCACAAGGAGCTCGCGGAGATCGCAACGAGAATGACAATGAAGATAAGAAAAATAGAAGGCGTAATGGACAGTGTTACCCTTGTGGCAAAATAGATCACTTTGCTAGGGTTGTTGATTCAAAAGAGTTGAAGGACACGTTGCGACATCTAAGGAAAATGATAGCGAAGAAGAGTAGGATTTCCAAGCATCATTTGCAGTAGAGGAATAAGAAGAGCTTGCAGCCTCCTCCATCATAAAGATAAAAGATGTGACGACCCTCATCATGATAAGTGATGAATTTATCAATTATGATGAATGGATAGTTGATCCAGGGTGTTCAGATCACATGACTAGAAATTAAGGCAAGCTATCAAACATGTATGAGTACACCGGTGGACGAGTAGTTGTCACTATAGACAACTCAAGGTTGTTGATTACCTATGTCGGCCAAACTATGATAACATCCCTATTCAGTTTGCATCAAATTGAACTAAAAAATGTGTATCATGTGCTAGTAATAAAGAAGAATCTATTGTCGATGGCACAACTTACAACCTCAGGCAATAATGTGGTGTTCGATCCAAGAGATGTTAGGGTGTATCGTAGTCTGAAACCAACTGGTGCACTAATCATGGAAGGGTGTTGATTAGAGTCTGTCTACAAGATATCAGCTCAAACAGTATACATGGATAAAATTCGAAAGAGTGAAATACCCGATTTGTGGCATGCGCGGCTTGGGCACGTGAACTACCATAAGTTAAAAGTGATGATGATGAAACGAATGCTAAAGGGTCTCTCTCCCCTCCCCTCCTTGCCTTGAATCTGACTTTGAGTTTGAGTTCTTCACCAAACTCTTTCCTCTAGGTCTTGACTATATCATATCAAATTTTCAGAATTTTCTGAGTTGATTTAGGGTTTATACCGAATTTATGAACGAAATTGTGCAATGACGATGTTTTGAAATTTTAAGGTTGTGATGCATGGACTGTAGTGACCAATACGAAGCTCTTTTGATATGGTGTTCTGCATGAAACCTTTTTCTCTATATCTCGTTTATAACATGTTAAATTTTTAGAATTTATTAAGATCATTTACTAATTGTTCCAGAATTTTAATTAAAGGAGTGCATTCTGTTTTCACTGAAAATTGTTTTATTTTCAAGAACAAATGAATTGCTCTATGAGATGTGATATCTTGGGTTGTTATTTGTACTGCATATGTGGTGACATTTAGCATATTATATGACATCAAAAAGCTGGTTTAGACCTTTGACATTATTGCATCAAATGCTATGTTGAAAATGAGATATACATGTGAATACACATTGTGATGTTGATGATACCGTCGGACTCTTGAGTCAACGATGCCTCGGGAGTTTCGAGATACCCAAAGTGTGTGTGCCGGATACCCGGAGGTGTGTGTCGGATGTCCTTGGGAGTTTCGAGATGCCCGGAGTGTGTGTGCCGGATGGCCTTGTGATGCCAGTTGGGGTGAGGGATGCCCGGAGGTGTGTGCCGGATGTTTGGAGGTGTGTGCTAGAGGTTCCTCACGATGCCAGGTTGGGTGCGAGCGATATATTAAGGATGCAAACACTGGTCCTTGGAAGAAAAATGAGATCCCTTTGAGAACTAAAATTGGGAATTGAATCATGCGCATGTGTGAACATATGGCATGAGATATAATTGCCTATGAAATTGAGTTGATACTATATGACATTGAGAATGCGATCATGAATGCATTGAATGGATCTCATGGGAATATATATGAATATGATTGTATGGGTGATATGGATCATGCGCATGTATGTGCATATGGTATTGAACATAAATTACCTTAATGAATGAATCTTGTGGATATACAAGCATGATTATATGAATGATATGTGCATTTCATATGAAATTGTGGTTGTCTTGCTTGTTGCATTGTGTAATTTGATGGATCTTTACTGCTAAGTGGTTGTACTCACCCCTTTTGGGGACTAACATTTTAAATTGAGAGATGCCTCTATCCCCTGTCACACATGGTACATTTTATGGCTTACTGTTCGATGTTGAGGTCGAGTGCTCGGAGCACCTCTGTGATGGTGTTTGTGGTTTGGTGTTTATCTGTGTTCATGTTTTGGTTATGTATGATGTGGGTCTACCTGATGGCCCAGTAGGGAGTTCTTGTCCATGCATGTTCGACGTGATGGGATGATGATGGGGATGTTGCCGCCGCCGCCGACCGATGCATCGGGCTAAATGTGATTAGAGCGTGTGACTAGTAGAGGATGACACTTTTTGGATAGCTGACACTGGATGATGGATTGATGTACATGTCTGATGTGGGGGTCAAGTACTTTTGGGTTATAGTCGAGCTTAGTTAAAGCCTTGACCATTTGTTGTACCGACTCGTGATGTCCAAAAGTACTTGACCCCCACATCATATATAAGTTAGAGCCAAACCACTTTTAGAACATAGGTACTGCACATCAGCTTTCATAAAAATTAAATTACACACGACTCACCCATGGTCACAAACAACCACGTCTGTCGAGGGAAAGCACCATTCAATTGTCCATGATATAAACTCTCTCCTGAAACAATTAGAAAAGCATAGTTTACAGATCAGAAACTCATATAATTCCAAAATTAGATTCCCAATCGAAACCTTCATATGAAAGGCAAAAACAAAAAGTCTAAAAAAAAGGCTCATAAAGGTAGAAAGAATTATTAAAAGCATGAGATTGCAATTGTCAACTAAACGGAAAAATTGCTTAAAAATCAATGAAAAATGTGTCCAAAAAAGGGTGTCATTTACAGACTCTTCAAATCTGTCTACCAAAGCGTGACCAAAAAGCCAACACTTGACAAGTCTTGCAATTCCTGATCTCACGGCAAGAAAATAACTTAGCAAATGAGATCAAAAGCTAAACTAGCAGGTTAGACTAGTTCAATCATGCTCGTTTAAGAAAAATTTCCTCATTAATAGTTCAAAAAGCGAAGAAAAAAGCAATTCCTGATAACATTTTCTCAGTTAAAAGCTTTATCCAAAATACTTTTAGCAGCTGCAATGGTGATCCAGATATAAACCATGCATCTATGATTCAGAGACAAAGGCGATGTTATGGAGACTCTTACCCTCCAAAAATGCCTCTTTTATCATCAGATGGCTTGATTATTTATTTAAGGAGAAATAAAGATGAGAATTAGATCACATCATCACAGGTAAAGTAAACGCTGACAGTGAAATCTCTAAACCCCTGGAGCAAAATCAGATTTTAAAGATAAATCTGAAATGCATTCAGAAAGTCCCTAGCTGACCTAATGTTGTATACCCCAGCCAAGAGAATGGCGCCACACCCAAAAAGAAGAAGAAGAAGAAGAAGAAGAAGAAGAAGAATAATGCATAGAGCCTATCACGAGACTTTGCTACACCTAATGTGCCGAGAAGAAGAAGAAGAAGAAGAAGAAGAAGAATGCATAGAGCCTATCACGAGACTTTGCTACACCTAATGTGCCGAGAAGAAGAAGAAGAAGAAGAAGAAGAAGAAGAATGCATAGAGCCTATCACGAGACTTTGCTACACCTAATGTGCTGAGAAGAAGAAGAAGAAGAATGCATAGAACCTATCACGAGACTTTGCTACACCTAATGTGCCGACCTTAGTATCTCATCTTTACAAAATTTATAGGATCGTAAATGTAATCCACTCTAAGGTCAAGATTCCGATGTCCCACCTTTCACTGATTTCTGCCTCTTTTTGACAGTCCACCTGGAAGATACAAAAGGTTCGTTCTCCTATTAGCAGCTGCACGACGGAGGTTTTGGAGGTGAAAAGGCAACTTAAAATAAAGACACACTTAATTTAGCTCTCGTTCTGTGGGCAGATTCAGTGACCCTCTTCACTTCCTAGAGAAAATTATAGTTTATGTCAATCTTGAATTTCAAAGATTTGTGAATATATAAAACTTGAGAATAAATAAAGTATGTTTTACAGAGAAAACATGAAAACACAAGTAAGCTCTGGCTTAAGTTAATTTTCTGAGGAAAGGAAACCATTCAGATAAAGCAGGGCAATTACCAACAGAAATCTATGCCTAAATAATCGTACTCACCAGACAGCAACAAAGCTAGAATCTAGACATGCACGCATGTGCAGTGTAGAGAGAGAGAGAGAGAGAGTATACCAGAGGAGATCCCATTGTCATTCAAATGAGAGGGAGAGGACTGAACTGACTCTGGTTCCTCTTGCCAAGGTAGCCAGTGCGGTGTTTATGAGCCTTTACACACCAAAGCCAACCTGAGCAGAAAGAACATGCAAGGCACTGGCATTTTGATGGGTTCTATTCACACTCTTGACATAGAAGAGCTTGTTGCTTCGCATATGGGGTGCCCTAGTTTTTCTTCCTCTTCTTCTTCTATCTCGAGCAAATACGAGAGAGCTGAGAAGAATAGAATTTGGAATTTTTAAGAATGATGGGATAACAAGAAGATGCATGATGATTTCAATACAAAAGAACAATAAAACCTAGTCAAGAATGGAATAGGATTTCACTGAAAGGTACATGACAGATGAAGATCTATCTTGATCAGTGGATTCCTAGTCCTTGACGAATGGCCATCATTCAGGGACTATATTTAGTCACCTGCATTTCAGATATTTTATGATTGGACAAGGAATCTAAGAATCTCGCATACCCTACTTCATCTCGTCAATCACAAGATAAGAGACAATTCATTGGGATGTCCTATCCTTTCTCCTGTTTGGTGAAAAGAATAAATAAATAACAATGACAAAGTACACCTTCATGTGAAGTCCATAAGAATCATCTCATCATTATCAACTCTCTAAACCAGGAGAAAATATTCAGCACTAACATACACAGTCGACGTCTTCTTTTATCCAATTTCTACAGGGACTCCGGGTGCAGTAATCTCGATGAAGACAAATCACTGATTTCAAAGAGAGAGAGAGAGGAGTCTGATGAATCGTGGCAGCCGATGAGGCTCCGGAGGCGACGGTGGAGGCGAAGGGGGCTCGGGACTGAGCAGCTGCAACAAAGCGAGGGTCATGGGGGAGGCGACGTGCCAAAGGCAGATCTTAGCAGCACCTGCGACCGACGAGGGCCTTGGGAGAGGCGGAGGCGGAGGCAAGCGATCAGGCGTGTAGGAGAATGAGAGAGAAGGTGTCTTCGTCTTTTCTTCTCAACTCAACGAAGGAGAAGGCAAAAAAATGTTTGCAAATTGAAAAGAGGAGAGAGATTTTTGAGCGGCAAGAGCATTAATTGTTGCTTTTGCCGAGGCTTTTTTCAGTCGGCTGACAGAAGAGAGAGAAAAAGAAAGGCTCACATTTTAGACTTTTCCATTTTCCAGCCGTCCAAGTCAGTGAACACGTGTCAACATTTCAGTGGAGCCACCTAGGCTCGTGCGCACCACGTAGGACAATGACATGGTAATTGCTAACCACCGAATATTTTCTCCTAAACCAGACCACTTGCAAAATTTCACACTAGCAATCATTCAAACACTACAATTTTATTACAAAGAGCAACCACTCCAATATGGGTGCCAAACATGGGCACTTGTCATAGTATCTGACTTTTCGAAGTTTCCAAATCACAGACAACAGTTCTCAAGGCGAGTTCCCAAAATTTGGATACAAGGCCACGGATAGCACACCTGATGATAAATATTTCTATATTCTCTAAAGCATAATCTTAACATAAACTTCGTTTCAGTCAATCCAATAATCGCAGCAATTTGAAACAACATTGGCAGAATCGGGGTCCTAGGCAGGATCATTGTGAGGTCTTCGAGGAATGGATAAAGGATCATAAGATCCTACAAATTTAAGAAACTGAAGCCAATTTGTGAAATTTTAACATAGTTTTGCACAATTAGATACCTATCCGCGTTAAAACAGCAAATGAAGTTCAAACATCTGAATTCCCGCACACCCCCAAAACAATCGTTTTCTTTGTTTTTTCTTTGTGGACTCCTCTGTTTGTCTTTGGAGTAGGCCAATTTTCTCATCTTAACATCGTCCGGCACCTCCGGGCTTTCAAATAAAGATTTTTCCCTGAAAAGAGAAAGGTTGTTAGGATTGGCATCCTAACTGGGAACGAATTAAGGTGTCTAAAGGATAGGATTGTGGATTGTGAGATCCTTAAAATTACACAAACAACAGAAAAATCTGAAATAACCATTTGAAATTCATTAATTATAAACATTCTGCGACATTAAGACTCCAAAATAGTGTGAATTGCAGCTGCTGCCCCGCTTTTATGTTTCTAGGAGGATGCGTACGGTGGTGGTTTTTCACCTAAGGTGGGATGCAGCCGATGTTCACCAGGAGGCCTTTTAAATTCTTCGAGTTCTGGACGAAGCACCCTTCTTTCCATAGCATTGTTTCTCAAGTTTGGGAAAGCCCGGGTGAAGGGGTTCCTATGTACAGGCTAGTGAGTAAACTGAAGGCCCTTAAAGCAACTCAATAAAGAGTCTTTCTCTAATATTTTTTAGAGGGTTTCTGCAGCGAGAAATGCTCTATCTTTAGCCTAGGTTGACCTTCAGCAAGATCCTACTAGTGAGATTCTGGCAGATTTGGAGAAGACTCATCGGAGGACTTTTCTGGAGTTGAGGAGTCCTTCTTCAAGCAGAAGTCCAGGATCAGGTGGCTCAAGGAAGGTGATCAGAATACAAAAAATTTTCACCATTCCGTTAATAGAAGGCAGCTGAGGAACTTAATTCTTTTTGTCATGAATACTTCGGGTACTATTATCTCGGAGCCGAGCTTAGTGCAGAATACTTTTGTCTCCCATTTTCAGGAGCTCTTGGCACCTCGCCCCCGGTCTTCCAACCCCTCCTTACTGGATATTCGAGAGATCATATGGTGTCCTCTTAGGGGGGGAATATGTTAGTTTTCTCTCTCGTCCATTCTCTAATGCGAAGATTCATGATACAGTCTTCTCCCTGGCTCAAGGCAAGGCGCCAGGACCTGATGGCTTTGGTGTTGAGTTCTTTAAGCATAATTGGGAGATAGTAGGGCCTTTGGTCATTGAAGCAGTTAAGGACTTTCTTACAACAAGGAGGCTTCTCAGGGAAATCAATAACACCATCCTGATGTTGATCCCGAAAGTTTCAAATGCGACTTCGGTCAATGATTATAGACTTATAGCCTATTGTAATACTATTTACAAATGCATTACTAAGATTTTAGCTAACCGGATTGCTGCAATTCTTAGTGACATTATCAGTCCTTATCAGAATGCTTTCATCAAAGGCAGGCGAATTAGAGACAACATCCTTCTTGCCCAGGAATTATTTGATGGATTCCATCTTGACCCATACCAACCCAAGTGTGCAGTTAAGGTGGATTTTTAGAAAGCTTATGACACGGTGGACTGGGACTTTCTTGAGTTAGTTCTTTGTGCTTTTGGCTTCCCGAATCATTTTGTTCAAATTGTTATGGTATGTGTTCGTACTCCTAAGTTCTCCATTCCCATAAATGGAGAACTTCATAGGTTTTTTCCTAGTGGCCGTGGTCTTTGCCAAGGGGATCCGATTTCTCCCTACCTATTCACCTTAGTTATGGAGGTCTTTTTTGGGATCCTTAGTGCTCGGGCCAGGCAATCGAGATTCAAGTTCTTCTGGAGATGTAAGACGTTGAGCCTTTCCCACCTATTTGTGGATGACATCTTTCTATTTTGTGGAGCTGATTTGACTTCGATCTCTCTTTTAAAGAATGGTTTAGACACCTTCTTTGTGTGGAGTGGACTCAAGCCAAACTCCAATAAAAGTGAGATCTTTCTTGCTGGAGGGTCGGCAACCTTGCACAGCGAGATTCTCCTTGCTTTTGGCTTCGTTGAGGGGACATTGCCGGTGCGTTATCTTGGAGTTCCTGTTATCTCATCCAAGCTTGGCAAGGCGGATTGTATCTCCCTCGTGGATCGCATAACCAATAGGGTCCAATCGTGGACTCAACGCTTCCTCTCATTTGCTGGTCGTCTTCAGCTTATAAGGTCAGTTTTCTATGCAATCCAAGCATATTGGGCAATTGTATTTACTATCCCTGTTGCAGTATTGGATCGCATTGAGTAGATCCTGAGACAGTATCTTTAGAAAGGCCCTGGATTGGGGAGGGGTGGAGCTAAGGTCTCCTGGGATGATGTTTGCCTTCCTAAGGAGGAAGGAAGGTTAGGTATTCGCAATCTGAGGGACTATAATAAAGCAGCAATGTTGAAACACATCTGGATTCTTTTTACAGATAAGGAGTCCTTGTGGTGTAGGTGGATCCATTCGACATTCCTAAAAAGGAAGAGTTTCTGGGTGGTTAATCAACCCACCTCTTGCTCTTGGGCGTGGAAGAGAATTCTCCATCTTAGGTCTGAATTTCGGCTATCTTTTCTCTGGAGGGTTGGAGATGGCCGTTCTATCTCTTTCTAGTATGACCATTGGCACCCGAGAGGTCCCCTCAACCTTTTATTTTTTGACTCTTTGATTTATAGCTCAAGCTTACCCATACATGCTACAGTGGCTGATCTTTTTTCACCGGTTGGTTAGTCCATGCGAGCAGTGTTAGAATCTTCGGAGCAGCCCCTTCCTTTATTATCTCAATTATCAGATCGTTTTACTTGGTTAGGAGGTGCTTCCGGTTTATTCTTGGTTACTTCGGCATGGCACCTTATAAGGAAGAAGAAGCCTCGGGTCAATTGGGCTTCCTTGATCCGGAACAATGCTATATCTCTAAAATATCAGTTCAACCTCTGGCTTATCACCAAGAACCGCCTTCCTACTCAGGCCATGCTTTTGTCTCATGGCTGTTGGAGAAATCTTTCCAGAAAATTTTGAAGCTGACAAAACGTTTCTTTCAGTCTAAGTCTGGATGTTCGGAGACCGACAATGTAAAGTCTGAAGACTTTATATTCTCGAGATTCAAGACTCAAGACTTAAGTCTATTCTCACCGATGCGTCTTTCTAATCCAAGTGACGAAGGAGATCCAAAGCCGAGGTAAATGGTTGAGGATTAGATCCTATCCTCTGGAAAAGATTCTTTGGTTGGATAATCATTTCGGATTCTTTGATTCTTATCTAAGATCGATTGAAGATCCGATGGTCGACGAAATAATCTTGGAATGTTCTATTCTTGGAAACCAAGATCCCGATTGTATGGGCGAACGGATTGATGGGCTATCGTCGATTCCTTAAATAACTCGGATGATCTTCTTGATTGATTCCGTCCAACGGGTAGATTGGAGGAATTCCTTTGGTAAGTGCCAACGGTTATGATGGCATAAAGGAGTATAAAAAGGAAGACGTTCTAGTTGTTTTAAGTGTGTGAATGATAGAAAAATTCCGTGTCTGAAGAACCTTGATTGTTAGTCGATACAGCTTGAGCGAAATTGTATACACAGAGAGTGTTTATATTTGGTGACACCTTGAGCGAGTGTGGTAGATCATCTACACCTAGAAATCAAGGAAGATCAACACCGTAACAGCTCTTTGATCATAGTGGAATCCAGCCAATTGGCTGTCGGTGCGAAGAGTGGACGTAGGCTTGAATCAAGCCGAACCACTATAAACCGAGTGTTCAATCCTCTCTTTCCCTTACTCGAGTCTTGCGATTGATTTTTAACTTTGCAAATCCTTTAACTGTTTAAATATTGCGCAATCTTCAAGGAAATTGTTTTATACCTATTCACCCCCTCTAGGTTCTCATACTAGCTATATCAATTGGTATCGAGCTCGTGTTCTTACTTTATTTGAAGTGTTTTACTTCGAGTAAAAGATCCATGGCTAGTATGCTAGCACCAGGGCTGATGGAAGGGCAAAGCAATACGAGACCACCCTACTTTGATGGAAAAGATTACAACATCTGGAAAAACAAGATGAAAGCTTTTCTACGGTCAAAGGATCCTCTGGAATGGGATGTGGTGGAAAAGGAATCACTCCTACTGCTGCATCAATATCGAAAGAGGGAAAGAAACTGTTGAAACCAGGCGGAATGTCTCAAGAAGAGATAAACAAGAGACAAGCACTCGATGCTAAAGCAATTTATTCTTTATATTGTGCTTTGTCACCAACTGAATATAACAGAATATCTTCTTGTGTTACAGCAAAAGAAGTCTGGATAGATTACATAACACTTATGAAGGGACGAGGCCGAGTGAAGGAGACCAGAATTAACATTCTCCTTGTTCAATATGAAGCCTTCAAAATGAAACCAGGAGAATCTATAACTGACATGTTTAGCCGTTTTACAGATATTGTCAATGGTCTTGAGAATCAAGGATAGAAAATTTCTGATCCTATGAAAGTGAACAAGCTACTGCGTGGACTCTCCAAAGATTGGAATCATATAAAGACTTCGATAAGAGAGACGCAAAGAATTATGCCATTATCTCGTAGACGAGCTAATTGGAACTCTTCGAGTCTTACGAAGTGGAACGAATTAATGAAGACGAAGATCCAAGAGGTAAGAAATCCATTGCATTAAAATCTAACGATGATTCGATGATACAGATTCGAAGAAGATCTGGGACGATGAGGAGCTTGCTCTTATGATTAGAAGGTTCGAAAACTGAATAGAAAAGGAAGAAGGTTCAACTCAAAGAAACAAAGTTTTCGAAACAGCAAACCAAGTTTGTTGATGATGAGGAACCAAACAAAGATGTAGTTTGCTTCGAGTGTAAGAAAAAGGGACACATCAGACCCAACTGTCCTCTTCTAAAGAAGAAAAGAGGAAAGCCTGAGAAGTCTCGAAAAGCTCTTAAAGCCGAAACACGGAGCGATACGAGTGTGAAGAAAGTGATGAGGAATATGCCAACCTTGTCTAATGGCGCAATCGGACTCGGACTGGATCGGACTCGGACTTGTGAATTTGAGGTAAGTGATTATAAAATTCCTGTCAAAGTCTCTAAATACATTGATGAATTATGTTTTAGTCTTAAGACTTCTCTCAAAAAGATTTCCGAACTTAAAAAGGAAAACTCAGTTTTAAAACAAAAGGAAAACATTTTAGAAGAAAAAGTGAAAAGTTTAAACTTGAATGTTTCTACTCTTAAAGAGAATGAAGAAAAACTTTCAAAAGAAAATGCTTTCTTAAAAACTGATTTATCAAATATTTCAAAGAAATTTTCAATAGGGTCGGAAAAACTTGAAAAAGTTCTTTCAGGTCAAAGACCTTACTTTAATAAGTCTGGTCTAGGTATGACAGCGGAAACAATCTCTTTGATTGATTTTCCAAAAGTAAAAGAAAGAATTAAGAAAAGACCGTCAAAAGAGGCTTACAAAAATCATTTCAAGAAGGTCTTTGTAAAGTCTGTAGGTCGAAATGCTCTAAGATGTTCAAAGTGTAACAGTCAAGATGATTTTGAAAAAGACTGTCCTATGGTTTGGAAGCTTTGTTAAGAGAGTATGGCCTAATAATGCTCATCCTACTAACACCAAAGGACCCAAGAAAATTTGGGTACCAAAGAAAGCTTGAGACTCTCATTTGAATGCGGGTCTCTGTCAAAAGAAGGTAAAGTGGTATCTTCACAGCGGATGCTCAAGACACATGACAGAGACTCAAATTGTTTCACAAAGCTTATTCAAGTAAATGGTGGAAAAGTTTCATTTGGAGGAAATGGCAAAGGAAGCATTGTGGGATTCGATACTGAAAATTGGAAATCTTACAATAAGCAATGTCTCTCTAGTGGAAGGACTCAATTACAATCTTCTCAGCATTAGCCAATTGTGTGATACTAGTTTCAAGATCTCCTTTCAAGAAGGCATATGTTCTGGAATTAGTAAAGATTCGACTCAGTCTTTCATGGGTCGAAGGCATGGAAACATCTACCTCCTTGATGTAAAACCAAATGAAGCACAATGCCTAATCTCAATTCAAGATGAAGCAGTCTTATGGCATAGAAAGCTTGGCCACATCAACATGAAGCAATTAGCCAAAATCTCATCAAAGAAGCTTGTTCGAGGACTACCTAAATTGCCATACCAAAAGTCTGACTTATGCACTCCATGCATTCTGGGAAAACAGGTAAGAAATTCATTTAAGTCAATAAATCATGTCTCTACTAATCATGTACTACAGTTGCTTCATATGGATCTCTTCGGACCAACAAGAACCCAGAGCATTGGAGGTAAGAAGTATTGTCTAGTAATTGTAGACGATTACTCTCGCTTTACACAGGTGTATTTTCTTGCAAGTAAGTCGAGACCTTTTCGTACTTTGAGAAGTTTGCTAAAAAGGTTCAAAATGAAAAAGGATGTGTTATCTCTTGTATAAAAACAGATCATGGAAGTGAATTTGAAAATCAAGATTTCACAAAATTGTGTGATGAATCTGGTTTTAAGCACGTATTCTCCTCTCCATACACTCCTCAGCAAAATGGAGTTGTGGAAAGAAAGAATAGATCTCTTCAAGAAATGGCTAGAACACTTTTAATTGAAAGTAAAATCTCTTCACGATTTTGGGCTGAAGCTGTTTCAACTGCATGCTATATCATAAATAGAGTCTTCCTAAGACCTATTCTAGAGAAAACCCCCTATGAATTGTTCAAAGGTAAGAAGCCTATTGTTTCATACTTTAATGTGTTTGGTTGCAAATGCTTTATTTTGAAAAATGCAAATGATCGAGTTGGTAAGTTTGAAGAAAGATCGGATGAAGGCATCTTCCTTGGATATTCTACATCAAGCAAAGCCTACGAGTCTATAACAAGAAAAGCCGATCTGTGGAGGAATCAATGAATGTCAAATTCCAAGACTCAACGCAAGACGAATCCAGCCAGACTCAATATGAAGAGCTTGAACTTGCTCAAGACTTTCCAAAGTCTTCAACTCAAGAAGCATCTCAGACTCAGGAAGTCCAACATCAAGATGCTCATGAAGATTCAAATAAAGAAAGAGATCATCAACCAGACAAATCAACTAGTAACTGGAAGCACAAATCCAGTCATCCCAAAGATCTCATTATTGGCGAAATCAATGAAGGAATCCGCACCAGATCAAAAAGGCATGAATAATCTAGTGCTGTTGCTCTCATCTCTGAAATTGAACCAAAAAGCATAGAAGAAGCTTTATCTGATGAAAGCTGGATCGAAGCTATGCAAGAAGAGCTCGAGACAGTTCAACATTAACGATGTCCGGGAATTGACATCTAAACCAAAAGGTAAAACTGTTATTGGAGCTAAATGGGTATTCAGGAACAAGATGAACGAAGAAGGAAAAGTCGTACGAAATAAAGCAAGACTCGTGGCCAAAGGATATATGCAAGAAGAAGGAATAGACTATGACGAGACTTACGCACCAGTAGCAAGGTTAGAAGCTATTCGTCTATTACTTGCGTTTTCTTGTTACAAAAATTTCAGGTTATTCCAAATGGACGTCAAAAGTGCTTTCCTAAATGGATTTATCCAAGAGGAAGTCTATGTGGAACAACCGCCTGGATTTGAAGACCCAAAGAAGCCGGACTCGGTCTTGGGCTGAAAAAGGCTCTGTATGGTCTAAAGCAAGCACCTCGAGCTTGGTACGACAGACTAAGTAAGTTCTTATTACGAACGGATTTGTCAAAGGTAAAGTAGATACTACTCTGTTCATCAAAAAGGAAAACAAAAGTTTCTTACTCGTTCAAATATATGTTGATGACATTATTTTTGGATCCTCTAATGAAAGTCTTTGCAAGAAATTTTCTAAGTCTATGCGGGACGAATTTGAAATGAGTATGATGGGAGAGTTAACATTCTTTCTTGGACTCCAAGTAAAACAAATGAAGGAAGGAACTTTCATTCATCAAGAAAAATATGCGAATGATCTTGTCAAAAGGTTTGGATTGGAAAAGTGCAAAAAGACCGACATACCAATGTCATGTTCTCAGAAGATAGACAAGGACGAAGAAGGGAAGAAAGTAGATCAAAAGCTATACGGAGCATGATCGGTTCACTTCTTTATCTTACTTCTTCTAGACCTGATATTTTGTTGAGTGTTTGCATCTGTGCTAGGTTTCAATCGATCCTAGAGAATCACATCTCATTGCCGTGAAACGTATTATCAAATACGTTGCCTCATCTTCAAGCATCGGTCTTTGGTATCCAAAGAGGGGAGACTTTAATCTTCTAGGATACTCGGATGCAGATCTGGCCGGCTGCGAGTCAATAGAAAGAGCACTTCGGAACTTGTCAACGCTTGGAAACAGGACGGTGTCTTGGTTCTCGAGGATGCAAAGCATTGTAGCTCTCTCAACGACGAAGCGAGTATGTAGCTCTTGGAAGCTGCTGTTCGCAAATTCTATGGATAAAACAACAGCTACAAGACTTTGGCATTGAAGACTCATGCACGAAATCGATGTGACAACACCCAGCGCGATCAATCTCACCAAAAATCCAATCCTTCATTCAAGAGCAAAGCATATTGAGATTCGACATCATTTTATTAGAGATCATATTCAAAATGGAGAAATCTCGATTCAATTTGTTGATTCAAAGAGTTAACTAGCGGATATATTCACAAAGCCTTTGGAGAAAAATCAATTCGACTTTATCCGTGCAAGACTCAACATTTTGAAGCTTGAAGAAGTTAAAGTCTAGAGACTCACCAACTCAGAGACTCACCAACTCTGAGACTCTGATCTCTCAGACTTTAAATCGTGAGACTCAAACATTCATGGCTAAAGACTGTAAGTTGCTATTCAAAAATGTACGAATTCTTGTTTAGTTATTTTATCTAAATTTGAAAAGGTACGATCTTTTGTTTGGTAATAATCTGTGTGAAAATTCGAAAACTTGTCTTTTTAAAAGAATTAATTATGGCAGTTATTGATTTTGAAAAGAAGTGTTCGTACACTTTCCTTGTACCGATTAAACTTCCCCTTTCAAATCCGAGGTATATACATATACAGTTTTTCTTCGCCCAATTTTCAAAACCCTAAAAGTCACTCTCCTCCCGATACTGTTTCTACTTCTTGTTCGTCGTCGAGAAAGTGGTCATTTTCTTGGGAAAAGCAAGTGAAGGAATCTTCCAATAGACAAAGGAAAATGTCGTCTTCGAGGAAATCATCAAGAATCGCAAGCGGGGGACCACAAAGAATGGAGAAGGGACCGACTCACTTCGATCTTGCGAGGAAGAAGACTTATCAAGTCAGCAACAAAGTCCGATTCGCTCTCCTCCACGTCATTCAACACCTCCTGCCCCACAAGATGCAAGTCAACCTCTAGAAGATGAGATAATCGAGGAAGCCGACCCAGTAAGAGTCCAAAGACCCTCCTTTATCTATAAGCTTTATCGTGCGTTGAAAAGCTCTGGTTCTTCATTAAAATATATAGATGACTTCCTTAAGGACAAAAATTATGGAAATGAGTATCTTTTTCTGCGGAGAATGGAGGAATTGAAAATTGCTTCTAAAGGAAGGGCGAGAGGAGGCTCTTGCGAACATTCTCGGTGATCCTCGTGTGCAGGACAAAATCGATTGAAGGGAACGATGATGACAAAATGTTCCTTGAATTTAAACCTAGAATGGGTGTGGCAGCAAAGGTGAAAGGAAATCGAATGGATTTGTTTAAATCCAAGGATCAAGAAAAAGTGTATTTCGAGGCTGTTGAAAAGAGGGGTGATAAACCCTAGAAGCGTTGATTTTGACTTCTGGACACCATCAACATGAACTTAAGAGAGAAGTTGAATTTGCTTCAACTTGAGACTTTTTGCTCGACTCAACGGACGGGTATACTCAACCGACCGCTTATTTCTATTCAAATCTTAGCTTTTGGATGCGAATAGAATTTCATTCGATGTTCGAGACCAAGTCTACATGGTAGATGTGAATATGTTGGCGGACATAGTTGGAGTTGAACGGGGACGCTATCTCCCAATCAAAGTCTCACCTGCTCGTACTACTCGGATCTTGTCAAAGATATGGACGCAGAGAAGAAAATTACCTACTCGAGGATGAAGGCTATCAACATCGTGCTTCATAAGATTGTAATCAACGTCTCGGACCAAAGTCTACATCAAAGACTTCGTGTCTCTTTTCGAAGCAAAGTTGATGTACGCGATCAACTCGGGACGGAAGTTTTCTCTCCGCACACTATTCTCTTCCATATGTACAAAGCATTGTCAAAAGACAAAGGACAATTGCCTTATCCTGGTCTGGTGACCAAGATCTTCAGACACATGAACATTGAACCGCCACATACATTTTGTGTTCGACCGTGTGATAAGATGGTGGTAGGGTTGAAAATGTTGATGAAGATGCGTCTGCAAGAACTCTCCAAGGCAATGGAGAAATTCAAAGTGAAATCTCCAGTTCGATGCCCTCAAAGAGAAAAGGAAAGGAGGCCATTGGTGCTCCATCGAAAAAGAAGAAGAGAACTCTCATCCTGGAGGATGAAGATGAAGATGAAGAGGATGAAGATCCCACTATCCAAGCACTGACAAGAACCAGACGTTCTGTGTCTCAATCGACAGAACTTCGGCAGAGCAGAGAAGAAGAAGACCATAACAGAGAAGAAGAAGAACAGAGAGAGAAGGAGAAAGAAGATGAAGAAGAAGGAGAAAAAGAAAAGTCTGCTGATGAATCTGGAGAGAAGGGAAATCGAGAGCATGATCATCACTCTTCCTCTTTCGATGTCCTAGAGACAGGGGAGTTGGCGAGCAAGAGAGGTCTACACCTCATGCTGCTGTCGGTGAAGATCTAAGACAATCTCCGGAAGACCCGAGGAAGAAGTTCAGGTCTCTCAATTGCTCGAGGAAGGTCACAATACGTCGATCCAAATCTGCATGACTTAACGAAGCGCCATCATCTCGTATACACACCTTACGAGAAAGCCAATGCTAGTACACGACGAAGATTCTGCAGATTTTCGTCGTATCATGGATATTCTTCTCGGAAATGCGTGGCCGAGATATATGCTCGATCGTGAAATCCAAGCCTTGAAGAATGCTGGACAAGCATCTTCGCCTCTGGAAGATAAATTCAAAGACCTCGCTCCGCAACTTCAAGCCAATGCTAAGGGAGAAGAGGTAGCTCAACGAGGGAAGACATGAAGAAGCTCGAAGGAGTAGTCCAGTCCATTGGGGATTTCCGGATCGTGCGCATTCCCAAGCAGACATGACTCCTTTCTCACCCTTTTTAATGCTGACAAAAAGGGGGAGAACCAATTCGACCAACAACTTTTTCAATTTTTTTGTTATGTTTATGTTTGAGTATGACTTGAGAACTTGAACTTGAGTGTGAATTTGACTGAATTAACTGTGGATTGTGATGCTTGACTGGTTGCATTGATTTCAAGTGTTGTTATATGGTGTTACTCATGAAAGACTAACCAATTTTCTGTGGATGCGAGTCTGGTTGTTTTATTAATCTTTATGAGTTAGCCATATTGCTTGAGAAATGTTCTTGCAGGTCAAAGTTGTTCAAATCTACAAGAAAGTTTTGTCACCATCAAAAAGGGGGAAATTGTAGGAGAAATCTTTCCAGAATATTTTGAAGCTGACAAAACGTTTCTTTCAGTCTAAGTCTGGATGTTCGGAGACCGACGGTGTAAAGTCTGAAGACTTTATATTCTCGAAATTCAAGACTCAAGACTCAAGACTCAGGACTCAAGACTCAAGACTTAAGTCTATTCTCACTGACAGTCTTTCTAATCCAAGTGACGAAGGAGATCCAAAGCCGAGGTAAATGGTTAAGGATTCGATCCTATCCTCTGGAAAAGATTCTTTGGTTGGATAATCATTTCGGATTCTTTGATTCTTATCTAAGATCGATTGAAGATCCGATGGTCGACGAAATAATCTTGGAATGTTCTATTCTTGGAAACCAAGATCCTGATTGTATGGGCGAACAGGATTGATGGGCTATCGTCGATTCCTTAAATAACTCGGATGATCTTCTTGATTGATTCCGTCCAACGGGTAGATTGGAGGAATTCCTTTGGTAAAGTGCCAACGGTTATGATGGCATAAAGGAGTATAAAAAGGAAGACGTTCTAGTTGTTTTAAGTGTGTGAATGATAGAAAAATTCCAGAGTCTGAAGAACCTTGATTGTTAGTCGATACAGCTTGAGCGAAATTGTATACACAGAGAGTGTTTATATTTGGTGACACCTTGAGCGAGTGTGGTAGATCATCTACACCTAGAAATCAAGGAAGATCAACACCGTAACAGCTCTTTGATCATAGTGGAATCCAGCCAATTGGCTGTCGGTGCGAAAGAGTGGACGTAGGCTTGAATCAAGCCGAACCACTATAAACCGAGTGTTCAATCCTCTCTTTCCCTTACTCAGTCTTGCGATTGATTTTTAACTGTTGCAAATCCTTTAACTGTTTAAATATTGCGCAATCTTCAAGGAAATTGTTTTATACCTATTCACCCCCCCTCTAGGTTCTCATACTAGCTATATCAATGGCAAGATTTCGGATGCGATGTGTGCCTTTTGCAAGTCGACGCCAGATTCTATTAATCATTTGTTTTGTGGATGTAGCATTATAGCCAGGTTAGCATTCTTGTGGGTGGCTAGATGTAACCTCCCTTGGCATAACAGGACTTGGGCCAACAACCTTAGCTGTGCTTTGAAGTTCCTTCCCGGTAAGGATTTCTATCACTCCATCGCCCGGTTTTCCTTTGGAGCTCTCTGCCACCTTATTTGGAAATATAGGAATGAGATTCTGTTTAGAAATTACACCTTCACGGTTCCAGCTCTGAAGAATCACTTGATTAAAGTGGTTAAGGATAAGGCGCTGACTTTTACTAATGTTGAAGACAATCCAAGAAATAGGTGGCTTCAACGCACATGGGGGATTGACCCTTGTATTTTCTATTCCTCTTCAGTACTTCCTTAGCATTCTTGCTGTCCGGTTTTTTGTTGCTGGGTGGGCCGTTGCTGTGCTTTGTTGCTACTATGGAGTCTCTCGTTGCCGCTTGTGGACGGGGTTCTTTAATCCAGGGTTTTGGGCTTCGGTTGCCTATGTTTGGCTGGCCGGTCGTCTTCTTTTGTATTGGTCCTACTGTTGGTTGTGACTGTCATTGTGTGACCGTGCCTTTTTGCTCTTCTACCTTGTAGGCTTTTGTTTTTTCTTCTTTCGGTACCCTTCCACTCAGTATGCCTTGTTCATTTTGAGTGTAAGCTTTGGTGCCGTTTGCTTGTACATATTGGTTAAGCTTAATACAACTACCTTTCACCAAAAAAAAAAAAAAAAGTTTTAATTCGACACATATATATACTGACCCGAAGTTAAATAAAACAAATTAAAAAATCTGATTCTCTCCACCTTTTTTCCTTCATCACAGCCACCACTCCGCCGTCACCTCCATCCACGACCCTTCCAACCCGCCGCAGCTGTCCTGCCCAGCATGGTGAGTCGCCTCCCAACGCCTTCACTGCAGCAGATCCGATCTGGCTGGCTAGATCTGCAGCCGCCATGGCAACGACCGGGGGATAGACGTAGCCCAATCACGACGGGGATCTCGACCTCGCCTGTTCTGGAAGACAGAGGCCGCCGAGAACGAACGACGAGAGGCACAGAGCCTAAAGGAAGAGAGGCAAGGACGGCGTTGGTCTGAGACGGATTTTTTTTTATTTTATTTTTATTTTTTTTTAAATGGCTTAGGGGAGGACTCGAATCTGGGACGGTGCTTTCGATGCGTATAGTATCATTCGATTCTCTTCACAAGCCCATGGAACATATTCCCCGCGGGTGACCTCACGCATGTAAAAAAGAACAAATCAATTGACTATCTTCACCTTGCCCTTGCCTCAACAGGAGGAGCACGAGATCGATAAATGACAACGACTTGTCGGCACTTCTGATGTCGTTCTCGTTCTTACGCGGGGCCTGGAGAGTGCATTTACCAAATTTTGTCCTGTTCTCCTCCCGCAATTTAGCCCATTACAGAAATACTTATATAACTATCTTTAATTTACAGTAAGAGCAATTATCTTCCTTTTATTATAAAAAATAAATAAATAACATACAATTCATAACTATTATGGTGTTCAATTCTTAAAAAAATTATAGATTACAACAAGCTATTATTCCAATAGTATCTCAAAAATTGTTATGTTAGTAAATCCCATTTAATTATCATCATCACAAATTAACAATTATTAATCTACATGCTAGCGAAAAGAGAAAGATACTCTTTTCGAGCTTTAGATTAGGCGCATCATTTTTTTTCCTTTCCCAGGAGAAGAGGTCCAGTCAACTCTGCATTTTTTTTTTTTAACTTTTTACCCACTTCCGTGGGTGGAATATTTTTTACTGAGCACCCAATCTTCCAACAACAAACATATCAGCCGCAGCATCCACTTTCCTCTCATATATGCAGAAAGAGCTCAATTTGATTAGATCTGATCTTGTTATGGTCTTTTAGAGCCCTTTTCCCTTGACGTGCTGAGGAAGCTCGCACGCCTTGCCGGCACCTTCTTTGAACCGTACGCCCTTCTTGCCCATGAACGGAGGGGAAACTTGGATCGACCCACGCAGTCCGGCCTCTCTTTGCAATATGGAATGCGAATAGTACGGGTATGTTCCGAGCTGCATGAAGTACACTGTCAGTGTCCATACACATCGTGTATTCAACATTTAAAAGGGCTTTGAGCTTAGGAAATCGCATGACATCATTCGAGACTCTCTGTACCGTATATACGGGACTCACCCGTTCGATGGCCAATTGGTACCTACGAGTCTTTCCAGGCAGAATGGGTCCCTGCACCCCTCCCATCTGCAAAAGTCAAAAGCAAAAAATTGCCATGAATCGGAGAAAGTAGTGTGGGCAGTTGCATGGTAACAAGTCACGGGGTGACGTGGGAGACATAGTTTGTGATTGGTCCATGAACGAGAACTGGACAACGTAGTTTTGATCGACGGCTTTGCTACGTATACATACCTGGCGAACTCCCTCCCACTGGATCCGCGCGGTTCTCCATTCCCAATCTGTTGGTGACATCGATGATGAGCCTGTCTCCTTGATGCGCCAATATGGTCGGCCCGGGAGTTCGCCCATTTATGGCGATGGACAGCTTCTTGTAGCCCTCCGGCGATCTGTACTCGTATCTCACTACCCGCTCGTAGTGTCGTCCTGCACCCTCGGCCAAACCCATGGCTACAAAAAGACAAAGCAACACTGCAAGTGGCGCGCTCATCTTCTGTGCATTGCACCCAGTCTGTGTTGTGATTTTGAAATTTATAGGAGAGAAAGTGAGGGAAAGCCCAAATATAGATTTGGAATTTATTCACGTTAATCACCTTCCTTGTTTTATTTTTATCATATGAGGAATCTCACTATCATCCCATTAAGGGATGTTTTCCTTCCTAATTTTCAAAGAAACCGGCTAAGCAATTTAACCGGTATCCTTGGGAAATTGATTGGCAGGGAAGGCACCATCTCTTTATTAACAGGGACGGGTGCCGTTACCCAAGCATTTTTCTAATTTCTTTTCGATTTTTTCCTTTGCCGACGGAATGAATTTTGTTCGATCTGACACTCGGGTACGTAGTGACGAAGGAAGGCATTGGAAGAAGACTCTTTATCCTCCGTTACAGATAGGAATGCGATGTGATCACCTTGGAAGCTACAAATAATCCTGAGTGTGGGATACGTCATCTCTGATTCCATTTCTATAACCCAATCAGTCCCCATAGAAATAAAAAGATATCTGTAAAGATGATAAAGGCGCGGTCTTCTTTTTTTTTTCCCCTTCCTTTTTTATTCTGTCATGAGGAGTAACTATATTAAACTTGGTCCACGTAAATCAACACCATCATAGTCATGGAATGTGTAGACCCGTCATAATTCCATGGCGATGATAATATTAATTGTTTACATAGACTTGACTTTTGGGGACTCAAATATATTTTTCACTACAAAATTTAGAGACTTATTGGGTAATTTTCTCTAGGGTTGGTAATGCACCAATCAAATGAGAAGCATGCCGTTAACAGTAGCAAAACTTAAGGGATACTTTGCCGATAAGTGACATGATATCGAATCAAAACAATCATATCAAAAGCAATAACGAAAGGTAAGTAAGAAAGAACATATGGAAAGTAACCCAATACGATGTCGAGTGAAGAGTGTTACATTGCCCCGTTATTAAGCTTCAAGATAGGACCCGTTGAGCTAACGATCGAAGTTAAACGTGCCTATCTTTTATATGCTAAATGATGCATGTTTCCTATATCTAAAACACCAACTTATTCTACATGTGCTTTTGTCGAACATGTCTCTAATGTGCAAACCTAAACAGTAAAGAATGTCATGCCATGAATGGTTTTTTTTTCTTTTCTTCTCTTCCAAAAAGCAACTCGAGAATCATGCGCAATGTAATCACGAAATTATACACGATGACGTGATCTCAAAAATGACGTAGAGATAAGCAATTAGTGAAGTGTGGAATATAGATTTCATAGGTAACAACACTATGATCATCCTACATAACTTTCTGTTCTGAGACACACGAAGAATATTATATCTGCAAGCAAACAGATTAAGCAGAGCTAGCTCGATCAACCACTGCATCAGAGCGAGATCATTTGAAGTTCTCGGGCCAAAGGAAAGGAGCTTCACCGGAGCTTCACCCTGCGACTTTATTCTTCATTAGCTGGCAGCACGAAAGTAGACCTTGTTTTGATCAATATTCCTTACTTTGAAGACGTCCATTGCCCGGCATTTGAAGGCACTTCCTTTTATGGGTCAAACTGGTTTAAAGAGCGAATGTTTCATCTTCTCCAACAGAATAAAAACAAAGCCTTTGTGCCCAAGTGATGAAAGAAAATCAGCAACGTCCATTGCCCGACGATACACGGACCGGTGGTCTATATCCTCCAATCGGGTCGGATTCCATAATGTGCTTAAACTCGAGACAGAAGACAATCCTAAGGAAAAAAAGGTCAGAAACATCAAAGTAGAAAATTTGTGCGCACAGGCAACTCTTAAAAACTTAACTGGAGAAGAAACAACCAAGTTTATGTGACGGCTATGCATGGCGATAGGATGAAGAGCTACGATTAATCGGTGACTCTCCGGCAAAGTCTCAGTAATTCAGCATGATGATTCAGCAACGGTGTCGCAAGGCAACCAGCATGTTACGTTTCCGGGATAGCAGCCGCAACGCGAGATAAGTCTAGCACGTACATCTATGGGTCGATTCAAGCTGGTGGGTGATGAGGTGAGCGCCCAGGATGCTCTTTCACTTGCCCTTTTTTTTTTCAATTTAGTCCAATACTTAAATTCAAGACATATTTCAATAAGGAAAATTCATCTTAAGGCATTTATTTTCCCCGTCCTTGACGCGAACATTCTTTTCCATGGACAACAAATGCGGTTAAAATGAATGGAATCAGAACGTTACCCAGATTTTCCTTTAGTTTAAGCCAACTACATGTTTAAAAAACACATATTGGGTCACAACACTAGAACAGACATGTTTCAGAATAATGTCCATATACAGTCTTGTAGATTATGTCCATCGCATCATCAATGGGACGGTCACGATGGCCGGCCTATAACTAAATCCAAAGAAACTAGGTCATCTTTCACTAATTGTTGCTGTCCAATATGGGTTATAGAAGGGGAGAGAAATTCACTTTCACACTTTGGAGTGACGTAATAATATGCTTCGAGTTGACCACTAATCTTCCTAGCGCTTCGCGTTTCAACGAATGAAAATTATTAAGACATCAGGTGTTCGCTTTCTCCTTAATTTCCTACAATTTGATCACGCCACAAAAAATTATACAAATAGTGTTTTTGTTCATCCTTGTCTCATAGAAAAACATATGTCTATATAGACACAACACGTCAAAACTGTTTGATGCAACACCTTATGTACGCT
Organism: Eucalyptus sideroxylon; assembly: GCA_014182405.2. Classification (NCBI taxonomy): domain Eukaryota; kingdom Viridiplantae; phylum Streptophyta; class Magnoliopsida; order Myrtales; family Myrtaceae; genus Eucalyptus; species Eucalyptus sideroxylon. Next base: position 32,907,368 of record CM024556.2, on the reverse strand, counting down.
AAAACAAAGTAAAATAAGATGGGGAAGATTTGGGAGTGGTTTTTTTTTATCGGTCCTACTTTATTGCTAATCTTACTTTCGGGAGTGGTGTTGGGTTGGTAATTGACAGAAATTGAAGTAGAATGGAGAGGAAAATTGTAATTTTGTATTTCTGTGTAATAATTTGTACATGTAAACTGGTCTATTTATAATACTAGAGAAAAGCGTAAGACGGGAAAGAAATGTAAAGAAACATACATTGATTACATAATGATTCTATGTCTTATTTTACCAAACCAATTGCTGATTAATTGAACCAATTATTGATACTCAAAATCGGTATCTCCTAAGATATCAAACCATATTTCCAACACTCTATCACGCCCCAACTTGCTTTGGGCTCACAACAACCCATGCCATTGCTTTCCACTTAAATCATTTACTTGCGACGTCTTAGGACGTATCGCCAACCCATTCATTTTATCTTTTGATTATACACAAGTGGAAGCGGAATAAACATTTCTCAACCATTAACAAACAGTTGGGATAGTATAAGGCATACATCATAACACACTTTTATATATATGCTTCTACCATCAAACATAATCTTTCCTTACATCAAAAGCTTAGCCATTTACACGTCTGCGTAGCGGATTCTATCATACTTGTCCAAGCATCAAGGTTAGGGTTAACCTAACACCTCTATTCTACAAGGACGACCTCACAAAGTGGTATCCCCTATGCATCTAGTACACGTCCATCTTAAGGTACTTTGGCTTGGGCTCGAATAGCCATGGTTAGGATCTTAAAAAGTTAAACAACAAGGAGTGAGATAAACTCAACAAGTGAACTTTCTAGACCTCGCGTAGGGAAGCCATTCACCTTAGAAACGCCCTAAACATGCAAGTTATCTATTGATGGCAGATTAATAGCAAAGCATCTCATGCTTTGCCCTAACTATAAACAAGAATGATCATTTTACCTTCTTAAGCCATCATTACAAAGCACGTAAGCAATTCTTATGACACTTTCCATATTCATGAGTCAAACACAAGAGCGTGCAACATATTATAATCATGCACCCATGCCATGCAGTAATCCATAACTGCTTTTATATATATCTCAAGTCACACGTGTGCCGACTATAGCATCGCTTCCCACAATATGCATTCATGCACTCTACACATGTAGCGCCTCGAGAATCGCATGGCATCCCATACTATCATGCAACCCTCGAGACCATGTTTTCATATTATTATGGCCTCTCAGGGCCCAAGGCCAACCTGAAGGTTCACAATCATTGGGCATAACCAGGCATCGTCTCGCTCCATCGAGCACAACATCGTCCCGCGTAAAACGCATTAAAACGGTCATTCATTTAAAGAGCTTTATTCTGAAATCCATCCGCAAATGGCATCCCATTGACTTGGTGGCATCCAAACTTAATCGAGCATCATCCCCTGTAAAACACATCAAGACAGGTTCACACCCCACATAAAACGCATTAGGGTCTTTATATGATCACACGAGCACATCATCACTCACGTCCATTGTTATCTTTCTCATTAACTAAGTATGAGTGTCTCAATGGCGTGCCAAGTAGAGTGTGTTTCATGATTTATCGAAAGCACATCAATAAAATATGCCGAGCACAAAACGAGAATTCATGGCTTGACCCGTTACATTGAGCACCAACGTAAGTCCAATCTGGATCGGAAAGGATATGTTTCAATATTACACCAAGACCAAGGAAGGACCAATCCGATGTGACATGATCACCGACCTAGTACAAGACTTAGCTCGGGAATGATATGTCTCAATATTGCATCAAGACCAAGAAAAGACTAGCATGTCTTGACACGATCACTGATCTAGTACTAAACTTGGTTTGGGAATGATACGTCTCAATATTGTCGATCTCGAGAGAAAGACTTGACCTAGCATGCTTCCTTGCACTTCCAACAACCATCATATATCTCATCTCGGAGGCTTGGGGTGTTCTCACGCATCAACCATGGACAATGAACATAACATTTGTATGACAACTACTTCCAATGAACACATATAATACATTGCCATCATAATCTATCCAATACTTAGTTAAATAACAAACTTAACACGTATAACTTATATGACACGTCAAACACATACAACACATAATACACATCTAACACATAAAACATATATAACACATAATGCATATAATCCACATAGCACATATAACACATAATAGTCTATCACCCTATTATGGCATATTACAACAACATATCACTTTACTTAACATAACCAAATAACTTATCGGCCTAAACATGATAACCTATCATCAAAACCCGATAACTTATCATCTAACAGCCGATAACTTATCGTCAAAAGTCCGATAACCTATCGCCCTAAACATAATAACTTATCCTCAAGAACCCGATAATTTATTGATAAAAACTTGATAAGTTATCGTCAAAAGTCCGATAACCTATCGCCCAAACCTCAATAACTTATCGTCCAAAACTAGATAACCCATCAAGATAACCTATCGGAACCTAATGATCGCTTATCACATAAAACCTACTTATCACATCAACAAAGTACTATTTAACCTTAATCTCACTCTAAACTACTTCCAAAATGCAACATCAATAAATCATAATCAAGGGCTAGAAAGCCACTCACAAATGATCTGAGCTTCGAAATGCGTCGGGGGAAGGAGCAAAAGACCTTATAGTAGCTGTGGGCTACTGGGCACATGTCTACAGGGCGGGAGGAAGCTGGACGGTGGCTAGACGGCAGTATGGCGATGGCTTAGCAGTGGTCCAGTGGCAGCTTGATGTCAACACGGCCTTCGAGCTTAGTGACGGACCAAACCGAAGAAGAAATGAGCGAGAGAGAGCTGTTGTGGGGGCTGGACAGCAGCCTCCTTAGCTTCAAAGCTCGATCACAACAACAGAAACGGCGTGCAAAGGACGATACGGCGTCGGGGTACAAAGGATGGTCGCCGGCAATGGAAAAAATAAGAGGAAAATGAAGAGAAAAAGCTTGTAAAAGAGATGCAAATGGGTGAGGGAAGGTTCGGCTAGGGCAAGGAGAAAAAGAGTGTAAGCTTCAAACATCCAAGTGAGAAAATGAGAGAAAGTGAGGGGGAGAGGGAGAGGTTGCTGCTAGTGAGGGGAAAGAGAAAGAGAGAGAAAGAGAGAGATGAAAGAAAATCTTGCCCATTAATGCCCACCAAATCCACATCTTCTTAGACTCATATCAATCAATCAAGGTGCCCACTCTTGCTTGTACCGCCCCCTCCATATCCAATTTCCCACTTAGCCCTTTTGTCCTTAGTCCAATGGAAGGACATTTTAGTCATTTTACCAAGATTGCACACTATTCACATACTCGAGTGCAATAAATGCTAAGATCTTGCAATGATGGCTTCAAACTTGGGAAGCAAGAAGAGATCCTAGCCTTCATTTGCCAAGATCATTAACCAAGATCAAGGGTCAAGATTGTTTCTTTACTTTCCCAATTATTGAAATGATGAAATTCCTAAAGTTGGGAAGCAAGGGTTGATCTCAACCATGCAATTGCCTAAGCTTGTCCCCCAAGCTTGGGCATGTGGCCCTCTTCTTCTAATGTGAAAAACAGTTTCAAGCAATTTTCGAAATAAATGTCATTACCTTATCAAACAAACTCAAAAAATTATAAAAATCAAATATATTGTAGAAAAGACTTAAATCTCTTCCGTTGAACAGTTCCAATGACTATAAAACAAAACCCATTTCAACATCCAAATCTTTATAAAACACTTTTGAAATTATGTTGTAGACACAAATATCCTCTACAACTTTGTTAAGGAAGCATGTTCAGATTCCAGAGGAACAAATTTATAAAAAATCGAGAAGACAAATAGGTCACTATTTTTATTGCATTGGAACAGTAAAAGAATAGGCTTTTGTACCAACCATTTCACCTCAGAAAAATTTAAAATTAAAGTATGTTGTAGATCTAGATGTTTTGAACAACTTTCATGAGGAAGTTTTGCGAGATTCGAAATGTAGAAAGCCCTATAAAATTAGAAAAAAATGAAGGTCCAACAGTATGCACACTATTCACGCACATAGGGCTTGGGTTTGGGCTTAACTCATCCAATTTGGACCTAACTTAGGCGTGTAGCCTATTGAATTTCCAATTTCTAGCCCTATTTCACTTATCCAAGAATTCAAGGTTTATCGATAATTAAGGAATTTGATAACGCAATGTCCAATGGTGGTCTCTTAATCCTCTCAAGTTTGATATCCTTAACCAGACTAGAATTTGTGGTTGAAATCTATAAAATGCAACTTTAGCATAATTAAAACCAACGGATGACCTTTAGAGATTTCGTGAGTTCAACTCGTGATTGATTCGATATTAATTCACGTTTGAGTCTTTTCAATTCATGGATGACCCTCAATTGTCATGTAATCGTGTGAGGCCAATTGCTTACTCCGAAGCACTCGATCGTTTGGAATTGGTTTAAGGTTGTTCGTAGTTAATATAGTAATTGTGCGGAATCACCCACAATCTAATTATATACTATCATCAAATCAATTTACAACCGTTCCTAGATTGGTTTGAAATGACTTAAGATAGTCTCTCATCGATCCTTAAAGTCGAATTGTCAATCCATTATTGAGTTTTCTAGTCGTGCACATCAAAATCATAAATTACCTTTCCCAATAGGTTTAACACTCTTGAATGGTTCATAAACCAATTCAAAGTTCAATTCTGCTAATTGCACATTGGTAAAAGGAAACCCCTTATTGTATCTTGAATAGGGTCGAATTTTGAGGATGTCATACACTCCCTCTCAAGCTGGTGGCCTATATATGCCGAGGACTCCTAGCTTCATCAATAGGTATGCATGTTGTCTTTGGAACAATGGCTTGGTAAAGATGTCTGCAGGTTGCTCTATAATTCCAATTCCTCTAGCTATGATGATCCATTCTCAAATCTTGTCTCGAGTGAAATGACAATCGACCTCTATATGCTTAGTCCTCTCATGAAAGACTAGATTAGCTACTAACTTGAGTGCAACATCATTGTCACAAAATAATTCGCTTGGTCCATCAACTTGCACTCCAAGATTTGAAAGTAGTTCTCGAATCCTAATTATTTTGCAAATAGTCTTTGTCATAGCCCAATACTCTAATTCTATTTATGATAGTGATACGGTCGATTGCTTCTTCATTTCCATGAGATAAGTGATTTTCCCAATTTGATACAAAAACCAGTGATGGACCTTATTGTCATCAGACAAGTAGCATAATCTGTATCATAGTACGCGATCATTTTCATGTCGTAATCTCGAGATAGAATAATGCCAAGTTCTGGGCATCCCCTTAAGTATTTCATGACTTTCAACGCTACATTCATATGAGACTATTTCGGCTTGTGCATGAACTAGCTGAGTATTTGTATTGCATAACATATATCTGGTCTTGTCATTGTGAGATAAATCAATTTTTCAACAAGCCGTTGATATCTTGATAGATCTTTAAGTAATGGATCCTCAATAGATGAAGACAAGCTTGAATCATATTCATGGGTCGTCAACTTTGCATTACGTTCAATCAGTATAATTGCCGATTTACATCCCAATAAACCTGCTTTGAAGACTATTTCTAGAATGAACTTTCCTTGGCTAAGACATATTCCTTTGTCAAATCAAGCTATCTCAATGCCAAGGAAATACTTGGGAGGCCCCAAGTCTTTGATGTGAAAAGTAGAGTGTAGGTAGTTTTTGAATTTTGCAATAGCTAGCTCATTATTCCCCATGACAAGAAAGTCATCAACATATATTAAGAGATAAATTGATGACATACCTTCAGTCCATATGAACATGGCATAATCATGTCAGGAATGCTAAAATCCCACGTCAGTTAGTGCAACAATGAACTTGGCATACCATTGCCTAGAAGCTTGTTTAGGTCCATATAGGGATTTACAGAGACGACATACACGAGTCTCCCCCTGTCTACATAATCCTTGTGGAAGTTTCATGTAAATTTCTTCATCCAAATCCTCGTGTAGAAAAGCATTATGGACATTCATTTGATGTAGCGGCCAATTGCGAAAAGCAACAATGGATAAGAAAGAGCGAACAGTGACTTCTTTGGCCACAGGAGAGAATGTCTCATGATAATCAAAACCTTCCCGTTGCGTGAATCCTTTTGCAACTAAACGAGCCTTATATCACTCGATGGAGCCATCTAACTTGAATTTAATTTTATAAATCCATTTGTAGTGTCACAACCAAAAATTTTCGAGGTTTGGACCACCTAGGGTTTGGCTAATGGATTGTTAAGCCTAGACTTAACTCGGGCTCTCCCAAGCCCATACCAATTCGCGACTTTAGGTTCAAGCTCTTAACATGCAATCGATTTTTAACTAGGATTCGCCACTAATCTATTTTTGGTGGGTCAATTAGAAACCCAAGTAAAGTAACAGGAGATTTACTTTACTCCTACGAACTAGAGATTATGGGTACGGGGACTAGGTTACACTAGATTTCTCTAATGCCCTTTCGGTACCATTCTTTTAATTTCAAAAAACAATTTGCAGGCAGCTTGAATTGATTTTAAATCTAATTTCATAACATGTGAAGCGATCATACGGGTGCACAAACCACCAATTTAACACCCAAGTAAAGCAATAAATAAATTGCAGAACTTACCTCGTAGCAACGAAAGCATCTACGTTTTTAGTTTATAATTCACATCATCTGTCCTAAATATGATTTCTAATTAACACGCAATTTCTTTTTTTGTTTTCACTTAACTAATGAGAATCATGCTTTATGCAATGCATGCCACTAATTTAACATGAAATGATATGACATGGCAACATGACTTAGCTATTGACCTAAGCAATACGACATAACTAAGCATGTAGCCTATCCTAAGCATGAGATGGATTTATTCTAAATAATTTTTTTGTATTTTCTATGAGATTCGAAATAAAGGAAATGCAACATTTAAATATGCAATCTAAATTAATCTAATGACTGACAATTTCTAATTAAATGAACCTAACAAAAATCACTAAATGACGTGCATTGTATGAACCTAATTCTATATGACATGCACATGGTTTTTATTCTAAATAAGCATGCAATTTATTCTAATATGCAATGACGTGCAAAAATGCCCTAATTCTAATTTTTTATGAAATTCGAAATTAAACGACCAAATAATTAAACATGCAATTCAAATTTTTAAAAAAAAAAAAAAAAAAAAAACTAACATCCTAAATGAATGCATTTTTTTGGATTTTTCATTTTTTCAAAAATTCGAAATAAATAAATTTCCTCTTCCTAAACATGCAAGATAACCCTTAAATGATGAATATTCTAAGACGAACCTAATCTAACTCAGATTTTTTTTGGATCTTTCCTTTCTTTTACGGGAGCAATCAAAATAAGATATCAAGAACAGCACAGCAGCAAATCAGAAGCAAGATATCGTCCATGTCCATTTTGGAAATAAATTGACGAATCGTATCTCGCGCATGAGATCGGATTGGCCAATTTCAAATAATATCGCGTATCGTATCTCGAGCGTGAGATCGGATTGTTGATTTTTCCATGCGATTGCGAGTCATATTTCGAGCGTGAAATCGGACTGTCAATCATACGCACGTTACGAAATTAGGAAAATTTCCTAATTCATGAGGGATTAAGAGATCTTTTGGATATGACAATAACGAACAAATATTCAAATAAATCGCGATCCCATGGATCGGACAATAAAATATAAGAAAATCAAATCAATGAAAAATCTTACCTAGCTCTCGATATCGCACCGATAACTTTTCCAAATTGGGATGTCGACTCGACACCGTGGACCAGCAGCAAGGGGCTCACAAATGGCGGAGGCTACACGGCTCGCGGTGTGGGCGGGCTCGCGGAGATAGAGCTTGCGGCTAGTGATCTCGAAGGAACAGGGAGAGTGCTTTTTATTTGGCCTCATCCACAGCCGATCCCACTGAACTTTGTCCACATACCTCTCTTCTTTTTTTCGTGCGTTGCCTAAATTCTCTTCATCGTTCAATTAATGTGGTTTGAATTTTTATGCAAGTGCAGGGAAACATGCAATCGGCGGAAGCAAATTAATACACGATCAGGACATGTATAAGCTGACTAAACAGATTCCTTTCGCCGCTTAACTATATGCTCATCTTCACGTGAAAGCTCAACCTATTTGAATATTGATTTTGCAAACCTGGACCGACTGACGGTTCGGCTCGGACAGCTGGATGGCAGTGCTTGGCTCGACTAGGAAACCTGCAAAGAAAGACCAGTATTCGTCGTTGCTGGGGATTCCGCAGATGGCCTAATAGGCCACACGGATGTGGCTTGCGTCCGGGATGCCTATAGAGATCTTGAACATTAACTCGTTTCTGAAGCAAAATAACAACAAAATATATGCGATCAAGGACTTGTGCGACAATTTCTTGATAGAGAAAGGAGATGAAAGTGAGATATTGATCGAGAATGGGCGTGAATCTCCACGGTAGCAAAAAGAATTTGATTTTAAAGACTTAGTGGGCAACGGGATCTTCAATTGGCCAGGGGCGGGTCTCATTCTTCACGATTTCTCTTTCATGTGTAGAATGTCCACTCTCTCTCCATTCTCTGCTCGTCTCAGAATTGTGGCCGTCTCTTCAGTATTTTTTTTGTCGCCTTGAAATAAAGTAGCCCCTTTTTGCGAATGTTCTCCTAGCGTCCGCGAGAGAGGTGGAGCTGTGTATCCATTGATGAGGGGATGAGATCATGAAAAAATATTGGAGAGAGAGAGAGAGAGAGAGAGAGCTCTCCCTTGTGAACGTGTTCTCTTTTCTTTTGAGTGGCGACCGTTTGTATCGATTGTGTGGCCTCCCTCCCGAAAACCCTATACAACTAATCTATTTATAAGCTTCGGACTAGTGTTTTAATTTTTCCCAAATTGATATCCACGAAGATTCTTTTTCTTCCAAATGTAATATTCACTTTTCACATCTGCCCTATCCAAAAAAATCATCATATCCCGGAAAATTTCAAATTTTTATTTTCTCACGAGATAATTTCCGATTACTTAAAAAAAGGCTTGGGCCAATTTGCTCGCTTCATGGGCTTAGTCCGGCCTGTCAATTTAAAGTTAAGAACCACAAATTCAAATACACCCGTCACCGGTCCAATAAATAAATGCAAAACATGTAAATTAAAAATAAATGCACCTACATCTATATGCTATGCAATTGATAGTTTTTTCAGGGATAAAATTAACCCCTAATTTTTTAATGCGATAAATGACTAAACGGGTAGCCAAAATTTAGGTGTCAACATGTAGCCAATAAGTTTTCGCCCTACAGGTAGTGGTACAATATCCCAAGTATGGTTTTCATTGAGGGCCTTCAATTCGGCCTTTGTAGCATCCTACCATATGGGATCACGTGCCGCCTTTGAAAAAGAAGACAGTTCTTGTTCTTCGGAAATTTGACTAATGCAACACATGTGTTATGGCAATAGTTGACTAAACGAAACATAAGAAGATACAGGGTATTGTATACCTGAAAATCTAGCGTAGGACATATAGAATCTTTTTTCCATGTAAGAGGTCGAGTAGGACGTCCAGAACGTCGAGGCTACTCAATTCTTGTCTTTGCTGGTATTGTGAGAGATGACCTCTAATGAATCATCAGCGAAGAAGTCACTAAGGAATTTGATGAAGAATCATCCCCAAATGAGAAAGCTGGTGAGTCAATTATTTGGTTTGAATCACCTATTGTCACCAACAAATGTTGTTCTGGTGTAATGAGTACATACTAAGGTTGGACAAATAAATCCTCTCCTGACAAGAAAGGTTGATGATTGGATTCTGAGTTTGAGGATGATGATGCAATTTCTTGAAATGGGAAAACGTCTTCATGAAAAATAACATCTCTACTCACAACGAAATGCCTTGTAAAATCTCCATGACTCAATAGCCATTCTGCAAAGGAGTATATCCAATAAAAATACATCAAATAACACAAGCATCCATTTTACCTTAAGGCCCTGGAGCCACCGCATAACACAAACACCCAAAAACTCGAAGATGATCAATTATTGGCTGCTTTCTATAAAGCAATTCAAAAAGAGTCCATCCATCGAGAATTCTAGTTGGCATGCGATTGATCAAGTAAATTGTCATGACCATACAACCACCCCAAAAATTTTAAGGAATAAAAGCCTGATATTTGAGGGCTCGAGCTACTTCTAAGAGGTGATTTTTCCGCTCAACAATCGCATTTTGTTGGGGTGTCTAAGTGCATGAACTCTCATGTAGAATTCCTCAAGAAGATATGAAAAAGGCATATTCCGTAGAAAAGAACTCACGTCCATTATCAATGTGAATCCTTTTGGACAGGTTTGTTGAATTGATTTTTTTATGAGAGATAGAAAATTCAACGGTGTAGATAAGATTTGAGTCTTGGATTGCATAAGGAAAACACAAGTAGCACAAATATAATCATCAACAATGGTCAAGAAAAACCGAGACCCATCACAATGTGAAGCATGATAGGGTCTCTAGATATCCATATGAAGTGAGGAAAAAGCACTAGTGTCTCTAGATGTGCTAACTATAAAATTTGTCCGAGACTGTTTTGCTAATGAGCATACTGGACATTTAGAACAAGGGAAACGCGTAGTATGATCCAAGCGTTAATGAAAAATAAGATTTTTATTACTAGTAATGGCATTACAAGAAATGCTTTTATTGAATGAATCAAAGTCTTTTTAGAGATTAGTAAAAAAAAAAAAATACAGCCCTTCTACAATATTACCCAAGCCCATCAGTTTGCCAGTCAAAAGGTCCTAAAAGAAGCAATTATTGAAATTGAATATGGCACGACAATAATTATCTTCGCAAGCTTTTGAGATTGACAAGAGATTGAACTCCAAATCAAGAATAAATAGGACATTTCTTAGAATGACATCTAAAATGAGGTGGACAGTGCCAATTTTGGTGACATGAGTGATATTTCCATTAGGCAGACGTATAGATATTGAGGAATGTGGCCTCTTTTGAGAACTTGAAAATAACTTCCCATTACAAACTATGTGCTCATTGGCACCTGAATCAATTATCCATGCATCAATTGATATTGAGTTCATCTTATATAGAGAATTACTTGAGGAAACTTGCAGCCTTATTATTAGTTGTCAACTGATTCAATACCTTCATAATATTTTGGTACTAATCTTGGGTAATTATTTGATTTGCCATATCAGTCCTCCATGCCGAAACCTGGTAAGCAGTAATTTCTTTTTCTTTTTTGTCCTCATTACTTGGCTTTCCATGCAACTTCCAACACATGTCAATAGTATGATAAGGGCGTTTACAATATTCACAATATTTATCCTTATTTTTTGAGTTTTGCCCATTAGCTTTCATGGATGACATGGCACTTCGTGGGCCACTGAATGTTCTATATGCTGATGCTGATGTGGCTAGATACGAGCCGTTTGATTCAATTGGGTTGGCAAACAAATAAGGACCGTCCAATTTTCTCTAATGTGGGCCATTGGATTCAAGCAAGTAGCTCAACAAATAGTAGCGTCAGATCTCCTACCATCCTAGCTTTTCATTCTTAAATTAGGGTTTCCATCGACCCCAGCAGCGGCAAATCATCCTCCCCCTCTTTGCCTAAAGCCTTTGTTCTCTTCAGCGAGCCCAAGACCTCCATGGACACCGTGCTGCGTCTCTATAGAACTAAGGCTCGTTTGGAGGGCAACAAAGGCAACTTCTTCGCCCGCTCTACCATGCTCAGTCATAGCTTCCCACTGGCTTTCCTTTTGGACCACCAGCTAGTAGATCTGGCCAAGTGACGACATCAGGTCCATCGCCAAGATCTACAATCGAAAAGGTGAGTATGTGTCTTTCAAGATCACTAAAAAAAATGGTCACTTTCTCCCTCTTCTTGATTGCTTGGTACTGCTACAGTGTGGTCTTAGGCCCCTCAAGGCGTTCTTTGGTTGCCTCAAGCTCATTCCAAAGAGCAAAAAGCCGATTGAAGCAAGCAGCAACCAATAGGTTCCCGAGCTTCAATTCCGAGATGGCTTGAGTGATGGCAAAGAGCTTCATTAGATTGAGCCGTCCATACATCTCTCGAATGTTCGCCCAAATCATGCTCAAGTCGTCGGAAGATGGAAGCTAGACCTGTTAAACGAGTAGGTCAAGTCATAAATGGTCCAACCTAAATCGACCCATTTAACCCATTTATGACCCATTTATTGCAATGCAAAAATTTTGACCCATACCCAACCTAACCCATACTCAACCCATACCTAACACATTTAACGAAACCTAAAAAAGCTTATATATATATTAAAAATGATATTGCTAAAATGGTTTTATACAACACAAATTTAATGGACAATTTTTATAATTTTTAAAATAATTATTTAAAAAATCAAATTTTTATTATTTTTATTTTTAAAAAAATTATTTTTTATTTTTAAGAATATAATTTTTCTTTTTCTTTTTCTTTTTCTTTTTCTTTTTCTTTTTCTCTTTTCTTTTTTTTTTTTTCTTCTTCTTCTTCGGCCGGCCGTCGACCATGACAACGGCCGGCAGCCGCCACAGGCAAGCTTTGAGCTCACCCGCTCGCCGACACCGACAAGCTTAAGGCTTGCTAGATCGACGAGGCTCGAGCCTCGCTGGACATCGGCAAGGCCTCCACCTCGCCAGATTAGGCGACCTTAAGCTTGTAAGATCGGCAAGGCTCGAGCCTCACCCGACGCCGGGGAGTTCGAGTCTCGCCAAATCGGCGAGGCTCAAGCCTCGCTCAACACCGGCGAGGCTCAGGCCTCCATCTCACCAAATCCGACGAGCTCAAGCTCGCTTGACGCCGGTGAGCTCGAGGCTCGACAGATCGGCGAGGCTCAAGCCTGGCCGAACGTCGCCGAGCTCAAGTCTCGCCAGATTGGCAAGGCTAGAGCCTCGCCGCCGTCGTGAGGCCTTCGCCTTGCCAAATTCGACGAGCTCGAGCTCGCCCGGCCAATCGCTAGCCGACCACCTAAAGAAGGTAGAAGAAAGAAAAAAAAAGGAAAAGAGAATTAAAATAAAAAAATGATTTTTATTTTTATTTTTATTATAAAAAAATTGTAAAGTTAAAGAGGGAATAGGGAGATTGTGTGATTTTGGTTGAAAATGGGTTCTAAATCCAACCCATTTAAGACCCACATAAGACCCACCTATCTTAAGTTTTTAATTATTAAACCCATTTAATTAGTCTCTTCAAAAAACAAGTAACCCATATATGACCCATTTATTATTTAAATGAATCATATATGGGTATAAGACCCATTTTGCCACCTCTAGTTATGAGTTGAGAGAGAGAGGGAGACAAGCACCGGGCGCCAGGCCAAAGAGGGGGCCAGCCTAGGCCCATTCAAGAATTGAAGTAAGGTCATTTTTTGAGAAATTTTTTTTTTTATCTCAAATGAGAGATGAAATAATCAACTTATTATAAAACAAAAGTATAAAGTGAGGCATTTTCCTAAAAGATAAACTAAAGTGAACCTTGTTCTTTTCAAAATAAGAAATTAAAGTGACCAATTTAATCTCTAATAAGGACATAATCTCATTGACCCCCCTCCCCCGGCGGAAGAAAAAGACCTCATCTATTACCCGAATCTTTGTTAGCCGACTTGGCATGTAGCTCATGAGCTTATATCGGTAGCAAAGCGGCAAAATTTGGGGCAAATTTTTTAAAATTTTTCTACTTTGACCAAATTTGGAAACCTTGGAGAAGCCCCAAATTGAAGTGCAATTTTTCTCCTAATATCATTGACGTAGCTTCTCCTTTTTGATCATATCCATCATTCTTGGCTCCATGATGTTGGAGTCGGAATAAGCACACGAGTCGCACATGCAAGCCAATCAGTGAGCTTGGGCACTTATTTGAGACTAAATTGACCATTTCAAGTCATTATTTGAGACTAGATCCCCTTTATACCCCTTTTTAAGAAGACGGGAACAAAATCGATGCCCTCGTTTGAGACAAGATTCGCATCATCATCATTATTATGCCCTTATTATGCACTTTTTATGCCCTTATTAAGATAAGATCAACACTAGATCCTATTTTAAGAAAATGGTTCCTTTAGGCTTTTTTTATTTTTTATTTTTTGAAAATTTCCCATAAAATAACATGGAAGAGGCTTATATTAATTTTAACTTTCTACTAAAATTTTATCTAAGTTTATATGATAAAAAAAAATCTTCAAATGTTAGAAAGAAAAGGGAAAAGGCCACAAAGAAAAAAAAATCCTAAACTATGCGCACTATAATACATTTATATTGGTCTTTGTTGTCACGTCAAAAATCTTCAAAGGCTGGAATTCATCATCCTAATAATGTATGGTAGGATATCTTTAATAGAAATGCATCTATATTCGTGGAGCTGATTGAATCTATGAAAATTTTTAAAGGCTGGATTTTATAAAGAACTCATGATTTCAAGAGATATAAGGCCAAAGGAACGAACACAACCGAGAACCAATCTTGCTTTGGAGGTTCTCTATGTGAGAACTATTATCCAACAAACAATTGGCGATTCAAGGCTTAGGGTCCGTTTGGGAAGATTTTTAGGCAAAGTTTTTGAGAAAATGCAAAAGCCTTTAAGTTAAAGGAAATTTTCAAAATGCAAATTATGTTTGGTAAATCGTATTTGTAAAAGTCCATTACGAAGTACCTTTGAGTAAAATAGTGTTTGGACAAATTAAATTTGTAAAAGACTTTTGTTATTAAAAATGAAAAAAAAAAAAAAAAAGAGTTGGCTAGCCAAGGGCTTAGCCAGCGAAAAGTTAACAGTCGCCGGCAAAGGATAGGCGATCCCGCGAGGGGCAAGCGATGCGACGAAGGGCAGGTGTTCGGCTAGGGTCACCATGCAGAGGACACGGTGCGATGAGGGTCGCAGCAACCTGGATCACACTATCTAGTCACGATTTGGGTCACTATGACTAGATCAAGCGGCCTCAGCAACCTCCACACGAAGGTCGTGATGTGGCGGCTCGCACATCCCAAATCTCACAATTTGGGTCGTGGGGACCCTCGTCGAAAGGTCGTGCAACTTGCTGCACCACAACCCTCGCAGGAAGGTTGCACGACTTGCTGCACCGCAACCTTCGTGTGGAGGTTGCTAGGGCCGCTCGATCTAGTCACGGCAACCCAAATTGCGACGAGATCGCAAGATTTGGGTCGCTACAACCCTCGTCGATTGGTCGCACGACCTGCCACACTGCGACCTCAATGCAAAGGTTGCTAAGGCCACGCAACCAGATCTAGGTCGCCGTGAACCTCACCGCGCCACGTCCTCCGCGCAACAACCCTCATCGAAGAGTCGTGGGACCCTAGCTGGACCACTTGCCCTTTGCCGCACCGCTTCCCCTTTTCTGGTGACCACACATAAATGCTGGTCATGTTCAGTAGAGAGAAAGGAAAAAAGATGAAGATGATGAACAATTATTGGGGATAAAATCGGAAAAACAAAAGATTAGCAAGGACAATTTTGGGAGAATATTTTCACTAGCCTTGAAGGCCAGCATGCCGAGAAAGCCCAAGGCAGCCCCTTACTTGCCTTGGGCTTTCAACTTTTTGAAGGCTTGCATTTGGCAAAGGCAGATGAAAAGAAAATTGCCAAACACCAAGCATTTGGCCCAAAGGCCTTTACACACCCAAGGGGCATTGAGAAGGCAATTCCCAAATGCACTCTTAGTCCATCGACTAGTTAAATCAGTCCAATAGGCTTTTACAAAAGAAGATTTAAAGTGAAAACTACCTATCTTGATGCGCTATTTTCACAATAATACTTAGAGTTCTTCGAGTAAAAAATGTTCAATTAAGGCATTAATATGGGAGGTTGTTGCAATTATAGGTTATTAATGGCTCAAGTAACGTCCCTTAAGTTCACGTGTCTTTAGTTCATTTGCTACATCCTTAATGGATGTGTTAGTGAATGTGTTAATAGACGCGTCTCTTTAGTTTTCATGCAATAGCTTTAAGATGTCCCTTCAATTCACATAAATAGAGTTCTTTGTCTTTAAATAGACGAGTTTCTTTAGTTGTGAATAAGGAATTCTTCTTAAGAAAGTTGTCATCTAATTGTGCCAATTTCAAGAAGTATCTGACAAAGTCGTATTTGTATAATACTAATTCAAATGGGTTCAAGGTATTGTACTTTAGGAGGCATAGTTCATGAACTCGTTTAGCACTATTGGCAAGAACTAATCATCTTAAAGAAATTTAGTATCCTATACAACACCTCTTATTTAATTCCTTTACGAATTTATAGCATCTAGCAAATCTATATTTGATTTGTAATAAGCCATCCTTACTTTTAAAGATTATATATACATTGGATTGGTTATTATTTTTAATTTGTTATATGCTTTCTCAATTTTATTATCTCAATTTATGTTTTCTGGTTACAATGAACAGTGTTACATGGTTTTCCTCCAATACGTTATTTTAACAAAATATTAAACACACAAACCAGCGTCAATGACCAAAAGCAATGTTATTGATATTGATGTACATTGATGACCTTTAATTATCCGTTGATATATGACAGGAGATGGTTGACAATTGTCGACAAGGGCATTAGTTCAAAGGGTTCAATAGATCATTAACTAAAATGCCAAGAGAAGGCTGAATACCCAAAGGGCATCAGGGTACACTAGTGGGATTTCGAGTTTGAAACCACTAGTAAATGAAGCAGCAAAATCTAAGAAATTATGGAGTAAGAATGGACGTGGCAATAGCTTGACATTGTTGCAATTTACCCCTTGAGTGAGGGAATAGGTTTAGGGATATTGCTTAAAAGATAAACCTATGACCCTTGATTAGGCGAGGGCTCCCCAAGCCCATACCTTGCATGACATTAGA